>RSEF01000001.1:3627219-3654185 GCA_003993805.1 Himantopus leucocephalus | reverse complement strand
GAACCGACCGGATGGGGGGTCGGCAGCAGCTGCAGCCCCGGGGCGGTGGGGCTTCCTCGGCCGGGAGCGTCGGAAAGTTTGGAGCTGCCCGATGGCCTGGCTTGGGCGAGCTCCCGCTGTTGAGCCCCTGCCCGCCCTGTTCGTAGCCTGGAAATCCTGCCTCGAAGGCAAAAGGGGGGGAAAAGCGCGAGTGGCCGGAGCGGGAGCATGTGCTGCTGGGTGAGCTGCGGCAGCGTAACCTTCCTTCCTTCCAGGCTGGGTAACGCCGTCCCCAGCAGTCTCTTGAATGAAATTGAACGCTCACCATCTCGTGGTTTGACGGGTTTTTTTTTTTGGTTTTGGGTTTTTTTTTTTTNGAGAAAAAAATTGAGTCTTGATACTGTAACAGTTTTATGTAAGTAGCAATACCGCTCTCCCAGGCGTGTCTAAACACATCCTGGAAATCGACCGACTTCTAAAAATGAAGAAGAACCTTGATAATTCATGACTGTTCAGTCTGTCTTCTATTTACAGTTCAAATAATATGCAGAGGAAATGTGAAGTCACAAAAACACGTTCTGCAGAGTAAGGCGCTAAAATTGCAGCTTAAATTGTTTGCATGGAGCCCTCCATCATTACTAACCATCGTTGATTGTGCTTTCTTTGACTGCATTTCTGTGCTTACTAGTTCCAGAAATGGAGTTTTAGTTGTAGACATAACATCAGTAGGTGTACCGTGATTTAAGTGCCTTCCCTACAGAGAGAGACCACTTTTGAGAGAATTATTAGCTGTAGAGATTAACAGTGAGAAGAGACTGTGTCTTCCTTACACATACGGGTGTTTAAACCTTGCTTTCATCTCTTTGATTTTTAAATATGAAGTGTGGTGGATTAATTTCTCTTTAATCTCTCTTGGGTGCAGGGGGAAAAATACTCTTCTTCCTTGAGGAAAAAAAATACTTTAGTCATATGGAAAGCAACAGCATTTTTCAGCTTCTAAGAACATGTGGCTTATTTAGTTGAGGTGTCTACACAGAAGTGAAGTGGTGGAATTTATAGCAACTGGTTTTTTAAGTGTTTTTTTTTTTTTTCTGGACATCAAAAGACTAAATGGCTGTCCTTACAAATAAGAGACCAAACAGAAGAGAAAGAAGAGACTTCTGAAAACTTTAATTCCAAGGCTTTCTGTAGTCCTATACTCAAGCAATTCCTTCTTTAACAAATTCTAGTTTAGTTCTTAAACAAAAGAATAAAATATTTTAATAATACAATATATTTTTCCTGAATAAAAATATTGCTAGAAATCTACTAAAAAACTAAATTATATTGGTGGTGCCCTGTCTTTATATATACATGCATCAGCAGAATATTATGAATGAAAATTAATTATATATATAAAAAAAAAGAACAACAGTGGAACTATTATAATAATAATAGTCTCAGTAGCCAAAAGACAAAAATTAAACAAGTTAGTTTGATGCAGTCCTTCTAATTTTTATTTGTGCCATGCATATCTAGATAGGACTAGGTAAGTATATGATTAGGCTTATTGAAAAAACATGGCGTTTCTTAGACATAGTTATATATTGTGTGTATGTTTACACATGAACTTTAGTTCAATGGAACAACTATAAAAAAGGTTTTAGAAAATGTCTTTGTTCACTATATAAGACCTTGTTAACCCTATGACGCATTTAATCTGTCCTGAGCAGTTTCTCACCCACTGGTCTGTGACATCTCTGCTATGGATGATTAGCACTACATTGCTTATTGTTTCAGTAATAGAGCTTTGTAGAGCTTTGTTTATTAATTGTTAACTAGTTTGGCTAGCAAGGTTTGTGTTGATTTTTGGTTTGTGGTTTTGGGGTTTTTTTTAGTGGGGTGGGGCTTTTGAGGGGGGGTTGGTTTGGGGGTTTTTCTGTTGTTTTGTGTATGCATGGTTTTGGGGTTTTTTGTTAATGTTGTTCGGGTGTTCTTGTTTTAACTTCGCTGTTTAGATGTCATGTAGTTACTGTTACCTGACTAGTTAATTAATGTCACCTTGGAATCTGAAAACTTGAAGTTGCTCTCTGCAGTTGTCACTGTTGAAGTTTTATCGCCTTTGCTAAGGTGACTCATGTCAGTAAGAAAGAAAATTGAGAAGCTGGAGGTTACAAATACGTATGCTGAACCAGTTATGTTTCTAATCACATTAGTGTATTTGCGTGATTGATAATGATACACAGCAAAGAGAGGTCTGTTTTGCTTGAAGAGCAGCCCCATAGAAATTCTGAAATGTTCAAAATGACAGAGAAAGTTGCGTTTTCAACACCATCATCATCAGACAATACTTTCACTGCTTTCCCTCCCTCCTCCCAAAATACATGCCATATACTTTTCCATGGAGCGTTATTGAAATCGCACATATGTGTGACAGCGTTGTCTGTAGAGTTACTCTTGTAACTTTTGTTTGGTTCTGTACTAACAAGGAAGAGGAGGGGCCAAATGAATACTCTAAAAGTAACTTTTATGTTGGTGTGTAAACTTGCACCTAGGAATCAATGTTTGCACACAGCAACATAGTAACGTTATTCTTTGACAGTAAGTTAGTGTAGTTTAAATATTACATCATGACAACTGAGGCAGCATATTATTAATTACATATAAAATAGCACTTATGTACAGGCATCTATGGTGGAGAAAACTTTATTAAATCTGTTGGGGATTTTCCCTACTTAAGGGAGTTTCCCAGTGGCTTGTGCTTACCATTTTGACGTTCCTGAAGAACTTACAGTATGCATGATACGGAGGATTCCCTATCCTCTCTCTGCCTGGCTGAACACAGTGACTTAAGGGATAGGGGACAATAGTGACAAGTTCCTGCGTGGTGTAGCAGGCACGTCTCTCTGTACCCCACCTTCCCAGGTGCGCTTGCATAATAGGTATGAAGCTCTGCAAGTGGATCTGAACAATAACGAGGACGATGGTTCATCTAGCTCTGAGGTGTCACCAAGGTTAAGCAGGCCTACGCCCTGTGTCAAAACTGCTCCCATAAAGAGAAGGTGATGTGTCATTGTCATAGGAGAATCCCTTCTGAAGGGAACAGAAGGCCCAATATTCAGATCAGACCCACTTAGCGAAGTTGCTGCCTGCCTGTGTTAAATGTGAAGAGAAAGCTTTCTACCCTGGTACAGCCCTTGGAGTATTATCCATTATTGATTTTTCAAGTAGGCAGTGATGAAGTTGCAACAAGAAATCTGACGACAGTCAAGAGAGACTTCAGGGCCTTGGGATGACTGGTTAAGAGATCAGGAGCGCAAGTAGTGTCCTCTATCCTTTCAGTTGCAGGGAATGATGAGGAAAGAAACAGGAGGACCCAACAGATCAATACCTGGCTCCAAGCCTGGTGTAGCTGTTAGAATTTTGGGGGTTTTGATCGTGGGTCAGTTTACATGACATCAGGCCTGCTGGCAACAAATGGGGTACGCCTGTCTCAATGCAGAAAAAGGGTCATTGCATAGGAGTTAGCCGGGCTCATCGAAAGAGCTTTAAACTAGATTTGAAGGGGGAAAAGGATAAAACCAGGGTTGCTAGAGATAAGCCTGGGGGTGGCATGCCAACGTTTGAGGGATGGTGTGCCAGCGAGGTCCTTTGGTCTGCCATCTCAGTGGAGGTAGGGGATGCAGATCCATGCGGCAGCGAAGTCATAAGGGTTGTTGATGCGTTAGAAACCACAGAAGTGCCTGAGAATGGTCATGTAGGAACTAGGGCTTCTCCCCACGAAAAGGTGGTGGGATCAACAGCCCAACTGAAGTGCATCTACACCAATGCACATAGCGTGGGCAACAGACAGCAGGAGCTTGGAGCACTTGTGCAGCAGGAAAGCTATGATGTAGTTGCCATCACGGAAACATGGTGGGATGACTCACACAACTGGAGTGCTGTAATGGATGGCTATAAACTCTTCAGAAGGGATAGATCAGGAAGGAGAGGCAGTGGGGTAGCCCTTTATGTTAGGGAGTGTTTTGATTGTCTAGAGCTTAATGATGGTGATGGCAGGATTGAGTGTTTACAGGTAAGAATCAGGGGGAAGGCCACCGAGACAGATATCATGGTGGGAGTCTGTTATAGACTGCCCAACCACTATCAAGAGGCAGATGAAATATTCTATAAGCAGCTGGGAGAATTCTCACAATTGCTAGCTCTTGTTCTTGTGGGGGACTTCAACTTACCAGATGTCTGCTGGAAATACAGTACAGCAGAGAGGGTTCAGTCTAGGGTACAGTCTAGGAGGTTCCTGGGGTGTGTTGAGGATAACTTACTGACACAGCTGGTGAGTGAGCCAACTAGGGAAGGTGCCCTGCTGGACTTGTTTGTGAACAGAGAAGGCCTCATGGGTGATGTGATGGTTGGAGGCTGTCTTGGGTATAGTGATCCTGAAATGATAGAGTTTTCAATTCTCAGAGAGGTAAGGAGGAGGGTCAGCAGAACTGCTATCTTGGACTTCCAGAGGGCAGACTTTGGCCTGTTTAAGAGACTGGTTGACAGAGCCTCTTGGGAGGCAGTCCTGAAGGGCAAAGGAGTCCAGGAAGGCTGGATATTCTTCAAGAAGGAAATCCTAAAGACACAGGAGCAGGTCGTTCCCATGTGCTGAAAGACGAGCCAGCGGGGAAGAAGACCAGTCTGGCTGAACTGAGAGATTTGGCTGGAAGTCAGGGGAAGAGAGTTTATGACCTTTTTAAGAAGAGGCAGGCAGCTCAGGAGGACTGCAAGGATGTTGTGAGGTTATGCAGGGAGAAAATCAGAAGGGCCAAAGCCCAACTAGAACTTGATCTGGCTATTGCCATAAAAGACAATAAAAAATGTTTTTATGTTCATGTATACATGAGCAACAAAAGGAAGGCTAAGGAGGATCTCCATCCTTTATTGGATGTGGGGGGAAACATAGTGACAAAGGATGAGGAAAAGGCTGAGGTACTTAATGTCTTTGCCTCAGTCTTTAACAGTAAGACCAGTTGTTCCCTGGGTATCCAGCCCCCTGAGCTGGAAGACAGGAAAGGGGAGCAGAATGAAGCCCCCATAATCCAAGGGGAAATGATTAGTGAGTTGCTACACTGATTGGACACACACAGATCTATGGCGCCAGATGGGATCCACCCAAGGGTAATGAGGGAGCTAGCGGAAGTGCTCACCAAGCCACTTTCCATCATTTATCAGCAGTCCTAGCTAAGCGGGGAGGTCCTAGTTGACTGGAAGTTAGCAAATGTGACACCCACCTACACGAAGGGTTGGAAGGAAGATCCGGGGAACTACAGGCCTGTCAGTCTGACATCGGTGCCAGGGAAGGTTATAGAGCAGATCATCTTGAGTGCCATCATGCAGCACATACAGGACAACCAGGTGATCAGGCCCAGTCCGCATGCATTCATGAAAGGCAGATCCTGCTTGACCAACCTGATCTCCTTCTATGACAGGATGACCTGCTTAGTGGATGAGAGAAAGGCTGTGGATGTTGTCTACCTAGACTTTAGTAAAGCCTTTGACACCATTTCCCACAGCATTCTCCTGGAGAAACTGACTGCTCATGGTCTGGACAGGCGTATTCTTCACTGGGTAAAAAGCTGGCTGGATGGTCGTGCCCAAAGAGTTGTGGTGAATGGAGTTAAATCCAGTTGGCAGCTGGTCACAAGTGGTGTTTTCCAGGGCTCCATATTGGGGCCAGTTCTGTTTAGTATCTTTGTCAGTGATTTGGATGAGGGGATTGAGTGCACCCTCAGAAATTCTGCAGATGACACCAAGTTGGGCAGGAGTGTTGATCTGCTGGAGGGTCGGAAGGCTCTACAGAGGGATCTGGACAGGCTGGATCGATGGGCCGAGACCAATGGTATGAGGTTCAACAAGGCCAAGTGCCACTTCCTTCACTTGGGTCAAAACAACCCCATGCAGTGCTACAGGCTTGGGGAAGAGTGGCTGGAAAGATACCTGGCAGAAAAGGACGTGGGGACGTTGGTTGACAGCTGGCTGAATATGAGCCAGCAGTGTGCCCAGGTGGCCAAGAAGGCCAATGGCATCCTGGCTTCTATCAGAAAGAGCGTGGCCAAGCAGGACTCGGGAAGTGATCATCCCCCTGTACTCAGAACTGGTTAGGCTGCACCTCCAATACTGTGTTCAGTTTTGGGCCCGTCAGCACAGGAGGAACATTGAGGTGCTGAAGCGTATCCAGAGAAGGGCAATGGAGCTGGTGAAGGGGTCTAGAGCCCAAGTCTTATGAGGAGCGGCTGAGGGAACTGGGGTTGTTTAGCCTAGAGGAAAGGAGGCTGAGGGGAGACCTTATCACTCTCTACAACTACCTGAAAGGAGGTTGCAGCAAGGTGGAGCTTGGTCTCTTCTCCCAAGTAACAAGCAATAGACAAGAGGAAATAGCCTCTAGTTGCATCAGGGGAGGTTTAGATGAGATATTTTGAAAAATTTCTTGACTGAAAGGGTTGTCAGGCATTGGAACAGGCTGCCCAGGGCAGCGGTTGAGTTGCCATCCCTGGAGGTATTTAAAAGATGTGTAGATGTGGTGCTTAGGGACATGGTTTAGTGGTGGTTTTGGCAGTGTTAGGTTAATGGTTGGACTTGATGGTCTTAAAGGTCTCTTCCAACCCAAATGATTAAATGATTCCATGATTCTAACTTCTGTGGTGTAGTCTGCCATGCTATATAACATTCTGGGAAGCGGAAACTTAGTTATTGGCTACTTCTTCTCTATATGTCTTTGCTGCGTTTAGGTAACAACAACAAAAAATAGGTATTCAATTTTGACATATGCTTTTATTGTGAAAATAGTACTCCAGAATCATATGAGTCAATAAACCAAAACAACTTTGGGAAATACTGCAGTCACCATGGAATAAGGATTGTCATGTGGTAGACAAATGGTGTATATTCATTTTAAAGCAGTATTTTTAAACTGCTGTGAACCACTTAGTCCTTGCTTTATAATAAAGGCTGTGGTCAAAAATACAGTTTAGACGTTTCCAAGCCACTGTGTTATTTTGAGTGAATCCTTAAGTTTGTTGGAATCATCTGAACTATTCCGTTTATATTTACAGTTGACAGTCTGTAAGGCATAGGCATAACCCTCTCTCACTTTAGCATTCTGGAGCAAAGTAGGGTTTAGAGGAAAAGATCAAGAATGATTGATTTCTGGACCATCTGCAAGATTGTATACAATAGAAGTCGGTTTAAGAACCTTGACTTCTAGTAACTGGACAGTAGGCTTTGAAAACCAAAAGAACCTGAAGAGAGTTGTGTTGCTATCGAAG
The DNA here is from genome assembly GCA_003993805.1 of Himantopus leucocephalus. Classification (NCBI taxonomy): domain Eukaryota; kingdom Metazoa; phylum Chordata; class Aves; order Charadriiformes; family Recurvirostridae; genus Himantopus; species Himantopus leucocephalus. The sequence continues at coordinate 3,646,917 of RSEF01000001.1, read as the reverse complement.
AGACCAATTGATTGTAGGTTATTGTCTCTATTAAGCAAGAAAGTAAATCACCACTTGCATACCTCCTACATATAACTTTAAGAAATGTTTATAATTTTGGACCATTTTTCTGTAATGTGGAGTAAGTTCTTACATTTAAGTGTGGGTTTTTTTCCCAGGAGTCATTATCAGAGGTAGGAAGACAATAAATGCTTATTAAAGAAAAGGTCCATTGCTTGTTTTCAAATTCTGGATTAACATAAGGTACTAAAATACATTTCATGGAGACAGATTTTTCTTCTTTGTGTAGTATCTTCACATCTGATGCATTTAAATAATTTTCCATTTATGCAGCTTAACAAAAGTATAACTTATCGATTAGAGGTTTGTTTATATCCTTGAACTATGATGGCTACTACGATGGAGGTTTGTGTTATTTCTCTTCTGTGCAGTGTCTCTGCCATATCTTGTAGTAGCTGTTCTATCTTAGTGTATTGATGTTTCCTCTGTATTTATTTATATGGTGTTCCAGCTTCTGAATACTTGTTCCTGTTTTGCTTGCTTGTCTTTCTTCTATCCTTTCCCCCTTATTTTTCTTATCATTGTTTTGTGTTTCATCGTTGTCTTGTACCTCTTGAAGGAAAGGTTTGTTTCTTCTGTTGACAACATGAATGGCTTGTAGCTTTGATCTGCTCTTGCAGAACATTTTTGCGGAGTCAGGATTGTCTTCAGTGACAGCGGCTGGTACATTGTGTTGTACTTACCTGATGCCTTTGTCTCATGAAGTTAATTGAGTGGTTGACACCTTTTTAGACACTCTGTGGTGTTGGGTGTGATTTTTTTTTTTTTTTTTTTTTNTGGGCACTTCTGTGTAAGTAGAAATTCTAAACAGTTCTTGGCGGATGAAAATATAAAGAGACACATAGTTTTGCATAGGCTGTGAAGCAAAGCACTAGCAAGAAGAAAGATAAACTAAGGGAAAATTAGGTCAAGTGGGCAAGTTTTTATGTGAATACCAACCTGAATTAAGGTTTAACTTTAATTTCCATAGAATTAAAGTTTATAGAGGGGAAAACATAATTGTGGTTTGACTTAGACTCCAATAGATGATGCCAGCTAGGGGTAACCTGTGAGATAGCTTAATTGAAAAGTGGTAAAAGGATGATTGTGGCTAATTGTGAAAATTCTTATGCAGTTTAATTCTGTGGTAATTGTCTTACACAGTTAAAATACTGACTTTTGAAAAATGTGCTATAGGAGTGTTGGTGATCTCTGTTTTCCCCTGCCCCCCCCTTTTGTGTTTTTGTTCTGTTTTGTTTTAAATGAAAGATGACTTGAGAAAAGATACAGCTTTGGAGGTTTCAAAGCTATTTCTGGAAAAACGCACTTGAAGTTAATATATATAATACTAATTATGTATATAATAATGGCATATTTCTTGACTGGTTTAGGTACTCTGTATTCAATTGCAGTTAAATGTAAATATAAGTTGGAAACTGATTCTCTGTCCCAAGTACTTTACCTGATGCTCACTCCTCTTGGAATTTAGCATAGAAAAGAATTAGATTTTTCTAGTTTATAAATATAATTCTGCTTTAAAAACAGGCCCTGCTCATTCTTTCAGTAGGTACTTTAAGTGACTGTAGAAATGTCACATCCTGTTTGCGTGCAGCTGGTTTTGGTTGTGATCATAAATTACTACAAATGAGATAACTTAGTGGAGAAAATGGTATTTGTTATATTTATTAGTTTGAGCTGTGTTTACAGTCCACTTAAGATCTCTTCTTCAGGCAGCTTTCACAGATGTTAATTGGGGTAACAATCCCCCCCCCCCTTTTATTTCAAATGGATTTCTAATAGGAATTTTGAAGGCAAAGTTAAAAAAGGTATATTTCTGTCAAAGCTGTTGTGTAGAAACTCAAAATCTTACTGTATTCAAAAGCAAGAGTGTATTTTTTAAGATGCACAGATGAAACACTGATGATAATTGAAATATTTCTTCTCATGAACCAGCCCTTGGAGAAATAGCTGAAAAATTATGAGAAAACATCATCATATATACTTGTCTATGTTTTGCACTACCATTATATTAAATACTGATTCTATTGAAATTTATCATAGACTTAAGAATAGGAATTTCAGGGCTGTTGTAATTTACTAATGAACTCTTCTCTGTACTAAGGGTTTGATTGTTACTGTACTGCTGTGGTATGCAGTTGTGTATTTTTCTTTGTATTTTTATTAGCTGCTATGTGTGTAAGATATAAAAATAATACATGCGAGGCTGGATGCACATCAGGACTAATTTACAGCAGTAGCAACCTGTAAAATAGAATTTTCCCTGTAAACGTTCTTTTTCATATTACCTTGGCAGTGCAAATTTACTTGCAGAATTGTTACTTTTTTTTTTTTTTTTAAAATCCAGGTCACTCTGCTGTGTTCTAGATCTCTAAACAGCTGGGAGACAAGCAAATGTATTAATCTCCAGTTAACTCTCTATTTTATGTTGAAAAACTACAGTTAGACATGTAGAAACATCCTGGCACAGTAAAGCCCTGAAAATTTCCTGTTAGTCTATCAAAATGTTGAATTTCATCAGTGTCTTGAAGAAACTGCAAAAGTGTGTAGCTACTGAACTACGAAGACCAAAGTTCCAACTGTGCTAATACTGCAGGTTATAAGGTTATATGTTTTAACATTTTAAAGAACTTATTATTGATGCAGTTTCATTCACATTTTTTAAGTAGTTGAATATATCTGTAGACATAAGGTGAGGATTTTGATAGTTTAAAGCTCAGATCCTGACACAGCTATATAGCAGACTGCGTGATAGCAGAACATGTGGTTCTTCAGCAATGATCTGACACGTTTATTCTGTAGAAATAGTTCTACTACAAAATCGTAATACCAAATAATCTAGGCCTACGCAGCATTGTATGTTATATACAATTCTAAGATAAAGCATTTGTTCTTTATGAAGGAACTCCGCTTACTTGTGTTCTCTGAAAGCGTGTATGTGGAGGTACACAGCCTGCGGTACTGAGACATTACTAACAGCTCTGTAGCTTATTGCAGTACAAATATACAATGACTCTTAATTCAGGCGCTCTTTCCTGACTTCTGAGAGTCACTGACACAGATACTTTATGTATTTAGTTCTCCATATTTAGAAGGATGTGTTGGAGAGAAATCTTTCATTGGAACTGTTTTAATGAGTCACCAAGTGCAAACTGCCCATTAAAAAAAAATACTGAAGAGGCTTTATATGGTGGCTTATGTATTGAAATGCAAGTTCTTTGTAATGTCCCACTTACCAACCTGTTAATTAGTTAAAATTAAACTACTTGGAAGTCCTTTATCCTTTTCAGGACATGATAATTAGCATTCAGTAAGATTAAATAGAGCAGTTTTGCATTTATAATCTTCATTAACTACTTGGATGAGGCAATAGAGTGCACCATCAGCAAGCTTGTTGATGACACCAGGTTGTGTGTGCTGGAGGGCAGGGCTGCTCTTCTGAGGGACTTCAACAGGCTGAAATGGGCTGACAAGAACCTTGTGGCATTCAACAGAGAGTCTGAAAATTGAAACAGAATAACCCTACACAGTAGTACAGGCTGGGAACCAATGGCTAGAAAGCGGCATTACAGCAGATGACATCACTTTCCTGGTGGACACCAATTTGAACGTGAGTCAGCAATGTGCCTTTACTTAGCAAGAATGAAGCCCGTAGCTGAGAGAAGTGAGTATTTCTGTCAGGTTGGCATTTGTGTGACTGCATCTGAAACAGTGTCTAGTTTTGTGTTCCCCACTATAGGAGAGACGCTAACGTACTGGAGCAGGTCTAGAGGAAGACTGCCAAAATAATTATGGGCAGGAGCACATAACGTAAAAAGAGAAGCTGGAAGAGCTGGGTGTCCTCAGTGTTCAGAGAAGACTAGGGGGAGGATCTTGTTTTCAATTAATGGGAGGGTACAGAGAAGTCAGAACCAGACTCTTCTTGGAGGAGCTGGGTGACAGGGCTAGAGGCAATGGAAAAAGTTCCAGCAAGGGATGTTTCAGTTAGACATTAGGAAAAGATTTACACTATGAGGGTGGTCAAATGCTGGGACAAGTTGCCCAGAAGACTGTGGGTTCTCCATCCTTGGAGTTACTCTGAACTTAATTGAGAATGGCCTTGAGCAGCCTTTGAAGCTTTGAAGATTGCCCTGGGTAGGGGATTGATGCGGTTGACCTCCAGAAGTTCCTTCCAATCTAAATTAAGTGCTTGCTTCATATCAGATGATATGATTGCACAACCAACCATTTTCTCCCTCCTCTGCATGCAACTGGTTCTGGCCCAGCTGAAGTGTGTGGCCCAGAGGGCTGTGGAACTTTGTAGAAGAGAACAATGTGATTATATGGCTCAAACACTGTTTTTTAACCTGACTTCTGTGTAGTCAAAGATTTGAAGTGATTAGTGCTTTGAATTATCACATGTATCTGTAATGAAATAGACTAACCCTGAATAAGGTTATCTTTTTTTTCCAGAGTTTTGTATTTTTAAATAACATTTGGGTTGTTTTGTTTTTTACTGTAATACGACTTTAAAAATTTTTTCTGCTATGCAGAAGTAGCCTGATTCCTTGTGCATCCTTTCAGGCAATGAAATAAATGTATAACTGTAATTGGAATACAGACTTACTTTGTTCTTATTTGTTTGTTGAGGTTGGGTTTTTTTGGTTTGGGTTTGTTGATTATTTTTTTTTTTCAGATTCATAAATCCAGACTTTCTCATAAGCAAGTTGCCAGAGGTTTATACTTATTTACTTAATAAAGGAATGGAAGGTTAAATTCATTTGTCCGGAATGGGAGTTAGGCAGCATGTTCTAGTATAAAATACTTTGTTGTAATTTTTAACTAAAATGAGGTAATTTGGAGGTTTTAGTCTCTGTTATCCTGGATGTTATTACAATGTAAAATAAGCAAACCTGAATAAAACAGTCACATAGCTTAACTGTAAAGGCAATGTAAAGTGCCTATTGATTTGGTCTTTATTTCATAGAAATACCCTTTAAGGTCTGTCTCACTGAGCTCAATTCAGAAATCCTGTTCATTTTTTTTCTGCATGTATTCCTATTATAGATACAGTGAATGAGGAATCAGTATGGAGAACCAGAGTTTTAAAATCAATCTTTAAGAAGGTGATCAGTTAATTTTGTTTGGGTTTTTTTTTCCCCCGACACTTCTGTTTTAGCTATTTGTACGGCTTTCGAAGGAGAAACTTGACTCATTCTCTTCTAAGTTCGTTACAAGCCTTAAAAGTATGCTGAATTAACTTCAGTTTTGTAGGTCATGGTATCGGGGTAGCCATGAGGAGTTACTAATAACCATGACCTTCATTACTTTGCAAATAGACAAAGGTTCTCAATTTTAGCATCTACTCATGAATACAATGGAAGAAATCCTAAACCCCAAAATCACATGTTCCCTGGGAATAACTTCTGTATGAATTATACAATTTCTAACAAAACCAGGCAGTATTTTCTGGGTGTCTTCGGCATGTTTTAGCTCCTTCGAAGTAATGATGACATGCAGATCAAAGCAGACTGGGTTAGTGCCGAATGGAGTTGTTCAAAAAAGTTTCTTTTTCAAAGTTAAAACCTCAGTATGAACTTTGAACAAAAATATATTCCCAAACCATTCTACCCACAGCTTACTGTGAAAATAAACCCTTTCACATTCCTAAAGCCAGACAGTCCACCCTAATCATGCCTTGCTTTAGCTGTTGTATACTTTATTTTCCCCAGGACTGCCTGGGTGTGCTTACTCTAACTGTTGATTCCTGTTGTCCTTTCCAAACTGCCCACCCAGCTGCTGTATCCAAACAGCTATTAACCAGGGGCACCCAAGAAATGTTCTGATGCAGTAATTGTATGTTGTGGCTGCAGTTTCCTACAATTGGGGATGCTTCTGATAAAGAATTGTTTCTCTTTCTACTTAAATGTGTTGCATTCTTAAAAATGGAAGTGACTGTAAAATTTGCCCACATAGAATTGAAGACCTGAGAGCAGTATTCTGTTTTCAAAATCAGACAAGTGGCTGTAGTTTTGCAAAGTTTTGGGCTTTTTTTTTTTAATACAGTTTGCTGTTCTAATTGATTAAGGAAATAAGATTTCCGTGTTACACAGACACTTGATCCTGAAAATGAGCAAGCTATTGCATAGGGGGGATTATGTGCCTTTTAGAGTAGGTGGTTCCAGCATCCCTGATTCCTGGAACATTCCAGCCTCATGCCCTTCTGCTGCAATACGATATGTTTTCATACAAACCACCATTTGAAAAGGGAGTCTCTTGTATTTATTTCATCTCTTTATAGAGGTATATTTTTTGTTACTGTATGTTGTTTGTCATGGTTGTTCTTTAAACTGTTAGGTGCTTGCTTCAGAGATTCTTTTTACTTTTACTGTAATAAAAAATACTGTTCCATTTCTCTCACTTCTTGTCTATTGCTCTCTTTTCTAAATCTTCTGGAGAGTAGTTTAATGCAATTAAAACATGCTTCTTGCTATGCAGGATGTTATATGAGTACACAAGGTGACACTAGGGTAGATTTCTAAAGCTATATGTGCCTGTTGAAATTTTCAGAAGACCTTAAGGCTTCTAATGAATACCTTGACACTGTTGATAATGTGTTGTTTCTACATACCCACCAGCAGTTGAAAATCTGGTCCAAGTTTTAAGTCTGTTACAAAATATGATGCAACAGGATATGCGATATAGGAGGGAAGGAAGGGATGACTCTCTATTGTTAAACATCACCCTTTCCCAAAGTGCAAGTTGATAGGGACTATATTAGATGTATTGCTTACTGTCCCCCACCCCTTCAAGACTGTGTTTGTTAAAAAAGCTTTGTGCCAAGTTAGTAGAGTTTGTTCTCACCAGAGTCCTGCTGGGCCTCCTGCAGCTAAACCAAACACCTTTCACCAGTACCTTGTTGCCCCGCTCCTGCTTTTTGACTGCCAGGGTAGCAGGGCTTGGATGTCTTTGCCCTCTAGTAAATGCAACCTCACCTGTGTTCTTTCACAGCCTGTTGGGCAGTGATTTTAGTTGTCTTTCCACCGAGGTCTTGCTTGCCTGGTATCAGGCACTAGAAGAGCAGCAGCAGATGAAACAGATGATCTGTTTTTTTGCATAATGAGGTTAAAACTGGACCCAGACACAGGTACCAGTTCTGCAGGCATTTTTGGAAAAGGCTAGGGTGAAGTTGCTGTATCAGTTACTCGTTGCGAGTTTGCATTCTGATATAGTTTGTACGCAGCTCAGCGTGGGTACTTGCAAGCTTGGGTGCAGTTTACAGCAGCCGGTGCTGCTTCTGGTGCTGTGATGCCTGCTCTGTATCTGCAGTCCCCCACTCCACCCAGCTACACCATCCAGTCCACACTCCATCCATCATCCTCTTCTGAATACACTGCCACTGTCAGAGTCACAGCTAATAAAATAACGCTAGGCTACAGGAGAAATTCCCTGAAAACTGTTTTGACTTTAACTAATGCAGTGGTGCTGGTGTACTCCTGCCTTGCCTCCAGCACCCAAACAACTGTGGGCTTGCACAGTTTGCACATTGCTGGTGTTCCTGCTTCTGTCTGTACTTCAGTTTGAACAAACACTGTTTTGAAAGTATTTCCACTCTTTACAGTATGCACTGGTACAAATAATGCTGCCTCCCTGTCGCTGCTGCCATGCTCAGGCTGTTTTGACCATTAACATCCAGGAAGAAAACCCAAAAGAGGGAACTGATCTGAGTTACATCTATTCTGCTTCTCTGTGCAGTCACAAAGGCACATGCCAATACAAAACAAGGGAAAGTGCCGGAATATGGATGACCAGAAGGGGTGGATCAGAAAAAGAAAGGGCAGCATCAGCTCTGGTGTCAATTAAAACCACTTTAGAAACTGCAGTCTAAGTTTCTCAAACAACATTAGCATCATAAAAAGATAATGGAGGCAGATTTCCAGCTTGGTAAGTGCATGCTTCATAATAACTATAAAAATGACTTCGTAATTTCTGAAGCTTTGAAGGAAGTCTGGTAGAGGTCACACACTGATCTGGGTAGCAATAACAAGGAACTGGACCTGGGGGAGAACAACCCAAGACAGGGACAAAAGGTGTAGAGGAAAAAGAAATGCACTGGGTTTTCTGGGGTGGTCTCTTGTGGTGCCTGTTACTTTACAAGCAGGAAGAACTATTCTTAAATTAAGTGCCTGTATGTTATGTTGGCACTGCAGCAGGTTTTGCATGAAGTGATCACCAAGGGGTTCCTGAGCATCACAACTCTGCGAGCTGCTGAAACTAACACAGCTAATTCCCCCAGCTTATGTCTTATCTACCACTGCTTGCTTTTGCTCCCACAGATATGTGCAATGAAACTGGCAGTGGGATTCTTCTTCTAACAAACTCTGTATTCCTGGACCTTACCCTGGTGGATTTCTGTCTCACTTTCAGGCAGCCAAATACAAGTTCCACCAGTACTTCACAAATGCTGGATTGATAATTGAACTTAACCTAGTGATCAGTCAGGTTGCTTGAGAACATCTTTACCAGTCATGGCAGAGGAAGGTGAATGGGCTTGTCAAGCTGAAGGAGACACCTGTCGACTTGACTGACAGCATTAAGCCTGCTCTTTTGTGTAAACTGGCTGGATTGCGTAGTCTCAGGTGGCCATGCACCATCTTTGGCTGGCTGCTGTCACTGTGTTGCAGCCAGGTTTGGTAGACATCAAAATAAAAGTCTTCCCTTATGTGAGGAGGCATGCCTAGCTATGGAGGTAGCAGGGAGGGAACCCATGTCCTAGTCACAGCAGCACCACCACGTCAGGGGGAAGCCCATGTGCAGATGTCCTCTGTGACTTTGTGAGCAGCGTTCAGAAATAGCACTGGCTAAGAACCTCCTGTGTGGTGTCACTGACACCTCCCGAGTCAGGAGGATGACCTGGATCTTTCTGTTCTGCAGGACCTCTCTGTCTAATGTAGCAGCAAATAAGAGACACAGAGGTCCTGAAAGTCACCTTACCTAACCAGAAGTACTGGATCCACTGGTGAGCTAGCTATGTTTGCAGCACAGTCAGTCATTCTTTTCTTATGACCCTGGGAACTGTATGGAGCAGACATGGAAGGAACAGTGATGAACACAGCCTAGGCTGTGTTAACTCCGCATTATATATTTTGATACTAGATGGGCTACTGGGCAAACAGTATTAGGAACAAAGGGCAGGTAAGTCTAGTAAATGCTTCATTTCAGAATACATGCTTGCTGGCACAGTAACTGACTGTAAAAAGAGGTAAGGCAGCAGCTTTCAATAAAAAAAAAACCCTATCCTGCAAAAACTTGTGCAGTACACAAATGTGAATTAGGGGACAAGGCACGAGGTGATCTTGGCTACTGGGTAGCAAGTCAGAAGCTTTTGCTGAGGAGCGGGGAGCATTACTGTATGACCATTAGCAGTCTGATATTGAACAGGCTTAAATCTGGTACCTCATTATCTGATTCTACAGCGATCCAGCATAACTGTCAAATTACAATCTAAATCTTTTTATAATGATTCCCTTTTTCAGACTGCAGTGTTCTGGTTTAAAGCATAAAAAGTAAAGTATTTCCTGACCAGTATATTACACTGTATAATTAGTGTTGAATGCTTAAATGTTTCTGGACAGAGGAATTTTCTCCTTCATATTGGGAAGTCCAGTGAAATTTTTCAAGTATGCTTTGGCTATTCAAGTGTTTTCTGTGAGGAGGTGTCTCCTAGTTCTTCCCCAGCAAACATGAAGTGGAGAACAACAGTAATGAGAGTGACAAGGTTTACAGACTACAGGAGAGCATGGGAACAGGGGAATTGTGGGGAGAAGGGCAATTTTTTTCGCAAGTTTCCTTTTACTTCTTGTTGCTATGAAGTAGAGAGGAATAGGGAGAAGCAAGGTCTGCGTATGTGATACTGTGACCATTATCAGAGTAGGAGAAAAACCACACAAGGCTGCTTATGCTTTCCTCTCTCTTTTGTAGCATCTGGCTACAGTCTTTCCTTGGTAATTCAGCACCTGTCAGTGAGAGAGGTCTTTCATGAGAAAATGGGGAGGGAAGTCTAAAATAATTCAACATTCTTAAACGACAGAATATCACTCCTCTATCTTAATGTAAAAAATATTCTAGATGTGCTTTACAGATTTCCTGCATTCTGGCTAAATCAAGCAAGGTAAAAGGAGATTAGCATAGACACCATCCCATTATCAAGTATCATTTGCCAAAGTGAGATGTACTTACTTGGTGATGAGAGCCAGGGTCTAATTTTGTAGGTCTGATCTCAGAACTGTCAATCTGTGTGAATCTTGTGGAAAAGCTGTGGAGACTCTGTTTCAGGTTATTTTTCTCAGTGCAAATATGGTTTTCTTTAGTACACTTTTTGATAATTAAAATTGTGCAAAAAACCTGCGTTTTGTCATGTTTAACATCTCTCTTAAGATCTAACTTGGTGGCGGATTACTGGAGGTGAGTTAACACAATGCATTTTTTAAAAGATTCCAAGACAGGCTTGTGGAATAGAAGACGCGTAAGCCTGGTGCCTGTTCCTGGAATATTAGTAGAAATGATGTAATAGTGGACCAAATTAGCAGACACGTGGATAAATGGGATGTCCCGAGGAACAGTCAACATAGCATTGTAAGGGAAAGTCTGGTCTCACAAACTTACTGAAATTCTTTGAAGAAGTTAGCAGGGAAAATGCATTTGATATAATCTCCTTAGGTTTTCGAAGGACATTTCACACGATCCCTTGCTTAGAACTCTTAAAGAGTCTCTTTGGGAAAGAGATAGGGTCCATTGCATGCAGAAATCGCTGGTTAAAAGATAGGAAATGTGTAGGAATAGAGAGACAGTTTTCCCAGTGGTTGAAGGTTACTGATAGAGTCCCAAATAGGTGAGTGCTAGGACCTCTGCTGTTTAGTGTGAGGATAAATGATCCAGAAAGGATGGTAAGTAGTGAGATGACAGTCTCTAGACAATACTACAAACACAGTGTGAACGGCAAAAGAATTTTATGAGACACAATGGTAAATAGCATATGAAACTCAGTATACCTAAAGGTGATTCACATGGTTGGGGGGTAAAAAAAGGGTCCTAAATTTATATAGATTATTATTCTCTTAATTATTACCATTCAGGAACAAGATCTTGAGGTTATAATAAAAACTCTGAAGAAAATTAACTTAGTGCTTAGTACCAGTCCAAAAAGTAAATAAAATGTTGAAAGAGTAGAGACCATGCCACCACCATGTAAATCCATACATTTTGCATGTTGTACACAGCTCCTCATCTCTTCAATCAAAAAGGTGTTAGTGGCATTGGAAATAGATCAGAAAAAGCAGAAAGGATCCTAAAAGTTGCACAGAATCCATTCCTTAAGAATTAGGGTTAATCAGTCTGTAAAAGAGCAAAAGATTGGTATGACAGAAGGGTGATGACGTGTAAAAGGTGATATGATAGAAATCTCTGAAATCACAAATGCAATGGAGAGAGTAAATAGGAGAAGTTTTTTGCTGTCTACCTCTCAGTTCTTGTAGACAGTGAAAATGAAATTTAACAAGTAGTAGGTTAAAAACAGATGTTTCTTCACAACGAATAATTAAGCTGCGAAATTTCAGGATGCTGTGGCTGTTAAAATTTTCCATAAATTCAGGGAGGTTTTGAACAAATTAATGGAAGAAAAATGCATTGCGGGCTATTAATATAAAAACATCACATCTGGCTCAAGAATTCATCCAGTGGTGAAGTGCTGAAGACTAAGAGAGTATTATGGAAAAGTATTAGTTTGCGCTTGCTCGGTTGTACTTTTCATTGGCACACCCTGCTGACAACTCTCTGGACAATGTATTAGATGAGAAGTATCTGATCCAGTATGGCCATTATCGTAACTATGTTTATAATCTTTGGAAACAAAATGGGAAAGAAAAATATACTAGTAACAGCAAACTTCTAAAAGAACTAAAGTTACATATCATCTGATTGATTTCGTATTTATAGTCTAAAACCAATGGAAATTTTGCTGCAATCCAGATATAATGCTGTTTCATGAAAGCGCACAATAAATTGTGTTAATGAATAAAACGTTGACATATAAACAGGAGAAGTGGTAAACGAGATTGTTCGAATTGAAGAAGTAATCTAGTTGTCATTAATAACATTTGGGTATATATAATGAAAATAATCTTGAGCTTGCTTTAAGTTAATGTCTTCAAATAGAATTTCTGTTAGGCATAGAGTTCTTTCAAGGTAGGAATAAACTAGGGTTTCGCCCATTTAGAATTTTGGATATTTATTCCTAAGCAAAGTTTGCCTTTATTTTTGAGGTGCGACACTTTTTTTTCCCCAGTCTGAAATAACTTCCAAAACAGCAAAGGACTCTTACCAGTCTTCGTTAGACCTACAGTCACTTTTAATTTATACTATAACCCTTCCAAATCTACAGAGCTGAAAAAAAAATGTGGGTTTTGCTTTATTTTTTATTAAAGGCTTGTCTAATATTTTTGTAATTCCCCTTTTTTCAGCTTAGTAATGTAGCTACAAAAAGCTCATTAAAGTTTTTACTTTCTTAGTCTGCTGTAGAAGCCAGGTAATTTTTCAGGTTTCCAAATTGAATGTCAATTGAACCCATTATCTCAAGAACACATTGGCTCCAAGAATCTATTATAATTTTTGGAGTACTGGTTACTGTGGATGCAAGCAATTAGAACGCTCATGAGTAGATATGAATGATGAATAATTTTGACTTCAGAAGAAGGTCAATCACTTAGTTGCTGGAGTAAAGAAATTTCTTCCTTTAGCAGATTGTTCATTGTCTAACTAAGCTTTTTGCAGCTCTTTCTGTAATATATAGGACTGGCTGCTAGCAGGAAAGATAATGGATTATATCCATTTCTGAGGTTGCAATCCAGGAAAACAGTTTCTCTGTAGCATGCAGAAGAAGGTAAATAAAACTGAGGAATGCAACTCCTGCAGGTCTTCAACGTCTTTTAAACTCATTTGGGTGTTACATCCACAGACTTCCCCTGGAGAAGTAATCTGAGATTCTGCCAGATATTCAGCACCATCCTGATCCTTTCTTATTACTTAAATCTTGATCTTGGAAAGCACAGGGATAGGAGCCCTTACTGTCATCCAGGATCCTTCATTTCTCACTACCCAAAAGCTTGATCTCTTTGGAGAGCAAGAGTTGGACTAGAGTTGGACTAGATGATCTCCAGAGGTCCATTCCAACCCCTACCATTCTGTGATTCTTCAGTGAAAAATCATGGATTCTTTCATAGAATCATAGAATGGTTTAGGTTGGAAGAGACCTTAAAGATCATCTAGTTCCAACCCCCCTGCCATGGGCAGGGACACCTTCCACTAGACCAGGTTGCTCAAAGCCCCATCCAGCCTGGCCTTGAATTGGGGCAGTAGTTTTCATCCATAAACTGTTGCTCTACATCTTTGTCTTTTGCTGTATCAGGCAGCCATTTACCTAGGCCACACATTTCTTTGATATAATAGTTTCAGATCATCAAATTTCGCTGAGATTTTATCTTGCCCCAGATACCTTTGAACAGCCTTCTTGTCTGCCTTCACTTAGCTTTTAGCACAACTGTAGGATGATGTCCAAAGAGATGTATTGATGTTGTTTAATTCAAACTCATGGAAGATGCTGGTAAATTACTGCATTGGGGATGAAGAAAATTTTAAAAGACTTTGTCTGCAGGAAGAATAATTTGATTATATAGGTGGGTTAGTGAAGTGTGATATCATGTAGCCTGTGTGCTAAACCAGTAAAACAAAACCATTCCTGGCTTTCTACAACAGTATTGCAATAATTTAAAGTTAAAACCTACGGCAAACTCTTAGCCTTAATCAGTACAAATGCCATTGGATTTGTTGGAGCACAGATGCTCTTTTATTATTATGACACATTTCTGCATGAACAGAGAGATTTTTGTTTTCAGGCGTAATAAGAAATTGAAACGGGATGCAATAGTGAAATGTTCCATCAGACACAAGATGTAAGAATCTGGTGACCTGAATTCTGTGGTTTAGAATATAAAGAATGGGGTTTATATCAAAGTTTTGCTGTGTAAGAAAGATGGTAACTGACAAATGTAACAGGACTTTTTAAAAGAATGATTGAAAAAAAAAACAGTAGGTCTATGTTCACTAACATTCTTTGGTCATATGAGCTGAAGTGTATGCCAGGCAGGACTGAGCAAAAAACTCCCTCGCTGACACTCCCAAACTTCTCAGCAATATTAGCTGTGAAAAGAACATAGAAAAAGTGAAATTAAAAATTATTTTATTTCTATGAAAGAATATCTGCTTTCTTTACTTATGGCTCAGATTTTTAATATAAATAATAATTTTAAAGCGTATTGTAACATATGTTTTTCCTAAGCTTGGATGTCAGGAAGGGTAGTAATATTGTTTGTTTATGCTTCTCTTTGTTTCTGAATGAAGGTTCATTGTCCTGACTGGAGCATTGTATTGACAAGTGGCATAGGTACATACTACTTGAGAAAGTTTCGACAAAAGAAAAATCCTTGTAAGAAATTTACACAGCCTCAGTCATTTCCTAGAAATAAAAAATGCCAGAATATGTGTGTTCAGGACAACCACAATTCACGTACTTGTGTAGGCCCTCTATTAATATGTCCTCTAGTTTAAATGAAAACCCACTAGTTTTGCCTTATTCGGCTTGCATGACAATGGCCCATGGATGATGAAGGTTTTGTAGTGTCCTTTTATCCTTTCTGTTTTCACTTTCCACCCACTGACTACTGCAAACTGTTTTCTCGTTTCCTGCATTTTTCTTGCTCCTGGCAATCCAGCCAGGCTTGTAACTCCTGCTCTTTTTCCACTGCCTTATCTGGTTACCAGCAGGAATAGTGACAGCATAGGAGAAATGGCATAACTGCTGTTACTGTCTTCTCTGTCTAGCTTCAGCATGTCCCCTGGATGTGATCATGGAGAAAGTTCCACTGACATCAAGCACCATTAGCTATTTTATGATTCCAGTGTCTGTACAGTTACTTCTGGTGGAAGCTTCGAGTAAATAGCTGAAGATCTTCTCAATTTAAGTCATAAAGATTTTATTACTTGGGTAAAACAGAATACTTTTTTTAGAATGGTTCTTGAAAATCTTTGTAACGTTAAGCCTGCATACTCTTTTCCATTTCATGCAATTTGATGCCAAATGGGTCAGATTTTGCAATATAAGGGACTCTGGTAACTTGCATTTCTCTTTACTCCATTCCTTACCTTACATAGGAAAGGTCAGTAATAGTATTCTACAAACAATGGCAGTCATTGTATTGTGTTAGTGTCTACATCAGTCACTAGGTACGTTGATTATGTTAATAGGAGAACTGATAGAAGAACTAATAGCAGAACTGTGTGGCCAGCAGGTTGAGGGAGGTGATTCTACCCCTCTGCTCTGCTCTCCTTTCCTCTCCTCTCACAAGAGCCCACCTGGAGCACTGTGTCCAGCTCTGTGGACTCCAGTACAAGAAAGACATGGACCTGTTAGAGCAGGTCCAGAGGAGGGCCATGAAAATGGTCAGAGGGCTGGAACACCTCTCCTATGAAGAAAGGCTGAGAGAGTTGAGGTTGTTCAGCCTGGAGAAGAGAAGGCTCCAGGAAGACCTTGTTGCGGCCTTGCCATATTTAAAGAGGGCTTTACAAGAAGGACAGAGAGAGACTTTTAGCCAAGGCCTGTAGTGACAAGACAAGGGGAAATGGTTTTAAACTGAAAGAGAGTAGATTTGGATTGGTCGTAAGGAAGAAATTTTTTATGATGATGAGGGTGGTGAGACACTGGAACAGGTTGCCCAGAGAAGTTATGGAAGTCCCACTGCTGGAAGTGTTCAAGGTCAGGTTGGCAGGGCTCTGAGCAACCTGATCTACTGAAAGATGTCCCTGCCCATGGTAGGAGGGTTGGACATGATGATCTTTAAAGGTCCCTTCCAACCTAAGCCATTTTATGTTTCTATGATTCAATCACAGGTTGTTTAGGATTTTTTAAACAAGCTTTATTCTCTCTCTCTCTCTCTCTCTCTCTGTTTTCTTTGGCTTGATATTTATCTTGAAGCCAGAAGTCATTATCACACAACAAGGTTGTGTTTCATTGCAATTACACTAGAGTCAAGAATAATCTTCATAAATACAAACTGTAAGTGACATACTATAATTAATTTTTGTTATCCACAGCCTTTATGTAAATGATTAAACAGC
The DNA here is from genome assembly GCA_003993805.1 of Himantopus leucocephalus. Lineage (NCBI taxonomy): Eukaryota > Metazoa > Chordata > Aves > Charadriiformes > Recurvirostridae > Himantopus > Himantopus leucocephalus. Next base: position 3,630,654 of record RSEF01000001.1, on the reverse strand, counting down.
TTGTATACAGTGGGAAAAACAGCCCAATATTTCAGCAGAGGTGTTCTTGCAAAAGTTAAAAATATTTCTTCAGGTTATGTGTTTGTGTAAATTAATGTTAGATTAGATCCAATATATCTTTTGCCATTTTCCTGCCAGAGTCAGAATTTTGCCAGTGGGTATATTAAATATTTTCTCAGAAGTGCAGCAGTTGCAGTTCTGCTAATTTTCTGGCATATGTAAGCTGCAAGTGATGATCCTTGTCACTGCAGTTACCTGAATGGCTCGTTCTTAGCAATGATGACTCTTGAGATTCTGGGAATTTAGCACAGTGACAAGCAGGATCCGTACCTCTTGGACTAGAAAGAGTTAAATAGTTCCTAAAGTTGTCTCGCAGAAATGTTGTAAATATTGTGTAGAAAATGTATTTTGTTGTGGGAATCCATCTCATTTTAGACATGCAACAATCTCCCGGATTCAGTGTTTAGACCTTAAATGAATGTGTTGCTTTGAAGGAGTGCTGACCAGTTAAATTACCTCTTTGTTAAAAGGAAATTGATTTGTTCATTCATCTGAAAAAAATCAAGATCTCTTTGAAAGATCAGTGGGGTCACATTGTCTTTTAGCTTTACAGAGAACAAAACCAGCATGTAAGAATGCTTCCAGGAAACAAAAGTATATGTGTGTGTGTGTGTTTATAGTCCGGTACATTTGTGAATATTGTTCGTCATCTTTCTCCGTCAGTTGAATGTGCTTTCCTCACCTCCCACTTGAATAGCATAGAAACGGATACTTCTTTAATATAAGTAGAATATATTTTACCAATTTTCATCCCATAGATATTTACAAAATAATTACAATGCACCAAGTAGAGACGTATTCTGTCACTCTTCAAAGCATAGCTTGCTTAAGTGAAAATAGGGGACTCTGCATACATTGCATATTCCTTGAAATGGTGTGTAATATTCTTTTCAGTGCTTTCAGTTATTTGGATAATAATAGAGAAATTACAGTAAGTGCTGCTTCGTTTATTCAGAAAGTGCAACCTGCGGACTATCAGCAGTCTACAGAGCACTGGTCCTCTCCATAGTGTAGTTACCAGTCAGGAGTCAGTCGTAGGATGCTGTGATTGTTGCTCTCCTCTGACGATTTGAAATACAGCATGATATTTTGGGAGATTCTACACTGAAAAATCTAGATTTAATTATTTGCTCACCGTTTTATTTTTACTTTATTAAAAATACATTGCTGTTTATAAAACAAGTAGGTTTTGTGTTTAAATGCTATGACTTCAGATATTAATTATTTCTAAATGCAACTGTATTCTTTTAGAAAGTGGTGGAACAATGCTTACTATGTGCGGTCTGACTGCAGTTGGCTGACCTAGCTATCCTTACTTTTTAAGGCCCACCGTGTAGGCCTCTTGCATATTCACAAGATCCAGCAACAGTGTGACCCTACCAACTGATACTCTTTCCTATGAAAAAGCCTCCTCAAACTGTGAGACTTCTGCTTCAGGAACATGCTAAGGTTTCTAAATGTGTAAGGGATTTTCAGACTTAGCCGTGGAGGCATGTGCTTGTGAGCAGCCCTGTGTTGCCATCCTCTTTATTTTTGCTTTCTGTGGATATGCCTTGGCAGCCAGAAAGTTTTGTTTTCAATTGTATCAGTTTAACGCCACTGAAAATGAAGTTGACATTAAAGCTTTTGGCTGGCCAGATTGTACCAGAGGCTCTTCAGAGGGTTGCCTTTAGGCTGCAGTGCAGTTTCAGGCTTGTTTACCTGAATCTTAACATGGGTTTTAAACTGTGTTAAGCTGAGCAAACATACTTGAAAAATACACCAGTCAAGTCCAGGGTCAAGGTACATCGCACCCTGTTTAGATTGATTGGTGAGTCAAGCTCCCCTGTAGGGTTTTCTATAGCTTCATGTCCTAGCAGTGCATGAGGGTAAGGAGAAAACAACCAACAAAGCATTACACTACCTGAACGGGGTTCTCATACTGCCAACATGAGAGACATTGCACTGGTTAAGAACATCACCCATCTCTGGTTCATATTCTTTAGCTTATCACTGATGCTGACTGCCCTGTGAGTCATCATCTAGTCGTACTTCTTTATATAGGGGCTAGGTGATACTTGTTCACTTTTGCTTGATGAAAAATTGGTGCCATCATCATTGACCTGTGGTAGGGAAGTCACTTTTATAGACATTTATTGAACTAACAGTGTTTTATGCACTGTATCAAAAGTGTATTGAGTTACTTTAGTCAGTGGAACAGTCTATAGTATGCTTTTTATACTAAAACAAGCAGTGTGCTTGAGACGAAAATGCCAGAACTATCAAGGATGTCTGTCTTTAGTTTGACTTAAACTAATAAAATGTCAAACATTTCTTTTTGTGCTTCTTTACCTTTTGATCTACATGTAGGAGGTCTTCGGGTGGTAGTGTCGGTATTACACTAGGTACAGATATTTTATGTTATTTTAGATTTGGTTAGTCTACTTTACCTGAGGAGTGAAGAGCTAGCCCTAAAAGAGTTCTGCTGTATTTTATGACTGGAGCCTAAAAAAAACATTAAGAAGAATCTCTGTCTTGTATCAGTAACTAAGTTACAGCGAATTAAATCGGATTATTAAGGCCTTGACGGTTGCATTGGGAACAACTCCAAAGTGTTATCTGGACTTTGGCGAATTTTGAGGAGTTCGTTATTATTTTTAAAATAATTTTCTAAAGACATGGTGTCTTGGAATGAATATAAAATGATCTGCCATTACAGGTGAGACTGGGATATGCCAGTACATAATTGTAGAATGACAATGCTTTTGTTCCATCTTACTGAATTGCTGCTCCCTAAGGATAAAAAAAAAAAGTGGATGCACCAAAACAGATGGTCCTTTTAACTTCTGCCGCTGGATTTTTTTCCCTGGACTGTCTGCAGGGATGCTGTCTTCATCTAACTATCACAGTACACCTTTGATTTGGCTGCACAGTATCTTGTCTCTCCTACCATGTGTGTAACCCACAGTGGATTTACCACATTTCATTTAGATGATGAATGCAAGTACTGTAGACAATACCATCAAAATTAATGTAGCAATTACTTTAGCTACATCTGTGCAGAATTTGTCCTTAAAGTGATGACCGCTTCTAGTCTCTGTTGCAGCTGCCCCTGTTGCATCCTTTTAAGTGTATCAATGCAAAGAAAATCAAAGCCATGCTTAGAATCCTTTTTTCTCCACAAGCTGGAGTTGTGAAAGAAGTGTGTCTGAAAGAAAATACTCCACCTGGATGAAAGTCTTTGTGCCTGAGTCAGTAAGCCAAAGTCTCAGGAATAGGGTGGTGAGCAGGACTAGGGCAGTGGTCATCCCCCTGTACTCGGCACTGGTGAGACCACCACCTCGAGTGCTATATTCAGTTTTGCGCCCCTCACTACAAGAAAGACATTGAGGTGCT
>RSEF01000001.1:3570439-3603091 GCA_003993805.1 Himantopus leucocephalus | reverse complement strand
GGGGTCTCACCAGTGCCGAGTACAGGGGGACGATCACTTCCCTGAAATGCTCCAACAGCATCTTTTTTTGATCATGTGCCTACTGCAAACACGTTAAAAAGAGCAACCACAAAGGTGGCAACCTTTCCACTCGATTTGAGAGAGTGAGAAAGTTCCCAGTGCCAGATAAAAGGCAGGCAGAGAATGAACCAAATCATCTGTCCATCTGTCTGTCTGTCTATCTATCCATCCATCCATCACATTAGTATCATGCACGCTTAGTAATCCTGGTTGTAGAAGACATATATCTCAAGGTATCTCTTCAGTCCTTTCCATCAGATTAGAAATTTATTCAGAACACAGGGAGAGTTATTGGTGAGCTTGCAGTTGTGTGGATGCTCTAACAGATTTTTTATTGCGCTTTCCATACAGAGATTGCAAAACCTCAGCCATCCTAACGCTGCATTTACTTCATCAATTCTTGTGACTGCTAATGCTGACGCTATTCTGTTTGGCAGCCTCCATTAAGAATGGTTTGCCCCATGATATTAACAGGCAGCGAAGCTTTGTGCTGATGGATAAAGCGCGGTGTAAAACCTGATTGGAATCAATCAGAGTAATTGTCTGGATGTGTGGTGGTTAATAGGAAATGTCCTGCATATTATTGGCTGTTTTATATAGCAAACGGATTAGCTTTCTGCTGCCTTTTGTGGCTCACATCCTCTCCTGAGCCGCTGGGGGAGGTGATGGATCTGCTGGGAGGCTCAGGAGACATCGTGCTGGCGTTGCATCCTGCATCAGTCTGGGAGACACGGAGCTTGGAGGAGAGCCCTGTGTTTTATATTTGTCTCAATGACTATTCCGCATATTTGTCCATTGCTAACAGTTGGGCAAAGGGCAACTGCCAGCCTGTTTCATGACTGATGCTAAGCCCAGGCCAGGGCTTTGGGAGGCAACGTGCAACAGAGACCAAGAGCAAGACTGAAGCAGAAGTTCTCTGAGTCTTGTGTGTGTTACAGACTGGCGATTGAACTGGCAACTAAACACAATATCAAATCCACTCAGGTCAGCCTGATGTCCCCACAGCTGACCTGCTGGTCTGTGTTTGGAAGAAAGTCTGAGGATAGACTCACCAAAAGCTTATCATCCTTCAGCATCTGAGTGTTGGTCCCAGTTCACAGGCAGAGGCAGCCTGGGAGGACTGAATGTGAGCAAGCCCATGCACAGCACGGTCTGATCCAACCAGGGACCAGAACAACCCATCCTGAAACAGGCTTCACAGACAATAGCAAGACACCGTGAGATGCCACTCACACCCCAGGAGGCCCTAGGTCAGACAGTCTGTGATCAGACAGTCTAGAGCCAGGCTAAAGCCACTGTGGTTGCAGAAAGCAAGTGGATCACAGCACCTGGTGAATTTACACATAAACTTGGAGAAGCCTTGTTTTCCAGCATCCTCTTCTTCTGGGGGAGGCTTAAAGCACGTAAAGGTCACAGCTGCCTCATTGAAGCATCTTCCCAGTCACCAGGTGCCTGGCAGCTGTGGGTGCATCCTCTGCTCTGCGGCAGGAGGACACCGTACCCCAAAACGACACCAAGGGTGTGCTTGGTCAGCGACTCAGCGAGGAGTGAGCTTGCTCAGAGCAGTTCTTCCAGGGCAGCCTCTGGGGGATGAGGACTCTCAGCTTTCTCCCTACCACAAGGATTGGGGGTTTTGTTTTTGTTTTGGGTTTGGTTTTTTTTCCCTCTGGTTTTGGTGCACTTATTGTTAGCAAGGAGAATAAATCCCCACAACGCACAGGGAAATATCACTTGCATTTCATGAGTAAGGGACTCAGTCTTGCCCAAGGTCATGAGTAGTGCCTTTAATAGAAATTCAGTGCTGGAAACTTCTGAATCCCTGGGAAGAGATCTTTCTTGCAAACACAGGAGTGCTGATGCTGGCTGTGCAGGTGGGAGGAGAGGGGGAGCCGGCTTTGGCTGGGAGAGGCCAGCTCCCCTCGGTGGTCAGAGCCCTGGGTACTATCTGAAGTGCAGCAGGCTGGGATCCTAATGAAAGAGCTTTTCAAGCACTCGTTTCTTCCCTCAGTGAGTAGAATACTATTAACCTTTAAGGCAAAATTATATTTCGTGCCTCTGGGAAGCAGTAACATTTTACCGAGCTGCACTGGGGAATCAGGTAAACAATTGTTAACTCTTTCCAGCCCCATTTCAAGGCCATTTTGGGGCGGCTGTGTGTGCATGTGTGTGCAAACCCTGCCAAGCAGCTGAGCAGAGCTCTGTGCTCCGGAACCCCTCGCTGCTGAATAACTGCTGTCCTCTGCTGCAATTCAGCCTGCATGTCCCAACCTCTTCGTTCATTGACTGGCATTCAGTTGAACCACCCCCTGGTCCTGGCATCTTGGGGCCAAAAGTTCTGCATGGCTATTTTGCCATTTCCCATGTCCGTGTGGTGGTTGGGCAACAGGTCTCACAGCTGAGGACAAGGTTTGTCAAGAGTCAGGCCAGAGGACACCATTTATGAGTCTGTAGTGTGATGTCTCACGCAGTTGTAGACAAAGCTGCTGTATGTGGCACTGCTATTAAATGATGCCCTGGAGGTGAGCCCTGCTGTCTCCAAATTGAATATCCAACTGTGTTCAGAGGCGCTTTCACCCAACAAACTGCTTCTTGCAGCTTTGACAGTCTAGAGGCTTCAGGCAAGTCCTGTCCTGCCCTTGGACAGTGTGTAGGTTCACAATATACTGAAGATAGACAGGGACACACACGTTTTGGTGTCAGGGTGTAACAGGTTGGTGCTGGCTGTGAGGTCCATCAAGCACGCATGTGTGCTTTGCACAAGAGCTTCTAAACCTGTTGAGCTCTGGGATCACTTCCTGGGGAAAAAACCTAAAGAGGACTAAAAAGTGAGATTCTTACTTCTTTTCCTTCCTCTTTTCCCTTTTCCTTTCCTCCTGTCTCTTCCCCATTACTCCCTCACTCCAGCTCTACCCTCACTTCCAGCCAGTGCTCTCCAGTGGACCTGCCCAATGCTGGGTACTGTGGGTTGGGCAGCCAGGGGTATCGAGGGGGCTCTGAACTGCTCAAGCCTTGTCAGAGAGAAAACAGGAGCCACAATCCGAGGACGAAGTCAACACCTTGGATGGAAAATTAAATCAATGAAGCAGCATGAGCTAGAAAGGAAATGATGCAACAGCAGCAAAGCTGGCTTCCAAATTGAAATGTGTTTGCTGGGGATTGTCCATCGGCTTGGGGAGTTATTATTTCCATTTCTCTAGTTATGAATTAATTTCTAGAGAACTTAATCATCCCTTCCCTTCTCCCTTCCACAACCCTCTCTTCCCTTCTCCTTCTAATTTTCCACTTGACTGGGGATTCTCTGACAGTGAAAATTCAGGCTTAGAGGAGGTCCATGCAAGCTGCTCCATTAGACTGGATAATCTCATTGGAACCAGTGGCTTGAATAATAACACCTTCACCTCACACGCTGCACCAGATTCAAATGATGCTTAACACCCCGGGCTGCAGGGACGTCTCCAGCAGGGGAAGGGGTGGGTCGGAGCCTGCACCAAGCGCCTTTGTCTCCTGGCTCTGCCAACCTACCCACGCTCCTGAGGACACATCTGCAGTCTGAGATAAACGCCGGTCCAAACCTCCTCCAGCGCCGAGACATCCACACCGTCAGGAACAGAGGCATCCTGAGCTCGGCAGCTCTCTGCACAAGTGGAACCCAGACCCACAGTGTAACCAAGTGATGAAGGTTTTTGCGTTTTCAGTGGGTCAGGGATGAGTGAGAATGAGCACGCTACAGCCTGTCCCACCAGCTGATGTCCTGACTTCTGCTTTCCCTCAGCACGTTGTGCAGGTTGGAGCAGGATCATTTAAGTGGGGCTTAATGCACTTCAGCCTATTGCCAAGTCTGCCCTTTTATCTTCACAAAATAAGCACGTAACCTAGACTTTTTTATGCCACCATCTCACTACATGCAGAGCAGCGGCCTGACCCCAGATCCAACCAGGTTTTCTCAAAGAGCCCTCACCCTGTTTTGTAACCCACCTGAGAGCACAAATGCACCATGGGCTCTGTTGCTGCTGCCTGGTCTTCCCCTCAGTGCCAGTCTATAGTCTCCCTTCCAGACGCAACTAAAAACCTGAGTTCTGTCATCAACCCATAAGATGGACGGTTTGAATCCAGGATTCTGGATTGGATGTTGTAGGGTTCATCCTGAAGGACTCCAAGTCTAGCAGGACTCTCTTGCTCTTTGCAGATATAATTGGGCTCTTCTCCATTACATATTATCATGTTGAGAGAAGNTCTCCACTACATATTATCATGTTGAGAGAAGTTGTGTCCCATATGGGTGGATCATGCGGGTGGATCATCAGAGCCAACACCATGAAACTGCACTTGAATTCCTACCTCTTTCAGCATCCCCAGCCCTTTCCCACCACCTAGCCACACTGAATCCACATCATCACAACTTCACAGCCTGTGTCGGAGCATTGCTGTGCACTGTAACAGCCAGAAGAAATCATATCTTCTCATGGTGACCCCTGTCACAGCCAGCAGCACAACCTGGCCATCCTGCACACCCAGTAGTCTCAGAATTGCCCAGAGAGAAGCACTGTGCAAGTTTTCTCCAGAAACTATGCGCTTTCAAAGGGAAGGAAACTAGGAATATGTGTGTGGGAGATGGACACCTGGAATGTATAATGAATGGCTCTATTGCCGTGCATCTGACAACCCAGCCTGCCGGAGGTCATTCATGGCACCAACGCAATTTTTCAGTGTTTAACCCATCCCTTCCAGCCACGCACGGATGAAGGGAGATGCATACATCACGTGCCGACAGCCTTTGCCTTGCAGCTGGAGCATTAGCTGAGATCCCCAGCAAAGCCGCAGGTCAGGGAGTGCTTCCCTGTGCCTCGCGGTGCGAGAGGCAGCCTCAGTGGGGTGTGCCAGACCGGACCAGAAGGTTTTTGTGTGTTTTAGGGGAGTAATGCCTGAGGACTTCCTTCTGGCTGAATGCTTAAAGCAGCAGAGGGATGAGGTAGGGATCATTTCTAGGGTCGTCTGAAGTCCTTTTTTTTCCTCGGGATTAACTCTGGGTGGACCCTTGCTCAACTCCAAACCTCTCTCCAGAGCCAGCTTGCTCTCCTTGCTGGGTAGGCAACCACTGTAGAGGGAGCTCAGGCTGCCTGGTGTGGCCCTTAGTGTTCAGCAGGGAGAAAAAGCTTCGGAGGAGAGGAACTGAGCTTGTTCTCTGACTTTTTGGCTGGAGCAGGCTTGGGCAGAGAAGGGCGGTGAGATTAAGATTAAAATCCTCCCTGCTCTATTATTCCTCTTGTTCCCCTGCTCCCCCGATTCCCTTTCCTAGTGCACAGTGTGAAGGAGCTGAGCTCTGAAAGTCAGGATGAGGCATACCTTGAGTAGGGTTTTTATTGTTATTTGTGTCAGAGTTTGGTTGAAATGCTGACTTAGGTAGTTGGGAAGCTGTAGCTCTGACCAAAAACCTGTGCATCAGTGATGTGAGGGGCTGAAAACTACCACATAAGCACATTTTATCCTTTACTTATGACCTATGAGACAGTTCACCTGTTGAAGGTTGTGCATCCAGCTCAGCCTGTGCTTTTCCCTTGATCTGAAGAAACAAAGAGATGGGTCGGGAGCTTCAGACACGGTCTGGGTGGAGTTGGTGAAGCTGCCTGGGTGCCTGTCTTCTGCGGGCAGCAAATCCCATCCCAGTGATTTCACATCACACTGAGGAAGCCGAGCCTGGGCGAAGAGCTTCCTCAGCTTATTTTTCCCCAGTGAGGCTTAACTCTCTGTGTGAAGTGTATCTCCTCTCCAACCAGAGCCTCAAGGCAGCCAGAGACCTTCCTGTAGAGGTCTGCATGGTAACGGGGGTTCAATGTAATTCTCTCTGTGCTGTCCTGTGTTTTTTTTTCAGGCTTCTAATTGTACTGCTGCAAAGCATGGGGAAAGTTTAGGCCTGGAGGGAAGAACCGTCTCTGCCAGCAGCAAATACTGGAACTACAGCACACGTCATTGTCTGTTGGCTCTGCTGCCGGGGGACATGGGCAGATGGATGGATGCACATGGGCAGGAGGAGGGGGGAAGGGAAGGACCTGAAGTGACGTGAAAAAGGAGATATTGATGAAGGTCAAAAGGACCAGTGGGGAGGGAGAACCTGGTTTGAGAAACTCTGTGGGGTCCTCTATGCCCTGCAGCTTTCTGAGTAGAACTGTTTGGGGCAAGGGGTTTCTAGAGGTGGGGGATTTCAAGAAACAGTGTTCAAGCCCAATCAGTATATCCTGTGGAAACATTTTCTCTCTTCTTGCTATGCTCCCCCAAGTCAGAACAGCAGATGCTAACAGCAAAAGAGCAATTAAATTACATGCTGGCTGAGTCTGGCAGTGATTCAGTATCTGTACAAGGGGTGACCCCTTACAGTGTACTTCCCACGGCTCCCCAAACCTCCCTGCAAACCTCCTTGAACACAGATGCTCCTCGTTTGCAGTTTTCCTGCTCTCTTTGTCCTTTAAGAGGTGAAGCTGAAGTGGTACCCACCCATCTTTTAGGACTCCCGGGTCTCACTGCAGTCTTGGCAATGGTTCATGGGGAAACCACTGATGTGGATTAGCTTTGATCTCTGAACAACACACTCCAAATTTTACCTTTCTGGAGGCATGGACACCTCTCATCATCTTCACCAACAGATACTTGGCATTTGGGCCACAGTGATAGGGAAAAGACCAAATACATTTCTTTGGAGTTACTTGAGAGAAGATCCTACAAAGAATTCAGGGATGATGTTCCCAGGCATCTGAATCAGGCCACGAACAAAGAGCTTCATCCCCTTTGAACAAATTACTTGCATCAGCCCTCGCAGAGGAGAGCATATAGTAGTGCGGGAGAGCGTAGGTGTTATCTACCCAGGTTCTGGGGAAGACACTCACAAATATTATTAGCATGAATAGGAAGCGCCATGATAGGATGCTCTCTGGGAAAAGTAATTTTGTTCATTAATTACTTGCCTTATCTAGCAACCTTGTTCCCTTTCTCTCGCTTTCTTCATTTTTAATTTTCTTTAAAATGACGGTAAGTGAATTCAGTGCTGGGAAAGTTATTTTACTGCCTCCACAGAGACAGAAGCCTGTATTACTCAGGTAGCCTTTGGCTGAATCTTCAGGGGCTTTTCCATCTTCATTTGAACCCCAGTCTTTTATGGGCAGATGGCAAAAGACGGTTGCAGGCAGATTCCTGTGATTTCTTTCTTGTGGACCACCTCAGTGCTCTGGACTGACTGCAGTTCACATGCGTGCCTTTGGCGTGAGTTCTGCCTGCTGCTTGTGATTTTGTGCTCTGAGATTCTCCTCCTGCCTTTAGCTTCCAGGCTTGTGTTGTGCCTGGTTAGTTCAGCAACAAAAAGAGTCAGAGGGCTGTGATTTAAGGGACAGCATAGCAGAGACCCTGCAGCTTCTGAGACGTCCTTTTCTTGTGTCTTTGACCCTTGCAGGGGGTTGGAAAGGGTCAGTGGATGAAGGCAAGTGATACCCATCCTCCCAGATGTCAAACACACGTGTTGGCTTTTTTCAGACTGCTTCTACAGCGGTGAATAGGTTTCTTCTAGGGACCTGTGTGTTTCCAGCACAACTGCTGTTAGTCACTGCTTCAAGTGAGTTTGCAGTGTCAGGTGGGAATCGACAAATGCCACTGTGCATCGGGGCAGCCTAGCTTCATGCCACGGGTTTCACTGGAATCTGAAGTCACTGAAAGCAGAGTTGCCCAGGCTGAAATGCCACCATCACCTGCAGCCCCTGAGGCTGGGACCCACCTGGAGCCAAGTCCTCACCCCGAAGTCGTTCAGTCCCGGAGGCTGACTGCTGCTGCAGAGCTTGTTGGAGATTTTTAAGGTCTCTCTGAACGCGACGGCTGTCATGGGAGGAACAGAGCCTTTCTAACACGCTGAGCAGGACTGGCTGAGGGGTGTATTTCCACAACACCTTTCACAGACCCCCTCCTTCATTTCCACACTCTCCTCCCCTTGTGCCANCAACGTGATGGCTGTCATGGGAAGAACAGAGCCTTTCTAACATGCTGAGCAGGACTGGCTGAGGGGTGTGTTTCCACAACACCTTTCACAGACCCCCTCCTTCATTTCCACACTCTCCTCCCCTTGTGCCAGCAAACAATTTCCAATTCTTCATTGGACAAAGGCTCCAGGTTTCCAGGGATTTGCATGTGAAATGCTCCCGTTCATCTCAGGCTTGAATGAGCCATCAAAATGCTCATCAGGGATCTGCCTACAGAGGCACACACATGTGTACACACAGATCGCTTGTCCGTGGCTGCACCCCAGCAGTGGGTGAGCTGGTGTGGTCCTTGGGCCACCTCTGAACCTTTGTTCACAGGCAGGGGAGCAGGTTGCATTTGATGGGCCAACCCAGGGCCCCCCAGGCAAGATTAGCACGGACAAGACAATCTGCAGCTCTGGAAACATGGGGAGAGGGGTGAGGGGAAGGAGAAGGGGCATGAAATCCCCCAAAGCAAGGGGGAGGGATGCTGTTTATGGAGTGCCTGGCTTTGTAGGGCGGGAGATGGAGGAGTAAATCCCTTGCACCCACGCCCCGCAGGGCTCCGGGGGTGGGCTTGTTCAATTGCTGCGATAGAGGGAGGAGCCCACCTGGGGACAGAGATAACGGGCGGGCGGTGGGATTGCCGTTCTGCAGTATAAGCCGGGAGAGTTATCAGGGCAGAAACTCGGCTTCTATTACCATGCATTAGAATAGATTAGCAGGCAGAGCAATTAGCATCCTCACTCTATTTGGCGAAGTGACAGGGTTGGTGGCAGCAGGCAGGAGGCATGCGAGGAAGAGGCAGCTTTGGCAGGGTCGCATTTCCCTCCCCGAACTTCAGCCCAAGGATGGAGGGGACTTCTGGTCTTTCACCCCAGCGCTGTCCCAGCTGGGACATTGAAAAGAGCAGGGGTGGGAATCAGCTTTGGTTAGCAGCCTGAAACTTTTTGTGTCTCATGGTCCCTGAAAAAATTGCCCTGGGGAGATGCAAAGAGCAAAAAAGTGAATTTCAGCTTTCTTAAATTACCCTTTCCACCTCTCTTTGAGGTAGAAAATCCAGACCTTTGAGTTCCAAAATACCACAAGTGAAAAAAACCCCAACACTGCTTTGGCTTCCCCAGGTCACCCCAATGGCCCTTTTCCCATCTTTGCTCATGCTCATCTCTGATGCCCAAAGAGCAGGTTGTTCGGGGAAGTGATCTTGTTTGTGATTAGAGCCAAAGATGAAAACAAGGGTCCGACTCCTTCCTCAGATGTGTATGAATTTGCTGAGAAAGCTTCCCCTCCTCTCACTTCTAGGACAGGTTTCCCGGGACTGATCCTGTGCATGATCCCAGCTTGGATTTGTCCTTCTTTTTCTGCAGCATCCCCTGCCTTTCTGTCCTGAATGGAGTATTCCAGTGGATAAATTTTAACTCCTTCATGGCAGGGAGAGCTAAATTTCAGTTATCCTCTGACAGGGATGGAGGGCAACCTGGAGGCCAGAAAGAGTAGACAGGGAGGGATGGCTATTTGCCACATCACCACATAAAGTTTAAGGTCAATTATGTCTACGTCTCGACATTTATGGCATTCCTATTCTTAGGACCCCGAGGGAACCTGGAAATGTCAAAACATTGCTAAAACTGACCTTAAACTTTACATGCAAGTGGGACTGAATCTCCTTCCTTTTCCTGACTCCAGCCAGAAAATTGCTTTGGCTCCGGCAGAGGGAAAGGCAAATTTCAGCTGCTCCCTCCTTCCCCAGCCTTGCTCCCCCCTTGTGATAAAGCCATCTCAGGAGACACAAAGCCGGCTCTATACATTGGTCAGACTTTGGCTAAAATAAACCTCTTATTACATCCCCAGATCCCTTTAATTGCTCTGTTCCTGTCTCATCCTTCTTTCCAACTGGGAAACCAAAAACTTTTCCCCTATAAAAAATGAAGCTGTCATATTGCATCTCATCCTGAAAGAAGGATCAGACTAATGAGACTGATTCAGACCATCACAGCCAGATAGTTTGAATCTCCCCAGACTCCTGGAAATGAATGTCTCTGTGTCCTGCAGTCCCTTTCCTGGACTGCTCTGCCCAGCCCTCCTTGAAAATGATATTAGGAGGGTTTGCACTTGGCTTCCGCTGAGCTCCCTCTGCTGACCACCTTGCAAAAGACATCGCCGATCTACCTGGCTGGTCTTCGAGTAGACATCCCCTCTGACCTCTGAGGAAGGACTTCGGGCAGAGCAGGGACACGGAGTCTCGGGCGGTCCTCTGTGCAGTGTTTGTGCTGGGAGGGAAAGCTGGGGACACAGGTAGGACACCAAGTGACCCTCTTCCAGAAGCTGCCTGGTTTTGTGCAGAGAGAGGAAAACCCAAGCGATGCAGCGATACCAGAAGTCTCCCTGTCACCTCTGTAGCCTGCCCCAGCTTTGCCTGGGACACAAATGCTGGTGTGGTACAAGACAGAAGACTTTGAGGAACAGCCATCCTTTCTGTTATTTCATTTTGGAGGAAGTGCCTCTTCCTCTTGGGGGCAAGGAGAGCTGCTACTAGGCTATGCCTGCAACCCCCCATTAGATTTCAAATTCCCAATTTGTTGGTCTGTGCTTAGCTGGGGACAGGGGAACCTCTTCAGTTTGACCCTTGCCAGCCACCTGTAAGTGCAGCCTGTCTCACCTTGGGCTCTTGCTGGGGTGGGAAATCTCAGATTTCTCCTTGGAGATGAAGAGGTCAAAGAAATTGAAAATCATCGTCACTTGCCCTGTCTTGCTGCAGGACATCTGGGATCACCTGGGCTTCTCAGGGTCTTCAAATTGAGACATAATAAGATTTTCCTGAAAGTTTCCTTTCATCCTCTCAACCGTCCTCCATGGGAATTTTCCTGAACTTTCTCCTTGGATGTGTCTATCGAACACACTTGGGCAAAGAGACCGCTGGAGGTGGCAGAAAGGTCAGACCGTAAAGCGTGGGAAAGGATGGGAGTGCTTGTGGCTCGGACCATGGGGGTGTTCACACCAGCCCTGCACAGCGCTGTCCTCACAGAGAATCCAGGACATGCAAGCTGGCTGCTGTACCCTTCATCCCCACCTTCCTCTCCTCTCCCTGTGTTCCCATCCCCACTGCACCCAGGCCCATATTCTCTTTCCCCATAACCTATTTTCTCTTGGTTGGGCATGAGGAACTTAGGAGACACATGAAAACGCTTGCAATAAGAGTCAAGGAGACAGACAGACAACCTGAGACGAAGAGGAGAAGGCAGGACCAAAAGACTGGGTGAATTTAAGGGGAAGAGCTGGAGAGACATGAGAAAATCATGGGCAACTGTGTCCAAACACAAAACCACAGAACTGGGAAGGAGTGAGGAATGGGATGGGGCAACATCTCCATCTTGCACAAGCTGAGGACCTCGGTGTGAGTGACCCCACACCACAACAAAATGTCTAGCAATGAACAGCTTGGGGAGGCAAATGGGGAACCCACCACTGAGTCTGTGCCCCATCAAAATGTCCCACCCTGTCCCAGTGGCCAGTCCTTGCTGGTGTGAATGAGGTGTGCACTGGTTCCCACCTGCCACCTTACGTTTACCAGCACTGGTGGGAAGGTGTAAGGAAAGGGTGGCTGGGATTATTCTGTCAAAAGGTGAGCGAATTTGTCCCTTGCAAGAAATGTCACCGTTTGGAATCAGAAAGGAAAGCTGAAATGTCAAAACCTTTTGCAAAACAGTGATGCCTGCAAAATACCTGTTTGGAGGTGGCGGAAGGGTATCATTTCAGTTTCCTGAGCTGACCCAAACCATCGAGCTGTCTCTCACGCTGCTCCCTCAACCTTTGGCATCAAATACAGGCACTTCATGTCCCTCTTCTTCCCTGCAAGCCCACCTCACTGGCCACATTATGAGTCTCGCAATGCAAAAACAGTCAAAAGAAAGCTGCTGTGCATGAAATGGTGAGGCTTCTCCAAAAAGGATTAATTTGTTTGGATTTTATTTCTTGTAATTCATTTTTTTAATGGTAAGATTATTTTTTTTTCTGAATAAAAAAATTGTATAATGTGCTAATTGCCATTTGTAAAAAAAAGCTCCTCTGTTCTGAGTAGGAATGTCTGATCAGATCCAATCACCACTCTTTTGTCTTGAAAATTGTTTTTAATTGACAAAATTGCAGATAAGACCTTTTCCATTGCCAGAAAACTGACAATTTTTTTTTTTGTCTCATGTTGGAAAAGTTGGATATTTTAGTCTGCTTCTGGGAAAATGAAGGGGAAAAAAAAAAGAAAACAGAGAATCAAAATCATCTCCTTTTTCAACAACTATGGATATAAACAAGACTCCATCAGGACTATATGCTGTTTTTCTGACTGCACTATTTTCACCCCCCCACCCCCCCCAAAAAAAAAAAGAAGAAAAAAAGATTTATAGAAATTCCCTCCTTGTCCTTCTCCTCCCAGGACTATTTGTCTCTGTCTGTTTTGTCCACTCAGGGTGTCAGTTAGTTTGGTCTCCAGCAGGGACCACCAGGTTTGGCTAATGGTGTGAATTAGCAGAACAACTTTCCACCTCTCCCTGAAGCCTTGTAGCCCCAGGCCACCGCATGGGTCTGTGGAGCAACTGAGCACCTTCGACGCTGCAAGTCCAAAGTATAAGAGAAACTCACTGCATGATCTTAGCAGGGTTTTGCATGTCTTAGAAAATAATTACCACTAAAAAGGCCAGGTGCAAGGGCCATTGTGCCTTTTAAATGCATTTAATTTGCCATCACAAGTGATATTAAGGGCTGCCTTGTCCACAGGTATGACTAAAGGAAAAGCCCATAGCTCATGGGACCGTGAGGCGGTTTGACTCTAACGCATGGCCAGGGAGAATGTCAGACATTCTGGTCTGTAGAGCTCTCGGTGCAGCACGTGTCTCCATCCTGGTGCAAGAAATGGGAGCTGCAGGGGTGCTCTGACTCAAGTCCTAAGAGGGTCTGCAGCTCTGCCAACCTCTGAGCACCCTGCTTGGGAGGGGAGAGCACACCAGCACCTTCTCATTTCCCTCTGCTAAGAAATCAGGAGTGATCCAAAGAAAACTCAGGCATTTCAGGCAGTGGTGGGATGGAGAGATGGACAAGAAGTGGGAGGGGCAGAGAAATATTCCTCTTGGAAACACTTGTCCTGCCTCACTGCTCTCATGAGGGTCGGCCTCAGTTAGCACTTACTTCTTGGCAGCACGTCTCCCCCGCTCCCTTCCCTCTGGAAACACCATCTTTTCCTCAGTTTCCTCCCCGTCCCTAGCTCCTACATTGTCAGAAGTGATCTTCCTATTTCAGTCATCTTCAGTCTCTTGAACCAAGCTCCATACCCTGAAGATGTTGTGATCACAGCCACTTTATCACCATTAGCCCAGATCCCATGAGGTCTGGATGGCAAAGACACAACCTCAAGGTGGGAGGAAGGGGAGGTGCAATGCCCCAGAGAAGTATGAGAGCGACTATTCAGGGTAAACTGATAGGATGGGGATGAGGGTCTGCAGGACTGTATGGTGAGGGTGTAGCAAGGTTCAGCACCACACTATGTTGGGCATGGAGGAAACAAAGATACAGCCAAAAAGAGACAAGGTGAAAAATAAAGTTAATATTTTTTGGCTTGTTAGGCTTTTTTTGTGGGTTTTTTTTGGTTGTTGTTTTTTGTTGTTGTCATCATCATTTTTGTCTACAACAGGATGGTGGAGCTGTGTCTTCAATGAGAGGCAAAGGCAGGCGAAAGCATGCACATGACACGCACACCTTCGGTTAGACCGGCAACCCTGCAGTAGCATGACCTGTTTTCCATGCTGTGCATAGGGAAAGAAAAGAGTTTGCAGGTGGAGGACAATCTCATTTCACCCTTCTTGAACCTGGTGCATGGAGCTCTTGGGTCTGTGCTCAGCCTCTCCAAAGATTTCTGGGCTTCAGGATAACCCTCCTAAACTTGGACATTTAGGGACAAACCCTGGAAGTGACAGAGTGAGTCTGGCCTTGGTTTGACCAAGCCCTAGCAAGGCAGAAGAGCCCTTAACATCTTATTGCAGAAATGGAATAACACCTCACCTCTCTGCAGCTCGTGTTTGCAGAATGTGGTCCCAGCAGGTTGCTTTAGGTCCCAGATGGCAGATCTCAAGATCTTGGGAGATATTGGGTACCAAAGGAGGGCCTTCATCTCATCCTCAGGAGACCTGGGCTTTGCTCTGCTCTCTGACACGCATACGTCTATGCCTCGCTTTCCTGTCTCTGTGTGGTAATATTTCAACCTCACAGAGGTGTCGTGAAGTTTAATTAGCTCCAGGCAAAGCCCTTTGAGATCCTCAGATGAGAGATGCTATAGAAGCGCAAAGTATTAATTTAACATTATTAAAATAATTGGCTAGTGGATGGTGAACAGAGGGTTAGTGTTAGCGGTATTTATTCTTAATGGGAGATGAGGAAATAACATTCCTCATGGTTCAGCGGTAGGACCAGTTTCTTAGTGTTTGTACTAATGGTTTGGACAGAAGCAGGACACTTGCAATTGTTAAAGATGCAGCTGATAATGAAATAGCAGGTGTTATTAAGACATACAGAGAAGTACCTTGTCTATGCCGTAATCTTATGCAAATAAGTTCAGGAGTGGAATATGCTCTTTTAGGTGTCTTAAGTGTAATGTGATGCCACTGGGTGGGAGTTACGCATCAGCTAATTATAGCATGAATAGCACCGAATTAGGTTATATGGCAGCGGAAAGTAATCTCGGCATATTGACAGACCCAGCATGTTAGAGGCACTGATATTTTATTAAAGCGAAACAGTTATTGGCAGTACAAGGTTTTTTTTTTTTCTGCATAAGCCGTAATAGACACACCAGATGAGAGCGCAGCAGAGTCACAGCAGTCTCCCAGGGCCCAAGGTACACGCTGACTCTCAACAGAGACAACAGAAATGATTAGTTGGGGTTGGGATATTTCATTATCCCTTTCACAGTCCAGCTGCCGTGTGCGGGCAGCTGCCTTCCAGGTGACCACATTTCTAAGGCAGGCACTTGTGTCTGGAAGTACTTATTTATTAAAAGTCCCATTTGTCTCTATTTAGAATTTGCTGAAGTTACTTTTTGGGCTGCAATGTCCCCTCTGGGCAGCTGCCTTTAGCGGCTGGGTGTTTTGCCGTGTTTGTTTCTGTGTTTCAGCCAACACCATTCAGAGATTCGAGAAGGAGGATAATGGAGGGTAATGCTTTGCCCCGCACATGCTGAAACAATTTTGCTCTGCTGCTTCCCCCCACTCTTGGGGGAGGGCAGAACATTTTTGGCAGCGCGGAGGAGGACTGGAGGGAGAAGGTTACTTTACGACAGGTCCGTACCTTTTTCTGCTCCCCTGAAAATTCGCCACATTTTGCCTCTGAAGATCCTCAGTTGCAGGTGCTGGGCAGACACCTGGGAGCACGTGGTGTGTAAACCCACAGGATGCTCCACGTGCTCCAGCTCAGGCTAGATAAGGTGGTCAAGGAAGAGGAGATGGGGGGAACCAAAAGGCTCTGGAGAAGAGCCCCCATCACTCCTTTCTGCATGGACAAACCTACAAAACCGGCTGGCAGGTGGCTCCATCCTTTTAGTTTTGATTTATGCAGCAGCTGGGATCAGTTACCTGGGATGAATTATGCTGTTAGCTCAAGGAAGGGGGCTGTGCTGTTGACTCCAGAGCCTGAACCCTGCCGGTGACCCAGACCCCAGCTCGGTTTGGTTCAGGTTGGCAGAGGTCCCCCACCACCAGACTCAAGCACCAGGCACAATTGGGTGTCCTGGGGCTTTTTCCCTTGCTTTGTTTTAAATTGAGAAATCACATTGATAAAGTCAGACAGTCAAAGTCAAAAGTTAGGAAGTGGTGGAATTGAGGTCACCCATGGAAAAAAGGAATAATAATGTGTGATCCCGTAATTAAAGTCTGGCTTGCAGTGTGTCAGTGCAGGGAGCAGATTTAGGAGTACAGAAACTACTTTCAGCCTAATTCCTGAAAGCCTGACACTGCAACCTTAACATTATATTAAACCCAGGCTTAGTTTGGTTTGGTTTTTCATCATTTGATTATTTGGATGGCAGCACACCTTACTACAGATATCAAGGCTGCAAGATGCATCTGTCTGCTACAGGGTGAGTTTTTGGTCCTGAAGAGTTACATGTCTTAAATGTGCATGACCAGCAAACAGCAAGATAAGATGCTGATTATTTCTGCTCAGTGGTGGGGCTGGGAATACAAACCGTATTTCTGGATGCTTAACCTATACCCATGTGTAGTCCTCCTGTGCAAATGTGCTGGGTGTGTTTGCAAACTGCTGTGCGATTACACTTGAACTGAACCTGGGCGTCTTCCCGTTTAATTTTAGAAAACCCAGACATCTCTGTTGTGCTGCAGCTGGAAGAAATAAATGGGAGGTAGCTGGACATCTTGAAGAATTTGGGCGCTTGTGTTTTGTCACCGAGCCCAACGGGGGGTTTCCTTCCAAGCTATTCTCAGGAGAGGAGTTCCCACGCCCTGCAGAGCTTTGATGGGATTGCTGTGTCTATTTGTTTTATAGAAGTGCTTACAAAAATCTCAGGTCTGCATTTTGCCGTGCTTTTCATTCCGCAATAGGGGACTTACAGTTTTGGGAGCAGTTAATGGTCTATCCGTTCAACCCTCTGGAGAATGCACATTTAAAATTCCTGATCCAGCATGCGGCAGCGCTAGAGGAGACTTAATGGGATGAAGGCTCCTAGGGAACGGAGAGTGGGAGCTGCAATGCTGCTGTTGCTCTCTCAAATCTACAGAGCAAACCGAGAGCATGCTGAGAACGGCAGAGATCTCCCTTCATGATTACTGCCACTGGAAATACAAACCTTTCCTTTACCAGAAAGAGGGAGCACTTTGAGTTTCAAATTGGGGTGCTCATTTTATCCAGCAGCAGCCGCTAGAGAGAAGCCAAGCCCTGAAGTTTTAGGCCAGCCCCCGACTTTTGTAATATTCAGGCTCTGCCATATTTCAGGTTGCTTTTGCAACCTTGCTTTTGCCTTAGATCCCTGTCTCCAAATTCCCATGCACATAGGCACAATCTTTGCTCCAGGAAGCAAGGACATTGAGGGGTGATCTTGGAGCTAACCCTCCAGCATCCCCCGTGTGCTCTCACAACTAAGACTCCGAAGTCTGGGAGTGGGTGAATAATTTAACATCCGCACTTAGTCTTTATAGCTGATTTTAATGGGGGGTAATAGCACTGCTAATAACAAAATCCATTGAAGACACCCTGTGCAAGTCCATAACATTAGCTTAATGGCAAAAGGTAATTGGCATGCAGTTGGAGCTGTCCTTTTGTATTAACCCTGTGGATTTCTAGGCAGACATCTTCCTTGAAGCGATGGCCTTGGCAGCGCATGTGGAATAAAATACAGATGTGTTTTATGCTAAGCAAATGCAAATCTGGATTGAAACAGGGCACGCTGCTACCGATTCACATTGCTGGGTTGTGTTTACACTGGACAGACAAGACAAGAGACAGTGACAGTGCTGAAAGCATTGACAACGATTAGTGCATGGTGTAAGCTTCATAGGCTTGTGCAGCCCAGGTGCCATGCACCCACCTATTTCACCGAAGTCTCACTAATTGGAAGCACTAGAATTTTTTAAGATTCAACTCTGGGTGCCTCCAGTCAGGCACTTTCAAACCAGATGCCAAAAAACCCTCAACCTGCCTGGGACGACTTAGAGGCTGCTTGGCAATGGATTGGAGGGCTGCCCCTTCCCAGCAGAGAGGTACCAGTAGCTCAGAAGTACCACAAATTTGCAGTCTCCTCAGCGGGGCAAAAAAGCATGGACTATGCACAGATAATCTAAAAGGACATCCTTGTGTAAGATGTGTAATATTTTCTTTGGACAGGACAGTTTTCAGGGCTGCCAGCGGAAGGTTACTCTGTACCGGCGATGTGGGTAGAGAGACAGAGCATCTCTAGAGCTGTGCATCCTACTCAAGGGATGGGGCTTTCACCCAACACCATTCCTCCTTTCATGGTGTCCTTCTAACTCTCCAGCCTGTTGAGCAATCCCACAGCCACTAGCACTGGAGTCAGAGCATGAGTGTGGTTTTCCAGCTAGTGCGGTCCCAAAGGGTACAATGTTGACTTTCCACCCAAAATGATTGCTTCTTCCATGTCTCAGGGTTATCCTCACCCTCCCTGCCCGGTTTTGTGTTAACTCTGTCCCTCTCTGTTCTCATTTCCTCAGGTGCACGAGGAAGGAGCGATGTGAACGCTCCAGCGAGCCTCGGAGATTCGCCTCAGAGATGAAGCAGTGTGTCCGGCTTACCGTGCATCCCAACAACATCTCCGTCTCTCAGTACAACGTATTGGTGAGGAACATTAATCCTTGTCCCCCTCAGGTTTAATCTGCCCATGCAGTTTGACAGACCCAGGTACGTGCAACCTGGGTTCAGCACAAGTGGGGAGGACTGGCAGCTCCATGCATGAAGTCCTCCAGAGCCTTCCCCAGCAACTTTCCTGGCACAGAGAAAGATTGCCATGGGAGGACATTTTGCCCTTGGTTATCCCCTGTCTAGAAGTGTGGAAGAGGTTTCCCTGTTTGCTGTGAGGAGCTGAGGACAGGTCTGAAGGGACCCTGTGCACTCCAAGTGCTGTGTGCATAGAGTGTAGTTAACTTCCTTGGGAGAGGGCTTTTTGTATGGCTGGGCACGGACTTTAGGAAGAGACATTATCATGAAATAATGAAATGACCTTCTAGGATAAGGACAAGTGAGGGATACCATATGTTATTACAATAAGCTCCAATTTTCTATCATCTTGAGTGGAAATGTGTCTGTCTTAAGCCACCAAGAGCTCCATCCTGCTGCAGCTCCAGCACTGACTATGCAGAGCAGAGAGGCAGGATGCTGTGCAGAGGAACCTAAGGCTGCCAAGGTTCATGTATGTGACCTTTGCCAGCACAAAGTTTAGCCTTTATGGCCTTGAGCTACTCAAGTCAGCAGCTGACAAAGCCACGCAGTGAAGGCTGGTGGAGCAGCAGATGACCCTGATCATTTTCTGGGCTTGAGACAAGAAATCCCTGTTGAAAATCTAACCACTTTGTAGTTGATCTCCTAACTTATGACAGCAGTACCTTATGTGGTGAGATCCCAACACCCTCTGAGAAGGAGGCAGAGACCTATTTTGTTCAGGCTACTGGGGCTCTGTCCTTTTCGCCATACTAGTTTGGACTGGCATTGAGTTGATAACCCAGGCCCCAAAAGCTCCATTTCTGGATGGGTTGTTCACTAACCCCATGCCCTGAAAGGTCTAAATGGTGTTGCTCAAGGTGCATCTGCCAGACATTTTCCAGGTGACAGGTTTTGGAGTGCTAGGGTTTCTTCAGTGATAATGAAATCAGCCTTTCAAAGCCTGCATGTCCAATCATTGCTGCTTTGTTTCAGCCTCTTAACTTTGCTGTGACTTTACTTTCCTAGGCTTCAAACAAAATTGATCTGAGACATCTTGAGTCCTTTGTTCTTCTGGGAGTTCAAGGTTTCTTTTTCTTATTCTCTCAGTAGTCGTTGAATTCTTTCATGTTGGAATAAATCCTGGGGGACTAGCTAGCTCAGGGCGATTGAAATTGATAACAGAATAAAAGACCTTTACCTCTAGGTTTCTCTGGCAGGGCAAGTCAGCCCAGAGCTGCTGGGATCAGAAGTTGCAATCATCTGACTGTTGCCCAATAACTGCAGGAACATTTCATGGGAGTCTCAGCCCAGTTCCAGATAGGCTGGTGTCCCAGCTCATACTCAGTCACCACAGACAGTCTCTTGGCAAATCGGGAGGGCAGCACCAATGAACAAATGGCTGGTGGCATCCTTGTTGAGTCTTGCTTGGTTTCTAGCAAAGGGTCAATGATATTGAGCTCTTCCCCACAGAGGCAGAGAAGGTATCTGTGTGGCCAGACAATCTTTTAGGCTCTGAGCACTAACAGAGACTTGAAAAATTGTATCTGAGTCTGTTTTGGTCTGGGGACTTGGAAAATTGAGTCTGTTTCAGTCCAGGGCTGCTGCTCTGGGATCTCTGAGAAGACAGAGTTGCTGAGGGAAGGCTCTGTTCTTCCCTCATCACAGCAGCTCCAGAGCAGGAGTGTGGGAAGTAGGACTTCTTGTCAGTTCAGAGCGTGTACTGGCTCATGATATTTGTTGCCAAGCACTACTGGTCTATCCAATGGTGTCATCTTCCGCATGGCACATCTTCATTCTGCATTGCCCATGCTCAGAAAGAAATATTTGTTAAGCAGAATAGTTTCCCCTTCTCCATTGCTAGCAGTGCATTAATGAGCAGGGAGAATGGATTTAGCCCGAGTGCTGAATCCATCCAAATAACCAAAGCTTTTTCCTACTCCCCATCCAAGATTAAAAAAATAAAAATAAAACATCACCTTTTCCATTGCCATTCCCATTGCCCAAAAATGAACATACTCTCACAAAGGCTTTATGTCAGCCAGGGCTGAGGCCTGTCTGCTCAGCCTTTCTCCTTGAGGGTGCCTAGTGTGAAGAAATAGCTCCAAGCCTTCTCTAAGTGAGGAAAACACAGTGTAGGGGAACAGTAAACGTTATGCTATGTTATCATCCTCTCCTGCTTTGTCATCTGGACTGACCTCCTCTGTTCTTCGTGCTGGTAGAAACAACACTTCAGCATGCATTTTTGTCTCCTTTCAGGGACTGTCACCTCAGATGGGGCCTCAGCTAGCTCATGGAGGAGGCAAGTGTGGAGAGCATCTGCATTTGTGCCCATGTCAAGTAGCTGGCTCTAGTGGTTGGTCACAAAACCTCTAAATTTATACTAACTAGCAGGTCATCAGCAGGTGCTAGAAGTACCCTGGGATGCCTCTTTGTGTTCAGACATGATCTAGTGGGTTGGGCAGGACCCTCAATGATGGACAGCAGTGGTGCAGGACCTTAGCTGGTCTGGGAAGTTAGCAGCACAAGGGTCCTTCTCCAGACAATAAACATGGTGGAAACCAGCGATGAGACTCCTTTCCTTCGTGACCACGGCCAATGGTATAGCAATGCCAGTGGGTGTTGTGAACCCTAAAAACATGGGCAATTTCTCCTTCACAGCTTTTTTTATGTATGGCAGCCCACAGCATGTCCCCAGGGCCAACTGCTTCTTTGGTGGGATGGGCAAGAGAGGTTTGCTGTGCCTCTAGAGACGTCGTTTTTTTTTGTGGTGGACTGAAGGCTGTAACTAGACTCTCCTTACACAGGAACTTGGTGACAGAGCGCTCCCCCATCTGCTGATGCTAGGAGAGCAGGCCGTAGAGAGTTAGACTGGAGCGCTACAGTTTCTCTGTAGTCTGCAGAGTGCCTCTTGTGAGTAGTAGTCACCTTCCTCAGAAACCGCGTGCCTTGGGGCCACCAAAGCCCTGGTCTTCACAGCTGGCCCCAAAGACTCCCTGCCTAACCTTACACTTGCATGACAGATAGTGAGCACTCCCTCCTCTCCACTGACCCAGCCAGCACTGGGATGCAGTGCAGTTGTCCCTGCATAGCCACGTACCACTTGTGTTGGCATCAGCATCTCATCCCCTTCCCCCTCTGCACACACATCCCTCTCCTGAATCGCTGCTTTCTGTTGAAGGAGGATGCTCTCTCTGGCAAGAGGCTCTTTGTCCAACCTCTCCAGTGTAATTCTCTCCTGCTGACCCAGCTCTGTTGTTCGGCTTAGTATTCTCTCTTTTCTTTTTTTCTATCTCTTCTCTCCCTCCATCTTTGTTTGCAGCTGGTCTTGGAGACTTACAATGTTCCCGAGCTGTCAGCAGGAGTCAATTGCACCTTCGAGGACCTTTCGGAAATGGATGGCTTGGTGGTGGGCAGTCAGATCCAATGCATCTCGCCAGCTGCCAAAGAGGTGCCCCAGATCATCACAGAGAACGGTGGGTATCCCACAGCTCTTCCATCTGCACCACTTCTCCCTCCTTTCCCCACCCCACACCCCTGTGTCTCTCCTTCTACTCCCAAAGCAGAGTTTGGCTCATGGGAGCCTGAGGACAGAGTATGCAAAGCAGAAGGAGTAGGTGGGACGCTGTGCTTGTACTTGCTGGCGGAGCTGCACAGCAGCGCATCGTATCATGAGTTGTCTGAATGTGTGTGTGTTTATGTGTGCACACGTGTGCAAGCGTTGTGCTGCAGTACCAGTACTTGTGTTAAGGTGCTTATATGTGTGATAGTATGTGTTTTCAGACTGCCACCGAGTGGCAGTTACATATATCTAGCAAAGGAAAGAGATGATGTGGGATATTCACTCACCTTTTGCCCTGGCTGGTGTCGTACAACCCAGGGAATGAGGCTGTACATGCCTTCAACACATCCCATCCTCTGCAGCAGCCAGAAAGTCCTGAAGACCTGAATGAGCCTGTCTGCAGTTTCATCCTGCTCCTCACAGATTTAGACCTGTATGCTCAATTCCTTGTCTCCGTCCCTGGCCTTTACTGCCTTCAGCTGTTGCGGGTTTGTTCCTGGCTCCCTCTCCCAAAGTGGTCCAGTGCAGAAATAACTTACCTTCAAGGATGGTGTGTGTCCATCCCCCCTCAGCTTCCTGCCCCTTTTTTGTTTCCCTTTTCTAACAACTTTTCTAGGTACTTTCAAGAGCACCTGTGGCTCGTTGCAGGGACTTGGTATAAAAACCTTGACCCTGCTGATCACCCCAAGAGGCACAGAGAGGATGCTGCCTTTTTTGTCCTTGGCTTCTTGTGAAATTTTAGTGTAAATTTTCTCTCTGAGGATCCTCAGGCCACAGAAAATGAAGTGACGCAAACTGTCACCATCACCTCTGCTCTCCCCAAGCTGCACACAGCTGCATGTGCTCTCCATTGCGGTTCCAAAACAAGCCCCTAAAGGGCTGTTACCATTTCCAGGTCCCACCGAGTTATCGGTCATATGTGCCTACCAAGAGAGATGCCAGAAATTATTTCCTTGGTATGGACATCCATCCCAGGCCAGGCTATAATCAACCAGCAAACAAAAATAGCAGTGGAAGCTGGAGGGGGGACAAGAGAGAAAGATTTACGTGAAGCATGGTTTCCAGAGAAGCCGGGCACCTGCGGCTTGTATCAACTTCAGCAGCTGGTGCTCTGCACCTCTGCAAAGACCAAGTCCTCCATGCACAGTGCCAGAAGCTGGATTTGAACCAAAGGATGTGCAGCTCTGTAGCACATCTGATCCCTGGAGCCATCCAATCCTCACATCCTGTTTTAAAATATATGCGAGACGCTGGCAAAGTTGTTAAATACGAAGCGGTTAACAGAGCTGTCAAAGCCGGCGGCAGCAGATGGGCAGCAGAGTCGAACACTGGCAGCAAAATGTGTTTAGCGAAGTGTGTGGTGTCTGTGTGCGTGTGTATGTGTGTGCCTGTAGGTGGGTGAGCGTGCACGCAGGCGCACGCTGCGACGAACTGTCAGGTTTGCTTTGGCCTGATTGATTAATGAATCTTTCAGGTGAGGAGGAAAATAATAGAGGTGAAAGGGCCAGCCAGGTTCAGTCTTGAATTAAACATGGGTCCCTTCCCTACCAAATCACTTCAATTACTGCACCCACTCATTACCCACAGCTGATGGGCTCTGAATATGGCTTTTGGCATTGTGGAAAGAGGGACCAGTTGACATCCCAGTATGGGAGCGGTAGGAAAGGGAATGAGGAGGTGGTGTGTAGAAGCTGAGGAGCAGGCTTTGCGGTGGATGGGTCTGCTATGGAAATGGATTAGTCCTGGTGGAAGTACAATGCCTTGTGGATGTCCCTCAGACTAAGCATTGCAGTCAAAGGCTTGAGTGAATGGACCTTGGGATGAATGGGTTGAGTTAACCTGGAATCCCCCTGTTCACATGGGAATCTCCCTGTTCATCAGAATTTCCCAGGCTGCAGACAGGGAGCCCCTACCCTGTCTCCATTGTTATGGTGCCTATCCTCCTTGCTCATTCCTCTATCCTGCTTTATCAAGGTATAACTTCTCTTTGGGAGCAGGATCGGAGGCGGCCTTCTTCAGTCATGGTTGTCCTGGATATTGGGCCTTATTCAGAGATGTTAAACAATGATGGTGAGAAGAAAGTAGATCTTTCTTTATCCCCTCAGGAAAGCAGCTATGTTTATCCTTCAGGCACTGTATGCACAGACCACAAATGTTTGGGTCCAGCAGTCAAATCTTCCACTGGCCCCTTCCTTCTGGGGACATCAAATGAACAAGCAACAGGGAAGAACTTTAAGGACAGTACTCCATTTTAAGGGCCATCTAATTCCAGACATCTGCATCCTCTCTTTTAGCTTAGCTTTCCTATTTGATGACTTCAGTCACCGTATTTTTTAAATTAATGAGGTATGGTCTAGACCTGTCGTCATCATCCAGCCCAGGCTCTGCTCACAGGTATGATAATTTCCAGTGGGGAAGACATACTCCATCAAGCCCGTACCATAAGAGGGGGGGAAGATGTACCAGTTGGAGAACCAGGCTCTAGAAGGATTTTATTGCACTTCCTATGGCTATTGAGGATAGACTAGCCAAGGTACTGTGGGGCAGCTCCAGGTTCAGACTGGTGGCAAGGGCTTAACTAGGCTAACAAAGCAGTCGCACACTGATGTGTCTATTTTTTTCACTAGGAGACCATCACATTGTCCAGCTTCAGCTCAAGTCCAAGGAGACGGGTATGACCTTTGCCAGCACCAGCTTCGTCTTCTACAACTGCAGCGTCCACAACTCGTATGTTAATTTTTTTTGTTACCTGCTTTTCATTCCGCCCCTGGATCTGCCACAGAACCCACTGCTGTCTGGGGTACCTGTCCCTCAGGAAGCTGGTTAGGTGTGCAGGTGACCAGGGGTCAGGGTGTGATTACTGACACAGGGTCACCTGGGTGATGGTCAGCATGGTGGGAACTCTCCTGGGAAGACCAAGAGTAGTATAGTGACCATTTTTTCTGATGATAAGCATCCTTTGCAGGGAAGCATTGCCTTGGGGAGTGGTACATCCTCATGTGTCCCTCAGACAGAGGAGCATCACATCAGTGGGAGTTTGGGAGGGAAGGGAGTCAAAAGCGAGTAAAATGCCCCCCTCATCTTCCTGTTAAGAAGTTGTGGATGGCTTGATCCTGCCCACACATACACACCTCCAACCCTCATCCATGCTGTCACTCTCACCAGTAGTACCCTGTCCCAGGCAGTTAGCATGGTCTTGGGCCCTCAGGTCTGGAAAGATAGGAGCTGCTGGTTTCTGCATGATGTCAACTGAGCAGGGAACACCCATCTGGTTCCCTCAAGACCACCTTTTCCATCCTGCGAGCTCCTTTCCTGCCATGCACCCCATTCTTCTGGGGTTTAGCTGGCACCCAGGGCTGCTCAGGAGCTACCCCACTGGAGCGAGTCTGCAGCTTTCCTGCAGAAAGATGCTCTTCCAGCAGGCTGATCCACCCCTGAGCAAGGCTGAGCTGCTCTGTCCCCACCACTGAGCCATCAGAGGTGCCAAAAGCAGATAATTACTGCGGCTCAGCAATTCACAAGGAAAGGCAAATCCTATTTCCATGTTCCTGCTGCTTTGACAAACAGTGTCAGAAAGCAAGTGTTGGGGGGAGAGCAGGAGAGATGGTGGTGTTAAATATTTATGGCATGTTTTGGTTTCTTACTTGACAAACTATAATACACTATCCATTTTTAATTTGATGTATCAGAGCAAGCACTTGTTACCAATTTGAAGAACAGCTCGCTGTACCAGAGCTGAAAGCGGATTGGAGTTGAGCGAGATTTCACAGAGACAGGGGAGAGGGTGTGCGTCTGCCTGTTGGGCTCAGCCAAGCTTTACTGGAGGCAATTTTTTCACTCCTGCCCATTAAAAACCCAGTGGCACATAAGGGCCAGGATGATTTCCCCCCACCAAGTCCCCTCCAAGGTACTTCAGAGCCTGCAGCTGCATGAAGATCTCCAGCAGTGTGAGTGATCAGGAGTTGCTACCATCGACTGCTTGTTTTGTGCAAAGAGCTTGTTATGGCTCAGTTTGGTTGCCTGTGAGCAGACATAGTATTAAATAAAAAAAAAAAAAAAAAAAAAAGAGTGCTGTAGGTATAAGTCAGTGCTGTAACACAGCCAGGAGAGGTATTTGCACCTCTCACTCTACAGGGTCTACGTGGCATAGGAGAGAAAAACCATGTGAGATGGAGGGAATGGCTCTTTCCTACACCCTAAGTAGTTGACTTCCTAAACATGCCCTCTGCTTCCCAAGCAGCTGCTAAAATTGTCTTTGCATCTCTGCTGAGATGAAGAAAAGAAGAATAGAGAATATATTTGCAGGAGCCCCATCACCCTGGGCAGAACTCACATTAATAAGCCTGTGAGACACAGGGGGAGAATATTCCCTGGTTCATCCTTGGCTTTCTGCCCTTGGTGCATCTCAGTTTGTGTTTGGCCTCTGTATCATGTGTGAGTGGGAGGATTAGCCAGTTGGGACTGCTGGTCCACAGGGACTCCCCTCCGTGGGCACCACTCCACCCGTCAGCCCCTCCCTTGGCCACTTTCCCACGATGCGTTCACAGCTCCCAGGGCACTGATGCAGTTCAGCATGGAGGCAGCAAGGCTGTAGCAGTTTCCACCTGTCCCCTGATCTTGTATTTTTTGTTACACTCGGGTTTTTGTTATGGGCAAAAAGGGGAACGCCTCTTAGGTATGAAGCCGAGAACTTGTTGATAGTCTGATTAAAAGTTGTAACAGGGCAACCAAAACACAACAATAATTATTATTACTCTAGTTACAAGTACATGAATGCAACCTAAATTACCTAATTAATATGAGACACTTGTGATCACAGTGACAACCAACCAGCTCAGGCCATGGCAAGTCCAGCATCATCCTGAGACCTGACAGCATTGGGTCAATGCAAAGACCGTGGCCTTCTGCTAGTGGTGGCAAAAGCAATGTTTGCGGGGCTGTATTGCCTGCTGAGAAACACTATCAGCCTCAAGGTCTGTCCTTTCGGCTGACGAGGCCCAGCTGGCCAAGTTACTACTCTTTTTCTCCATCTGCAGGTGCCTGTCATGCGTGGAGAGCCCTTACCGGTGTCACTGGTGCAAGTACCGCCACGTCTGCACTCATGACCCCAGCTCCTGCTCCTTCCAGGAGGGACGAGTCAAGCTGCCTGAGGTAGGCAGGGGCACGGGGCATGCGCCGCGTACGTGGGCTGCTCAGGGCTGATGTTTCCTTTTGGCCTGGGTCACACCAACAGTCCAGGAAGTCTTCTCCACCACTAGTCCCACCCTCTCCCTCTTCTGCTTACCCTCCAGGAGACCCTCACCTTTACCTCTGCAGATAGCTCCACTCCTCTCTGCTCTGCCAGACCCCCAGCGACCTGCCCTCTCCTTTGCATATACTAGGAGTGCATTACCTCAGAAAGCCACTGCAAGCTCCCAGTACCAAGGGACTGGGAGGGATGGGAAATACTGGGCATGCACCTCCTCCAGGAGAAAAGGAGGTTGCCTCTAAGCAGAGAGGCTACTGAGATTTGGGGAGGATTTAGGGCTACATCCACAGTGTCAGTGGATTTCAGCCATGCTTCGAGCACCTCTGTGGCTTCATCAGTTTGGTGCTTAATGGCCAGTGCATCAAACTGCCTCCAGATGAGGCTGGGGAATGCCTCATTGCCAGTCGCTGAGCTGAACTGGACCTTGGGGCTTAATACAGAGCTGGCTGCTGTGCTGCAAACACTGTCTGGCTCGTATTGTAACTAATGAGCACTTGCAGACAAGTGGAGCTCGGGAGAATACAAATAGGAAGCCACTTAATTACTTCCTGGTCAGGAACAGTCTGAAAGCATCCTGGCCTGTCTGGTAAATGACCTGAGATGGCTCGTTGTTTTCCTGGCCCAAGGGACCAGTACCCATTAAGAGATCTGATATCTGCTGAACCACCTGGAACAGAGGTGGCTGCTGCTGGAGCCTCTGGCAACGTGTGTTGCATTCAGAAGATGAAATCCCCACTGCTCCCTGCACAGGCTGCTGGGTCTGGTATCTCTAACCAGAGAGATACCCCCAGCCCAAGCCCCAGGCAAACCAGTTTACTGGACAAAATGACACACATGTAGTGTCTTCACATACCTATGGCATCCCCCATTTCCTCCCACCCCTTCGTTATGTGCTGGTTGAGATGTCACGTATGTGCTGGTTGAGGTGTCCTGGAGCAGACATCCTGAACTGCTGTGGCATTGGGAGAGGACATAAATATTCATGAGCAGGGAGGTTGCCAGTTCTTCATCTACCAGGATTCAGAATTTGCTGTAAACCTGTTGGAAAACTTTCTGAGGAGCTGGAGGGCTCGACACCCTCCCCTCAGTGGTGAAGTGGTGCAGGAAGGCAGCCCGAGGTTCAGCCTTTCTGGTAGGCTGTCCCAACCAGACAGGCCCGATTCCCTCACATGGAGCCTTGGCAGAGTTTGACCAATCCTGCTGGCCACAGGTCTCTGTGCCTTCCACTTCAGGAACATGAGGGACCTCAACCTCTTGCTCAGGTGTCATTGCCTGGGACACTTTGTCTTAGCTTCCTGCTGTGCAATGCCACTACCACTTATCCCCTCTGGTAGACTCCTCTGGTGTGGCTAATGTGCCACCACCCACCCAGTTCTCACCTCTTCCGTCCTCCAGTGCCCTGCCCAAAGTGAAGTGCCTACAAATCACTGTGTTCCTCCTCCTCCCTCAACCCCTGTCACATCCCTGGAGTTTCTGACACTTGCTCCCATCAGAAAGGAGATCAAGAGAAGTTCTGTGTCTTCCTAGTTCCTTAGGGAAGGGACTGGGGATGGCACAGACCCTGGTCTTTATCTCTGCCAAGGTCTTGAGCTGCAGAACTGCGTAGGAGGCGGTGGAATCATTGTCCTTTCCTGATCTGCCCATTTTAGCACACCTTTCCCATTGATGCTTTATCATCTCTCATTGGGTTTCTTTCTGAAAGGTATCATCTTCAGACTAGGAGACAATTCCAGTCTGGGGGGCTTTGTCTATCAGTAGAGATTGCTCTTTCTCTCTTCTATCCCCTTTAACAGAGGACTTCCAGCTAAGCTTCAAATACTCCCCCTCTGATCTCGCAAAGCTGCTGTGTGCAATTTGCATGGCAGCAGGGAGAGGCACAAACCTGACCTTAGAAGACAACCGTTGATCTACAAGCAAATGATAGCATCATGTGTCACATTTATGTTACGTTGGTCATTGCTAATGAGGGTGGGAGCCCTCTTGGCTGCTGCAGCAAAACCGTCTCAAACCCACAGGAGACAACATTTGGCACTCAGCTGCTCAGCTCAGGAGCTGGTTTTAATGTCTGCTGCACAGCAGAAACACTTCTCATCACCGGACCAGCTGGACTATATCTGCAAGGATAGTGGCCATGCAAAAAACAAAACTTTCAGAGATAGCTTTCTGCCTGACAGTGTGACAACTGCCCTGTATCTTTGAGGTCCTTCTCATCGCTGTCTGTGCATTTGTGGTCCTCAAGTACACTCGGCCTGGGGAAGGATGGCATCACAAGTGCATTCTGACAAACACAAATTTACATTGACTCTGTGGCCAGAAAGGTTTTGTCAAATGGCACTTTGAACAAATGTTGTGTGTATCTCCCACGCTTCTCTTGAGAAACCATCTTCTCACTGACTCATCTCTCTCACTGGAATTTCCCCTGTCTATTTTGTACTTTCACCATTAATTCTTTCCTTTTCTGCCCTGTACCCATGCCTATTTGTTGAGTGGGTTCTTTGAACAATAGAAACCATTTGGTATCTTGAAGCCAAGCCTGGCTCTTCATTGCCCATCCAGACTTCCATCCAGTTCCCAATGACATAACATGACTCAAAAGACTGACAGGACGGAGGTCCATTTCCGGCCTTCCCAATGACATCTTCAGTAGTGCTCAAAACATACTATCACCTTGAGTAGGCCTTTTACTGGCCTTCCATCTCCATCTGCGATGATCCTTTCCATCCTTTCCTCTACTAGCACTTGGACCCCAGGAGGATGAGGGTGGGGTGTGTTCACTACCATCCAGGCTTGAGTACCTGCTAAATCAGTAAGTCTGTAAATCAGTAAGTACTGATGGGAAACTGTAATACCAGTGTGGGGTGGTTGGATCATCCCATTTGCAGTCCTTCCATGAGTCTGCTGAGCAGATTAGCATGGCTGGCTTCCAGGATTGTATGGTCTGATTGCATCAGGAGACTCTTTGCCAAGCAAACAGACATTGGTGTTACTCTGTCATATGGCCTGGTGCCAGAAACTCCCTCCCTCTGTAGTCCTCATTGCTGGCATACCAAGCCTGCTCCCCTCCCCCACACTACAGCCTTTACCCTCTCTTTGCTGATACACCCACCTCCAGGTGATTTTTTTTTTCCTCTCTTTGCCTGTACAGCATCTTGCCATCATGTGGGCTGAGGCTTCCCACTCTCCAGATGGCCTGTGCTGCAAATGGACCAACTGGGCCGGTACCCATCACCCCTGGACCAGCCTGGAGCACTTTGAAAGGAGGCTTGTGCCCTTGCGTACATCTGACTCCATCATTTCCTTGGCACATCTCACAAGTTTCTGGATTCCCACGGGCTCACCTGCCTTCCTTTCAGGTCTTCTTCATGTGCTCTGAGAGGATCCTGGGTTTTTAACTTCTTTTTTTCCCTTGTAGTATGAGATGCTGGTTAATGCAGACTGCAGGATCAATTTGAGACTGATCCAGTGGGACAGCTGAAAGGTCTTGGCCATGGCACCTGCTGTCCAGAAGGCAAAATGCTGTTTCTATGTGTATAGCCTGTGATCCTCCATCCAGGGTTGCCTTTGAATTTCACGTTGGGTAGCTGTGATCAGCCAGACCCAAGCTGGGACAGGGCAGCTGTCCTACCACCGCCCTGGCAAAACTAAACCAGAGATGGAGAAAGGACAGAAAAGTCACATCTCTCACCGTCAACAGGGAGTCACAATTTTCTTACCTGTCAGTGGTCAGTTGCTCAGTGAATCAGCTCTGCCCATAGTAGGGCTGAATCAACTAGTTTGGGAGCCTTGGGAAAGCCCGTGTTTGCTCCTGGTGATGAAATCCAGCGTGGTCATAAAGCAAGAGTATTTATGATTACGGCACTGAACTCAATCAAATAGGGTTGACTATGTCTCCGGATGATTTGTGGCAGAAATGCTTCACCTTGGCATATAATTTCCCTTTACAGCAGGTTTTTGAGAGGCAAGTCCACTAGCTTGAAATATACTGAGTGCTTTCTTGCTTTATAAAGGGGAGCTGATATTATTGCTATGGAGGGCAGGAAGGGAAACAATGAGGGGCAAAAAAAAAGATATTTTAATACCGAAGTGGATTGTTGTTGTTGTTTTTCCCAAAGATAGCTGGTGGCAAAAGTGGACAGAATTAGTCTCAAAGATAGAGGGGAGCAGGGCAAGTTTCTATTTTTTCTTGGCCATCCTGTCTCTGCTTTTGACATTTGTCGTTGACCGTGGCTAAAGTCATAGTGCAGGCTTAGCGTTGCACCACAAAGCATTGTGCTGCAGCCTAACACACTGCGAAATCAACCCTCACTTACCTGACACAATCACCAAGTAAGAGAGTTCACTCATTTTCTTCTGTAAACGGGTAAGACAGTCAAAAAGTAGTGGAGGGAAACAGAGGCACAGTGGAGTAAAACGGTTGAGGGTCTCTGGTGTGATAGGAGCTGCAGAAACAGCATCTGTCTGTCCTGATATCTGTTACCCAATACACACGATTGCATTGGCCGTCTTGTCTTTGTACAGACCTGCTGTGATCCAGCAGGGTAGTTTTCATGTCAGTGTTTCACAGACTGGGTAAGCTGGGGTAGCCTACTTGAGTTGATGGGATAAAGGATTATATCTTCTTTTGTGCCTTCTTCTTCTCTAAGATGAACACTATCTTGTTCTGGGCCTTGCAAGGATTGTAGCTTTGTGAGGGGGAAAAAGACGGGGGGAAAAAAAAAGGCAAAAGCCAAAAGCAAGCCTAGATAACAAATCTGTTATCTGCTGGGTTTAAAAGATACATAATCATTTAATTACCTTGAAGGAGGTTTTCATCTTTCCCTGCTCAGCCGATTTGCCTGCGTGTGTGTTTTTCTTCCTCCCCCAAACAAGCTTTTTATTAAAAGGATTTTCATCTGCTGCCTAAAAAGAGAACAGAATAAAAGATCTCGCACCAAAGTGTTTTATGTCGAGTTGTACGTGCTAATGACAGTAAAGCCCACATAAAAGAAACAACTGCTTCAAATATTAATTTGTCAAAAGCGATAGAAAGCCGTGTGAGCTGCATGCTGGCGAGCAGCTGCCAAGGAGTGGAGTGCTGCTTTGCCCAGTGCTTGCTTGTGCCTCGTGCCGAACGAAGAGCTGTACCGGTGGCGTCTGCAGTGGAGTGCACTGATTTAGCTCTGACCGGCTGCTTGTCCTTCTTGGGGATGTGTATTTTGGGAAACAGGAAAGAAGGGAGGGAAAAACAGAAGGCAGGAAGGGATAATGACAGGTCAACCTGAACTGGCAGACATCTAAGAGGCATTTGGACAATGCCCTAAATAACATGCTTTAACTCTTGGTCAGCCCTGAAGTGGTCAGACAGTTGGACTAGATGATCGTTGTAG
>RSEF01000001.1:3527664-3570339 GCA_003993805.1 Himantopus leucocephalus | reverse complement strand
CTTCTCTATTCTGAAGGGATAATGCCCGCATCTCATCATGGGCTTCGTCTCTTGTGAACTCAGTAGGCCCTTCCCTACCTCACTGGTGCATCTCAGTCTGGCTCAGGGAGGGCTTTGCCCCAAGGTCTGAAAAAGCAGACAGGTTTTCAGAGCCCCCAGATGTCCTGCTTTGTCCTCTTTGCAAGGTGCAGAAGGAAGGCATGGTGCCCACCTCCTCCCAAAACGCACCCTGGTGGAAATGCCTGGGTGGCTACACTGGGGAGAGGGTAGAAGACCTGCTGGGCCATCAGGTGAGCATGGTCAACTCCTTACTACTCCCTTGCATGGACAAACCTTCTGGTGATGCATCTTCAGCTGTTGCTGTGGCAACCTCTTGGTTTCCCTCCCGCTCCGGTTTCCAGCCTCCCTTAACCCGGCCAGAGAGGTGGCTGCTGGAAGCATCAGCACGGGGAGGAGAGAAAACCCATCTTTGCTCAAATTAATGTCTCTCTCATTTCTCAGGGACTCTAATGACAGTTGCAGCGAGGCCAATACCAGAGCGCCGAAACATTCTCCGCTTGTCGATTATGCGCTCGCTTATCCTGGCACCTGTCTATCATTAAGGGGAGGGTGCGAGGTGTAGTTTCTATGGCAACTGCAGGCAACCTGCTGCCTTCAAGTGCTGTGAGCAGGCAGGGGGACCGGGAGGAGAGGCGAGGGGATCAGGAGCAGCTCTAGACAGGCAGCTGCTGCGGGCAGGAGCAGCCACCCCATGCAGATGGGATCTGGCGCAGTGATGCATGCATTTCATGGCACCTGCTTTTACGCAGCATGGGGGTTTGGTGTTTGTCATCTATTTAGCTCTTAGAAGTGTTTCCAAGCACGTGTGATGGAGTTCAGTCTTGTCGGCATCCTGTCCAGGGGGAGGCAGGGGTAATCTGGGAGGAGGCTGTAGCTGATGTTTTGGATCCAGCTATGGCTCGGGGCTCCCGGTGGTTTGGCATTTCAGCCCTCATCCACGGTTACAGCCCTTTCCAAGAAATGGAGATGTATCATGTAGTGGGTACATCCTCTTCAGAGGGCGTGCTTCAGATAATAATAAGAGGAAACTAAACATGAAAATACTGCTCAGAGGCAGTATCAGGTAGTGTATGAGGCCACGGGTTTTATTTCAGCAGATGAGAGTTTTATTCCTGGCTCTGAGTTGGCCGGGACACGTTCACCTTTCTGTGCCCCTGTTTCTCTCACACCCTCTTCTGATTTGGGTAAGCACTTTCTGTTAATAGGTGCTTGTAGAGTACTTAGTACCTGGAGCTGTCATCTCGCAGTGGGGGGCTGTTCATAAGAAGTCTTTGAGCATGTACCAACAACTTAAATAATTTGCTGTTGTTTGCAAGTCATACTGACTTGCACTGAGGTGAAGAAAAATATGGAAAGCGTGTGCAAGAAGTGGCCGCCTCTGTTGTTTTTGGGTACCTTTTGCCATCTCTGAGCTTTTCTGCCCTTCAGTCATCCAACTGGCAGGGGAAAAGGCAGGTAACTTGTTTGGTTTCTGCAGTAACTTTTAGCTGGATTTCTAATTATTACGGTGGTGGATCTGCAGGAAATCTGTCCTGGTGCAGGGCAGCTCCATCATGTCTCTCCTTGCTGAGACCTCCACGCAAACCACAATGGGAACTGAGAACTGATGGAAAAAACCCCATCCCTGTGAGTGGTTCATCCTACCTTAATACATATCTTGTTTTCCTAGAGCTCAGCTTCTCCAGCCACCATGTGAGTCACTAATCAAGGACCTGTTCATGTAATTTCTAGGAGCAGCTCAGGGAGATTAGTTTGAATGGAGATGTAAGAAGCATCTGACACTCGACATCGTGTCCCTGGTAAATGTTACTCATAACAGTTGGGCTGCTCATCTTTGATTATTTATCCCACAGGACGGAGTGATGTAAAAATGCAACAGGATGATATTAATCTTTCCCCACTAACACAGCACCCTTGAAATAACATCAGGAAGAGCTTATGTTGTTTTGATTGCACTGGCTCAGTGCAATGTCCTTGTAATGCCTCAAGTGCCTACAGGATTTTCTGGCTATCTGGACATCTGTTAGGACTGCCACAATGTGTATGGCACCCTGCACTTTGAGGGAGGAAAGACAATTCCCCATTCAGACTTAGTCCAGGGTGATGGCATGGCTCTGACGCAGGAAGATTTTGCTTTTCTGCATTGTAGCATTAGCTGCATTCACTGATTTGGGACATGTGAGCTTTTGGGACCTGGCCAAGGAGAAATGTTCTCAGGATGTTGAAGCTGCAGATAAGAGGTGAGGCTGGAATGTGTCTCCCACCCTGACTGGGGCATCTGCAGGAGGCTGATCCCAGACCCTCCTTCCCCACCTTGTCTTTGAGCAAGAGTCCATTTGCTTTGGCTTGGATGTTATCTCATGCTGTCATGGAACTCGGTGAGGGGGAGGGTGACAAGAGCCATGATATCATGGTCTTGACCTTCCCACTGTGAAAGCCAAAGTATTATGACTCTTTGGGCTTCTGTCCTGGTTTCCAAAGGAAGCGGGATTGCATCAACATGGCCTGTGTGTGCACCTCCGGTCCATCTGTTATTCTGTCTCCTCTTGGCTTCTGAACTCATTTGCCATTCTTGGTGTAGTTGGGCCGAAGTCTGGAGCTCTCAGAGATACCAAGTTCCTACTAACTTTGTAAAAACAGGCAGTTTTAGAGACGATATAGACCTTCAGTCCTGTCTTGGGAAGGAATCGCCACAGCTTGGACTCAACCCTTGTTAGGCACCAGAAATACCCGTACAAGAATGCTGTCATGAGACTCCATGTTGCTTCTGAGGGAGCCTTGGTTGGAGACTGTCCCTTACGCCTGAAAACCCCATTTGTTGGCACAGGTGTATAGGAAACTTAGCTTTGTTGAGGAATGACATGTCAACGTCATTGCAACCTACATGGATGAGCAGTAAGGGGTATTATTGCAATGCTCAAAAATTGCAGCTTCATTGGGCTGCTGGGGAGCCATGCATAGATGTACAGTGCTTTGATACACATGAAAGGTCTTGTGAACATCAGATGGAAGTCCTTACAGAAGGGCAGAAGGCTGGCTAGGCAGAAGCATGCAGATTTACATAGTACTAATTAGAGAATAAATTCATTACTGCTTTATAAGCTGCCTGTGCTCTGTCCCGTGCTTTCCATGGCTTTGCAAAATCCATTGTTACTATGTGTGCTATTCTGAAGGGCTGTCTTACTTAACCAGGGTTTTCCTTTAACAAAATGACAGACTTTGTCCAAGTAAATACATGGTCATCTTGCCTCTTGCATATACACCATCTTCCTCAATGCACACATTCATATTTCTCATAATTTCAAAACCAGGCGGTTACTCGGGAAACACCAGAACCGAGACTGCTTGCATATCTCCAGTAGCCCTTCACCTTTGAGCAGATGTACCTAATGGCACAATCATCTACTATTTTTGTCACTAGTCCACTCCCTTCATCCAGTGACCAGAAGGCTCCTGCTCTCTGGATCATTACTTTTCCTTCTGAGCATGTATCAAAGCAGCAAAGAGCTGAAAGAAAGCTAACGTTGTGTCTCTATTTAAAAAGGATAAATGTGGTGCTTTGATAATTATGGCAGCCTGACCTTGATCCTTGTGAAATAATGGACCAGCTGAGAAAGAGTCTATTAATAAAGAATTAAAGGAGGGTAAAATCATTAATGTTGATCAGCAGAGATGTGTGGACTGACTTCAGAGGCAGAATAGTCCTAGGTTGGGATCAAGCTCTCAGCAGACCTGGGTCATTTCCCAGCGCTGCCTGTGTGGCCTTGGGGGAGTCACTTTGCTCCGGATCAACGGGATTCAGCAGCGAGCCATGTGAGAGGAGTTAGTTATCTTCATTTAGCTTCTGCTTTTCGAGTATCCAGTCTCTGGTGATCAACATCGCTCATCGCTCTCCAGCCTTCACAACACTGAAGCCAGGGACCCAGGAGGCTGTGGCAGCTAAGCTAATGATCTGCTATCGATCGGTTGGTCTCCTTTCCTCCAGCAGTGGTATCTGTACAATAACCTGTGCAAGCCACCATTGAGGTACGTAGCTGCTAGAATGCACAGACCTTCAACAGAGCCAAATCTCTTCTACAGGCTGAGCACCAGCATCCAGGGCAACCACCTTTTCCCAAGCACCAGAATCACTTGCAATATTTGACAAAAGATAGCTGATATTTGCTCCTGAGAGCACAGAAGACTCTTAACTAGAAAGGAGCCACCAGAAGTGACAGCTATGCAAGGACTCAATTATTCTTTTGTTGTTTCTGCAGATGTTTACACTTCCCATAAATCCTGTCGATTTCTCTTCATCAGCTGCCTTTAAAGTTCTGAGCATTTTCTTCATATATTATTACTTTTGCTGTGGCAATAAATAAGCACACCATCAATCAAACTAACAACATTGTAAACTTAGGAAGTGCAGATAAAATATATGGTGCATTAAAAAATACTTTGACCGGGTGAGCTTTTTTGTAGCTGGTTTTCTCGCTGCTGGTGCCGATGTAAATTTGGGGGAAGTATATCCAGAAATTTATGGAGCTTGGAATCCTGCCTACAAAGCATTGACCTGATTCCACTTTATAACCTAATAACGTTCCCTGGCGCTGTTCGTGTAAATTTTAAATATAATTTTATGATGCTAAGAATTAGTGGTGTAATAATGTAAACACAACGTGGACTGTAACTCACCCCTTCCCCTCTGCACTGGGAACGCCAAGCTCCTTGCTGCTTCCTTCTCCAGCTTATCCTGAGGCTGGGAGTTGTGCAAGAGTTTAAAAGTGATTCATGGAAGGAACCAGCTTGTCAGACCTGGAGTCTGAAGCCCTCTGTTTGCAGTTTAGCAGTACAGGGTAGCTGCTAAGCAAGTATCTGATTTTTCTTGGGTGGTGTCACGGCCCTGACCTCTGGTGACTGTGCTGAGGTGTGAGAGAGAAGTTCAGGCAACATGTTGCAGGCAGTGCCTGCTGCCTCTCATCTGCCAACTTGCTATTTCCCTACTTTTTATCCATGTGAAATCTGATTCCTCTAAACTCAATGACCAAAAAAAAAAGTCTTTTTTGTTTGTTTGTTTTCTTGTTTTCCCTTCCTTTTTTCTCATTCCTTCCCTTCCTTTTTTCTCATTCCTTCCCTTCCTTTTTTCTCATTCCTTCCCTTCCTTTTCTTTCTCTTTTCCTGTTTCATTTTGGTTTTCAATATTTTTTTATCTAATGTAATCTAACTAACAGAGCATCCAGATGCTGTGGTCTAGATATCTTTACAAAGACTCAGTCTCTGTCTCCTATATCTTACCGTCTTGACTTGATTACAGCACTGAGTGGGAGGGTGAGAAAGCCATAGGGGACACAGGAAAAATGGTACACTGCATCTCAGCAGAGCAGACGAACAAAGGATGTGTTGTATTTACATAATATATGAGAAAATAACAAACTGAGTATCATTTTTTGTGGGATACCCAAGGGCTTGATAAGTAAGTCATGATCCTCACTTAGGTTCACTTTGTGATCATGTTCCTTCTGGACAAGATGTCTTAGATAAGGCACAAACGTGGTTGCTGAATGAGGGATATTGAAAAGAAAGTCTTAAAAAAAAGCCCTGGAGTTGACAATGAAGAAATGGATTTTGATGGCAGGAGAAAAGGGGAGCTGGATGCTTTTAGATGAGTAGTGG
This sequence comes from Himantopus leucocephalus, assembly GCA_003993805.1. NCBI lineage: Eukaryota > Metazoa > Chordata > Aves > Charadriiformes > Recurvirostridae > Himantopus > Himantopus leucocephalus. The sequence continues at coordinate 3,564,627 of RSEF01000001.1, read as the reverse complement.
AGGAATGAGTGGTGGCGGCTATGTCTGGTCCTGAATGGAGATGACTCTTACTCTTCTGGGAAAGGAAGGGTGAGAATCCATCGCCAAGAGTTGAGTTTAACTTGCCAAACATGCCTACAATGCAGTCAGCAATAGGGGAGCTCTAGTTTCCTTCTGTAGAAAGTGGAGATCCAGTCAATGCTACCAGGGATTGTGAAGGAGCAATATGAAGGAAGGGTAGGAAAGATTCCCTCACCTGAATGCTCTGAATGACAAGAGATGCATGGGGGAAGACAGGCAAACTGGGACGCCGATATAAGGTGGAGACTTGATAGGTGAATGGGTCATTGTGATAAACCTACAGGGATGTTCTACCTGTTACAATGTAGGATGCTTATCATTCAAAATAGATGGCAAAAATAGTAGATGGTTGTGTCATTAGGTACATCTATTGTCCTTTGGAAAATGGAAAACACTTTGATGAGACTTGGGCTCCTGATCCTGGCCGTAAATAGAGACAGAGTGTGAGACTGTACAAAATAAGGTTAGGAGAAACCCCATGCAATATCACAAGATGGTGAAAGGGAGAGGATGATAATTCAGAGTCTCTGGTCAGTCTCCAGATTTGACTGGAAAATAGCATGGTGAAATCCCCATGAAATTGTAACTATATATGTATTACGCACCATAAAGGAACAAAACTAATTAGTTGAGGGCTAAGACCACACAGCCTGAGAGAGGTTTCATCACCCTCTTTAGCAAAATTCTCATGATGGCTCTCACTGGGGATTCACTCAGGTATTGCTGTGATAAGGGCCATAACACATATGTGAGAGAAAACGAGAGAAAGGGTTCTCATATTTCTGAGACTCCATTATTTCTGCAAGCTACAGCAAAACACATTTGCAGGCATTCTATGAGGAGTTATAAATAAGGAAAATTAAACTACCATCGACCCAATGAGTACAGCCCATTTCATGCAGTGTTTTCACTGCAAAAGCTCTCTGACTTGATAACTGGCAAAATTTGGTGATTTGAGGCGTGCATCACTGCTGATACAAGTAATTGGCAAAGGTGGAGGATATTATTTTAAAGAGGCTGACTCATTTGAAAGCATTTAAGGAATAGAATGAAGGTACACACACAAAATTAATCAACAAGAATCTGCTTTAAAATGTGTTGCCCTAGTACAGATTAAACTGGATTTTAGCTCTGCTGGAATCTGAACCACCTCCCATTAGAGTCAGCAGAAAGGCTTAATTTATTTTATACCAAAGACAAAAGGGTTGGGATTGTGCTCTTCCTTGGTATGATTGTTGGCAGTGGAAGTTTTTATTTCCCTACGTCATGTGAAGGCCGTGGTCTTCCAGCCTAGGTGATGTCTATTGCAGAAGAAGGGTGAAGAGAAACTACCTCTGCTAGAAAATGCCCAAGATAACTCTTTTTTTAAGGACTCTTCTGCTTGAGTCCTGCTGCAGAGGCTGCTCTGAGCAGGGTGATGTTTTACCCTCAAAAATATAAACCTGACCAGGCACCCAAAGCTGACCGTGTAGGGCTTGACACAGGCTGCAAAACGAGTACTCCTTTTGAATTCAAATCCAGAACCAAGTCCAAGCTCTGAGGTTTTATGCAGTGCATCACCCAATGAAAATGCCTTTTTTCCCTCCCTGTTTCAATTAGAAAGAACATTAGGTCAATCAGATAATGCCACATTGGGAGGATTTCCTCTTTATGGCGCTTGCCTCTTCAATTATCTATAATGAACTTCCTCACAGCACTGCAAAGCTTTTTATATGCAAACGAATCCTGTTTTGGGGCTGCCGCAGTCACTGCTTGTTAATGAACTTGAAACAAGTGTTATCGGAAAGGTTACAGCACCAGTGGTGGGGGGAGACGGGATAAAGCTACACAAGAAAGACCAGCCTGCAGAGCTGGGATTGGCCTGCAGGTAACATAGTGGACTATCTCCAACCCCCATCCTCCAGCCCCCTTCGGAGGCTTTTCTGTTTGACAGACATCAAGCAAAATGCCCACTCCTGGGAAATGGCTGCTCAGCAGCAGATAGGGCTTTCCCATCCTCCTGTCCCACTGATTCACTCTGCCAATGCATCTCTCTCAACTCCTACCGCTGGGCAGAAAAAAAAATGAAGATGATGTTGCCAAGGTCTTGTCTTATGCCAGGAGAGGGAGAGAGGGAGCTGATTCAGAGGCCTCAGGACATGTTGGGCAGGTGAAGGGGAAGATTCAGGGGTGGTTGAAGCCATAGAGTCACAAATGGTATTTACACATGGTATATGCTGGCGTGATCAGAACTAGAAACTCTCACTATTGTTTCAGCATAGCCTAGTCCACATCCTTCCCCTGCCTTCTGGGTTTTTGTAGGTCTAAGTCACCCAGGCTTAGGTTACGCCTCCCTTTCTCATGCTGAGAAGCTACTTAACCCTGCAACTAGCCTTAACTGGTGTGCCTTGATAGAGCAGGATCATTGGACTCAAGGTTAGAAAGTCTTTCTAGATGGTCAAGCCTTGCCCTTTTGTCAAGACAAACACTTCTATGACAATTTAACCATTGTGTTTCAGCATTAGTAGTTCCCTGGGGACATTTAATCATGGGACAGGAACAACAAGAGCAGAGTGTTGGTCCTCAAGCACTCGTGGGGGTGAGACACAGCCTCTTTCCACACTGCCTGTGTCTTGTGCATGATGAGGTATAAGGTGTCTTTCACTGCTCATATACTCTGCTTCCTGGAGCCTACTCACACCTCTCTGTTTGTTGAAGTGCTGCCCAGCACCAGGATGCCCAAGACAGCAGAGAATCAAAGTGGTAAAGCTCATCACTGCAATGTAGTACTACGTGGGCTTGCCACCTCCAGTCCTTACACTGGGTTAACGCGATGGCCTATTAAGCCTCAGTCCTTGGTAGCACTTATTAAGCTAGACCTTGTGCCAGATTAGCCCAGACAAATGACCACCAGACCTAAGACAGTTTACCTCCACCCAGCTCCAGTGTCTGTGTGCTTGGCTGTCCTGGTTCTGGTGTTAGCCTGAGCAAAGCCAGTTGAAGCCCATCAGCAGCTGTCGAGTACTTACACCATTAGCATCACCCTATAAGTGCAGACGAGAAATCAGGCTGCTCCAAAGGGCTCTTCAGGCTGGCATCCCCACTAGGACAGATAGGCCTTGGGGACTGAGGAAGGCTTCTGAACTTCACTGCAGTGACGCGCCGGGTGGTTACTGGATTTTATTCCTGCCCCTGGCCATGGATCGGCTCACACCCGCAGTGTGATGATTGATGGCTCCTGTAATTCTATTCCTGGTTGGTGTAACTGCAGATGTTACACGTCTAATCCACTTCTTTATCTTCCTAAGCTATTTGCTTCTGTAAGATTTTTCCACCATCTGCTCTAACAAGCTCCCAGGCTTTCATAAGCCATAAATTCCACTTTTGAGCCTTTCAGACCCTTTCCCTACTTTCCAGCCCTGGATCAGTCATTTTTCTCCTGCTGTCCCTTGCCCACACCTACAGATTAAGCGTGGACCTCTTTACGTAAATTCCCTGTCTCTGCTCACACCGACTGGACCTGACTTTAACGTTGGGCAGGACAGGCTGAAATGGTGTTGCTGTCTGGACTGGACAGGGTGGCTGCACCATCTTGATACCGTGGTGCTCTACGGAGAGCAGGCAGTGTGCCAAACACGGTGCAGAGAAGAAAAAGAGGGCGCAGGCTTTCTCTTGGCATCCAGGAGTTGAAAAGACTTAAAAGCGGGGACAGCCAGGCACTCACAAGTGATCGAGACAGCGTGGTCTGTGCATATGGCATGCTTATGTTTTGTAGCATGTTGTAGTGTTTTTTTTTTAAAGGATCCCATTTTATATCAAACTGCCTTGGATTAGCCAGGCGAATGCTGCAGTAATTTCCTAAAGAGTTGATAGCTTCCTAGAATACATGAATTTGACAGCTTGCAATTGTCTGATTGTACTATGAAGAAGCAGTGCAAAACTCGAAATAAAGCTGTGCAAATTAGTGAGGCTTTGAACACAGCCTTCTGCATCGCAGCTTTGGGTGCCCAGACCTCTACCTGTGCAAGGGACCCACCAAAAGGCACTGGATTAGCAGCATCCACTTAGCATTGCTCCTTTTGTGAAACAGTGGCAAGCCTTTCCAAGGGCTCTCCACACACTGTGTAACAGTTGTTTCTCGGGAGCTGGATTCATCTGTAATAAATATTCTGTCCCCTTCTAAGCCAAAACAAACTCTTTTTACAGCCCAGACTCTGTAGTTTACAGCGTGTCTTGCTGGAAGAACCAGCTGGAGCTGTGCCTTTTGTACAACGGTGCATTGGCTGTTGGGGAAGCAAGGAATTATTCTCCGATTTTAGCTTTATTCGCTTCTCATGTCATGGCATTGAGACCAGGCTAAGTCCATGGACGGGACACATTTGCTTTCCCATGGCCTGATTAACGGAGCAGGTATTAAAAGCAGCAGAGGTAACTTCATTGGGTCTTGAAAGTTGAAAGTCTGTAGTGCGAACAAGGGAGAGAGGGAAGGATGGACTGTAAAAGAAATCCTTCCTCACCTGGTTATCTGAGCCTTCCCAGTAATGCTCCTTGAATACTCTTGTAATAGGCTGAGGCCCAGGGAGATGCACAGGCTTTCTAATTGGTTGAAGCGAAGCGTGAAGTGAGAAGGTTGAGAAGCATCAGAGGACTCCACCTGGGGCTGGGAAACCCATGTGCTGACTTGACGCGTTGTCTTCTCTCTCCCTAGGACTGTCCCCAGCTGCTGCAGGCAGAGAAGATCCTGGTGCCGGTGGAAGTGATCAAGCCGATCACACTGAAGGCCAAGAACTTGCCCCAGCCGCAGTCGGGCCAGCGAGGCTACGAGTGCATCTTGAACATCCAGGGCAATGAGCAGCGGGTGCCCGCCTTGAGGTTCAACAGCTCCAGCGTGCAGTGCCAGAACACTTCGGTGAGCAAGCCCTGCGAGCTCGGGAGAGGTACAGGGGCCAAGGAGGACCAGGAGTGCCCACAGCACTGTCCCAATGGGAGCTGGTCTTGTGTTGCAACCCTTTTTACCATATTGCCTACCCGATTCCAGCCACAGTCAAGGAAAGGCTGGTTGTTAGCTTGCAAAACTGGCCTTTTTGCTCTTTAGGCTGGCTGATGTCACCACATAGTAGTTGTTCCTGCCCTTGGATCCCTGCATTTGGCCATGCTGAGGCACCTTAGCCATGACTCACAGGCATTATTTTCAGCTTAACCTGCCTATATTCTCACAGTGCCGCACCCTTGTGTGTATTCAAAAGGGTTTCCAATTGGACAGGCATTCACGTCAACACTGAGAATTAAGGTTATTATGTGGGGTTTTGGTGATGGGACATATAAAAGCCCATATAAACAGTCTGACAGATGCCAGCATGTAATGGGTCCAAAGAAGGATGAGATGCTGAAGGCTTGACTCAAGCCTTCCTCCAGTCATCGACTCACTGCATGACCTTTGGTTAGTCCCTTTGCCTCTGCCCACCTCCACTTCCCCATCTGCAGTGCAGGCGCAGTAGCCCCCCTCCCAGGGAGGCGGTGTGAGTCCTAGTGGTGTTGTCACCGCAGCAGTGCCAGCCTTGGGGGCAAACAGCGGCACCTGCCAGGAGCTGCACCTGCCAGGAGCTGCACATATGTGCAATGGTGGTCTCTGCTTCTCCGGAGTTTTCTCCGTGAGATTCATATCTCCCAGACATGCATTTGAGTCATTCTCATTGCTGCTACTACAAGATTATTTATTAGTCAAAGAGCTAATTACAGGCTTTAGCCACTTCACTGCAGCTCTGCCACTCCATGCCGGGCAGCGCTTGTTAAAATCCGTCACAACATATTCTGCTGCATTAAGCAGCGTGCTGAAGATTATAGGCAGAGTTCACACATTTTACGATCTGTTGCAAACAAGCAACTTCCCAATGACACTGTCGTATTTGTTCCTTTGTCCCCTTCCCTCCGCCTAATTTCCGTTACTCGTTAGTGGCCTGTGAGCATCCAGGTTTGAGGTTTCACAGAATAAAGCATTGCATTTTATTTTTTTTTTTTCAGTATTTTCTTTTACAATAGTGGAATCCTGCAGCTAAAGGGCATTACAAGGACCTGAACAGTCTTAGAAAGGAAGACAGCAGCCACCCTTTAGAGTCATGATTTTTCTGGCATACACAGGCATCAGCATAAGGTATCTCAGGATGATTTTAAGCACAGTTAGGCTGAGCGGGGGACTGACTGCCTCAGCAGTTCTAGAGAGTCTCTCTCAGCATCCGAGTTTGTGGTATCTAATAAATGAGCCTGGTTTGGCGAGGTAATGGTAACTATTCCCATACTGCATGCTTCAAGAAGTTGCTAGTGCCTAGGACAGGAGAAGTGGGCTTTGATGAATCCCTAGATGCACTTGCGCATGGGATGCCTGAGTGCTGCGACAGCACCGTGTTGGTTTTAATGCTTGTTTCGACGCCAAAACACACTCAAGGCTACTCCTGAGCTGCGCAGGGTGGCAGGGCTGAGTCTCAGACTAATGCCGAGGCACTCCATGACGGTGCTGCTGTGCGGTGTCTGTAGGACGCCTGTCCCGTGTTTGGTGGTGGCTCAGGTGGATCTCTCTTTTCCCCAGGGACATAGTCTTATTTTGGAATAAAATCAACTCTTTTCTATTCTGCTTTCCACCTCCTCTTTCCCTCTCCCTCTCCCTCTCCCTCTCCCTCTCCCTCTCTCTCTCTTTCCTTCTTTTCCTTCTCTTTTCTTCCCTTTTCTTCTGAAGGCACTTTGACTCTCTGATTCGAGTTCTTTTTTTTTTTTTTTTCTGAGAAATGTTATTTCATTGTTGCTCTGAATTTGCCAGACACTGAGAGAAAGAGATGTGGAAGGGAGAGCCATACAAAAGAAAGAAACATTCACACAGATACAAAAAGGGAACAGAGAAGCCCCGGCTCTGTATGAGCAGGTGGCAGAGGACACAGACAATAGGGAAGGAGTGCTGTAGATATGTCTCCATCATGATTATTTCCTTCCCTGCCAGAATTAGCATTCAGTCTGAAGCCACGGTGATACAATGAGCCCCTGCTCCGAGGGTCACCTGGCTTTAGAAACAGCCGCATGAGCTTGTTTGCAAATTGAATCAACCCCCTTCGACAGAGCTTTTTACTCAGCAGAGTTTCTGGATGAGACACTGAATGTAGCACCTGCATTGCAGGCTTGGAGAAGGTCCAAAGGAGGGTGGGAGGATGTGTTGTGATGGTGTGTCCCTGAAGGGATGCTATCCTGCCAGCAGATCTTTCTGTTGGTGATGCATGCTAGACTAAGCAATCACTCTTGGCATGTTTTCCTTCATAAGCCTCAAGATCTACCCCCTCCCATCATACACGAGGCACCAATGAGCTCAAATTCAGCTCTTGCAGAATAATTTCTGCAAAATGCAGGAGTTTTCCTTCTTTCACGTAGGATAGGATCAGGGAAAAGCCTGAACTCTTGCTCTCCACTGCCTGGTCCCTCAGGATTTATACCAGGATAGCTGAGATCAGAACCATCTTAAGCAGACTCTTTTCTAAGTGGCTCCAACTTCAGTTAAGAGATGTTATAAGGACACCCAGGTGGGACCAGCCTATCTGACGGTCTGTCAGTAGTGTCATAACCAGCACCGATGGCGCCTAGGTGCTCGGTCCAGTCAACAGCCAGCTCTGTCTCTCCCCCTGTCTTTCCTGGAGATATTTCATTTGATAACAGCAATAAGTCACTGCAGGCAGCACGCTTCGGGACAATTATTGTTCTTGTCAAGTGGTTTGAGACTCTCAGCTCTGGGCTTTGTCCTCTATCACACCACCCAAGGCAGGCAATTATCACTCCGAGAGACCCTGCCTGCCATTCCTTATTGCACTTACGATAGCTCTGCCGACAGTCTGGACACAGAGTGATGGGAGGAAATGAAATGGAGGACAACTAAGGAGGCATATAAATAAGTAAGTAGAAACATCAGCAGAAATGGCTGAAATTGCTAGATCTATGAGGGCAGAGAGCAATCTCCCCAGCGGGAAGCAGTGGGATCCCCAAGACTCGCAATCAGCCCAATATTAGCGGCCTTCGGCATGAGGAATAGGGAGGTGGGTGTGAGATGACCCACCTGACCATGCCATGCTCATTGCCATTACCTGTTTCAAAGACTAAGCCCACACTCTTGCTTGGTGTGAGCCTGCCCATTGCCTGGCCTTGGCGCACACGGGCACCACACACTGATTTCTAGCAGCAAAATCCCTGCTGATAATTTCCCTCAAGTCCTTTCACAGGTGACCCGAGATGGTACAGCGGAAAGTGCGGTGTAACATAGGGTTAGGAAAAGCAAGTATATTTTATTTGTCACATCATGGCACTTGAGCAAAAGATCTCAGAGGCATTTGACTCTGTGATGTGCCTCACACAGTGGAGGGAGTGATAAAAAATAAAAAAAAAACAGAGCTGGGAAAAAATGAGGAGCTATTCACAGAAATAGTGGAAAAACACAGTTATGGGTAGCCAAGGGAAGACAAGCACAGGGCTGTGAGTCGTACATACACTTCACTATTATTATTATGCATTTTTATTATTATTTATCTACATTCAAATATCACAAAGCAGCCCCAATCACAATGTGGGCTCTGTTGTGCTGGGTGATACCCAGACATAAAAATTCAGTCCCAGCTCTGGGAAGCACAGATTTCAAGAAGACAGGATGACTGTGGGCAAGAAGTTTTCTGCCTACGGTTTATGGCTGGAAAATTGATGCAAGGAGGGATTCAATGATTTGCACAGGATCACAAAAGGAGTTGGTGGCAGAGCCAGATAGAGGAATCAATCGCCAGACCTGAGCTCTAATCACAAGACTGGTTTTTGTGCTGTCGGGGAAAACAGACTAACATTAAAATACAAGTAAAAGGATGCTTGCCTGCAGATGTTTCCTCACTATTGGACATGCTCAAGGTACATGGGCGAAACCACGTAACCACTCTCGGTTTATCATCCNGTTTTGTGCTGTCAGGGAAGACAGACTAACACTAAAATACAAGTAACACTAAATACAAGTAAAAGGATGTTTGCCTGCAGATGTTTCCTCACTATTGGACATGCTCGAGGTACATGGGCGAAACCACGTAACCACTCTCGGTTTATCATCCTACGCATGCCCAAGCCAAACTACCAAAGGACTTTACCTGGTGATACAGAATCCCAACAGGATGCAGCAAGAGGTCAAGCATGGCTATGGATTTGCACAAACTGCATGGCTCAGAGGTCTGTGAAGTTGAGTACCTCTAATGCAGGGTGTCTGTAGTAATGGGATGCCCAGAGGAGCCAGGAATTTGAGATTTCTGACATGCAAAGTATCTTTCCATGAAGGCAGCTAATGTTTGCGTAGCTGTTGTAGAACTGATGGCTGTGATTTTGCAGCCATCCTCTTAGCCCGAGGATACTGAACTTCCAGTAGACAAACAGCCAATGTGTTTATAGTAGCTTGCGTACAATATGTTAAACCGCTAAGAACATGGCAAAATGGCCAAGTGATGCGATGGGCTCAGCCCATGTTGCAAGAGTATCAGTACTAGCAAAGTGTTTAAAAGACAAAGAAATGGTACTTGGGAGTTCAAAACACACTGTGTTGTTCTTGTGAATTACAACAGCTCCTTCTAGCAGCTTTTTGGCATTGCCTTTCTGGAAGGGCAGCCTCTCTTTCTCAGTTTGGGCCTCTAAATTGCCTGTAATTTTCTGCTTTGATTTGATTTGCATGGTGGGAATCCAGATTTGGCAGACTTAGGGGCCAGATTTACATCTTTTCAGCAGTTTTGCCTGTACTGGAGAAAGTTGTGGAAGGCAATGTATACATACAAGCCCTAATGGTATGAATGCTCTTAGCAGGAGTATCCGGGAAGCTCTGCCGTTAGTCCCGGAGATCGATACACCATCCCTTTTTTCTTCTCTGAAACATATTTCCATCTTATTGTTACAGCCGAGCGAATCCTTTTCAAAGACTCCTATTGAGTTCAGTGGGCTTTGAACAGGGGTCACAATGAGTTAGCAGCTCCTGTGGTCTGAAGAGGATGGAGCATTTACTCGCTGTTACTTTGCAAATTGCTCTGTTTCGCTGCCATGCAGCCCATGAGCTGTCTGAGCGGGCCGGGCATGGAAAGCATCCTCATTCCAGCCCCCAGCTGGCTTCATCCTTGGAGCTCTTCCATGGGGATCCTGTTGTTTATTCCCTCGCATCCATTTCCAGTTCTGGATCAAGTCTGCTGAGTTAACAAGTCTAATATGTGTTTGCCCCCGGTGCCGCGGAGAGATAAGATCTAAAATCCCAGCTGGGCTCCTGCTGCCAGCGCTTGGATCCTCAGTGGGATGAAAGGCTCTGGGGGACTCCCAGCTGCCTGTCCCTTGGCAGCCCTGTCTAGGCTCTGCTAACAGCTAAACCCCAACACATGCACACACGAGGCATTGCTGAGGCAGGCGGTAGCGCTTTCTCAGGAACCTACAGACACAACTTCTCACTTCAGGGTGACCAGTCGTTCTTTATATAGACTCTTTCCCATTCCAAATCAGCATTTGCGAAGTGCTGTGCAAAGCAGGCACTTGCAAAGCTCCTGAGTGGCAGAAGATTAATTATTCCTTACTTTTCAGGCTCTCTCCTTCCCACTCCTGTCTCCCCATCCTTGCTCCTAGCTCCAAAAAGCTGTGAAAAGACAGTGTTTTGAGTCCAAGTGGCTCTGCATCATCTTGCATCTTGCTGGCAGTGACACCAAGAAGTGTCATAAAAATGCTAATACTGAATGAGACTGGCGGGTACAGCCCAATTGCAAAGGACTCTGCTAACCTGCGGCTGCTCTTTACTTCCATGGTAACCACAAAGCTTATACCCATAAATACCCTACAACTAGATCGTAATCACAGGGTCTTGTGGATTAGTGGCTAATTGTGTTTAGTTTGTCCAAAGAGAAATTACCATGCAACCAGTACTCAGTCTGCTGTAATGGACAGAAATCACCATATACAACTTACTCCGCAATTATACGGCAATTAACGGATACAGAAAACCCTATCTCTAAAGGCTCAGACCTTCAGCATCTCTGTGGAAAACCACACTGAGACTTTAAGTGATGGGGAACTCTTTAGTGGTCTCTAAGACATACCCAACCGAACCAGACAGCTTATTGAATTGTATTTAATCTTGTAGTGGGGAAAACACCTTTTTCTTTAAAAGTGAGGGTTTGTCCCACTATAAATCCCAGTGCGGTGGGAGATTCCTGATCTCGGGAGGGTAAATCCTTATGTGCACTGTGGTCAGTAATAGCAGCAGACATGAAATGTCTCTCTTTTTCTTGCCTTGTCCCCTTTCTGTCCTTTAAGCCACTGTCTCCTCTCCCATTACAAGGCTTTTTGCCTTTTGATGAAGTGTTGGATGGAAGCTGTTGATGGAGGTGGGCAGTGGGATCTGACTGGCAACGGGGTGAACCCTGTGTGAACTGGCTTGTGACAAGCCAAAAATCTAGCTGAAAAAATACACTAAGCACCATGTGTCAGAGAGCTCTCCGAGTGGAGACGGCCTCCAGAGACCAGCTTCCATTTTCTTCCTTAAGGCCAGATCTGTGTACCTCGACTGTGCCTGACAAGTGTTTGTTTAAGTTTGTCCAACTGTCTCAGAAGATTTCTATGGATTCCTTAATGCATATTTGCTGGAAACTGGATACCCCTTACTCCAGCTGAAGCCTTTCTGGTTCTGAGTAGGGAAAAATAATTGCCTCCTGGGGCTTACGTATGTAACAAACTCTGTCTAGTACCTCCCCAAATGAGATTTGCTTTGGTTTTTTGGCAGCAATATGGCATTGTTGATTCACAATCTGCTTGTGATCTTCAGTAGTCCCCAGACCCTTTCCTGCAGCATTGGCCAGTCACTCCAATTTCATATTTGTTTGCGTTGATTCCTCCTACTGAAGAATACTCGGTACTTGCCTGTGTTGAATTTCACTGTGTTGATTTTGGCCCAGTTCTACAATTTGTCAAGTGTGTTTTGAATTCTTAACCCTGCATTTGGATGTTCTCGCAACCTTTCCCAGAGCAGTGTCATTCACAAAACCTGTAGTCTATCCTCCAAGTCAGTAGTGAAAATACTGAGTAATGCCAGACCCAGGACAATACTCCTTTTGAAACACCCTCCCAGCCTGACATTGAATCATTTAACTTCCTTTTTTTTGGCAGCTTTTGCATATACCTTATGGTGACTTCTTTTAGATCATATTTCCCTAGTTTGTTTATGGGAATCTCCTGTAGGACAGTAGCAGAAACTCTGCTGAAATCAAGATAAATCACATCTGCTGCCTCCCCTTTATCCACAAAACCATTAAGCCTGTCAAAAAAGGAAATTAGATTGGGTTGACATAATTTGTTCTTGACAAATCTATGCTGGCTGATTTTTATCACCTTATCATCTTGCAGGTGCTTATAAATTGATTGTTTAATAATTTGATGTACTTTCTTTCTGGGAAGCCAAGTTAGGATGACAGGTCTATAATTACACAGAACCTCCATTTTCCCCTTTTTTAAGGTATTTTCATGACATGCCTGTTCCCTGCTTTCTGAGACCTCACTCAGCTTCCAAGAGTTCTTCAAAATATCAATAGTGTAGATAACCTTACAAATACACTCAACACCTATGGAGTACACAGCAGAGGTATATTTGGATGGTAGACCCACAATGCACAATGTACACCTTAAAGGTGCACCCAGGAGTTGGCAAAATATTCTTCAGAGCTATGCTCAACACCTGGAAGGTGGAGTTCCAAGATAAGTCCCATCACATGCAACAATGCTTGGCATGGCTTGCCCCATTGAGAATCACAACTTTGAGAGCATCCCATGGCTTTCTGGCAGGTAATGGCTGGTAGGGATGCAGGTGACAGGTCCTTTTCTCTTGTTCACAACTTGTGGCACCACATTTTGACTCGTCCCATCCCAACCCCTCCCCAGATCTGGGCACCATATAAGTCTGGGTTTGGTTCTTTTTTTTTTGCTCTCCCACTTCTAGTATTCATATGAAGGGATGGAGATTAACAGCTTGCCGGTGGAGCTGACGGTCGTGTGGAACGGGAATTTCAACATTGACAACCCAGCACAGAACAAAGGTAAAGAGTTATTTCAACTTGTCCTTGGAAGCGGTAACCTTAGCAACGGGCCACATCGCTCCCTACACTTAACAAAGCCGCCACCATCTCCCTGTGCTGTCTGGTGCATACTTGTTCTCTGCACTCTGCAAATTACCAATTTTTTTTGTGTGCTTTATGTTCCCCCTCACCCCCCCTTCTCTCTTTGCACCTGAGAAATACAACTCTCCCTCCCACTTGTGTTGCTTTCCGTCTTCCTTCATCATCTTTGCCTCCCGCTTCTCCCCACGTTTGTGTCTTGTTTTTATGCCCCTCCCTCTCCAGCTTTCTCCCCCTCTTTATTTCTCCTGCACTGATGCTCTTCAAGTTAACATACCAGGAGATGGGGCACGCGCTGCTCAGAGGCAATGTAGTAATGAACAGGGGAAGGGAGAGGGGGAGGAGAAAGGCCGCAGCTTGCCAGTGGGAAAAGTCTGAACAAAATAAAATGATAATGGCAAAGGACCGAAAACCACCTCCTGCCCAGAGCCTGACTCCATTTAACTACCACCGATGGCACAGGATTGATGTGCCCCTCACAAAAGGATATTGCACGTCGAGCCACAACCCTGAGGCAGGCATTTTTGCTGGAGATGGAAGGCCCATTCACATCTTCTTCTTCCTTCTTGTTCATTACCCTCAGCCACCCTGAGGCCTTTCCCTCAAGCAACCTCTACTCTTGGCTGCTCTGCATTTACACCTCAGACCTGCAGACTCTCCTGCTCATATCACCACCTCTCCGAAGTTTCTCCCTCCCTCGCTTTACCTTCTCTTTTCTTGGACAGTTTCCACACCTTCTCCCACTCCATCTCTCCCCATCAGGTACTGCCATGCTCCTCTCACACCATTTCACACCCACTCTCATGCTGAGGGGTGGTGGGTGAGGTTTCCACCAACACCACGCTGAAGCTGGAAAGTAATACAGAAGGCAACTCTTCTCCCTACAGCATGACCCCTTCTTGCTGTGCCCACCTCTGTGATGTCTTGCTCTGCTGATTGGGATAGCCAGTGTGTTTTAATACCCAGTCTGAACGCAAAAGGTCCTGCACTGTCCCCCCCGACACCAAAACTGTGGCTCTTAGAGGTTAAATCCACTCAGTAAACACAACAGGCTGGAGACCCTTGTCTAGCCCTGGCATCCAGCAGCGTGGCACAGCCCATGTTCACACTGCTGACCTCTCTCCACGCTGAAGCTGTCTTCCCTCTCTCCTGCTCTCCATGCTGTGCCAAGGCGTTGCCAGGACAGTGCTAATTTTCATGGGCCCAAACATTGCCATGGACTGTGCTAGACATTAACAGTGTGAGTTGGAGGTCTGGGTTTGGGCACTTGCCCCGGTCCTGCTTAGTTTTCTGCTACCATTATAGCCTGAGTGTTCCTGATGCAACATGGTCCACACCAAGAGTAGGAACCCTTTTTTGGGCAGTATTGAGCCAGATTATGTAGGAGTAAAATCAGTCTCATAACCATGATGATTATGTCTTTAGGTATGTCTGTGCTGGAGATGTAAACCAGATGAGGGGATGAACTCAAGAAACATCTGTGGTGCTTAGTCTTTAGCACAGTCTCTTACAAGTTCTTGGGTGTTTTAAACCCAAAAGGTTATGAGCAATGATTAGGAAAAATTTGGGAAGTGGCACTAGCTGGTGGCTATCCTAAATTAGTATTTTGGATGCTACCATCATGTTTTGGGTCAGGAGGAGAGCTTAGGCATGTGCACATGGAAATACCACATGGAGGCACACCGCATGCTGTTGAGGACACAGAGAGCTTTATTTACTAGCATAAATGTAGTGGCTATGAGCAAACACAAATCCCTGGCAGAGGTTTGGACAGTGCTGCAAACAAGTAGACCTTCTTCTCTGGAAAGCTGAGAAGAGGAGGCAGTGGCAGGATTAGACCCAGTGCCTTTCTATGTGTCGTTGCACTGGTGGGCACTGGGGTACACTGCCTTCAAGCAACCAAGATGCTGCTACATTCATAGCCACATGGGCTGGGCTGGTAGGCTGAAAAGCTAAACTAAACCAAGCCCACAGAAGTGCCTGTGAGGTACTCACTGATAGCATTGCAGGCAGAGCAACTCAGCAAATTTGGGGGAATCTAACAGAAAATTAAGGAAAGGGCTGTATCCCAGGAGGCCTGTAGCACACTGTGATCGACAGCTGTTTTGCAAACTTTTCTTGCACCCAACCTGGAGAAATAAAATGTTTCTGAGCTTTTCCTTGTGTTGGTCAATACTTGCTGACTTCTGGGGTGCAGGTGTGAAGAGACAGCCAGAGCACATATATCCAAAGCCTTTGAGCTTCGAGACTGTGAATAGTAATAACCACAGACAAAACTTTGGTCACCTACTGACACAGCAAAACAGAAGCACAAAGGGAAACTCCCCCATCTTATAAAGAAATCCACTAACATGCCCACAAATACGGAAAAAAAGCAAGTCTGAGAGCCTCGATTCTCTGTCTTCATCTTCAGGGAGGAGACTTTTGCTGTCAGCTCCCTGTCCAAACCCAGTCCTCAGTTTACACATCTGTAAAATCAGGATAAATAACATGATCTTATTTCATAGGAGGAATGCAGTGTTCTTAAGCTTTATTTGGAGAAAGCTTTGACAGCTTCTAATCACTTAGCAGACCAAGATGGAGCTAAGCGTTAATCATTGCTGTCTGTATTAGAGGAAGATCAACTTAGGCCTTCAAAGTGTAAAGCAGACTGAATTTCTGGAGCAGAAGAAGGGGGACAGGCTGACTGTGAATCCCTGGATTTAGCCCCATAGTGAACCATTGTGGATTTACTACCATCTCTTAGGATTTCTGTTAAGGGGGAAACCTGAGTGGCATCACCTTGGCATGCAGTTCTGGGTGCTTTCACACCAGACAAATCCTCAAGGTTAAGCTGTGGGTAGACCACGTCTATAAAATCATTTTAGGATGAAGAGCTGAGGCTGAGACTGGTTATAGGTGGTACCGTATGACATTCAGACAGTCTCTGAAAAAGGAAGGGACTGAGGCCAAGTCACTGCCCAAGCACCTTTGCCCCCCACCTCCTGCTTGCAGCCCATCACCCTACTGAGGACAGTATCCTTCCTTCTTCTCTCTGCTTCCAAAAATATCTTTCACGGGGAATGAACTCTGACAAGTGCAGTTTATTTCAAGAAGGATGTAAACATGTTGTCCCCCATTATTTACCCCTCTGGAGAGGTCCCACCCTGCCTCTGGGACAAGCAGCCCAGAACACCTTCCCCTCTCTTGCTCCTCATTCTGCCCTCTGACATCCCACCACTCTCCCATGCTGTCTGCATCTCTCAGGTCCTCTCTGTTTTCCTGTCCCTGCAGTTCACCTGTACAAATGCGGGGCCATGCGGGACAGCTGCGGACTGTGCCTGAAAGCAGACCCGGACTTCGAGTGCGGATGGTGTGAGGGGCAGAACCAGTGCACGCTGAAGCAGCACTGCCCAGCTCAGGACAGCCAGTGGCTGGAGTTGTCCAGCACCAAAGGCAAATGCACCAACCCCAAGATCACGGATGTAAGTCATGGATCTGCAAGAAGCTGGGGTACTCCCTCTCATACACTTTCTTTGGTTTATTTTCCTGATTTCTCTTTGGATTGGTGAGGGGAAGGTCAGGGCTGAGCTCTGCTGGGTCAGGCAAAGCCCCAGGCAACATTGGGGATGGGAGGCCGTGGTGGCCTTCAAAGGTAGGTACACAACGTCAGGTGTCTACAACACAGGGTGAGCAGTGTGTCAGAGTTCCCACCATAGTCAATGTGGACATGAATCAGTTGCACTAACACAGTCTGCTAGTGCAATCTGAGGAACACCAGAGCATCTGACCTGCTCACACAGGTCTGGCAGATGTGACCTGAAGCCTTTAGGAGCAGCTGAAGGTGAGACAAGATGCTCTGGGGCATCTGAAATGGACAGTGTGAGGGCAATCAAATGAGCCCAACTGTCTCTGGAAACCAGCCTTTTTGAGAAGGAGATGTTGACTGATCCCAGAGTGTTTTGAGCTTTGCTGACAGGAGGTCAAGGAAGAGGGCAGATTGTAGTTCACGCTTCCTGGCAGCACAACATGGGCAAAGTCAATGATGTCCTGAAATAAACAAGACTCCACCGACTCCACCAAAGTAACACTCTTCTGTTTGCCTGGTTGACTTCACATGGTGAAAGAAGTCCCTGTAGAACAAACAAAGCCTTGCACAGTTGTCAGCTTTCCCCCTTTGAAGGCTCAAGGAGGAGACCGGATCAAGCCTGGACTAAGTGAAGTTTGGAACTGTCTCATTAAGTGAGAAAGAGAGAATGAGGGCAAGGCTGGGGGGAAGGACCTGCAGCATAAAGATGTTCTTTAGAAAGTTTCCTATTGAACGTGTTGACCGGGCCAAAGGAAGAGCTGGGGCAAAGGTCCAAAGAGGAGGTAAGGGAATAGAAAAAACATAGAGAGAGGGAGCAGAGAAAGGGAAAGAAGGCAAGGGAGGGAAATCAGGCCTCTAGTCTAAAGTGATTTTTGTCTGCTGTCTTGGGATGCCTTTGCCATAATGACGGGCACTATTTTCAGGGTCACAGGGTAGGCAGCAGGACAGTTGTAAGCCTTGAAAAATGAGGGCTCCATCCTTACCAACTGCCTCCCGCTTTAAGCATTTCTTACCCACCATGCCTTAGTTAACATGAGTAGCCTTTCAGGGTGGTTAGGACCTTATTTTGCAAATGAGAAAAGTAAGGAGGAAAATGAGACAGAGAAGATAAGGGGAAATGCAAAGGAGGAAAATCCGACCTCCCTGGTTGTGGTTTAATATGAATAATTAGGTGGGTTGTTTTCCTAGAAAGCAAGAAAGGCTTTTTTGACTGTATTTCAATCATCAGTGATCAGAATCAAACAGTGTGGGTGTTATGAACAAGCCCTAAACCAATGTCACATCACAGTTTTGTGAAAGCAAAGGCTGGGTAGAATATGTTTTTCTCAGATGCCATTAAAATGAGCCCGTCTTACTGTGTTTTGATCCATATTCCTGTTTTTCATCAGTCCCCAAAGTACTCACATATTTGGATTGCTGGAGTGCCAGGCTCATTCTGATGTTTCCAAGGTACAGGTCTCCACCACACTTGCATTTATTTGGAGCTGGTAATTTTGAGCTTACCTGAACCACCTGAAGCTGTAAAACCAAACCCAGACAGCCAGAATGAGCAGCTACATGTGAAAGTTCAGCTTTAAGGCATTGAAAATTATTGGGAGCCGGGGAAAATGTTTTTAGAATCTTTTCAGATTCTCAGACCTTGGGAAATATTCAGAAATTTTGCACAGATTCACAGAATTTCGTATTGGGAAGCTGACAGATGACCAACTAAAGCAGAAGTCCAAAATGCATGGGCTTGACCATGCAGTAGTATGATGTTCTGAACGTCCATCCACGTTTCTCTGCCATGCTTTGACCCCAACCTTGCATCTACAGTCTCTTTATGAAGTGCAGAGCACTCACTCTCCACTCTACAGCTCCAGAAGGGATGTACTTCTAATTCTGCTGGCATTTCCTCCAACAGCTCCCAAAGCTCAAACACATCATTGCAATATTCGCTCACGAAATATTCCAACTGTCTGGTGCAATCATAAGTAGCTCTTGGAAAGACTTTTCCTGAGCCATTAGCATGGAAGTAATCTCAAGTGACTGGATATATATTGCAGCTAATGGTAGGTCTGGAGCGGTTGGTAAGAGCATCTGGCGAGGAGCCAGGGCAGTATCTGTGCAGGCGAAGGAGGAGAAACAACACGTGTACTCACGCTTGCACAGGCGTGCGCACACAAGCACCCAGCACAGAGCTTCCCATGACCTGCACTTACTGGCTCCTGCGTTTCTATTGCCACTAAGTGAAATAAAAGGACTTAAAAACTCGCTGAGACGCAAAACTTCCTTTAAGAGTGACAAGCTGCAGCATCAGGCTGATACGAGCGGAGGGCATAAATTGTGATGCAGTGCCGCAGCTTTGGGTCTTCAAGAGAAAGCTGAGGCTTCCTGGCAGTCTTTGTTTCCCTGCCTGCATTTTCCTCTCCAAAACTGACAGGTCTTGTTCCACATTTTTGCACCTGTGATAGAAACAGGCTCCTGCTCTGTCACTATGAAAACAGCGCTGTAACACCTTCTTCTTGTATGCATCTCTGGGAGTGCAGTGAGTTGGGGTTAAAAACCCTCCCACATGCTTCTGGGAGAATCCCAGGCCCTCCTGTTTTGAGGAAATAAGTGTGTTTTGAAGCTGGCATTTACAAACTAAAAGATGGCACAGGGAGGGGTTCAGAGGTGCTGTGCCAGCTTCACTCAATGAAGTTTCCTGCTGATGCTTTTTGAGTCACAGCAAGAATTTTTAAAAACCTCATGCTTTAGACAGAGACGGAAGGAGGATGATAAAGTTTCCGCAGAGTTTTTTACGACTTCTGCAGTGAAACTTATGTCTCAAACTCACCCCTAGTTCTAAAGAAAAGGACTTTTCTGGCAAGATGTTCCTTTCACCACTACACCTTCTTTTATGCAGGGTAATGACATTAGTCATCAGAGAAAAAAAAGTCCTCTTTTGACTTGCTATGAGATGTACTGCCCATGCTAGTAAGCTCTTTCAAGCATAGGTGAGCCCTAATTAATCACAGACCTACCTTACTAGACACCTAACTTACTAGAACAAGTGAAAACCATTTCATAAGTTTAATACCACAAGACAGAACCAAAAGATTCCATGGGGAAAGCAGCTCCCTTACAAAGTGTGTCTAATACATAAGGAAATAAAATAAAATCTCGGAATTTTAGCTTATATTTCTGTTTTCATTTTGAGTACTTATTAGGTTGCATTTGGCATGGTGATATATTCTAGCCTTCCAGCGTCAGTCATATAAAGTGCTTTATCAGGAGAGGATTAACTGACGTGAGCAAAATAAGTATTTCAAACAGAAAACTTTACGTGAAGAGACATTTATTAATTTTTCAGAATAAAAATATTTTGGAATTGCCATTTTTGGAAAATAATTCAAGTTTTCAGTGCTGAGCCTCCAACTGAGACAATCAGTATTAGTTTCTCCTGAAATAGAAATTCCATTTTCATTCCAATTTTTTAAGATACTTTCTTCATTTCCTGGAAAATAACCACATATGCCTCTCTCTTTCTTTCTCTTTTTATCCATTTTCAACTTGTCTATCAATCTCATCACCGCAGCCCATCCATAAGGTCAAACCTCCAGCCAACCCAAATAACGATTTCACCTGTCAGATTTATGAATGTTGTGCTATTTTCTTTTCCGGACTGAACTATCTTGTTGACTTTTGGAGTAGGAATAAGCTTGCCACCATTCTGCTTTTGTTGGCTCACGTGGTATTTGGAGCTGAGACCAGGCCATTGCAGGGGTGTTGTGCTGCAGAGGTTGTGTCTACACTACACAACCCTACAGGTCCAAGCACTTGTCTGTGATCATCCGTGCTGTTAAACTATTAACCTCTCTAAGTTCCCTGTGTAGTCAGAGCAAAGACTTTTCATTCAGGAGGTTCTTCATGGCACGTAAAATTAAATAATGTGAAATAAAATATCCCCTAGAGGTGCCAGTGCCTCTCACCATTTATTAAAGATGGACCTTCTAAAAATTGGCCTCTGGGTGGAAATTAGGCTAACCCTGGTGCCAGACTCAGTGCTGGGAAGCAGTCAAGAGCAGCCCTGCTCGTGCCAGTGCCTTGACTTTCCCTGCCAGTCCAACTGCTATGCAAGGGTCTAGCTGCCAGCCCTAGATTCCCAGTTGGCAGAGCCGTCGGCCGGCGGGTACGGACCTCAGACAGGGAATTCCCCCTTCCTCACTGTGGAGAGAGCCTTGCCAACGCTGGCAGATGGCAACCATGGCATCCTGAATGGGCAGCAAGGAATACCCTTTGAAAGCAACGTCTGAAGCCCCTTTCAACTAGACAGTTGTATGGCACAGCATTTGGGCATGGGGAATAATTGGAAGGGCAGAACAGAGATAATTAAGGGACAGCCCTGTGATTTCCACGTTGTTTCAATGTTGAGGAGACTACTCCAATGCAAATTTCTACCTGGCTCTGAACAAGGGTGATGAACGCGACGCAGAGTACTTTCCTGCGTACACACCCCATTTGCATGGGCCAAAATATTACAGATGGACAGCTCTGGGTGGAGGGTGAGGATCTGCAATGGGAGGGAGAGGTGAGCTCTGGCGTCCAGGTGGTACTTTGGCTCTGCTGCTCAGCACAGCTGCTGCTGAACAAGACACAGAGATCCTATCCCTCCCTAGGGTCTGGTGATGGTCCGGACTGGGATGCAAACATCATGCCAGCAGCCGCCAGCACTGTTGGGTTATCCACTCATTTAAATCTGGGGCTCAGGGGTTTCTCCAACCCACAAATAAACCATCCGTGCTCCCATATCTGCCCTCCCCCTGGTCCCAGCTTTCCCGCAAGGACAGCTGGAGCTTCTTCATAAATATGTGTTGGCACACAGCAATGGCTGCTGCTGCCTCAGTCACCGTTCACCTTTTCCGTACCTAATCTGACACGCTGCTTCTGTTGTGTCTCGGCTTTTTTTTCAGGTGGACATTTTCAGCTGAGTTTGTGATGCATGACCAATATCTACCTCCAGAACAGATCAAAAGCTCCATTTGAGCCGGGAATTTAGGATTTAAAGTGACTGGCTGAAGCCACTTGTGTCCTTTCCGTGTTCTGTCTCCCATTTCTTTCCACCATGTCCCACTCCTGCTTTTCCATGGCTCACGTCTATAAAGTGCAGAGCTCAGCTACACCACCATAAACCCCTGCTCCTTCCTAGAAAACTTCTACTCATCTCTGGATGTTTTGCAAGTAGTCAAAAGAAAGTAAAAGAGATCTCGGGAAGAATTTTGGATACTCTGAGGTTGGGACATGTGTGATATATATTTGCAAGGGGTTGGTCCTAGTGATGTATAGTGAAGTGTAGTAGGCTTGTTCTCTCAGTTGTTCAGCATTCATAATTATGAGTGTCTCTAGTGCTGACAAAGAGACCTGATATACTGCTTCTTTCACCTGAGAGGATGCTGATATCTTTCATAAGTGGTTTGATTATTCTCCTTTTTTATTGGCTTGTTTCTGCAGATCAATCCAGTGACAGGCCCTCGTGAAGGAGGCACCAAAGTGACCATCCGTGGGGAGAACCTGGGGCTGGAGTTCAGAGATATTGCGTCTCACGTCAAAGTGGCCGGAGTGGAATGCAAACCGCTGGTGGAAGGGTACATCCCAGCAGAGCAGTAAGTTGGGTGTGTGGCAGACAGTGGGCCACAGCACACCTAATAACAGCCATTACTGCCTGTAGGGTCTTCTAAGGAGTCCATTCCACCCAGCCTTGGAAGTGAGGAATGGAAGATGCCATTCCGCACTTACAGCTTAGGAGCTAATAACCCATTTATTATTGTATTCGTATTGCATATTTTGGCAATCCTCACGGCATATACCCTAAAGTTATCTTTCATCTTTCACATAACAACCACCAGAATGGTGTTCAATTCCAGTCTGTGGGACAGCCATCCCAAGAAGCAGCTTATCCCCTGCGGGAGCGATCATTAAGCCTTACAGCTTCGAAGTTGTCCACCATGCAAGGCTGGAGGACAGAGGGAACCCTGGGGTCAGACCTCAGCCCAGCGTTTGTCTGTATATCGAAGTGAAGCTATGCTGATTTACACCAGTTGAGCATTTGCCCCACCAAATGCCAACAGCCAAAAGCCAGCACTCTTTAAAAAATAACTTAGTCCACAATTTGGATCCTGGATAGGAAAAAAGAGGATGGGTTAAGTCTACAGTCCATTTCCCAGCAATTGTTTTCTCCAATTCCATCTTAGCCAGACCACCAAACAATCCCTCAAACCTTGCTTCTGTTTTGTATTTTCTCTACAGGATAGTATGTGAGATGGGGGAGGCCAAGCCCAGCCAGCATGCTGGATTTGTAGAAATCTGCGTGGCTGAGTGCAAACCAGAGTTCATGGCCAGGTCTTCACAGCTCTACTACTTTATGGTAAGCTCCCGTGAGAAGTTGTCCTTGTCCCTGCAGGTCCTTGGGCCCTGCTTCCCTTTAATGCACCTATCCATTGTCATTGACCATATTCAGCATCTGAGCTCTTTCACTGCTGTCCTGAGCACACCAATTTGTTCCTTCCATTTCATTTCAAAATCTTGTTATGAGCAAAAATAGCTTGCCTAATTAAAGTTTTAACAATCTAATAATAGTCCAAATTATTAGTCCAGTTTCAGCTACATACAGCCATGGTCCAAATTAGCACAGAAAATCTTCATTAATAGTTAAAAATGCTATACAGGAAAGAAAAAAGAAAAAAGAGGGGAAAAAAAAAGAAAGAAAAAGGGAAAAAACCCCTTTCCTGGTATCTTATTTTTCCTGGGTGTGATGTTCACCCTACCAGCATCATTCAAGGCACTACAGCTGAAGACACCAGTGTCCTACAGCAGAAACAATGGGGTTGCCACTAGTCATTACCACCCTGAGGTCCGCAGCAGGAGGAGTGTGATGTCCATGGTGGGGTTTCTTCCTCCTCACCCTTGGGTCCCCCCCAGGGTAACTTCATCCCCCCTCTCCCCACCGCCTGCTCCCTTCTCCCCGGTGCCCAGCGCCAGTGGCAGAGCTGCCCAGCGCCCAGCCCGGGCACACAAAGGGCTGGTGTTTGCTGGGCAGTGCCTGCCCGGGGCGGCAGCCCTTGGCCATGCGGGGTGTCCCCAGTGCTGAGCTCAGGCAGGTCGGGCACAAGCCCTTGGCCACAGGACACTTGTGACCAGAGGGACATCCAGCTCAGGGCAGAGCAAGCCCAGAGGCATCCTGAGATCTTGTGGTGTCAGGTCAGTGCAAAGTCCATGGCCTTCTGCTAGCAAGGACAAAAATTCCCATTTCCTGGGCCACAGGCAGTCACCATGGCATTGACAGGTGCTTCTGCAAGATGTAGCATTCAAGGGGTGTTTGCTTTAGGTGGTCTTCTGGGTGTCCAGGATGAGCAGCACTAGATCAGGAGGGACCAGTTCACCAGCCAGGCTGCAGGTGAGCTGTATAGTATGACCGGAGCTCAGTGTAAGTGGGCAAGTGTTTTGGATGCTCCATGGTTCAAGCAAACTTGAACTTCTGTTAGCTTTTAAGGGTGATGCCTGCACACATTAGTAAGGGTGGGACCTCACCCCAGTGCTCATGCTTGGAGGGATGGGCTCAGGATAACAAATGTCTTGTCTCAGAGCTGTGGTTGGTGCTGCCCAGCAGCTCTTGGGTCATTACCCTCAGCTCAGCCCAGGTCTCTCTCAAGCCTCAGATACAGGCAAGACATAAGTCCAAGATGTTCCTTGGAGTGCACAGCTCTCCATGGGATCAGATGGCATAAATAGCAACACCCTGGTTTGTTTTATGTAGCTTCCTTCTACCACTGCTCATCATGTGTCTGGCAGTGGGAAGGGTAGGTGGTTTGGAGAGAGGACTCCATGAAGAATTTGGGGATGAAGTCAAAAGTCCCTAGGGATGGTGAGTGGTGGGATCACATGCACAACTTCCACTCACTTCTCTGCAGCAGGCAGTACCTCTGAAACAGAGACTTTCCTGCATCTCCAGCCCCAAACGTTAGATATGTCCAAAGAAGAAGAGGAAACGGATTCCTATTGGAATCTGGAGTCAGTAGTGTGTGCTGATGGCACTCAGCGAGCAGCCACGCTCCTCTTTTTAGAGATACTGCTGGGGCTGGCAAATTGGCTTGCTACACCGTCTGTCTGGGACATCAGTTTGTAAGTCAGTCAGAGGAGCTCTGGACCTGATTCTGCACTACTACTGGTGCAAATTCAGCCTGAGACTGTCACTTTGCCAAGGAAGAGTCGTGCAGAGCCCAACACATGTTGCACACTTGACTTGGTTTTTTGCTCCACTCTCCCCCTTTCTGCTGACACTCCTTGTCCAAGAGACCTGCTTATTCCTCTAAGGCCCCTTGCTGGGGACATGCAAGCGTTGCCTGGCCTTGATCTGTGCAGATCTGTGCAGGTTTGAGATGAGAGGGTCTCTTTGTTCCCATTAAAAGCTGCTCCCTCCTGCAAGGGAACGGGTCTTTTCTGAAATTATTCGCATGCCCGAGCATTTTTTCATGGTAAAGGGAACTGGTAATGAAAGCAAATATCTTAGATTTCCCCCTTGAGCTACAGAAATTTCTCTATTCTCTGTATTTTCTGATGTCACTCAGGTGCTACAGTGGTGGGGGCAAAGAAACACCTTGAGAGATAACCCCCACTAGGCAGACAGAAGGGCTTTTTCCAGGACATTACACTTCAGCGTGTCACCTTTGCTACTCTTGGAATTACTGTCCGATTTTGATCATCCGTGTCCGTCTGTGACAGCTTTTCCCTCCGCTTGCTGGCTTTCCGGCTGCCAGCTATCCCAGCCGTGCAGGAGCGTGAAGTCAACAGGGTTTTCTCTGCTGAATACCTTGATACCTTTGTGCTAGACAGAAAAAGATACAGACGCTCTCCAGCCTGCCCATCATATGCCCTCTCCCGTGTCCATTGCTTTCATAGCGGGAGCTGTGTTTGTTGGCACAGCCTGGCTTCCTCCGACACTTCTGCCAGGAGGGTAGAGATGTTATTGCAGGCATCACAACATGCCCTGGCATCCTGCAAAGGTGGGTGGCAGCTTTAAGGGAAGGAAGATGTTTGAACACTTAAGGAAGGCCATCACATGGGAGATAAATGTTGCTTTCTGACGCGTAGTAAATCCTCTGGAAGATTGCTTTTCAAAAGGTTTGAGGCAAAACACAGTCAAATTTGGCCAATAGGTTCAGCCTTCCCCTCTCCTGCATGGATTGGAAGAGATGATATTTTGAACCCAACAGACTGTTTAATTTCAGTGTTTTTTAAAAAGACATAGCTTAGTTTAGAGATGCTAGAACAGGTATTCTCCACATTTCTAGTCAGAACTTTTAAATTCAAAATGCTGTTAGTTTGTTTTAAGCTCATTTATGATCAAAAACGCAAATTGCATTAGAGAGTTCAATAAGCCAAAAGGGAAACAAAGCATTTGGTTGCAGGCTGAAATGAAATTTATGATGATCTAAATGATTTTTTTTTTTAACGTTGTTCATTTTGTTGCTATGATTATTGCCATGGTCTTTCAACAAAAAAAAAAATCCCTTCAATTTTCAATTCATACACTGAAACAAGTTTGCCTTTGTTCTCTCTTTGGATGAGAATACTATGGCTCAGTGCAAGTGATGTGGGCTACTCTGACTGCATCTCTTCTGGGTCTGCTCCTAAAATCCTTGTCCCAGGAAAGCATTTGCAACAGATCTCCCTTCAATCTTTCCCCTCCCGCTGCTACGGTTGAACCCATAGAAAGGAAACCCACTTGCAGAAGCTGTGTCTGAGTCACATCTTCCTCTGCGCTTGTCCCCGAAAGGAATGAAGTGGCAACCAAGGTCTTGACATGCACCATGAGGTTGGTTTAGACACAGCTCTGATGGCAGCTGTGTGGAGGGCATACTGGAGGAAAGTAAAGGGTTGTGGAGCAGAGGAAATGAGGAAAACCCCTAGAAAGGTACAGAAGACTTCCTAGCCTCTTTCCCTCATTGTCACTGTCCACTTCAACCTATTACAGATCCACTAGACCCCCTTGCATTTTCCATCACCGTTCACCAGCAAGGAAATGGTAAACAGTCTGGAGGCTGAGCTTTACTGCAAACATGCTGTGCAATATTTATGAAGGCCACTGTGAATAATTAATGGTTTATCACAACTTCGAAAGCTTAGCCACAAACCCTTTTGTAAGATTGGCACGAGGCACGGCAACGCTTTGCCAAGGAGTATTGCTGGTGTAGTTCTGGTCTGCGAGGATCCTCAGAAGGGCAGGGAGTTTATCTACCCATTGAGAAGTGGGACAAGGGCTTTGGGGCTTTAACTCAAATGTCCCTTTCTGTTATGTAAAGCAACTACTATTGCAGTCCTGTTGTCTAGGCTACGTGCACCAAGTTGGCCATTCTCAACTCATTTTCTCCCAGGTGGGAGGTCACCTCCCAGCAGCAGCCATCATGGTCAGCAGTAATTTGCACCAGTGTGGGTGGTCATCGGTAGGGGATTAAAGAGGAGTTGCCATCACATCATGAAGCGGTACCCTAAAAATAGAGGGAGCAGTACATAGTGAAGTGCATCTTTTGTATCTACATACTCGTCTTGTGTTTTTTATCCCAATAATAGCTGCTAGAGAATATTCCCTAAAAAAAAAGCATACAAAATGGCGCATTTCTTGTTTCTTAATTTCTTCTTTCTTCTTATATATTCTTCCAACCTTTAGCAATTAATAGGTGAGGGACTGCTTGAGGCAAAACAGTTTCCAAAGTATCATGTCAAAACCAGTCACGTTTAAACACAAGAAGCGTCCAGCTCCGACAATAGATTTTTCTACAGAGCTGTATGTCTGATTTTCATGTTCAGCTCTTTCTCCACTTGGTAGCTTCATTTTGAACAAAAGCAAAGTGGAAACCTTGCCGCTGTTTTTCAGAATGGTTAGCCAGAGGGGGACAGAGACAGAGGGCTCTGTGTGTGTGAAAGAGGGAGCCGTGGTGTGTGTCAGGTGGTTTTATAAACAGGGATTAATGGTCCCTAAAGCTCAATAAGGTGACTGTGTGATGTACCTGCTTGTTCAGAGGAGCTGAGGAGAGCTTCAAGCATTTGTGTCATCATTCTTAAAGAGAGGGGAAAAAATAATCTTCATTTAAATGCATATAGTAGCTTTTCACTTGGGACTGAGTGGAAAGTTTTTCTATTAAAATGCAAATGAAAGAATAAACTGTAACTCCAAATTTCTCCCTGAAAATGGATGTCTCTTCTCTGCATTGTGGTAACAGGGTGATCTGTGCCTTCAGAGTGCAAGTATTTTATCTTGATTTTGGGAAGAAGGGAGAGCAGGAGAAAAAGAAAAAGAGGTTTGAGATTTGGAGCCCCTGGAGGAATTGTGCCCCTTTTTGATATATTAACACAGCACTGTGTTATGTTTTGAAAAGCGGCTCAGAAAATCAGCAGAAAAAGGAAAACGGGGTTCATCTGGACAGTGCTCCTTTTGTGGCTGTAATATTTCAGAGCACATCTCACCATAAGCACCGCTGTACTGTAGCGGTGCAGGACACTCACGCAGACTGTCTCAGCATCCAAATCTGATGAGAAAAAGAGAAAGATCTGGGGTCATGCGGTGGGCATGTGGGAAAGGCAAGACATGAGCTCAGATGCTCTGCTGAACCAAAGCTCTCCTTCTTCCCAGGGAAAAAGCCCATGAACACGGGGGGAGTTTTTAGGGATCTCTCTGGAGCTACACAACAGGTCCTGTTCCCTTGTCAGACCAATAGGGTTTAGAGTAATCTTTTCAAGACCCGATCATTTTCATTACTTGTGAGCTCCACAATTTGGAGCCAGTTCAAGACTCGGGTTATCTTGCAAAGGTGGTGTTGCATGATGGCAAATAAACACTTGAGTTGTGTCAAATGAGCAGTGGAGATGGGAGATTACGGCTCCGGCTGATCCAGGTGTGGAACTGACTTTGGAAGAACAAAGTATTTCTAGGGGGGTACAAGGGCAGACCAGATTTTGCAGGGGTGAGGAGACTAGACTGGGGTTAGGTCTGAATTCATGCCACCAAACTTGGCATTCAAGCAGGTTGTCTATGATAGGACTGGTGTCATCCTAGGGTTCTCTATTGGCCAGAAGATATGGTCATCTTCTGAAGTCCAGCTGGCACATGATTAACCCCTGGGGGTGTCTCCCTCTCTCCAGCACTAAAAAGAGAGAGGGAAGGTACCTCCGCTCTTCTGCTGTGTTTTCAACATGACCCTTTGCCTTCACAGACACTGACACTCTCTGATCTCAAGCCGAAGCGGGGACCAGTGTCGGGTGGCACCCAGGTGACTATTACAGGCAACAACCTCAATGCGGGCAGCAATGTCATCGTGACCTTTGGGCGACAGCCCTGCCTCTTCTACAGGTACAGATGAGTCCTTCCTACTGTACGTGTCCAAGTCTGAAAGATGTGAGCAATTATAGTCAAGAGACTTCTTCTGCAGCCCACACACCCTGTCCCTCAAGTACCTCTTTTGCCCGTGACCATGTCTATTCAGCAATGGGACTTTTTCATTCTGCACCATGCGCAACCTTAGTGTGCATGTTTTGGGGTGGGAGAATAGGATTTATTTCATTGTTTTGATTGGTATTTGATTTGCTTTTTTTCTATGGCCCCTTGTCAAATTTCACTACAATTCTCCACGGTCCTATGCTATGCTACTTGCTCTGGGAGTACGTTGTTTAAAAGATTCATTTTCATGTCCCTGCTTTAGCAGAGACGACAAAGAAAATCTGACAACATCGGTGCTAAGTATTAAAACACCTCCCTTTTATCCCAGAACAGTCCTGTAGTGCTGAGAAATGGATGATTTGCAACATTTCAGCTCTGGGTTGGCTCCTGTTCAATTGCAGTTCAGAGAAGCTTAATGTCAGTGTTACCTGCTGAATGTTCCCTGATCCCTGTGAGAATGAGCCTGAATCCCGTTCCCAGGGGCTCCTGCAGCTCAAAACTCCCCACTGCAACACATTTTGCTGTCAGTATTGGTGGAGGCTGAAGATGAAGTTGGCACATTTCTCTCAGCCTGTCCTTGGCAGGAGAAGGGCCCATTCAGAGGAGACCTGGGACCACTGTCTTGGGGCAATGCCCTTCCCTCTCCTGGCTGTGGGGAACCTGTTTAGCTGCCTGCCATGACTGTGGTGTGATCCAGCATCTATAATTCAGGAGGGTGAATTCACAGCTTGTGATTTAGAAGGCTAAGTGGAAACCACAGATGCTTGGAGATGCTTACCAAAGAGACTGGGGAGTTTTAGGAGGGTTGAGCGTGGTCTTTCAGGGTGTTGCAGTCAGTTAAGGTGAGTGCCATGCTGCAAGGGAAGGATGCACCGTGCTTTATGCTTTCTGGGGGTATAAGATGAGGCTGAGGGTGTTTGGAGCCTGGCTTTTTGGCTCTTTGTGGAAGGTAAGGGCCACTGCAAAATTCAGACCTGGAGCTGGTTTTGAGCCCTGCCCAAAAGGAAAGCTCTATGCAGAATACTCTCTGAGTATAATCATCAAATGCTTCCCACTACATTAGCACCTCCCGTGCACAGGTCCCCAGGCACCCTCCAAACTGCACTTAACCAAAGCTTACAGTCCTAATGCAAAGTAAACTTTATTATCCCAGGCTGGAAAGCTGAGGTGCAAACATCCCTTTTTATGAGCTGCTGCTGCATACGTCTGCAGGCAGGAAGGAAACATCCATCAGGTATTTAATCACAGAGAAATACTTCTGGAGAGAAGCCTGTTGTGGACTTCCCTTGTGGCTCAGCTCTCACTCTGAGACCTGAGAAATAATGGCTCTTGTGGTTTTGTTTAAACTAGTGAAAAGGCAGTTTCACTTCCTCAGATAAATGTGTCACACTATTCACAGCATATTCCTGTAGCAGTGAGTTTCACCACTTCACAGTACACAAGTTAAAGTCACAGCATGTAAGGCTGAGTAGCTGGGCTCTTTTTGGCACCATTTCTTTTTCTGCTGGTAGTACCTGATTTATATTTATTTGCTTCTGCTCACAGGAGATCCACTAAGCACATTGTCTGTAACACCACTGCCTCAGATGAAGGCTTTGAGAAGGTGAAAGTGTCTGTGAGAGTGGACAAGGCCAAGATACATCAGGAGTTGCAGTATGAATACGTAGAGGATCCAACCATTCTGAGGATCGAGCCTGAGTGGAGCATCTTCAGGTAAACATCCCATGGACACCCCCTATCACCTCCCATGGTTTTCTGATGCAGCACTGGTGTGTTCATATTGGTCCTTGACACAGAAAAGTGCTTTCCAAGCATTGTGTTCACTAAGAAATAGATTTGCGCTGAGCTGCTTCCCAGAGCCCAAGACCATGAGGGCTGGTGGACTTGCCTCCTGGGAAGAGTAAAAGGCCAGCAGTGCATTGTGCATTCATTTTAACACTTCGGATGTTCAATGTGTGTCTGTGCTCATGTGTACCCCGGGACAAAATTTCCACAGGGTCTAGTGAGGGATGGGCAGGAGCAAGGTCCTTTCTCCAAACAAACTCCACGTGGTCCAAACCTAAATGATCCTGTACCCCGCCTTCACTAGCAGAGCAAAGCTTCCTGGTTTAATGCAGCAAAATCCAGCTGCCAATGCTCACCAGAAGCTTGCCTTGGAGCCTTCATGCTTTAATTGCAAAGGTAGATGCATCAAGTCTGCAACCTAGTGTTGAAGCTTTCTCCCTCTTTGCTGCAGCCCAGGGTTTGTCTCCAGCACCAGGATGCTCCCTGTCTGAATAATATTACAGACCACTGGGGCTGGTTAAACTACAGAGTTATATCCCTAAAATCTCCAATTCCTAGTCCTTCTGGTCTTTCTGACTGTCTTTCAGGCCCCATTGGGCTGGGTCCATGGCTTTGCATGGCAGCAGGACCAGTCACTGATCTCTTAAACCCAGCCATAAATGTCATAACCGTGCTTAGAGAACTGAATCTCCCTTGGGTTTAAAAGCAGAAATTCCTAACACAGCCTTCATGGACTTGCTGGTTTAGGACTAAGCATTGCTTGTTTGGCCGTCATGCCTGAAAGCCCCAGGGCTGTCTCCCGAGATGAAACACAAAGGCAGCCCTGGTCCATGCCCTATCAAACAGCTTTCCTCCTCGTTAGACATCCCTTTTTCTCTTCACCCCATTGACGCTGCTTTGGTGAAGTCAGAGGGTTCACATGAAGGTGTCTGAGAGGAGCATTTGCCCTGGTTGTGGAAGGCATCAAAGTGATACCCAAATGCTCTCAGAAGCCTGCAGAAATGGCCTCAGGAAGAGAGAAATTGGTCATTAAATGCACTGGTGTTTCTTTGAAAAGATACAAAATAAGAAATCTTAGTCTCCCCTCATTCATCCACAGCAGCTCTCTGCTCCCCTGTCAAACCAGATGGATTGGAGTATCTGGGGATTAGGAGAAGGGCTTGTAAATCCCCCCAGTTCAGCTCCCATCCAGAAGATGTTTTCACAAATCAATTAGTGCCTTTAATTACCGTGAGGGAATTTACTGATTTAGCCGGATTGAATCTTTGGACATTGGGCTTGAAGCTTTAGTGTCTGGATTTTCCATTTGGGGTTTTTATTTTCAGTCAGAGTTCAGGTTATCAGTGAAATGAGAAATCGCTTTACTCCCTTCCTTATTAAAGTGAGTTCAGTGCTGGTTAAAAGGTGCTCGATTGACAGCCTAGGAGAGTGAATTCCCCTGTTATCCCCAGGAAAGTTGCAGCACAGGGACTTTCCTCCACTTGGCCTCAGGTCTGGCTGGGAGGTGAGAGGAGAAGTTCTGCAGAGCCCGTTTGCTCCTTGGTTTCTCTGCTGAAACTGCCCGCAAGAGACGAAGAAGCAGCCAAGTAGATGTTTCAGGTGTATTGGCAAAGCTTTGCCCAGCCCGGGGATGCAGAGACTCTGCATCCCATTGCTTGCTGCCTTGGATGTCCCGTCCCACGTCCCAGCATAAACGAAATTAAGAAGAGGCTCTTGTTTAGTGGGTACCAGCTTATTTGCAGGGTATGTAGCTGCTAGGATGGGTGACTGGGACTCTACCGGTCTCATCATTCAGGTACAACCTCTACCCTTTGCTGTCTTCAGTGTCTCTGAAAACAAAAAACATCCACTTGAGCATTAACGGGTGCCTAATTTTAACCAGACCTTTCATCCTCCTTCTCTGGAGATATTCAAAACCCACCTGGATGCGTTCCTGTGCAACCTGCTGTAGGTGACCCTGCTCCGGCAGGGGGGTTGGACTAGATGATCTCCAGAGGTCCTTTCCAATCCCGACGATTCTGTGATTCTTGTGTACTTTTGAATCACTCCCAAGGTGCATAACCTTGGAGGATGGTACAGAGAGACAAGATGCAATATCCAGGATCATCACTGTGGTTCAGGGTGTCGGGGACAGTTCTAAGCACTCTAACTGTTAGCTGTGGAGCTCCATCCAGCAGCTCATAATGGAGACAAGCCTTAGCGTAAGGCCTCCACACAGAGGTGGATGAAAATGCGGCCAACTCCAGCCCTGAGAATCAAGGAAGAAATAAGTTAATCAAGACACGTGGATCTGGAGATGGGCTGAGGAGGCTGTGCCTCAGTATATTTGTTATGCGGTATGATTCATTACAGCAAATCCACTGTGCTTCTCTGATTCATCACTCCTGGCTGTGGGGCTAAGCTGTTTTGAGGGATAGATGATTACTACTAAACCAGCTTTGCAAAATTAGTAAATGAATGTACCGAGCCTGGCTTAAAACCTTCTCAAGTGCCATTTTCCAAGACAATAAAGAAAAGATTACTGCTAATGTACTCCCATAGCCAAAAAAAAAAAAAAAAAGAAAAAGGGAGTTACACTGGGCTGGCAGGTAACTAGAATTTTATGAGGCTCCATTAATACTTTTGATCTGGGTTTGATTTGAATTACATCCAGCAATTATCTGAGTCTGCAGACAGAAAATTATGCTCAGAGCTTTTGGAACAATAAGGAGTTAAATTAAGAAAGCTCAAGGTCTTGGAACCTCTGTTGTTTTGCTGGGCAGCTGCAGCAGATCTCCAGGCTCTGATCTGACCTGGGCCAAGCAGTGGCTGTGACCACGCTTTCACCTGAAGACACAAAAGGCAATGGCTGGTGGTGTTCATGCAAAGGCAAGCAACAGTCATATTTGCTTGATTTGCAAGCCAGAGAGGGGTTTGGGGTGATTTTGTGTCTTCAGCAAACACAACTGCTTTGGCTTTTCTTTTTTTTTTTTTTNCTCTGATCTGGTGCTGTGGCTGTGCTTAATAACTGCGGTCTGAGCCTGCAAGCTCGGTTTCCAAACCAAATACAGAATTTTTAACATGTGGGTTTAAAACTGTGTGCACAGACTTGGTTGATTAAATAAAAGGATTTATGTATGTATATACTCAGTCATATATCTGTATGTATGTGCACACATTTGATATGTCTGGAACACGTAAAACTTTCAGCTGAGCAAAGATACAAAAGCCCTTCTAGTTTGAATCAGCAGAGATTCATAATAGTAATAATAAATAATAATAATAATTATAAAGGCCCACAGCCAAAAATCCAGAAGCACCAGGACAGTGGAGAACGAGCAACTTGGTTTGTACACTTCTGGTTTCTGATGGGTGAGGTCTCCCTGGCTGAGACCGGGAATATTTAATGTGAAGCTGAATTTTGGGGAGAGGTTGTTTTTTCTGTAAGGCAGGGAGGGGGAGGTCTCTTGCAAGAGGATGTATGACTTCAGAAGGGATTCCCTGTGCATTCGAGAGAGCTCAACTCTCCAAGAGCATTTTATGGAAATGGCAAAATGAGCTTTTGCCCGGTAAAATTTCTCATTAGAAATTTCCAATCACAGTTGGTGGCTTCAGAGAGCAAGAACTTGAGGTACTCTGCAAAACTCAAGTGTTGTCGTAACCATGGATCAGTCCATACAGGCGTTGCTTGAATGAAAGACTGTAAGAAACCTCTCAGAGAAGTGTCACAGGAGCACCTGCCAAAAGACATGGTTGTGACAATGCTCTTTGGCAGAGCTCATGGCTCATGACTTCAAATTTACAGGCTTCTTGGTCACATAGGCTGTGTTTAAACAAGTAAGTACTTAATTCAGGTCTATTCTTTGGTCCTGAAGCCAGCGAGCATGCATAGCCCTCATCCATACCACAAACGATCTTTCCTCTTTCAAAGGCAGTTTATCTTCATCTATCCTGCTTGTTGGGAGTGCTCCCTGGCCCTTGCTATCCCTTGAACCGTGACCAGGCGTTGCCTGGGGTACTGCTAACAGCTTATCGGTATTGATGGCCACCAGCCAGTCTTTGAGCTGGTGTCCTGGATGTTTGGTTTATCAGTGTGGGTGTAATTAAAGGGGCTGAGGCACAGTCCCAGCTAGCTGTGGCCAGCTCACTGAGACACAATAGCTACACTGCTGAGAAGAGATGTATACTTGCATTCATTCCTACGTTCCCCATCTCATTAATAATGGAAGATAAATGAGGAACATGGGAAACAGAGGTCAGAACTGGAGAAGATCCGTTGGTCAATACAGGCTTCTTCCTTACAGCGTGTTTATTCTCTGGTATTTTCTCATTTATAATGCACTTGTTTCACCTTTCATGTATGTGAGGTTTACCTGGAGGCAGGAAAGGGATTCTGAGCTTTCTTTTCCCGATCCCACTGATTTCTGCATGGCCTCCCACTCTCAGCAGAGCGCTCCAGGAAATTAATTACACCATGGACAGTTTCCAAGGGGTGTTACGGAGGCAGGTGCTCAAACTGATGAGAGCGCTCCTCACTCTCGGAAACCCTCAGAGATGGGGCTGTCCGTTGATGACATTTCCTCATCCTGCCCTGGCTGTATGAGCCCTGACAGCTGAAAGTTTTTTTTGTTTTCTTGGATAACTCTTCCCCCTTCAGCCCTTGCATCACGTTGCCTCCACCACAGTGCTGCAAAGGGAGATCTCACCCTCGTAGAGCAATAATGTTTTGATATGGGATGGCTAAAGCTGCATATGGTGAACCTTTCCCCTTAATGCAGCCTTAATAAAGCCAACCCATGCATCAGCTCCTACTGAAGCCTGGGAATACTCCTGTGCAGTTTCCTTCCTTCCTCCCTCCCTTCTGCTCCCCGAAGTCCCACAAACAGCAATGCTGGCTGCAGCTGGAAGAGGGAAGGGAAAGGAATGAAGGGTGTTTCTGAAAGCTGTTTCCTTCTACCCCTCTACTCCACTCTTGGGAGACGCCACCTGGAGTACTGCATCCAGCTCTGGAGCCTCCAACATCAGAAGGACATGGAGCTCTTGGACCGGGTCCAGAGGAGGGCCACAAAGATGATCAGAGGGCTGGAGCCCCACTGCTGTGAGGACAGGCTGAGAGAGTTGGGGCTGTTCAGCCTGGAGAAGAGAAGGCTCCAGGGAAACCTTATAGCCCCTTCCAGTACCCAGAGGGGCTACAGGAAAGATGGGGAGGGACCCTTGATCAGGGACTGTAGCAGTAGGACGAGGGGTGATGGTTTTAAACTGAAAGAGGGGAGATTTAGATTATTAGGAAGAATTTCTTTACTGTGAGGGGGGTGAGACACTGGCACAGGTTGCCCAGAGCTGTGGATACCCCATCCCTGGAGGTGTTCAAGGCCAGGTTGGACAGGGGCTTGAGCAACCTGGTCTAGTGGAAGGTGTCCCTGCCCACGGCAGGGGGGTTGGAACTCTATCATCTTTAAGGTCCCTTCCAACTCTAACTATTCTGTGATTCTATGATTCTATGACAGTGATTCCAGTGAATGAGAAGGGCTCTGTCTACATCTCCCCATCTTAAGCTGAGCTGAGACAGATGTCATAAAAATGAGAAAATCTACCAAATGCAAATGCCAAATGGCTTGTATGAAACGGCTTTCTCAGGAAACCAGCCCTTGCCTGAGCAAAGGGACACAGTGACTGGAAAACTCTATTCTGTCATGTGTTGGATCTAACACACATGGCAGAGCTTATCTGCCTGGGTCACCAAATGGAAACCAAGCAAACGCCTTATGCACACCAAGGCTGAAGGCTTTGGATCTGTTTCTTCTAGATGCTGCCGGGCTGGGTTCCCCGGCAGCACTGAATTGTGTTCACTGAGGTGACATTACCTTATACAGGGTGATGTTTTTATAGCAGGTTTAATGTGCAAGATGGGACTACAGTCCTCAGTGAAGGTAGCACTGAATCCTCAAGAGCTGCTTGTA
>RSEF01000001.1:3501229-3527564 GCA_003993805.1 Himantopus leucocephalus | reverse complement strand
TCATGTGTAACCTGTGTTATATATCAGCCATGCCTGTGCATAAGCAGACCCAAATTCAGGTTATTAGCTGAGCGTGCTGGGATCAGAAGGGACTGTAAATAATTGATATCTTTGATATCTCTTTGATGTCAGCTCCCTGGACTGATCCTGCAAGGTTTAACCAGCTAGATTTACAGCCTAGTTCAACTCTCAGTGACCAGTGAGGAATCAGAAACATCTCTGTGGAGGCCAGCAGAGCTTTAGCAAGCCCTGGGAGGACAATTCACTTGGAAGGAGCCAATTACCTGTAGCTGCTGAGCAGCTCCAGATAGAGCTGTAAAAGGTGTGAGTTTAGCACCTCCAATTAGGAGACTCAGGAGCAGGCAATACCTGCTGGTACCTACAGTAGGTTAGAGGATGGGGCCATGCAACAGCATCTGAAGAGGTGTTGGCTGTGTATGGACACTTCCTGGGAGCATCCCAGAAGAACCAGCTCCAAAAGTAAAAAATACAGAGGCACTAATTGGTGTGTGGGCAGAAAGTTCAGATCCTCTGCATTTCTCAGGTTTTAAGATTAATTCATGGGCTCTCAAAGCACTCTGCAGACATTAAAATCCTCTGCTTCCACATAAACAATGGTGAAACAGTGGTATGTCCAAAAAGAAAATGCAGGAATATATGGGACAGATTCATTTGCACCTACGGCTTGCAAATTGAGACACCTAAATTTTGGTCTTACCCCAGCTCTGCCATGAACTAGTATCTCCCTTCATAAACCCAAATCCAAAGCAATTTCATCACCCCATCAGATTCAGGAAATATCTGTGGAGATTGGTTTCTGGGTCTGATGTGAACCTTGACTGACAATGCCCCAGTTCCTCATGAACTCCGTGAAAACTGTGGTCCAACTCGTTATCCATATTCCTAGGTACGTTTTTGGTAATGTGTTGTATTTACTGGTACAGCACAGCCAAACACTTCTCTAGCTTTCCTGCAGAATTATAAGCCTGCATGACTTCATCTTATTCTTCCAGCAGACTCAAGCTCTTGCCTGACACAGTGGTCTCAAACAATCATGCCATTGTGCAGATGATGAAGCCTATTCATCATCTCACACATGCTCATGTAGAACCGCCCATCAGTTCTGCGCTGGGAAGCACTCCGGTGCCTTTTCTTCCTTGTAAGAGCTGTTACAGCAAAGAACATCTGACTTACTTTACAACACAAAACCGGCTGGTTCATGTCACTTATTCTCTATTGATTTTAACTGAAACAAAATTAGCACTTGAGGTATGCTAGCTGTGATAATGATTGTGCTATCAATACTGGTGGTATCAGAGTAGTTTGGAGAAGATTCTCATATGAAGCACAGCTGGGGTCCGACGGAGCTGGTGCTGTCTCCCCACAGAGCCTGTTGGTTCCTGGTGAGACCAGGATGCATTGCACTAGCAACCACCATATAGAAAGATGAGGGCTCAGATCCTGAAGGACAACCAGACAGGTAATTTCTAGTCATTTAAAGTGAAAGTCAGGGTAAAGCACCTTTCACAATCTAGTATCCATTTCTCAAATACACAAAAAAGCAGGTCTTTGGCTGGGCTGGAACCAAACTTCAGGGTCTCCTGAGACCAACTTCATTGTCTTCATCTCCCAGCTTCCTGGGCTTCTTTTCAGGTAACGTGATGTTCAAACAGGAATCTTGGGCACAACTGAGCATGCATTGCCCATGCACTTTCGGAGTGATCCCCAGAGTGTGAGAGCTAATTGCAGGGTGATAGTGAGGCTTTGACTAGTGTCTGTTATACAAAAAAAACCAACCAACCAACCAACCAAAAAAACAAACAAACAAAAAGAAGACATTTCTACTTCCAGAAGGAAATGAGGCTAGGAGAAGGTGCTGACACTGGCAACCCCAGAGACCAAGCTTCTTCAGGGAAGAGGCACACGATGCCCAATTGCAGTGCAAACTGCTCCACACACCTGCCCCAGCNAAGGAAGGTGCTGACACTGGCAACCCCAGAGACCAAGCTCCTTCAGGGAAGAAGCACAGGATGCCCAATTGCAGTGCAAACTGCTCCACACACCTGCCCCAGCAAAGCTTTCCTAATCCCTTCCCAGCTTGGATTGTGTGACGAATATGGGGTATGTTTTGAAGCAGTGGAACACCAGTCTGTCTGACGATAACCTCTGACAGTAGGCAGGCTAGCATTTCACTGGGACGTATCTGCTGGGGGCATTTTCCATAAACTCGCTTTCTGTTGGGTTTCTTTCTCCAGAACTGTGAGGTGCAGAACAGCACAGAGATGACCTGCCAGGCTCCAGCACTGGCTGTTGACCCCAATCACCAGTCTGAGCTTGCCGAGCGTCCAGAGGAGTTTGGCTTCATTCTTGACAACGTGCAGTCCCTGCTGATCCTCAACAAAACCAACTTCACCTACTACCCAAACCCAATCTTTGAGGTTTTCAATCCCTCGGGGATCCTGGAGCTGAAGCCGGGAAGTCCCATCATACTGAAGGTGAGATGGGGACCAAGGCCTGGATGAGGAAGGGCGAACACATACTGCATATTGCTTCTCTGTGTCTGCCAGCACCCCACAAATCACAGTGGCATCCCAATTGCATCCCAGAAATTTCCTTCACTCATTGCACTTACGATATCACATCATATCAGAATCACCATCTGCAGACACGAAGCACTGCTCAGCATCTGCCAATACCAATAACTAAAAAATATAAACTCCTGTTGCATCTACCTGTGTACGGCATAAATTTGTACCCACTTTTGCTCACCAGAGAAGAACATTTTCTACCACTGTAACAGGGCTGGCAATTAAATACCCAAGTCTATTTCTTTCTTGGGTTTTCAAGACCTTCCTCTCACCCCTGGTTAAACTCTACACCATTCCTTTGTGATTTCTGTACTCTGGACAGCAATACAGAGAAGGAATTTTATGATCGAACATTTCTACATCAGCACTTGTCTATGATGCATGTGCAAAGAAATGATTTGCAGAATATCTTCTTGCATGTTTGTCTGGTTTACTTGCCTGAATATGTTTTGTGAGGGCCTGTTTCTGCAAGACTTATATGCAATGTTTCTCCTCTAGTTCCAGAGAGAGAGGAGCAGGACAGGCTGTTTCGACTGATGACAGTCATCCACGCTGTCCTCTGCATGACTTTCTAAATCATCTTTACCTCTCTGAGTTAGCAAATGGTGAACCACAAATGTCAATTGCAATGTGAACACTTGTGTCACAAGAACCAACAAGAGGTGGAAGGCAAACTCTTTCCTGATTTGGGTTGGTTTTTTTTTCTGGGGGTGTGATATTCCTTTCTATCCAGGGCAAGAACCTGATCCCACCAGTGGCGGGAGGGAACGCCAAGCTGAACTACACCGTTTTGGTTGGTGAGAAGCCTTGTGCGGTGACCGTATCAGATGTGCAGCTACTGTGCGAATCCCCAAACCTCATTGGACGGCACAAGGTGATGGTAAGTGGTGCTTGAACCTCATCAGCCTTTCCTCCCTGGGTGGGTCGGGAGGTCACACCAATGCTGAAGAGCTGGCAGAGATCTACCAGGAGTTTGCATCGCCATTTGCCTTCCATAGAGCCCATAAACATAATATCCCCATCAAGAGTAACGTGGAGAAGTAGAAGAGTAATCTGGAGATCTTTATGGACAGTGAGAAACCTTTCATCATCAAAACCCTTTAGGAAAGTTTGCCTCTCTTCTTTTTTTGTACAGACTGTATGAACCCTAGATGCTCATGTGAGTTCATATATGTAACATGTTTCCTACATGACATACTTTGTTACATTCAGCACAGTCCCCAGCAATTACTAACATCCTGCCTGATGGCTAAAATTTGCCTATATGTAGGAGAAAACAAAAAAAAGCAGGATATGGACCCTAGTGTGACTAAACTTTGAGATTTTGACATCTCTACAACTTAGTATACTCCTCCATATCCTTCCTGGAACCTGTGAACAATGAACCTAGTGATTACATCACAGAGGGAGCTTCTCCTCTCGCCACTGATTCATTCACTCCTTCTTTACTTTCCTCTCAGTAATTTGCATTCCTCAATGCTGTTGCTTGATAAACAGCACATCAGCAAACTCACCTGAGTTGTACCGAGCTGTAGGTGGAAACACAACTGATGTGAGACATACAGACGATCAGTGTTTCTCAGTCTTTGTGACCAACTTTCTTCCACCTCACTGTCGTCGTCCCAAAGCTGTATATGTCATGTATTTATTTCCATGCAGTGAGACTCATAGAGGTTGGTGGAGACACGCTGCATGGCTCTTTAAAAAGAGAGTTTTCAGGGGACTTTTAGAAAATACAGAGTTTGTGGTGACCATTTTGGGTCTCTTTTGTGACTGCTGCTGGGAGACCTCACACTGGCTACTTAACTTCTCTGTGCCAAAGTTTGTCATCTGGAAAATCGAGGTAATAATCCTTTTCAGCCATGCAAATATACCGTGGCTCTCGATTCACTGTAAAGCACATTAAGACACTCCAAGAGGAGCAATAATGAAGTGAGAGATTTTCTCTGTGTGAATACCAAAGCTTTTGAACAAGGCAATATATGTTCCCTGTCATTTTCATGAATATAATTAAACATATGGTTAGTCAGAGATGGACAAAGGCAATCCTAGAGAGAGAAAATTCAAAGTCAGGTGAGCAATAATCAACCCCTGGGGATCAGGGAGGATGAACATCTGGTCAGGTCTTACTAATTGGGAAGACTCCCCTGCTCCTGCAGCATGGGACAGCTTAAGTGAAGCCATAGAGAAAAAAATAATCCCTTTTTGCGGATGCTGATCAAACAAGAGATGTTGCTGGAACTGTGGGAAGATGATCGCATTGAAGCCTGTTAATGAGCATCAGTATTAGGGGCAAGTTACAGATTTCTCGTTCAACTGCCAACACGGAGGCAACACTTTGACAGCATCTGGGCTGGGAACCAAATGCAGAAGGTCACCTGCGATGGAGGCCAGTGCTTAAGGATGGACTTTGCATCTGGAACTTACCAGCGGGACAGCTGGGCTGGGAAATGCCTCCTCCAATATGGCACAGCATCTCTGTTGCTCTGTTGGTACAAAATGTATCCCCATGATTCACATGGATGTCACTTTGATGATCAGGATAATTGAAAGGTAGGTCTCCCAGGTCCTCCCCCTGTTTCTGCCAACAATTTACTGTATGACCTTGAATAAATTGCTGAACAAACCCTTTCTTGCAAAGTGAGGTAGCCTAGATCTGAGAGGGGACCATGGGAATGAATCAACCATTGCAACACTGAGATTATTTCTAAGGGGCAAGGAACAGTCACAATGACACACATTGATGTCAACATTTTTTTGATCTAGTTCAGATCAGAGTTAAATATTTGAGAAAGTAGAAAAGAACTAAAAAGCCTGAGCAATGGTTAAAAAAGATTGACTAAAACTCAGAGGCAAGCACGCTTCCAAGGAAAAGAAGGAGACATGAGGAAGATCCATGAATAACTATGCTGGGGAAGGTCTGCAATGAGGAAGTGGAGTACATTTGAAGGGCTGCTGGTGTCTAATGTAGGCACTTACATATTGAAAGTCACACTGGACTCTGTATAGTGAATGGAGAGATGGTAAAATATAGCAACTGAAGTTCAGGGCACAATTCATCTCATCCTGAGGTAGACACTTATATTTGGCCAGGGCAAACTTGCACTAGGAAAGACACTACCATAGTCAAGTTTTGCACAACAGGAACTCCTGAACTGCTACAGATGGCTGCCGAGATTTTGCTGGAGAAAATTGGGCTCTGCCATAGTGCCATTTAGAACAAATCCATGATTAACCGGCTTAACAGGTGGCCAAACTTGTTTGGTAATATGAAGGCCTCATGTTCAGTCTTCTGGAAGGTATAAATAACTTCCATCAGAAACATTCAGTGGTCCAAGAAATAAAGTAGGGCTGTATCTTTATATTTGCTTGTTTTTCTTTTAAATGCTTTTAAATAGTACTGCAGCCTCACAGGCTTTCTTCTTCAAGAGATAGATTTCCTCAGATCATGTCAGTTTGATTCGTGGACTGTGAGACCTTCCCAGTGAGGGAAACCACCTTCAGAGAGGAATGCACTGGGGCTAACTATGGTAGACACCTACCTCTAGCAGTCTAGATCCCCTTATAGTTAATAGAGAGAAATAGGAAATTCCACTGAATAAAACGTCTCATCCTAATGTCAAAGCAGGTGTCAAAAGCAGCTCACATAAATCACGTTCTAAAAGTGTTTTTTTCTCTGTATTGACTCTGAAAGCATGCTGTAATGTCTAACTCAGATGTGCATGTCAAATGTTTGGTAAGAGGAATCCCACCCATGGAGACTGTTCTGTGAGCTTTGAGGACGGACCTGCACTGCGGATTGGGACGGGGCTGTTTGATTCTAGTCTGAAACTCCTTGAATGGACTCATTTGACTGCAAGGCTTGGAGGAAAAGGGCCACTGTCGGAAACAGAAAATGAAATAAAATCAATCTATTTATTGTATTTATTGTAACTGGGGCCAGAATAATTTCTAGGAGATGGTGGGGTCACAGAGATTCACGTCCCCAGCAAGGGCTGTGGTGGTAAGGAGTGAGAGCAGCTGGAAAACTTTCTATTCATTCATGACTCTCTGCTCTGTAGTCTCTTCTGCTGGCTCCAACCTTTCCTTCTTGGGC
Source organism: Himantopus leucocephalus (assembly GCA_003993805.1). NCBI lineage: Eukaryota > Metazoa > Chordata > Aves > Charadriiformes > Recurvirostridae > Himantopus > Himantopus leucocephalus. Next base: position 3,520,880 of record RSEF01000001.1, on the reverse strand, counting down.
CAGTTTCTTCCTCCTGCAACCTAGAGAGGAAACTCGAGTAAGTGCCTGAGCTGAGGCATGGGAGGCTTGGGATTAATGTGTATGCAAACCACCTGGAGACAGATCGATTAACTGAGAGTCAGTGGGATGGAGGACAAGGCTAGTCACCAGGCTGGGATGTGGAGGATGTTTTCACTAGCTGCTATGGGATCTGGGAAGGTGAGGGAGAGCTCCTCATAAAAGAGAAAGAAAAAGGTTCAGTTACATGCTGCAATGGTCCCAGTTGCAGTGGGAGGAGGAAGCACTGGGGTCTTGGTCACTGGGAAGACCCTGGGGTCTTGACTGCATTTCTGCCTGGCAGCAAGATCTTGCACTTTGTGCAGGGCCTGCTGTGCCTCTCTGTGACAAAGCTCAGATGGCGCTCATCACCATGTCACGATCCTTCAAGCTCTTTGCATGGCACCTTCCTATGTGGTGATCTATAACCAGCATTACCCTACCACAGTACAGTCCTAGAAGCCTTCTTTATACCTCAAGCTGGTCAGCAATGCTTTTCCCCCTGCTGCTCAAACTTCTCCTCCTCTCCAAATAGTCTTGAACAACCTTGTAGTAGCCTTGAGTGAGTAATACCCTGTGGGATTACTGTTGGGAGTGGTGTTCATGTAGTAAAAATGGGCTCCTAACAGACTCGCTTCAGCAGCACATTTTGTTGGGCTTGCAGCAGTACCTCTGGCAGGGTTTCTCTCTGGATGTTAAAAGCAAGGTCCTCACACAGCAGCTTGTCCCAGAGGCTGGCAGCAGCCCTGGGAACCTCTGGGAGTGCATGGAGAGCAGAAAGCTGTGTTCAGCTCCCTGTCCTACTGGTGAACATCTGCAGTCACTCTGCCAACGTGTAGCTAGGAGAGGGGCTGTAAAGAGCATGGGCCAGCCTGTGTGGATTTTGTGTGTTTGGGGCTTTTTTTCCTACCCCAGTGGCTTCCAAGTACAGATTTCTGTGCTTGAAGATTCAAAAGCAAATTGTGACTCTGATTTCTGTATTCCCACTGTCCTGACTGCTGCTGTGCCAGCTGTCTGGGTCGGATGTCCCCTGTCCCATTGTGAGGTTAGGATGTGCATCCTGTGTGCATTTTGGGACTAAGTGTCATCAGGGCAGTCCAGCACAACAGAGCTGTTTGGGACAGGGAATGGAAAACCCAGAATGAACTGCTGTATAGCCAGGATATAGGGACCGGTGAGACTTGTCTCACCAGAAGTCCTTTGCTGGTTGGGTTCATGGTCACTCTGTCAACAGAGGTACTTCTACATGACATTTCAAGTATTTTTTTAGCCATTGTCTATCCAAGTACTTTATGCCCTGTTTAACTTAGGAGGCAAGGGGAGGTCATCATTCAGCCTTAGTCAGGGAGATGATGGAGTTTCTCTGTGTTCCTGCTTATTCAGCAATTTCAATGCCACTTTTTCCTGCTTCCCCTCTAGGCTCGTGTAGGAGGAATGGAGTTCTCTCCAGGGATGGTCTACATCTCTCCAGACAGCCCTCTCAGCTTGCCAGCTATTGTCAGCATTGCAGTGGCTGGTGGCCTACTCATCATCTTCATTGTGGCTGTGTTGATTGCGTACAAGCGCAAATCCAGAGAAAGCGACCTCACCCTCAAACGTCTGCAGATGCAGATGGACAACCTGGAGTCCAGGGTGGCACTGGAGTGCAAAGAAGGTAAGGATGAGGAAGGAAGGCTGACACTGTGTCAGTGTTGGTAGAAGAGAGAGCTCCAGCCACAAAGCTTTGAGCCAAAATATCACAAGCAAAAGGGGTGTTGGACCCTGTGGGTATGGCTCAAGCCTGGATCTAATCTGAGTTTACCTATTTGCCCCAAGTCCAGCCTTTGTCCACCCCGTCTTAACTGCATTTGCTAACTCACAGTCCAGAGAGAGCCTTGTCAAGTAGCCCTGGGGAAAAGCTGTGTTGTAGGAAAGCTGAGACCGCTCTTGTCCACCGTCTTCTTCCTCTCCACATGTTGCTTCTCCACTTGTACCTTAGTCTCGTGCATGTGGGTCTGAGGGCTTTTCCCATCACACTGAGGGAGGTCTGCACTGTCATTGCTACTTGAGTTGTTCCTTCTTTGTGTCAGCCTTTGCAGAGCTACAGACAGATATCCACGAGCTGACAAGTGATCTGGATGGAGCTGGGATCCCTTTCCTCGATTACCGAACCTACACCATGAGGGTGCTTTTCCCTGGCATTGAAGATCATCCAGTCCTGAGGGATCTGGAGGTAAGAAATCAACATCTCTCATGCCTCCATGTTCTGTACTGAATGTAAAAGATGTGTCAGTGGTGGGGATGTGATGGCTTACAATGCTGTGTCCTACCAGCGATGAAACAGCACCTCATTAGAAATCCAGGCTGAAAGGGGAAGATGATTGCTGCTACCTTAGATGTTAAATTCTGTTTGATCACTCATCTATTTGGAAGAGTATCATAGATCTGTGTGCGTTAGGTCTACTGTATTAAGCTCTTCCTTGGTTTTTATCCTGCTGGGATTTGTTTTTTAGACTGGATTTACTAGTTACTGCTGTGCAAGGCCAGGAAAAAAAAGTCATACGGCAGAGCAGCATGGCTAGTCACTCTAGCTTTGCATGGCACTGACACTACCGAGAAGCCTTTTTTACTGGTAACATCTATAGAAATAACCTGCAGTCACTGAAGGACGTCCACCTTTGCTGCGCTCCCTGGTTTGCAGTGAGATCAGAAAACCACAGCATCAGTCTGCCCATACCCACTTCTGCCTCCTTCACCCCAACTCTCTGGACCGCAGTGGTGGGAGCATGGCAAAACCCCAGCACTGTTGATGTCTACACACAGCCTGCGTTACCTCACTGGCGACAATGAGTTTGGCAGCACCCTGGGTGAGGTCTGCCCATGCTGCAAAACTGCTTCAGGCTTTGGCAGATGGACAGGCTCTGCTCTAGGGATACCTGGGCCAGAGAAGCAGGGGATACACCATGGCCAAGGCCAGGGAGGTCGTTGGCTGAACTCTCTGCAAAGTCTTTGGCAAGCTCTCAGCTTCAGAGAGGCTCTGGCATGGGCTGGTGAGATTGCTGGAGGCCAAGGCTGGGGTTAGTTGGCAGAGAGGAGGAACAGGAGCTGGCGCAGGCAATACCGTGCTTGGCTGGCTGTGTAATCAGAGGTACCTGCTCATCTTTGCTCTGGAAAGAACCATTAAAAAGCCATGCTCTGTCAGCAATGAGGGCTTGCGGGAATGGGGAGGAGGCTGAGTTACACATTGACTACTGTAGATATTTGCCTTTGGAGTGCAAGTAAAGTGGCCTTGAACTGCTTTCCTTCAGGAAGAGTAACTCAGCAGCTTCAGCAAATGAGCACAAGTGACGAGGGGTGATGAATCTCTTTCTCACATATGTATACACACACACAAACATTTTCATTATACTCACAGATAATTTCAATCCCTATATTCATTAACCTCAGCCAGTTGACCACAGACTACCATGTGACCCCTACAGAGGTTTTAGCGTGGATGCTCCCATATGCAGACGCATACAGAGAGATGCAGAGATAATGTTTCAGTCTGCCACCTTTGATCTCTTCTTCCTTTCATTTAATTCATCTTTTTTTTTTCCCCCTTAATCCTCTGTAAAGCTTCAACAGCTCTTTCAGTGTCAACATCTTTGGCTACCAACGTGTCAGGGAAGGCAGTTCCCATTCTGCTCCCTTCTCTGTAGCACCTAGGAGGAGTTGTTATTTATTGGAAAAGGCCCCAGCATAGATCCCGCAGTGAGCAGGTCTTACTTATTTCCAGTTCATTTGCTAATTAACTGCTTCCAGATGCAGTATAAAATACTTTTCTGGTTATTTTTTTTTAATTCTCCATAATAACCCGGGGATAGACAATATTAAATGTTCAAGCAAGTGAGTTAAAAATAATTATTGGTGGGACGGGTGGCAGTGGTTGCTTGGTTGGTTGTCTCAAGCTATTTACGAAGTAATTTATTTGCTGTATGCAAAAAGAGTTAAGAGCTATAATTTCCAGAATGAGAAAGTAATGACTCTTTAAAGGGCCTTGCATTACTTGATTGTTTAAGCATGCCAACTTATTTTGGATTAAAGTGCCAAATCTGGTTGGTTATTAATACATACATGCCTCAGTGCCATGTGTTGCTCTGTGTTGAGACTAGGGCTGAAACAGCTTCAGCAACATGGAGGGACGAGTTTGGGGCTCTCTATTTAGGCTCCATTTTTGTCTAGAGATGGGAAAAGATAAAGCCCACTGTAGTCTGTGAAGTCCAGGGTCAAGGTCCTAAATTGTTAGATATAAAAACTAGTTCACCAGCCTCTCACAGCTGAGAAATATGTTGATGCTTATATAAGGCTTATCAACCTCTTTCTCTCCAAACCACCCCCGAGTCCAGCCCGAACAAACCCCAAGCCCAGGGGTCCTACTGCAGTGGGGCCTCCAAGACAGGTCCCAATTCAGGGTGTCCTCTCACACCGTCATCTACCTAGTTTTTCAAACCAAGGCCTCACTGCATGCTCATCATCTCAGCCACTGCCTCACAGCATCTCTTCAGCTGCTCAAAACCTGACCCCCAGGCTCTCTCCCCCATTCACTTTCTTGCTGCCTCTCGGAAATTCTTAAAGCTGAACTCCAAATCTCTGTAAGCAACTTTCTCGCAAGGATGAAAAAGAGGTGCTAGGTGGAGATAGAGTGAGACTTCAGGCTGACTACAATAAAAATACAACATGGTGTGGTACCACATCTAGGCACTAGCAATCTCTTCTTGATGTGCTGTTCAGGAAGGGAAACACAGGGCTAGAAAATAATCATCTGGCTATGGCTAGGAAGTCTCTCAGGCTTCCTAATCATCAGATGATCGATGGACTCTCTTTTGCAGGACTCTCCTGTGAAGCAGAAGGAAGGACTCACCTGCTTGCTAGATGCAAGACTTTTAAAAGTTATTTTTAGTTCTCTGCTGTTTGAAGAAACTTTTCCCTTTTCCCTGCCTGAGTGCTAACATCTGCTTGATGTCAAAGTGTTTAGTTGGAGGAGCTGGAGGGATGAGGGCAGAGAGGTAGCAAACGGTGTGTGACCCATTTGGGAGAGGTGTCACAGTGGGCAGTGACTGAAAGGCATAAACTCCCTTTCTTCTTGTGCAGGTCCCTGGCTATAGGCAGGAACGGGTGGAGAAAGGCCTGAAGCTCTTTGCTCAGCTCATCAACAACAAGGTTTTCCTGCTGTCCTTCATCCGCACGCTGGAGTCCCAACGCAGCTTCTCCATGCGGGACCGCGGTAATGTGGCCTCGCTGATCATGACGGTGCTGCAAAGCAAGCTGGAGTATGCTACTGATGTCCTCAAGCAGCTCTTGGCTGACCTCATAGACAAAAATCTGGAGAGCAAGAACCACCCCAAGCTGCTGCTCCGGAGGTAAGGATGTCCGGGGCTGGAGTGAACTGAGCTGCGCAGCCTGTACCTCACTGTTTAACATGAGCATGCTAGTCATCTTGGGAGGAAAGGGGAAGATCTGCTTGATGTTTTTTGTGCGGTAGGGTGTGAAATCAGGACAGTATGCAGCCACAGTTCATGTTACCCTATAGGACTGGCACGAAGCTGTTTGCAGAGAGGGGTGAATAAGGCAAGTAGGGCTGAATGAAGACGGAATCACTCTCCCTTTCTGGTTTCCTGCTCATTTAAGATTCCCTGAGGGAGTACTCCTCTTAGAGGACTCTTCTTTTCCTCCCAGCATTGTCTCTGCATTTCCTTCCCTTTCAGCAAGTGTGTCTGTAGGTCTTGCTCCATGTCCTCTCTAACCAAAAAGTAGTCAACGATTAAAAGTTATAGAACTGAACTACCACTAGATTTTAATATGATTCTTCCAGAAAGCTTCTTAAGAGCAGCAAGAGCCCATGCCTCCTAATCCTTATTTTGGACTCTGTGTGCTTAAGATATCCATTTATGCTTATGTTTCCTTTTAACCTGAAAACTCCAATTTCATTGTGTAGGACCTGTAAGTATATCACATAGAACAGGCTGTATTATATCCTTGGTGAGTAAGTCAGCTGCTGCTTTCTGCCACCTGGGACATGGACTGCCCTGTTGTGTTTATTGTTCATGAGTTAACTATGGACACACAGAGAGTCTTCTTCAGCTGCACTGTGGGATTTTCTTTCTGTCCCTGAGCAATGGGGCTGGGAGCTTGTTGAAGCCAGTAGCAGAGCTGAGCAGGACAACAGAACTGGTTTCCTATAGAGCTCAAGTTTGTGTTGGTGCTTCTTGGCCAGGTCTAAGGTCTAACGAGCAGAATTGTGTGGGAACCCTTGAATTAGAAACCTACTGCTCTGGAATTAATGTGCTTTCCTTGCCTAGGGAAATGCTGCCTCTTCTCCCTTTAAGATCACATTCATCTCCTTTTCCCAGTCTGAACTTATCCTTCTGATTCAAGGACCCTAAGTAAAATCAGGGGGAGTCTTCTGGAGATGAATGGCCTTTGCCACTGCTCGGAGCCAACTTTGAGGACCCCTCAGCTGATAACGATGGATGACTTGAGCAGGGAAGAGACCTGTGGTGCCTGCTGGGAGGCTTTTCATCTGGCACACAGACCACTATGGAGAACCAGCAAAAAAAGGGAGCAGAAGGCACTTCCTGGCATTCAAGGCAGCAATGCCAGTGGCAGAGAATGGACTTTGCTTTGGTGTCAGTTGACTCCATGATGTGATTCCAGCCCTAAAGCCTGGCTGGTGACCTCCCTCCAGCTGTCCCCAGGCGTCCTCTCTGTGCTTCTCCTCTGATGCTGGATGGCACTGCATCCTTCCAACCATCTCCTCCATTTTTGCCTTTTTCTTCCCCTTTCTCCATCTCTTTATCTTCCCTGGTTGTTCATTCCTGTCTTGTCCTGAGCATCCCATCTTCCCTCTTTCTCCTTCTTCCAGCTCTTTTCTAACTCTAGTCATCTCTGCTGAAAATGAAATGTGGCCTTTGGAAGGAGAACCAGTGAACAAAGAAGGCACCTCCACTATTCTCTGAAAACACAAGAAGTCAGAGGTGTGGTGTGCACTCTGAGATGGAGGTCGTGTACTGAGCAGCACCAGAAGAGAGTCTCCTGATGAACATGCAAATAGCTCGGTGCCTTGGGATTCAGATGTTGGTGTGAGGTCCCTAGTTATTTGGAGCAGTTGGATACAACTTGATGCTTTCCCTCCCTCCCTGTGACTCTGTGGATGGAAAGAGGTTTTCCAACACTCTTCTGCAGTGTTGATTTTGGGGGTATTTGACAAGAGTAAGGAGCTGGCTGGAATGATTTTCCTACCTCAGCTGTGTCCCACATGTGTTGATCCCTCAGTGTTGATCCCACATGACATCTGCAGCCTCAAAGAGGTCAAAGTTGTCAGGGCAGAGAGCAACAACACAATGGGATTTCAGTTCTTTTTCTCATGGTCATGCTATGTTTGCACCATGTGATGGGTCCCAGTGTCACACCAGGGGTGTCAGAAAGAGCAGTCTTCTGGATGACATTCCCTACGAGGAGCTCAGACCATGATGAGCACGGGGATTGCTGGAATTGAATATCATACCATGACCAATGGAGGACAGTAGCTAGGTGACGTTGACCGAGGGGAATACAGGGCAAACAGGCTGGTTTGGACAGAGGCAGTCTCTAGGCAGAGACACAGCAATGATCACAAAGGAAACACAGCATTAACCTGGTAGCAAACAGGGACCATATCACCTCTTTCTCTGGTTGCAGGCAAGAAAAGAGCAGCGACAGAAAACACCCCTATTATCATTCCTCCTTCCACCATCCCCACCATCTAAGTGAGATTCGCCTACAAGAACAGAGAAATCCCTATGGAAACCAAACTAAAGATCAACTTCATTTAGCCAGAGAAGGGACCATCACTTGCTCTCTGTTGGTGTAACAGGGCACTGCTTTCAGGCAAGGTCACTGGCTCGTTCCAAGCATGCAGCTCCAGCGATGCAAACCCTTCCCTTTGCAAGTCCCATGCTCCACAGAAAGCAAGATCAAACTGGAAGATTAGGGAATATAAAAAGCAAGCTGCAGCCCTAAGCAAGAACCCCTGGGTGGCTTTGGTGATAGCCAGGACAGGAAAGATCTCCAGGCAGGGACTCTTGCTTTCTTCTTGAGCAACACCCATGTATGTACTGGAGTCAACACAGGTTTATCCAGTGCTCCTGGTGTCCACATCACATTTACAGGTATTAGTCGGTCCTTCTGTAGGAAAAGTTCACCCTGAAGGCTCGAGACGGATTTTTGTTTGGTTGAGGACAGAGTGTTCAAGGGCAAAAGGATGAGATCTGCGAACGTGCCACATTGACACATTGAGGAGTATAATCATTCCCAAATGCCAGGGAGATAATCAGTGCCAGATAACTATTCTCTGGTGATTTAGATCTGTCTGTCTTAAGTATTTATATAGCCTACTTGTCATATGGCCTAACTCTGAGCTCCTCCTATTTGATGGATTTATCCTCTCTGAACTTCTCCAAGAAGGTTCCTTTAATGTTGTTATCTCTCTTTCATTGATGGAGAAACTCAGAAACAGACATACCTGGACTTCCCTAGTCACAGGAGAATCAACAGGGCAGTAAGGATCTGCCTGAAGGTTTCCTAAATCCAAAGCTAAAACAGAGAACCTAGGGTGTGCTTAATCCTGATGGTGTCATGGCAGACTGCCCATGGGGCTCAGAGATCTGGGCAGTAAGACGGACAAAGACAGTCTTTGACTAGCTCTTTGATATGACCAGTAAGACTAAGACTAACTCATTTTCAACTTGCTTTTTCTCCCTGGCTTGTTTTAGGACAGAGTCTGTGGCTGAGAAAATGCTCACCAACTGGTTCACCTTCCTTCTGTACAAGTTCCTCAAGGTAAGAGGAGCAGCATCCCTGGATGAATAGCTGCTTTAATACATTTCTTCTTGATGAGGTTTAGTCAGGGCAAAAAGTTCCCAAATATAAAGGAAAAAGCTTTTTTCTCTGGAGGGAGCTCACTGCCTAATGAGAGACGGGCTGTTTTCTGATCCAAGGAGAACAAAAAGGGACACTGGGTTAGAGAGCAAGCTTGTTGGTCTTACTCTTGGACAGAGGTGGGGCCTAAGGGTCAGTGCTGAAACATGAAGGATTTCAGAGGCTGGTGGAGACCCATAGTGAAAATGCTCTCCTTTTACTAGCAGGCTCAGATGTCCATCGCGTGGTGACCCATATTTTCAGTGCATAGTGGCTGGACTTTTCCTACCACCCTAGTTCAGAGGCAGTACTGAGGCCCAGTTTCTCCATCATACCCGGTGCCTCCACCGTATTTAACGTGCTTTACCCACACTGTAACCAGTTCCCTGCTTACTTTAGTTTAGGCCAAGACCAAGCTCTTCTTGGCATAAGGCTGCCTCAAGCCTGCCCTGGGCATGGCCATGCACCCTCTGAGTACAGAGGACTGGACGCAATACACCATGCAAACCTGACTGCTGCATCCAGAACCCAGCATGGGCTGAGGCCGTTGCTGCTTTGTATCCTAGTGGGAGATAGCATTGGCTTTGCATGAAAGTCATCAGCAAAGGAGTGAAAAGACTTGAGACACCCCCTGTGCCCTCTCTTCCCTCCTGGAGAGTCTCCTTGGGGTGGTGTGTAGTGAAAAAAGATGCTTTCAGCCTTTGAGACCTGCCACTGACTGCTGGGGGATGGAAATGTCCTCCTGGGGACCGGCATTGAGCCTCAAGCATGCTAACTGCCAAGGCACCAAGCTCAGACCCAGCCTTTTTGGAAGGAGCTGGGCTCTGCACCTCTCCCCCGCTCCTAATGCAGTCGCTAGATATCCTGACACCTGATAGCCCCTTTTGGACAGAACAGCCACCCTCTGCCTGGCAATTCAAGGCTTTACAAATCAATCCCATTCCCCTGAGCCCTCCCCAGGCACAACCAGTTCAGGAATGAACGCATGGGAAAGTTTTGAAGGTCCCTGGAAGGTAATTTCAGTGACTTCAGTATCAGATTCCTGCTTTCAGCTGAAAGGAAAGGATATAAGGAGGTGACTCTCTAAAGCGCTGCTTTTATAATAGGCTTTTTTCCCCCCACTCAGCTACTTGTCTTCTTGCCTTAGCCTGAACAGAGGCCTGATAAGGGCAAGAGACAGGCACACAGAAGCAATATGCTGCTGGCAGATAAGCTAATTAAGTGGGAGACAGGTGTAGGAACTGAGAAAGGGGCCACTTTGCTTCAGATTATTAACTTGTTTTTGCTGGGATTTACACCAGAGGAAAATGACCTCGCTCATTGAGTTGGGACACACTGCAAGAGGAGAGGGCAAGGTGGGGAGGAGGGGAGGAAGGATGGAGAGATGAAGGGGAAGGGAGGCAATAGAAGAAAGCACGAGGAGGGGTGAATGGCAGCAAACGCGCAGAGGGAGGGCAGCAAGGGAGGAGAGGCTGGGAAAAGTGTGGGAAAAGAGTACAGCGAGGGTGAATGACGGGAAGGAGAAATTAGGGAGAGGTGTGCTTTGCTGGCCTGGCCTGTGGGTTGCTCGTTGCTGTCCTGTGCTGGGCCCCACACATCTGACATGACAGATGCAACTGTACAGATCTAGGGGCACATCTCCCCTTGGTCACGGGCTGCTCCTGCCTGAGCATTCCTATTTGCCTCCCACGTAAGAGTGCTCAGGGAGACTGTGGACTCTGCAAGACACCCAGGAGGGGGAACTAGCAATCCGTCTCCCTTTCAGACCTGTCTCCAGGTCCTCTGGCACCCATCCCATCACCTGCTCAGCTGGTGGCAATCACTTGAACAGCTCCTACGAGGCTCTGCTAGCCCCAACATTGCCGGGGAGCACTGACACCTTTGTCCTGTGACCGGACACTCGAGAGGGTTGGTTGCACTCTGTGGAAATGAAGGGTTGCCTCTATTCCTGGGCTGTATGGAATACACTGATGCCTACTGATGCATCTGTCTCCAGCAGTTCGAGATGGCAAACCATGGCAGTTATTGAGATGATATGCAGGTTGGGTTTTCACCTCTACTCCTCGTGTTTCACCTCATGGTTGTCTCTCACCCCTGCAGGAGTGTGCTGGCGAACCTCTGTTCTCCCTGTTCTGTGCCATCAAGCAGCAGATGGAAAAGGGTCCCATTGACTCGATCACTGGGGAGGCCCGGTACTCGCTGAGTGAGGACAAGCTTATCCGACAGCAGATTGATTACAAGACACTGGTGAGTGCTCTGAGCACACATTCCTATGGGCTTGTCCAGCCTCTTCTAGCAAAAAGGGATTTAGAGAAAAGAAGGCAGTGATGGGCACGCTGATCCTCTGGGTCAGTTTATTCTTGCAACCCAGCAAGGTAACCCTGCCGAAGACTGACTAGTTGCATCCCCAAACGCAGCAAGGTTCGTGGTTGAAGCATCTGCTTGAAAAGCATGTTTGCAAAGATGGCTGCTTCCAAGTTACTTCTGTTGTGCCCTGCCCCATGCTCAGAGCATCTCCAGCTCCCCAAAGGCATTGCCTGTTCTCTGAAAGCATCTGCACTCATTGCAGGGTAGACTGAAGGTGCCAGTCCTTCACTATTGATCAGGTTAGGTGAGGGCCAGGATCACTGGAAGACAAGCATGCACCTTGTGTTACGAGTATGCCTGTGAATGTGAAGATGATAGATAAAGTCAGTTCACTTTGTTCTGTTAGACAAAATACAAAATACTTCCTAGTATCTACCCCTGTTCCCTGAAGTGATGCCACCTTCCAACATCCCTCTGAGTTGTAAGTCAAAGGTAAGAGTTTTCCTAGAGCAGAAAGGTGGGGTTGTCACTGCAAGTTGTCACCATCCTGAGCTCTTCCCTGCCAGGACTGTGACGTCCATGGTGGGGTTTCTTCCTCCTCACTCTTGGGTGTCCCCCCAGGGTATCTTCGTCCCTCCTCTCCCCACCACCTTCTCCCTTCTCCCTGGTCCCCAGCGCCAGTGGCAGAGCTGCCCAGCGCCGAGCCCGGGCACACAAAGGGCTGGTGTTTGCTGGGCAGTGCCTGTCCGGGGCGGTGGCCATGCGGGGTGTCCCCAGCGCTGAGCTCAGGCAGGTCGGGCACAAGCCCTTGGCCATGGGACACTTGTGACCAGAGGGACATCCAGCTCAGGGCATAGCAAACCCAGAGCTGTCCTGAGACCTTGTGGTGTTGTGTCAGGGCAAAGCCCGTGGCCTTGTGCGAGTGACAGCAAAAATACTTTTTATGAGGCTATATTACAAGGATCTTCTCTAGAATAATCCTTACCAGAAATAAAAAAAAACCCAACCTGTTTCTCTGATGAAGACTTCAGTATCAAAGAGGTATGCAGTGGAGGGACCTATTAGGTCTTCTCCAGAGCTAATGCGGCAATTCCTCTTGAGCAAGCACAAGTCAAAGAAAAATGAACTTGATTTAAAGATTTCAAGGGAAAGAAAATTAATCCCTGTCACTGAGTCACTTGCTTCAAAATGTAATTGTCTGCATGGTGAAAGATATATTGTGCATAAGTCCAGCTTTAGCGTCTACTCTGAGATTGCACCCTTTTCCTGCTTGATTAAAGAGCATCAATTAAAGAGCATTAAGTATCTCTTCTTAGTGTGTTTGTGGCCCTTCATTTTTTCCTGGATACACTAAATCCACTGAACTTCTAAGTCTCTGTGGGATGAAGAACACTTTCCGAGTCTTCAACGATCCTTGTAATTTCTTTATTTCCCATGTCTTTTTTTCCAGAAAACCCCAATGCTAAATTTTAGGATGGTCAGAAGATGCTCTGAGCCTATCAGATTATTTTATTTGCACCTTCAATTGAGTGACATTCATCTCACTTAACTTTAGCTAGCTTTGAGAGCTGTGTCCAGCCAATGTTGGTTCCTTTACCTGTCTTAGATCTTAGCTCAGGTGGGCTGACGCTAGAAATGCCTGTTTTTCATCAGTAATTACAGACAGTCTAGAGCTGAGCTTTGATTGAATCCAAGTCTGATGAGGGGGTAGACTTTATTCTTAAATAAGACCACAATTTTTTTTGCATATTAAAAACGTGACTTTCCTATTAAACCAGCAATGTAGTGCATCTTTTCTATTACGTGTGGTTGTCTAGCAATTTGGAGGCCTGATCTCACGCGGAGAGAGTGAGCAAAAGGAAGAAAAATGCAGACACGGAGTGATCACTTTCACCAAAGGAAATCCCTCCGATCCTTTTAGGCTTGATATAAAGCAGACAGCAAAGGGTAGTAATTATACATCAGCCTGAACAAAGCTCTCCTCCATTCTCTTTGTGTTGTTTGATGTTAATCAGCTCTCCCTCTTACATCTCAAGAGCAGACAAATATATCCCGATAGGAATCTCAGCAGATTTACAGAGATCAGTTTCCGTGAAGGAGATTAAGAAGAAGCAGAATATGGATAGGATTGTTCTTCCTTTCTGTTTCTCTTTCTCTTTATTTCTGTTTTATTTTGCCCTTCCTTAAGCAGCCTGTCATCTTTTATTAAAAATATATAGTAATGATATAAAGCAAGAACTGACTCAGTATTTGTAATATAGGAATTCCCTCAATGTCTCCTGCTCTCTACCAAATGCACCTGGTCACCGTTGTGAGTTTGCAGTGTGTGTGGCTAAAATTCATTGGGTTGTTCACGTTTCATGAGTGCTAGATGACTACTTGACTGAGTTAAATCACAATTCCAGCAGTGTGGCACATTGAAACAGGCTGTTTATTGTCATTATTCCAGGAAGACAAGGCTGAGACTTCTTTTAGAAGGCATTTATTCTTTAGCCTTCATTAATCATTACCAAATATTTTAAGTCATGGTTTTGAATATGGCTCGAGTGAAAAGCAGATGCAAAGAAATTGACTTATCCAGAGAGAAAAAAGAAGACAGAGCACTTTCAGACATCTGGAATTACTGATTTTACAATACACACCTCATTCACTAAATTTAGGTTAGTTTGGTCTGATTTCTTTCCAAACCGGAGAGCTCCGATTTACTTTCTGTGCTACAGTTCTCCAAGGAAGCAGCCTCAATGTCCTAGGGTGTTTGCAGTCTATAACAATTTCTGTACTTACAAGAGATTTTTCAGTACAGTAGAAACTAAGCTAGTTACAGACGTGATTTGCTAGAATAAATGTGTTGCAACTAAACAGTAGGTCTTCTCCCAAGCTGTATACCTCAGAGAAACACCCTCTTGTGTTAATGTCTTTGCTAGCAGTCGGTGCTCATCACCTCTGGTCTACAGTGTTATTAAAAACCCAGCTAGATTATTCCATCTATGAGAGACAGGAAGACCTCATCCCTGCTGACTTCCATCTGCCTTTGCCAGAATCCATGATTTTTCAGCCATTCACCAAACCAGAGTCCAGATGCAAAACCTTGCTCCCTACTGCCACTGCTCTGCTGTCACTGGGAGATGAAAGACCATCCATCTCCTGTGTCAGCTTCATTTCAGTTGACACAAATAATGCAGGGGAGCAAAGACCTCGATATGTGTCGGAAGCTGTCAAGAATATTGGCTAATTAGTGCTTGGGGGTGGTAGGAGGGAGCTGCCCAGTACATCTTGAGCAGCGGCATGCTCTGTGTGGTCCCTGCACACCTCGGTGGCTCCAGTGCTGAGAGCCTAATTGGATCATCTCTCCTGACAACGTATTCCAGATGGATAAAGACACTTTGAGCTGTCTTTGGTCGAGGGTTTTCAGGGAATTTTGGTGGCAAGGAGGAAGCCACCACCAAGATATAAAGACTCTCCCATGCTTGGCCTCTTTGGGGGTCTTTCTCCTCCCTGCTCACTGCCAAGCCTTGCTGTGTACTAGCTACCTTGGACCTTCTAGAAGGGAGAGAAAGATGTCTGCCCCTGGGACAGAAAACATAGCAATGTCCTGGTCTCAGGACAGACCACTCAAACACTGCAGAGAACTCAGAGCCAGGGTCCCCATATGAGTAATCACAAGCTGTGCCTTTGTTATTTAAATACCAGTAATCTGTAGTGGAGATCGGGGCTTAGCTGTGCTAAGCGTTGCATGTATGTACATGCTTAGAGACAGCTCATGGCTGGAAGGGCTGGCAGATGAAAAAAGCCCAAGGATGTAGGAAAAGGTCAATAAACACAAATCCAGTGACATGCCATGCCCCAAGGTCACACAAAGTCAGTGGGAGACTAGGTTCAGAGATTACTGCTTCGCTGGCTCCCAGTCCCATACCTTTACATGTTGACCCCACAACCGGTGCCATCCTTATGCTATGCTGACACAGACCTCAACGCATGACAAAAGAGCGATGCCAAGTGCTGGAGTCCTCTCAGTGGGAAAATATTCAACATCTCCTTGAGTGCCACTGAAGCCTCCTCTCCTATTCATCCACCTTGCTAACTCTGCCCCACAGGGCTCAGAGGCAGATGGGGTGGGTGATGGAGCAGTAACACCGAATGCATCCAGGAGAACTGCATCTCAAAGCTTCCCTCAGAGTGACTGATCATGCAGGAATACAATACAGGTCATCTCAGGGGTCTCTTCCCCACCAGCTGACATCAAAGGTTGTGTTGACATAGGTGAGCAGCACTGCAGGAGCAATGAGATTAGTTCTCTGACTTACTTTGCTTGTTATGAGGACAGCCCTGGGTGAAGCACAGGGCAAACCTCACTCTTCCAGGGAGACTGGAGCATGTGAACTCTGCTAAATGGATGAAGCCAATACTTAGAAGTTTCCTGCTAGTCATCTTCTACCAGGGACAATTTACAGAAAACTGGGGAGAGAACAAAGGAAACCCTTGGGAAGATTCCTAAGGAAGTGATAAGAATCTCTCGCTCCATTGCAAACACCTCATTATGATTAGGAGCTTCATTTTTCTGGAAGGGGAGCAGAGATTTTCAATCTGTGGCATAAAGATGGCTTCCATAGGGCCCATGACAATCTCCAAAGAACAGACATTTAGTGTGTGCAACACACGTGCACCCTGCAAAATTCCTGAAGTCTTTGTCCTGAGAAAAGTTTAGTGCTCCACAAGAGAACAGTTGAAAAACACCAACTGAGAATTCATGTGAAGCCTGGTGCATGTATGTCAAAGCTACTGTGCTCTTGATTTCTGTAAACAATAATTGAATAACTTAAAATGTTGAAAGAAGCCTCTCGACTGTCATTGAAATGAACACACTGGTGTCCAGGAGTTGGCAGCTACTACCAGCTGCCCCCTCTACGTTTGAGACCACCAAGAGCAAACCTCTCTCCGCACAGCCCGTTGAGATATTGCCTCCCTGCTCCTTCTTCTTCCAACTGAGTTGGAAAAGAGGAAAGCAAAGACTACTGTAGTCAGAGCATGAATGATGATGGCTCACTCAGGCAGAGTTTTTTGCCACCTTCCAAAGTTGGCACGCTGTGAAATTCAAGGACAACCAAGTCATAAGAGCAAATCACCATTGTCAGCTTCCATCTAGATGGTGGTCTGCATTGCATGGTGGGTACTGGCATGGCGGGCACTGGTCAGCGCCTGCAGGAGATATTGGCCCTTTTGGACCAGAAGCTAGATGCCTAGTAGGGCATCCCAGATTATTTTAAATAGCATTAAGTGCCTCCATGTGGGGAACTGAACTGAACCCCTGGCGTTTGCATCACAGCTGAATCACACGATAGAACTTGCTCTGACTGGCATCAGCTCAGTCCACCTTAGCTGAGCTCAGATCATTGAGAGAAATCTGCAGAGTAACTTGGTCTCCAGAAACATGTGTGACCCCCGTAACACTCTCAAAAGAGCTGTCCTAGCCTGCCATCACTGCTTCATTTCCCTACAGATGTGTAATGGGAGGGGGGCAACTAATAACCACAACACTGGATGCATTTCAACAGTGCTTTTTATGTGTAGTTCTGTGATCCTTTGAGATGAAAGATGCCACAGAACTGTAAATCTGTGCCGTTGTTATTATTATCTGAATTGATGCTTCTTCAATACTCCTGGAAGTGACATATAAATAATGGCATTATGATCTAATCAATATCTTGTATTTACATCTCCCCTTTCATCCAGAAAGATCACAGAGCTCTTTGTAAGCAGTATCTTCACAAGTCCCTCTTAGTTGAGCATAACAGCACCAAAGGGAGCCTGGTGAGCCAATATATAATTATACTGATATGATTTCACCCAGTTTCAAGCCACTTTGAGATTCCACTGCATCTTAGTACGTCGAGATGGAAAGTGATGGAGAGTCCAGTACCTATTGTGTAATACAGAAGGGAATTTACAGTCAAACTAGAATTTGTCAAAGGCACCAAAACTAACATGTCTGCACTTGTAAAAGTGGCACAGGAACATTTAACGACTGTATATAGCCAGGAGCATTACTGAACATTCCTGCCAAGTGCAAAGGTGTGCTAAGTTTATGAAAGTTTATAGACTTCACACTCCTGTAACCAGGAGAAAGCAGAATTCTCAACATAGATGTGGCCAAGAGTTAGTGGGGAGATTGCGGTTAAAAACTGTGTCTGTGTTTAAGGCATCCCTCCCTCCCTCCCCACTCCATATGCTTTGCATTTAAGCTTGGACAGAGTCTTTGGAGAAAAATATATTCTCCTTCTGAGAAATGAGAGGCCCCTCTAGTTAGGTCAATTGTCTTGTTGTATTTGTGAAAGAAAAAGGTTTTGTTGTTGTTGTTGCTTTGTGTTGTTTTTTTTTTTAAGAAGCCCTGCATTTCAAATTAATAACGTTCTTCTGAGAAGGGCCTTGGTCAGTCCTGTGCTGTGCAGAAGATGAACAAACTTAAGTCTGAGAGATTGAAGAGCATTTTTACCTGAATTTTCAAAGTCAAGTGGCAATGCAAGGAGGCCACTAGTGAATTAGGTCACCTTGCCAGCTCCCTAGGGAGCAGGGAACGGATCTGAGGCCAAGGAAAGCTCTGGAGAACCCTTTGGGTATCAGATCAGCTCCAACCAGGGTCAAGCCTAATTGCATTTTTAATGGTTTCTATGAAAAGAGTGTGTCAATGACTATCGTCTGGTACCATTTGGTGCATGCTATTTTCATTGAAAGCATCAGAACCTGAGCTGGTACTCATGGGCTTTCTGTTAGAAATACAGCAAAGATACCAAGGAGATGAGGCTCAAATATAAGGGTCTGTTTCCACAGGCTGTTCCACAGATACAGTAGTTTGACCTCACAGACACAAGTGGTGTGAGACACAAGTTCAGAAAAACACTCACATTAGCCCCAGGTCACTCATTGTAACATCTGGGAGCCCACAGCACTTAGGTGAGAGCCAAATCCTGAGTTACCTTTAATTCACTGGGCACAGACAGTGGTAAGGGGCTGAGAGCAGCACAGGCATGGATGGATGCAACCCACTGTGTGAAACCAAATCTCTGTGCCCTCTCAAAGAAGGGAATGCTCTTGGTACGCGTTTTCCACGTTATTGCACCCTAGATCCCTCTGGCTTGTAAGAAGCAGGAACCTACAAGAAGGTGGCTGGATAAGTGTGGCCACAGGGTGCCTGTGCTGCTGTGAAATGCACAGTGGGTCTCACTGCATCTCTTTCAGGTCCTGAGCTGTGTGAACCCTGACAACGTGAACAGCCCCGAGATCCCGGTGAAGATCCTGAATTGTGACACCATCACGCAGGTCAAAGAGAAGATCCTTGATGCCATCTTCAAGAATGTGCCCTGCTCCCACCGGCCCAAAGCTGCTGATATGGACCTGGGTATGTGAGTGCAGAACGGGCCCTGATTGCCCCCAGGCAGGGCGGAGAGGGGAGGTGGGAGACAGCTATACTCAACCTAGACACTGTTTGTTGGGGCAAGCGTCATGTCTCCAGACTGGGTGCTTGTGCAAGGCAGAGCAGCAACAATAGTGAGAGGGCAGAAAAGAGTGATTAAATTGATGCATATGCTCCTGGTTTATGAAATCTTTGGCCTTGAGGGCTTAAAATGACCAGTAGCCATCCTGCTTTTCTGCCCACAGAATTCAGCTTGGACAAGGGTATGGAAAAAGGCATGACTGGGGCTGTTCTCACTGTCCTCCCAAAGACTCCTGGAAAAAGAGTACCAAATGCCCAGGGTGATGTTGTCAGCAGTGTTCAGGCTGCAGAGATTTATTCCTAGCTCTTCTCTGAATAGTGAGGGTTTGGATTATATATATGTCTTCTTGATGAGATAGTCACAGCCCAAGGAGTATTAATTACTCATTGTGCAGGCACAGGAAAGGGGGTGAAGTGTCCTCTGTTCAGTGGGCTGCATCCATCTCACCCCTGGCTTCTTCCCCCTCCCCACCACCAGCAGGGTTGGGAGCTGCTGCTCTGAGGTTTCCTTTCTGCAGAGGACTTGGAGGTCTTCAGGAAAGATTAGTCCTTCTGTTAATTTATTCATGTTTTTTTTTTTCTCAGTGGTTTGCTCTTCCTGATTAGAGGGTGGAAAGAGCTGCACCAGCTTCACTTGCAGTTGCACAACTAGGCAGTTGTACCTTTGATCTATGGGGCATACAAGGAGCTGTACAGCCCAGTGCAGGGGTGCCTCTGAGGCCAAAATCTATTTCTGCCCAAAATCTGGAGCAAGGATGCTGGGAGAAGTGAGATGTCTGAAGTTGGGGTCCAGAGGCAGATGTGATACTATACCTGGATGATACTTGGCTGCAGTGATCATGAGAAGATAGAGTTTAGGTTTAAATGCAGTATGCACAAAATGACAAGTAGGGTTGAAACCTT
>RSEF01000001.1:3455467-3501129 GCA_003993805.1 Himantopus leucocephalus | reverse complement strand
CTCTGTGACAGTAGAAGTGGCTTTGGCATTCTGTGGGGCACTTTGTGAGAGCCCAGCCCAAACATTTTACATTTAACATTTTGTGCTCTTCCAAGAAATTTCTGGGACCAGTTAGCTCCAGGAATCTGGTCCAGTTGGGAAGGAACAGAGAGCATCACCCTCAGACTTCACAAGGATATTGTAGGCGAGGATCTAAGAAGCTGGAGTAAATGAAGGGCAGTTCAGCATCGGTGCTTAGCCAACGTAACCTTTGCTTACTTTCTGAGTATCCCTGGCTAAAGTAACACCCAGCAATAAACACAGCAGCTGACCTTTTCCTGCTAATTTAAATGAATAATAAAGGCAAGGGCGGCTTTCCCAATACATTTTAATTATGTGATAAGAAAACTGCTGAAACCAAAAGAAATTTGCAACGGTCCTTGCATTTTTATATTAGGAGAAATAAGCAGGGGTGGCAGGTGATGTCTCCACATCCAAGAGTTCATTTTAATTAACTCCCTCAAATGAATAGACTTTCTGCTGTGGCGCTGGCTAAACTGTATGTGACTGAGACATGACAACCAAAAAAGAAGCTTTGGATGGTCCGGGTTGTCTGTGGTTGAGCCACAGCTTTCCTTGGTGTCACCAAGTGATGTTACTTTTCTCTGCTTTCGGTCCTGTTCATGCGTTCCTTGCCTATAGGCAAGTCTGTGGGTGCTCTCTAGGGAAAGCTGTGCCAGTCCTCCACATGGAGCATCCTCCAAGATTTGCACAAAAGGTGGTACCGTGGGAAGTGACGGGGTGCTCCAGTCCTGCAGAAGGAGAGAAGCATTCATCATTTCAGGGTAGAGGCTGAAGAACTGGATGTGGTCAGAAATTGGAGCCCTTCTGTCCCCAGCCATGCTGCTGAAGGTTGGTAGGGATTATGTGCTCCATGGAGAAGGGTGTTGATTCTATCTCTGGATCTTCTCCCTGTTGTGCCCCTACTGCACCCAAAGCTAAGAGCTTCCTTCTCTCCATCAATTCTGGATTTGAGTGTCAAGAAGTGCTGTGTGAGCAGCAGTGGAGACGAACTGAGCCCAGTACAGGGTCTGGTGCCGTGCTTAACAAGACACTGCTCTGCCCAGGGAGCCGCTGTATCTGGTTAGGTCTTGGCAGTTGGACATACCTCAGGTATCGATAAAGGCTGTGTCTATGCTGCTATAGAGGGCCAGGAACTAATTTATATCCCCGGTTCAAGTGACATCCTGTACTCCTGTCCCATGCTGATGGCTAACATAGAGAAGGACAGGTTGGTCTTGGAAACAGCCACACTGGAGCAAGAACAGAGCCAGGGAATCAGGCACTGAATAATCAGAGCGCTAAAGTCCCCCCAGGCCTTGCTTTGTTCAGCTCTGCCAATGGATCAACAGCTCTCTGGTCATTGCTTTATTGATCTGTGTGGAGCTCACTGTTGCATGCTGCTGTGCCGTAGCCTTGGACCTCTCATCCCTGTAAGCAATCACTCTGTTTTCTGATCTCTGTTTTAAAGGGGTGGGTGTTTCCTGTGCAAAAGTTGTTTTGTGATAGCAATATCATTTTATCAAGGGTAAAGAAACCAGTCTGGATAACCTAGTACTTGACTCTGAACTTTGCCATAAGGCTACAATTTTTGCATACTTTCCTGAACCATTTCCCTGAACCTTTCATGACTCATCTGTCCTCTCTTTCCTTGTCTCATGGGCTCTGGACATTTGTGTTTTGTACATGCTTGGAGGCATCTGACAGAGTGTAATGGCAACAACTGACATGCTGCTACACGGATGCAACCTGCACATGTGTGACCACATGGGTTATGGGCACAGGGATTACCAGGGCTCTGTCCCCTATCTCAGAGGCTTTGCACAGAAGAGTTCAGTGTCCTTGTTCCCCTTGCAGAGTGGCGGCAAGCAAGCGGTGCAAGGATGATCCTTCAGGATGAAGACATCACAACCAAGATAGAGAATGACTGGAAGAGACTCAACACGCTGGCACACTATCAGGTAACAGTGTGAGAGGATGGGTAGGTAAAAGGTAGGAAAGTGAAAAGAAGAAAGGCAAAGTGCTATTCGCTAAGGTGCAGAGGTAAACTACGGTTGAGTGGGCAATAACTGGGTAGAGCCCCTGTGTTGAGTACATCCATCCTGTTGACATTCATCTCTACATGACCTTGAGATCCATAAGAGAGGGACAAAGATGTCCAAAATTAACTTACACAATGATAGATTTAATGAAAAATAGAGTTTTGGTCAAAAGCTCCCCCCACTCCTTTCCCTCCTTGCAAAAAAAAAAANCCCCCCCCCCCTTTCCCTCCTTGAAAAAAAAAAAAAAACAAAACCCAAACTCATTAAGTTTAATCCAATGCTGACAATTTTGTCATTTCCTCAATCACACCTTAGCAATCTATGTTTCATAACAAGATTTTTTTTTCATTTAAAAGCTGACCTGAGGAGGCAGCAAGCAATAATTTGAGAAGGAAACAAAACTTTTCACTTCAGATTGAGTGAAGCATTGCTGGCTGATTCCAGAACACTTTTTTTTCAGAGGGTGTGGGGATGTTTTCTATTTTCTTTCACTAACAAACCAGGCATAATTTTCTTTCCCTTCTGTGCTTTTTCCAGTTGTTTGCTTCAGGCAATGAGCTCCCAGCTACATGGATGAGCTGGGGCAGAACAGGGCTCAGCTGCCAGGGTGCTGAGCTCTACATCATTTACCCTGACTATCCCGAGGGCAGACACAGAGGATGCTGGGACAGACACTGATATTCCTGTTACCTCAGTTTCCCCATCTGTAGCGTGGGGCTAAAACTACAAAGAGCCAATAATTGCCTTCCATGATTGCTGAGGGGCTATTTAATTAGCCTCTGCAGTGCTTTGAAGATGAAAAACTCTATGCAAGTGCTAATTATTATTATTACACAGACAAGAGTTAGACGTTGTTAGCAGGTTTTTTTTTCACCCATCTCCTTTTTATGATGTCTTATTTATCACAGATATTCCTGATGTGGCTCCTCTGAGCCACTGGCTTGTTAACATTTCTGATAGAGGACCCACATGAATCGCCTAGCTGTAGAAATGGAAAGTCTGGCTCATTTCAGAAAGCCCCGTTGTGTGTTGAAACACTATCCCATGACATCTTGGAGCATAGCCACTCCAAACCCACTGCTTTTCCCTGTCTGAGACCTTCTGACACAGCAAAGAGAAAGAAATTGTGGTACTTACTTCAGTTCAGCAATGCATTTGTCATGTGGAAGGGGGAGACCGTGTATGGAGAGGTTGACATGATCAGTCAAAGTGGAAAACGTAGATAACTATTTCTGAGCTAGGTACCTAGGTATCAACTGCAATCGAAGTGGAAAGAATATAAAATTTCATGTCAGTTTCATCGTCCTTGTGGGACATGCCAGCCTTGATGTTTGAAATAGCTCAGATGATTTTATTCTTGCCATGCTCCTGTCCTACATAAGAGTTTCCTTGTGAAGGACCTACTGTCAGCTTTACTGAGGTTAATGCAAAGATTCACATTGTTGTCACTTGGGCTTTGAATCAGGACCTGAATGAAGCAGATTCTGCTTTGTTGTCAGTCATCCTATTGCCCAAGTGCAGGCTTGTAGCAATGTAGCAGGAAGTTTTGTCCCTTTATTGTTAATAGACCCACTGAAGCAAGCATTTGAAGCTTGTCCTGCCTACAGTGACATTGGTTTATGGCTCAGTTTCTGCTGCTTGAATTACTGCTGCCATTGGTATGCTCCTCAGACAGTTGTCAGAAGCTTATTGACAAAGTCCCTTTTTCTCATCAGGTGCCAGATGGATCTGTGGTAGCCTTAGTCTCCAAGCAAGTCACTGCCTACAATGCAGTCAACAACTCCACGGTCTCCCGGACCTCAGCCAGCAAGTATGGTAAGGTCCTGTGTAATGCTATGGATTGAAGGAGAACTGGAGAAGAGATCACAAATGTCATGGTGGTTACAAGACACTGAGAACCAGCAGAGAGAATGATAGGCAGATGACTAGTTGATACGATTGCTTGGGCAATGGCAGGAGGAGAGGATTTAGCCATCTAAAACTTTGTCATCTGGTCCAAGCTGTCGATCCAAGTGGCTGGATTGCTCTTGGGAAGTCCTTCTCCTCCCTTGTTAATGAAAGGAGGGGCCTATATAATTAGCTGCCTACATTTTGGATCCCTGAATCTCACTTTTAGAGTTTGCACGGGAAGAGGCAGAGGAGAAGCACTGCATGCTGAATGAGCTCAGTAGTTCTGGTGGGCAAAGTCCTTGGAGCATGGTGTGTTGAGAAGACAAACCTGTGACTTCTGGGACTACAAGCAACCGCAATCTACATAGGGCCTAGCCTGTCTACAGTTACAGCTCGGTGTGGGTGTCGTGTGTCCCACCCAGCTATCTTATTATCCCAAGAGAATTTGCACCTGGAATAACAATAAAAATGGCTTACTGAAGTCTTACATCAGTATATCTCAAGGCAGTGGATTTTTGTTCCCACTTTACCCATGAGACAACTGAGAATGGGACAGCTGTGAAATGGAGACCAGATGGAAATTCTTCTCTAGCGCCAAACAGAGACCTCCTGAGTCTCACTCACACCATCACACACCTTTCTCCCCTGTGCTAGAATTGTAGCCCAGGACATGTTTCACCATGGTGATGCTGGAGGGCAAAGCAAAACATCTCTAATGTGCAACCAGAGTGCTGCAAAACCATCCTGCAACCTGGATGCAGCTGTCATATCAGTTTATTATTATTTTTTAATTTATGAAAGCATCTCCAATCCTTCCCCCTCCCTTTAGCTTGAGGAAAAGTACAGTTACTGAATGTCCAGAGGAACCCCCTTCCTCTTCCTCCAAGGACATAAGCAATCCACCAGACCTTATTAATATTCATCCTCTTTGCCATGTTGTTGCAATTACTGAAAGACACAGTGACCTTTGAAAAGGAAGACTTGAGGGGGGTTAATTTCTGTTGGATTTCTTTAATTCTTTTGCCATTTGATTTTTCAGAAGGAGGGAGTGGGGAAGAATGCAGGGGGAGGAGAAGATGTGGTGGGTCAGAAGTGATTGTTAATTGCAATTAGGAAAACAGCACCCAGAGAGAAAAAGGATATTCCATCTGATAATTAATATGTAGAGATTGGTAATGCATTAATGAGGCTGATTCAGATCTTGCTACAGAAAGGTGCAAGACTCTTCTGTTAATTACGGTTGGAAAAGACTCTATCTGCAGCATTGCTGGAAGGTCAGGGAGAGGGGAATGCCTCATGCCATCACTCAAAGGCAAAAGGAGGCAAAATTTGGAGGCTAAAGGTGTCCTTGGAGAGGAAATTTGTGCAGGCCCCCCTGGGGTTCTGGTTTACTCTCTGTCAAAACAAGGTTTTGGATCAGTGAGTGAACAGGATGATCAGGTAGGAGTTATTGGATTGCTTTGATGCCAAAGGAGGAAGGGGACACAGCTCCTCCTAAGTCTGGGGATGGCGAGCAAGGCAAGAGATCATATTAGCAGCATCAATATTACTATGCAAAAAGGCCATGGCCTGTTCTCTGGCCATAATGCCGAGCGGCTTGGCATGATATGGCTGACACCCATACAGGTAAAACAAGCTGTACTTGTCCATAGTGGTTATCATGAGTAGCTGGTACTATCCCCTGAACCAGTCCTGGGTCCAAACCATGACATTGTCCCAGGCCAAAGCCTTGCCAAGGAACGTGGTAAGAGGTAGAGAACATCGGCAACTGAAAGTCAGTGTTCAGGCATCTTTTAATTTAAATATGTAGACATTGACATCACGTCTGGCTTAGCTGATGGCCCTTATCTTTGCTGAGCAAATCACTCAGTCATAAGATAATGGTTTGATAATAAGACCTGGTCTATACAGCTGCTTTGGGGGATTCTCCATCTTACATTGTAATTCCACCAGGAGATATATCTGTGTTGACTAATATTACAAATTGTTTGATGGAAATTTATTTAATACTAATATGGAAATGCGGAGCTTGTGAGAACAGGGACATTGCAGTACTGTTACAGCCTTCCCGCCTTGGAGACCCAAACTAATTTCTCCCCATGGTGGACTCACCAGCTATGATTGTCTCAGCCCCATACCAAAATCTGGATGAGCATCCGCTCCATATACTGAATGGGAGAGGTACCTGCTACCGAACACAGACAAAGGAGGTCTTCTTGCCTATCTGATGAAAAACTTGTATTAGGTGGCATGTCATTAGCATATTTCCTTGGTGAAACCTGTTAGTCCCAACACAAGTGCTACTAGGGCTGAGACACATGCACCTCTCTTTGCAGAAAACATGATCCGTTACACAGGCAGTCCGGACAGCCTCCGTTCCCGCACACCCATGATCACCCCTGACCTTGAGAGCGGAGTCAAGATGTGGCACTTGGTGAAGAACCATGAGCATGGTGACCAAAAAGAAGGTGACCGGGGCAGCAAGATGGTTTCCGAGATCTACCTGACAAGACTACTGGCCACCAAGGTACATGGTGGGGGCAGGGAAGAGGGTGAGAAACGTTTTTTTAAAGGCTGTAATGGAACTTCTTACCTACAAGAAATGAAACACTGCTCAAAGGATGCCAAAAGGGAATAAAAAGAGAAGGAAAATAGAGCAAAAGGAATGCTCCAACCATGGGGAGAAGGAGTTTGAATTTAGAAAGCAGAGTCAGAAAAGGGACATTGGCGAGCAATGAGGAGTGAAGAACCCAAGGCCACGAGACTGGTGGAGAAAGTCAGCGCAGGGGTAGGTGCTGGGGTTTTTGATTATACTGGCTTGTAACTAACTCGTACCAAAATTGAGCAAATGAAGAGCCAGGGAGTAAATGTGCCCAGATCAACTTCCAAGGATGTGTCACACCTCACAGTCTGAAATGGGCTCCTATGCCACAGAACCCTGGGTACTGTGGTACAAGTCCTTCCCTGACTTTCCCCTGGGCCCATAAAGACTCCTGTGCTGATGACTTGGCAGAGGGTTCAATTGATTGGGATGTGGCTAATAGGTGGCCGGCTCCAAGGAAAGAAAACAGAGTTAGATGCCCATCCCCATTGCGACATGGAAAGCTGAGGATCTCCTAAGATAAAACACAGATTGAGTCAGGTGGGGGCAGAGCAGGGACATCCTGAACTGAATCTCCAGACATCTCACACATCACAGCTGGCCCATGGCAAGTCTCTGCAGAGAGGGCAAAGACTGGGTTGCAAAGTTGGTAAGATCCCACCTGCTCAATCCATATTCCCCAAAATGCTGGAAACCAGCCTTCTACATGGGTGTCTGCCAAAGCCTTCTAAACTTCCGTAGTAGGGCAGTATGGGAGTGTTTAGAATAACTGGGGATGCAGCACCACGGGGAGGACACTTGCACAAGTGGAAATCATTCAAGTTGACAGGTCTAAAACTTCCCGCAGTGGACTTTGGCTCTGGGGAAGCCACTGAAAGTGGTTTAATTGCCACTGTCTGCACAGAAAGAACTCACTGTCGTTCACCACCATGCTGTCCCTTCCTTGTGAAGGAGATGGCCGGTTCTTGCTGCAGCTGGCTCGCTCTGGGGTTGATAAAAGCTCTCAGACCTTTCACCTTCTTTCATCTCTAACCGAGACTATTTTCCTCCTAACTCACTTGTAAAGGCTCCGCAACAGTGTGGGCAAAAGCAGTTGTCTGAGTTTACATTTATTTGCACTTCCACCCTTTGGATGGTGGTCTCCCTGGAGAAGCCTGCATTGATAAAGAGGCTGCAACAATCTTTTCTTGTATGCCAGCAGGCACTAGGGCAGGTGGGGAGGAAGGCAGTATAGTCAGAGAAAGGCTCCCTTTGCAGTTCTGCCATCCTCTTGCAGCACAAAACATCTTTGTGCCTGAATCTCTCTAACATGGGATTTATCTCAATGCATGCCAGAAGTGGAAATTGTAGGGTAGCTGTGGCTCAGGTGTGGCTGATCATGGTGTTATCTCACCCTGTTCTGAGTGATCAAACAGCCCAATCTGCCTTCCTTCTCTGAAGTTTTGACTATTATCGTTCCTTGTCAGGGTGTTAATAGGCACAAACACAATTTCATGTGTTCATGCAAATGCAGTCTGAGTTTGCCCATCAGACAGGTCTCCATCACGTGCTTAAGTCCTACTATAGAGTTTTACCTGTACATTTGTTCTTCAGCTCATTTTGCCTCTGGTGTCTGACTCTCCCCGCATCCTCACTCAGGCTGTCTATGTTGCAGTGGGATTTGGAGATAAATTAGCTTTGTCTTTAGCCCTTGGTACCTGCCCAGCTCCCTGGTACCAAGATACTTTTATGGATCACACAATGTAGAAAGAAAATGATGCTCCCCAGGGTCTGGGCCCCAGCTGGTGTAAACCAGCAAGCATTGGACCAGTGCTGATTTATGCTGTCTGGGGATAAGTCCCCTACCCCACCACTGAATCACTTTTGCTTTCTGTTCCAGATCACAAACTCAACACTTGGGTTTGGTTTGGTTTGTTGTGGGTTTTTTTTGTTTTTGTTTTTGGTTTTTTTTTCTGGAGACAGCAGGAAAGCAGCTGTGACTTGCACAGCAACAGAGAGGGTAGAAAGGCTGGGGGTTTATTGTTTCCCCTCTTGGGCTGAGCAATTTTCTTTCCTCATCATGATCATTTGAGGGAGGGAATGAGGAGAGAGAGCAATTGCTGGTAATACAATCCCAGGGAACACTTAGTTAAACTGACAATGATTTTTATTCTGGTAAATCCCTGACCTCTGAGACCTAGAGTCTCTTGCCTAAAAGCCTCAGAGGTTTTCTTTGTATTTGTGTGGGTGAGCATGTAGAGAATTAATTCCCTCCAGAAACTGAACCTGAGGGCAGCTCTTCCATGTCAGACCAGCAAGATTTCCCCTCGGGGGCCCTTTCTGAGTCAGGGGTGTGCTGCAGGGCTGTATTCACCCTGTAGGAGTTCACGCAAGCAAAAGGTACCTCTGTTTGTTTCCCGAAGAATAAATCAAGTGGTGAATCAGCAAGAGACACCAGCTTTCTAATTAAGTATTTGTTAGCACTATGTAAACTTGAGTCACTCTGGTGGAACCTGGGGCTTCGTAGCAAGGAGAAATTCTTTCCTGGGTCTGCAGAGAAAGGGGAGGGTTTTATTTTTCAGAAGAGGAAATTTTGCATTTCAGGAAATGTTTGCTGGAGATTTGATTGCTTTTTGGTTATTTTAGCAGCCATATGGTTTGTTCACATATAAATGCCTATGAAGCTCTGGTGGCAGAGCAGAGGTTCAAGCGTGGGCTAGAGCTCCCCATTCAGAAGGGACAGCATGCCTTGACTGGTTCATCTCCAAACCCAGCTTGCAGCTCGTCTGGTTATCGTAGCTCCTCAACTGCCCCCTTCTCCCAGCCTGGTCACCCTTTGATATTCCAGCTTTTCACCTTCTTGCTAAAGGTCAGCTGTCCACACCGGCTTGTCCAAGGTCATTCTCCAAGCACAGGATCTGGGATTCTTCTCCCAGAGAGGCATAAGGAGACCTCTGCAGTCTCTGCAGTGAACATTACCGAGGTCTGCATTGTTTCTAGGGTTTGCCTCAGTTCCATGCCAATGGGTAGTAAAAAATGAGGAGGCCTCTTGGAGATTAAGATGAAGTTTGTGTTATTTATTATACTACTCACGCATATAAAACAGCCATCTTTTTGCAGGTACTCTTGTGCTATTTGTCTCAATGACACCTTCTGCTCTGCTCTACAGTCATCTGACTTCTATTCCCAGCTTAAGAATTGGCCCTGGATGAAAGCCAGGATAGAAAAAATGGCTAGTTTTTGTCCCATACATGCACTAAACCAGTTGCGAATAGGACTCAGAGAAGAGAAATTTCAGTGGGAACATATCCCGGCCTCTCCCTCACCATATACCTGAGATGGGCCAAGGTATCCCACCACAGCTCAGCCACTGTCCCTGGCAGGGAGTGCTAGTAGCAGAGAGAACAGGTAACATCTTGACCTACTCATCTGGTCGGTAATCAGAGGTAGCAGATATTGTGAAGATGCACATGCCAGTTTAAAAGCTNGAGTGCTAGTAGCAGAGAGAACAGGTAACATCTTGACCTACTCAGTCTGGTCGGTAATCAGAGGTAGAGGATATTGTGAAGATGCACATGCCAGTTTAAAAGCTTATGTATTGAAATTTCTAACTCATGTCACATTTAACAGATATTAGATGGCTTCCACTTTTTAGTCACACTTTCTGTGCCTGATTCACAGACATACTCTGTTTTCAGTG
This sequence comes from Himantopus leucocephalus, assembly GCA_003993805.1. Taxonomy (NCBI): domain Eukaryota; kingdom Metazoa; phylum Chordata; class Aves; order Charadriiformes; family Recurvirostridae; genus Himantopus; species Himantopus leucocephalus. The sequence goes on along the minus strand of RSEF01000001.1, from coordinate 3,490,877 downwards.
GCGTACCAAAATTCAATATCCTCTTCCCACTTGGTATCTCACATTCTTCTCTCCTTCCTTCTCCCAACAGGGCACCCTCCAGAAGTTTGTAGACGACCTCTTTGAGACCATCTTCAGCACAGCTCACCGTGGCAGTGCACTTCCCCTGGCCATCAAATACATGTTCGACTTCCTGGATGAGCAGGCTGACAAGCACAACATCCATGATCCCCACGTGCGGCACACCTGGAAGAGCAATTGGTGAGTGAGACACCCCAGTACAGTCCAGCACCAGGTCTTGGACTAGAAGGAGAGTAGAGGGACATGTAGTTTGGGATCCAGCTGCTGGGGAAGCTGAGGAGCCTGACGTGGCATTCAGAGCACCAGGCTCAGTCTTCCCAAGCCTATGGGGAAGTCAGAAGATCCCAGAATCCAATGGATGCTTTCAGGGGTGGAACACTTTGGCTAAAAAAGTCCCAGTTTGCCTTGCATTACATGGGCATAGCAGTATTTCTGAGGGACCTCATGAGGATATAGGAGGAAAAACGGTGAAGTATTTAATGGCTGCAGTGTCCACANTGTCCATGCTCATAGGAATGTCTAGGGAGAAATGGGAGAGAGGGTTCAGCATCAGTGTCTTCATCTAGACTTGGTGTTTGAATTCCCACTATAGTCAGAGGGGAGGTAGAGCTCCATTTGTTTGCCCGCACATAGGTACCTAATGCCATCTGAGATATTTTAAGATATCCCAGACATCCACAGGGAATGTGCAGCACTCACAGGAGACTTGTACCCTCCTGGGCTGGCAGCTGGAGGCCAGGACAGTATCTCAAATGGTACTAAGCACTTAAAGGGTCTGGAGCTGTATGTGAGTCTCCTTCGGAGTGAGTGACAAAGTCTGACATCAGCCCCCTGCTCTAGCTGCCAGGCAGCAGCCCCTCTTCATTCCTGCAATGGGACAGCGGGGAAAAGCCAGGGTCGGTGAGGAGAAACAATCTCTGCGGCTCCTCTCCGCTGAGTCTCCCTGTTGGAAAGAGTCCCCTGGGGAATCGCTCCCTCCCCTTCTCCTGTGCAAATACAGGGACTATAAAAGGAACAGCAGAGGAGAGCCATGGGGCTCCCAGCTCATGCATTTTTTCCTTTTACCAGCCATGCTGATGGCAGATCGTCACAGCGCAGTGACATAAAAAAAGAAACCCCATGCACCAAAGAGGCTTTCAACTAATGAAACATTAGCATATTATTAACATTATCTGCGGCACTAATCTAAGGCTGATTGCAGCCACTCAGACTAAATGAGCAGGAGGTTTATTTAAGGGGGGAGGGGGGAAGGCAGAGTGTGTGTGTATGTGGGAAAAGGGGCAGTAGGAAGAAATCTGTTCAATCAGATTAAATTAACTCAAAGTCACATCACGGGCTTCATTATTCCCGGCAAGGGACACCGTGCCCCCAGCCCCTCCCCACACCTGTACACACACTCAGGCACACATACATGCACTCTCTGCTTGTCCTCACTGTGGCTGTTTGCCATCCAAATGCCCACAGAAGTTCCGAACAATTTACTCATCCATGTCGTCCCCCAACAGATGAACCTCTGTCCCAACACCCACAGAAGAAGTTCTGCACAGTTCACTCATCCACCTCGTCCCCCAACAGATGAACCTCCATGCCCAGACTAAAATGTTTCCCCCCCACAACTCCATCAAGTCTCTTTGCCAACACCTACCACTTCTTCTGAACTTGGCTGACAGGACTACCTGTGTGGGACTTTCCTTAGATTTGCTCTGGGATTTTGCTGGATCAGGAGAATACAGTGGATTAGGAAAAACTGGTGTCATCCCTCTGTCAGGACATGCTAAACCGACTGCTGTTACTCAAAATTTATTGGACCTGGAGATGACTTTTTTTATGTGAATATATGGGGGTAACGAGCAAATGGAAGGAACTGAGGAGCTGGGGCGTTTAGCCTGAATATCAGTTGAATTTGTTAAGCCAAAGAATAACCTCCTCTTGGGAAGGTGCAGACACTGAAGGTAGACTTAACAGTCTGCCTGACAGACAGACAAGAGTTTGACTTTGTGATCAGTGACACATCTCAGCTCCTAGATCATGAATGCATTTGCCCCAACAAAAAGGCTTGAGGCAAAGGCTGGAGGTAGACACCTCAGGGCATCTCATACAAATGAACGTCTCTTTTTAGAGACGTTTTAGAGACGTCTTAGAGACGTTTTAGAGACGTTCTTTTTAGAGAAATTGGAATAACATTTCCTGGGTTAGGGCAGATGCATTTTCATTTCAAAGGTTACAATGCTTGTTCCCTGTTTCCCTTTTTTTTTTTTTCCTTGAGGCAACAGGGTTTTCCCTATCACATAAGGACTGCTTCTTGCCCAATGTGTGGGGATCATACGCAGTCTTGGTCTTGAGCCGTGGAGCGTGACAGCACCTGGTGTCCACAGCATACAGCGTGTGTCATTAATACTCCTAATCTCAGCCTGGGAGCTCTACCTACCTCTCTTCCCGTGGGGTTGCTGTGACAGCTGAAAGCCAAGTCCCTCAATGACAAATGTTCGTCATAAATTTTGCAGGTTCAATGCCTATCCTCATCTGATGAAGCAGCCAACAGGTGCAACTTTACATTGCATCCTAACATACAGAAGATAGGAGTAATTTTCTTCACCTCAATTATACTCTCATTAATTTACGTTCACTTCAATAAGGTGGCATTGACTTTAAGAGTGACAAAATCCATCTTGTAAGGATAACAGGGACAAAAGCTGCTCCTGAGGTGACTACACAGCCATCCCTAGGGTCCTGTAGGGGAGGATTTTATTGTATATTGAAGCTTATCCCAGAATCCTTATCCCCATACCATGATCTTTGATTCCCATTCACCTGAAACCTCACACAACAAAGCCTGTGAGCTGTGCACTGACTGACTCACCTCTTTCACCTCTCTTGCAGCCTGCCATTACGGTTCTGGGTTAACATGATCAAGAACCCACAGTTCGTGTTCGACATCCACAAGAACAGCATCACAGATGCCTGCCTCTCTGTAGTGGCTCAGACTTTCATGGACTCCTGTTCGACCTCGGAGCACCGTCTGGGCAAAGACTCACCCTCCAACAAGCTTCTCTACGCCAAGGACATCCCCAGCTACAAGAACTGGGTGGAAAGGTGAGTTTTAGTTCTAGAAATAGGGATGACATAAGAAAATTATACCACGAAGCCCTTCTTCATGGATGGAGGTAGGAGGCATCATCAGTACTGCTTTGGTATATTTTTCTCTTTGGTTATTGCCTAAGTAGAAAGCTCCGTGTTAGCCTTTTGTTCTCACGTGCCTTGCAGCAGAGATGGAAATTTAATTAGAGGTGTGAATGGAAGGTGTTTGCCATCACTGTTTCTCTTGAGGAGAAACTGTTGAGAAGCGATAGAGGGAGGAAGGAAGGGGAGGTGGTGTGTTTGAGCCCTGTGAAGTACGTGGGCTTCTAAGTCTTTCCACACAGACCAGAAGTGGTTTGCTGTTCTCAGCGTTGTTGTGACAATCCCCACGCTGCCTAGATCCTAAGGGTCATACAATTATCTCCCCTTATTCCGAGTCCAGTAGTTTTACTTGGAGGCTCTTCTCCACTTTGAATGAGATGCCATAAGATTGACAGGCTGGTGACTGACGCTCTGCAGGTATTTTCTGAAAGGTCAGAGGTCTTTCCAAGCATTTTATCCACATCTGCAAGAGCTGTAGCTGTAGTGTTCAATCTACTGCACCGAAGGTCAGTGTCTGGCAAAGCTGCTCTACAGGGAATACAACCAAGACAACTGTTCTTGCAGCACATAGGGGCTTCAGTTTCTCTAAGATTTTCCACAGGACAAGCAAATAGCACATCCTGCACTTGGTTCAGCAGGAGCCTGTCTGCTGGAGCAAGCCTTGCAGAAGTTGATCTCTGCTTTGTTTTCCAGTATACTACACTTGCTTGGCATTATTGACAGGTTTGGGAACTGCACAGATGGAGAATGATTACCACTCTGTAAATACAAAGCGGGTTTCTTCTTACAGATCATTCCTGTGCAATGCCATCCAGTTTTAAGGAATGATTTGTCTGGATGACTTCATAGGCACTGTCTAAAATTGATACCATGTCATGCCGGTTATATGACACCTCTGCTACTGTAGGCACACGGCGCTGTAAACCACTGTATTTCCTTTGGTGGGGACGGTTTTCTCTCATTTTATGAAAGAAGAGCACGGCTGATCAAAGAGCTCTGTCCTCTCGTCGGCATGAGGTGACATCTTTTACAATAATGCTTCTATTGGTCTCTGATTTGTCTGGACAATTATTTTTAGATGTGGTTAAACACTTCTGCAAATGTCGTTTCTAGGCAACCTGTAAGGCTCTTGTGAGCTACCTTGCTTAATTATGACCTACTTCTGGTACTGTGTCCAAGTTTCTTAGTATGTATTGAGGTTGATTGCTGGATTGACCTGGATAGGGGGAAAGAGGCATTTGAGATTCATTTAGAAATCAAGTTTGCACCAACAGTGACCCAAAGGTGTCCTACTCCAGTGATGCTTTAGCAACCTTGCATGTAGCGGGTGGTTGGTTTCTGTGGACAAATGCTTTGTTTTACATGTGATTTTACATGATTGATTTTTTTATCTACGGAGCTGGTACATTTGAGTGACAAACTGAAGTATGTAGGTGGAGAACAGGGGANCCCCCCCCCCCCCCCCAGTATTGATTACACTTTGCAACTTTTTGGAGCTAAATCCTGTTGCCCAGAGATCTTCAGCAATAGGTGCTACATTTGCCTGGAAGTTTTCCTGAACAACTGGTTTTGCAAACGAGGTACATAACACCTCCTGCTGCTGATAAACAGCACTGGATTTCTATGCCCAGCATGTGCTGGGTTGTTATCTGCACTGATGTCTGACAACTTGAACTGAAGCCCAAGGGGAGGCTGCAGGTTTTGGAATATGGTTAGAGCTTCTGCCCTGCTTATAGTTTTGTGTGTCAATTCCACTGACTCAGTGCAGTGGCACCTGGATGCTGTGGTAGATCAAAGAAAAACATATCAAGGATGAGTAGAATATAATTTCAATTCTACTCTGAGATAATGAATTCCTTTTCTCCATTCTGCAACTGTACTTTGAAGGAATTATTCCAACTCCAATGGCTTCCAGTACTGGTTGGAGCTATTTCTGTAGTCAGCATCAGCTGGAGAGAGCATCCTTCAAGACCACTAGACTTCTTCAAAGAGAGAATCATAAGATAAAAAGATTTTCAGTCGGGAAGTTTAAGAAGCGGTTGAGTAAATCAGAAGAACCTGAAATCAAATGAACTTCTTTGATGAAGAAGAAGCTGTAAGAGGGCAATTAGGCAGTGGTAGATTGTAACCCTACTTGAAGGCACTCTGGAGTAAAGACAGGCTCCTGTCTTTTAAGAGGTCTGTTGAAATGGTAGCTGGGCTGGGTTACTCCAAGGCTTCCCTTTGCAACTCCTGGTTTCTCAGTGTGTAGTGTGCCTTTAGGACTCACAAAACTCAAAGCAGGGAATTACTTTGGCACAAGAAGCAAGAGTGGGTGAAAGTACCTACCTCCAATCATTCAAAGATTAGTGTGAATGTACATTGGGAAAGGAAAAGCTACCGATTCTGACCTCCACATGGTAGTCAACTGGGAGTTTGATTTCAGTAGTCCTTTTTTTTAACGCTGTTGGAAGCAGAGGTGGACTCTGCCCACTGAAACAAATCCAGTGAGCAATCCTGACTTTTGGGAAAACCAGGTTCAGCCTTCAAATTACACACCCAGGGCTCTGTCATTGTGAAAACACATGGCTAAAAAGTATCCAGGTGCAGCCACAACTTGAATTTCCTGCGGCAGAAGATGAGGCCTGACTGAGGCAGGAGAATTAACCCAGGAAACGGGGACAGACTATTTGGCTTTTGTTGAAGCCATGAAGAGTCAGACTGTAGTTCTAAAACAAGGTGGAGGCTTTTCAATTATCATTATCTGAGTCTATTCAAAAATGAGGAAAAGAATGGGAACGGTGGACCAGATTCTCATCTGACTTTTGTTAGTAAAACTCCATAGGCTTTGCTGAATTTACATTAGACCAGCTTCAGATCTGCATCTTTTCAAGTTTACTTCAAATGTCCCCTTTGAGCCTAGAAATCTGGAGAACTTGGGAGCATTTGATGTAATCCCCAAGCAATACAAAGGGGAGCCTGTTCTAATTGGGACTGTCTCATTAGCATTCAACACCACACTGAAAAGATGACAAAGGGCTGTGGCTGACCTTTCATTTCTCTCCATGCTGCCAAGCTTATGATAACACTTGTTTGAACTTCATTAACACCGTTTAATTGCCTGCATCACAATCAATACGATGTTTCCCTACCGAAGCCTGGCATGAAGGCAGGGATGTGGGAGACTGAAAAGGGGCAGAGCACAAAAAGCGGAAGCCAAAGAGTTTTTCCTTTGCATGCTGGTGCCCCAAATACCTGCAGTGCTGCAAGGAGAGGAAGTGGTGCTTTTTTCTTATCCCTGCAGTGACTTGGTCTCCTTTTGCCTGCTTATTGTGCATTAAAAGTAGCCCCTCAAAGAAAATTTGAAAGTCCACAGAGATATTGCGAGTATTCTTAACACCTTGAGAATCTTCCAATGAAGACCATTCAAAATAGGCTTGCCAGGTTTGGGACTAAAAGAGGTTTAAAGTGATCTAGCTGTGGAATTCAGAATTATAACATCTGCAATTTATTATGTTAACCTGTATAAAAAGACTACTTGATCTAGCTGTTGGTAGCCAGATCCTGGGTCCGTGAGCTCATCTATTTCCTCGTCTTGAAGCAGCTATGATTTGCATGGCATTAGTCTTTAGATGTCAAGGTCTTAAGCTTGTTAGAAAATGCTGTGGGTGTGCGTTTGGAGTACGCAAAACGGAGAGTCTGTACCTGTTCAGGATGTAACCCATATAACTTGTCAGCCTATGGTTTCAGGACTTTGTAGTCAGTAGATGGTCTCTTCCAGTGCAGTGGTTGTGATGTCTGTTGGCCACTTTGCAGCTAGTTTAGAAACAAAGACAAATTGGAGTAGTTTAGTGCAATAGAGATTATAAGCTGCATGCACCCTAACATTGTAAGTTATTGAGGCTTTAAACAGAAACATTGGGGTGACTGCAAGGGCTTTAAAAGAGAGCATCAAATGACAGGTGTAAATCCTGGCTCTACTTTAAAAAATGCAGTCCTTTGTATCTCCTTTCCCTGCCAGAAAGAAGGCTGAAGATATAGCATACCAAGGGTCAAGGTAGGGGGTGTTGTCAGTGGAGATAATAAAAAATGGTGCTGGAAGGGGCCTCAGGAGGTCAACCCAACCAGCTCCTGCCTCAGGGCAGGATCAGCTCTGTCTAAAGCCTTCCTGACAGATGCTTGTCTACCCCTTTCTCAAAGGCCTCCAACGACAGAGCCTCGGCTCTCAACAGAGTCTCTGCTCTCCTCAGGCAATTCGTTCCTGCGCTTCCTTGTCCTTCCCATCAGTGTGTTCTCCCTGATGGCCAGCCAAGATCTCCCTGGCTGTAATTAAAGCTCATACCATCTCATCTCATCCCCGGGGACATGGGGTACAGCTCATTCCCTGCCTCTCTGCTGCAGCTTTTGCTGTATCTGAAGACTGTTCGCTCATCTTTCTTCACTTTTAGTCTACAAAAAACTCCTGATATTTTCTCATCACAGTAACATGCTGCTCTTACATAGTGCAGTTTCCAGCAGGCAGAATGACAATATGTCTATAATCAGAGGGCTCAGCCTCAGACCCACACATCTTCTGCACTGAGATGATGCTGGAGGGTTTCTTCTCACGGAGAAACTACCTGTGCACCGATTCACTCTTCAGCCATTGACCCAGTGCTGCCCACCCATCTGAGATGAAAAACAGCAGAAAAAGTCATGTGCATGCAAAATAAAATCAGTGCCCAAGCTAGGGGATGCACACACAGACAGAAACGTTCCCTCAAGCTCTTCAAGGCAAATCTCTGGAAGAACTGACAGATCTTCAGCTAACTTTGGGGCCGGTACCTGTTGCGTACCTGTCGTGCTATTACTGCCAAAGTCCAATTAGTGTCCAACAGCCTGGCCTTGAACCTTGCTCCAAAATAGGATCAATCAGGGCTAACAGAATCTCGTGGCTGCACGTAGCCGAATCAGCACAAATGCAAACTTTACAGCTCACATGCCTCCCAGCAAACTAAAATTGCCATGTCATGTCAACAGAAGAATTGACAGTATGTCCTTGCATTGCTTCACTTCATCCCATAAAAGAGCTGGCCGCTAGGCTTTTCCCAAGCTTTCCTTCAGCCCTTCTCTGCTATAACAGTCCCCAAAATCCCTTTCATACATCTCTTCCTCCTTCAGTGGTCTTGATACAGTTGGCTATTGCATAACCCTAATTATGTTATTGCTGTAATTGCGTCTGCCGTCTGCAGCACATGGATTCGTTACAAGCTTTTCATATGCTAAAATGATTATTAATGAGTGCAGCCCCAACCCAGCGACGGCACAACAACAGCCATGACAAAAAGATCTTTTGGAAGGCAATTAGCTCCATGCTAAGCTGCCTAAACCACGGCGGTGCTGGAAAATTTCAGACGGGAGAGGAAGCATTGGCAACGCGGCTTTTCTCTTCTCTTTTGATGAGTTAATGAGTTACTGAGTGGCAGCCGGCGCAGTCATTCTTGTGAAACAGCTCCATGAGGAGCCTTTCCTCGTTGGTACCAAAGGCAAGAGCATTTACCCCTGCCTAAACAGAGGGCAAGATGTATTCCCAGGTCACTGTTGTATTGCTTTCCTTAGAGAAACAAAGCAAAACAAAACAAAACAAAACAAAGACAACCCAGGGAAAGAGTAGGATGTGACAGCAACAAGAACAATTAATTTTTGAGAATAAGAGGGAGCACTACTTTATACTGGTGCATCCAAAATCCTTCCCCCTACAATGGTGGTAGTAGATGGTCGCATGGGCTGTCTTGTTCAAGCCAGGCTGGGGTGAGTTGCTGTGCTAGTGATACCTGTGAAGTCACATCCTATCGTCTAGTAATCCTCACATCCTCCATTTGAGTTGCTGATGTGCCTGAGTGAGAGATTTACTCAAAATTTCTCGAGGGTTTTATTGCTTCTGATGTCTAATGAACAAATTTCCTGCCACATCAGAGAACAAGGAGGCTTGAGGTAAGAACTCTGTCTTCTCCTGTGATTCAGGGGAAAATCAAGCATGTAGGGAATGATCTTCTAATATGCATCTAAGAATCTGCCAGAAACAGCTGGGAAAGGATCCACTGGAGATAACCAAAACTGGAGTACAGAAGAAGGAGCAAATCTGCAGCCCCAGGCCAGTGAATGGTGCCCATCTGACCAAATAGTCATTGTCTTCTACTTTGGACTCTCAGTCTTGAACCTTCAGAGGCAGGCTGAGCTGGATTTGCTGCTTTTCTACTTTTCTGTCTCATTCAGAGAGAATCTGGCTTAATGTTACATTCCCAACCTCCTGCTGGCTAATGCACGTTTAACAGGCACAAACTTGAACACAGGAAGTTCCATCTTAACATGAGGAGGAACTTCGTTCCTTTGAGGGTGGCAGAGCACTGGCACAGGCTGCCCAGAGAGGTGGCGAGTGTCCCACACTGGAGACATTCAAAACCCGCCTGGACGCTGTCCAGGCAACGTGCTGTAGGTGACCCTGCTGTGGCAGGGGGGTTGGACTAGGTGATCTCCAGAGGTCCCTTCCAACCCCCACCATTCTGTGATTCTGTGAATGCAGCTTCTGGGGCTGTGGAAGTGTGAGTCAATGATCTGCCCTTGTCTCAGGAGAGATCTGGTGGCCCTCAGCTTTGGGGTGCTCCCAAGGAGGCAGCGTGGTAAAAGAGCATCTCTCTCCCTCTGCATTGCCTCACAGCTCGGCTTTGTTGTAAGTGGGATCTGTCAGCTGCTGGGGCGAAGGGAAGCAACACGCAGGCAGCCTTGCAAATGCCGGCAGTGAAAATGTAAGGACCTCTGGGGTTCGGTGACAGCTTCACAGTGGTTTTTGAAGACATTAGGGGTATGCAAATGGCAGAGGGGTCCTAAGTACCTCTGAGGATCTGGGCTCAAATAGAAGGTAAATAAAGACTCGGCAGGGATGTTGTCATCTTCCTGCTAAGATGCTTTAATATACACATTCATAATTTCTTTAGATAGCACCATGATGGCTTCATTAGAAACACTTCTGTATAAATAAGTCATTTGGCCATGGCAGAGTTCTGATGGAATGATATTATATGTCTTCTCCCTGTACTAGCAGCTAGGTTTGATTATTGGTACATGGGGTTTTTTTCCCTTCTTTTTCTTTTATTTTTCCTGCGAAACGCACTTGCACAGTATCTTGGTTTGCAGCCTTAACGGGTAATAACTGCTCAGGTGTATGACAGCAGGGGAATTGAGTCCAACGGAGACGAGGACGCTTTGGTGTGGCGGTGGGTGATGGTCCGTGAACGCAGCACACTGAGATCACAGCTTGAGAGTCTGTCATGGCCTCCAAGCCCTGAAACTCAGACTCTTGCATCCTGTCCTTCGCTCCAGGGAGCATTGCGTGTTGCTTTTCGTTGTTCAGTCATGGGAGTGTTATGCTGCTGGGAAAATGTGTTACACTGCAGGGCTGGAGAGGGACCAGGGAGCTTTCAGACCCTTGCGAGTCACAGACTCAGGAGAGTGTTGCTAACATGTGAAAGGGAGACAGGAGAAACTTGGAGAAGCTGGTTGTACATGTCTCTGTGTTTCACTTTTTAGGAGCACTCCGTCCCTGCACCCACTGTCCTGCCACCATTTGATGACTAGCTGAACCAGAGAGGAAAAGGATCATTTCAACTGGTTGTCAGAGCCAGACTGGCAAATACACCACAGTATCTCCACTTTCCTCCAGCAGCCTCATTTATTTTTGCTGTGATGTAATCCCTTTCCCTTTTCATTTCGCCTAGCAGGAGGGTGCCTATGCAATATTCATAAGGAGCTGGGTTCTTCTCCATGGGCTCTTCTTAGGCACCATAAATCAATGCATTTCACTGCATTGCGGGCTATTTTTCCTCACAAGTCTATGAACCGTGCTGGTTGCACATGAATGTAGTTTTATTTGGGTGCCAAGGCACACCTCGTTTTTTGGCCATAAGACTCCACATTTCTCAGCAATGTGCTTTGGCTCTGAGGAGCCTGCAATAGCACTGTCATGGATGCCATTAGTTCCTGATGCTTTCTCTTGTCAGAAGTCCATCAGTCACAGGTGTGATTTTGTCCAGCTGCTGATGCTGAGACCTGTTTGAGTTTTTCTGGGAGTAGCAAAGGTCTAGAAATATTTATTAATCATGCTCACTATCTTCTCCTGGAGGAGAAGTTCTGTAGTTCTGCAGGACAGGTCCTCAAGAGGTTTCCAGATGGCTCCTTCCCTTATAAACAACTGGTCAGGTCTACCTGGAGGTTGGGGGTTAGACAAAGTATAAAACAAAATCAAGCCCGGACAAATCACCACTGGAGTACTGGGAGTGGGCAATATTTAGACCATGGGACTGAGTTAAACCAGGATTTTTGGCTGGTTCTGAGCCCAGAAGACAAGATGCTAGGACTCCAGGGAGAGTAATGTTGTGCATACTGGAAGTTGCAGTGAAGTTAAATTAGGTTTGCATGAGTTTTTGTGATGAGCCAGACTCTAGCTCTGGAAAAGTTCAGGCTGGAAGACTATGAACAGAGCTGGGAGAAGGACCTCTGCCTGCTACGCCTTTCTCTCCCAAGGGTTACATCAACCCCTGTCTGCAAAACCAGGATAGCAACTGAGACCAACCCATTGCAATAAATCAAGATGGGAGCTCAGGCAACAAAACCAGACAGCAAAACTGGAGCCTTCTGGTGTGGAGGTGTTTCCTTCCAGTGCTCTTACACTGTGCTGTCTTTCACAGGAGACTTTGGCAGCTGCTTGTCCCGCTCTGTCATAGACAGTATTTTCCCACTTGTCTGTCTGAAGGATCTTTATCATACAGCACTTACAGTGTCCAATTTCTCTGCCGTGGAAAACAGCCTCCATCTCAGCAGGTGTCTCAACGCTGTTTACAGGACACCTGTCAGCTCTTTTGGCTCCCCGTCCCCTCTGCCTCCTAATTATAAAATCGTGGATTGCTGCAGCTATGGGCTTTTTTTTTTTCTTTTTTTTTTTTTTCCTTGTGCACAAAATGTCAAATTGCAGAAATTAAAAATGTAAATGATGGCGTCTAATTAACCAGTTGACAGCAGAGCACAGCTGCGAGTGACAGTGACTGATTACCTTCCGCAAACCTTGTCCTCCAAGACCTGCCTTACCCAGGGGACGAAGGACATCGAAAATAGCAACTTCCTTAAAGAGACATTACTCTGCTGGTGAAGCTTGATGGGCAATGGTTCTGAGGGCTCCATATCCTACAGATAAAGCCCCACTCTTCTTGTGGTCAAGGGGAATGGCATTGACTCCTAAGGGAAGCAGATTTTTCCCCAGTGAGAGTGGAGATGGGGGTGTTGAAGCTTGTTGCCACAAAATATGACATCAGACGAGCTTAAAATTTGGGGCTAAAGGGAGATGCTGAGCAGAAGAGGAGTTGCTGGGATCGACTGGATTCAGCAAGGGAGGTGGATGATGTTAGCAATGGATGCAGATGTACTGGTGTGAATGCTGCACGCAAACATGCAAGGGTTTGGGTTTTTTTTGTCTGTGGGAGTGAAATCCTGAGCTCTCAGTGGGCAGCAAGGTCAGTGGGACTTCTCTGTGGGACTAGAGGCCGGGATCAAAGCCCTTGAAGGCCTGACAAAGGAATCCAGCTCAATAGGTACTGTCTACTTTTTTGATGGCATCAAGAAAATTTACAGGATGCTCTTTGGGACTTCAGTCTCAGAATAGGGTTGAGTGAATACAACACACATCTGGTATTTAGGAACAGTGCCTCAGTAATTTCCACTTTTGGCTAAGTCATCTCCCTCGCTGTAAAAGAACATGACCAGGTATATCATTGATGCACCAGAAGAGCCCAAGAGTGCTGTGTGTTCTTTCTCCTTATTGTTGGTGACTTTCATCTCTTGACTCCTTACTTTCTCCCCTCAAGAAACATCTGTATTTCTCTCTCTCAGGTACTATTCAGACATCGCCAAAATGCCAGCAATCAGTGACCAGGACATGAACGCCTACTTGGCTGAGCAGTCTCGCATGCATATGAATGAGTTCAACACCATGAGTGCGCTCTCAGAGATATACTCCTACGTTGGCAAGTACAGCGAGGAGGTAAGAGCCTTGGAGAGGGGAAGAGCAGTTCTGCAGGACCACAGGACTGCCCACCTATTCCCAGGTCCCAGCACGTGTCACAGATACCTATGTTCATCCTGGCTAAGGGGATGATGGATTTAAGGAATGAAAAGCAAAGCCTGAGGTCTGGAAAGGGAGGGTTTGGGATTATTGGTCTCCCCAGTACTCTTCCATCTGGAACCTTGTTATTTTTGTCTCCTATTATTGGCCAATCAGATGTAGCTGGCTTGCAGTAGTCGATGGTCAAATGTTAACCTGCTACAGAGGAGCCCTACCTGAGCTCTGCACGACATGTGGCCAAAAGTTGTTTAAGCATACGTGCCCAGTACCATTTCAGATACCCTAAAGCACCCAAGAATAGTCCAGCAAGCATGATGTGGGTCTTAAAGGTGACAAACATGGTTCTGTGTATGGAAGACTGGGTGAGATACCTTAGGGCATGTCAAGTGGCATGGCAAGGTGATGAATACAGCTACCAAATAACTGATCTCCAGGATAAGAATCCATTTGATTGGTTGCAAACTAGAGGTCTGCATTTGGTCAGATCTACCCCAAACTGCCTGCCTAGTTCCCCACCGGTTGACTGACCTGCTTTGCATAATCTGAACTAAGCCTGGGACCTAGTTTAGAGAAAGCTAACCCTCATCTGCTGCTGTAAGATGCTGGACTCAGTACTTTTGGGAAAAAAAAAAAAAATAAAATCCCTATCAGATTTTTCTCTCTCCTTTTCCAGATTCTTGGAGCCCTTGATCAAGATGACCAGGCTGGGAAACAGAAACTTGCCTACAAACTTGAACAAGTCATAACCCTCATGAGCATAGACAGCTGAGAACTGTCCTGCCAGGGACACCCTGGGAGGGATAAACCAAGTCGTGCCTCACTCAAGATCATCATCTTTACCAAGTGCAAGTTTTGATCGGCTGTAAGCAGAGTCACCTGAACAGCGCTCCTCTCTCTCTCTCTCTCATTTCTTTCTCTTTCAAAATCTATGGACAAAGCGACAAAGCCCCAGGGGTTAAAAGAAAAGACTGCAGAGGAATCTTGGCTCTGGGGATATCAAGACATTTGGGTGGAGCTCTCCTTTTCACAGCTTCCCCTCTGCCTTTGCCCTAGAGAAAAACTATTACACACAACTTCCCCCCACAAACCCTCCCCCAACATCACATAGTCACTCTGCAGATGGGGAATTGGGAGGTAACTTCTGTCATGCTGCTTTAACTGCCCTCCGAGGGCTGTAGCCTCTGGAGCGGACATGGAAATGAACTCAGTATTACTAAAAGTCTCCCCAAGGGGAAGGCAGCCTGCCTGCGGGGATCCTGGAGGTCCGGAGCAAATCAAGATCCTCTCCTGTAGAGCCATTGCAACTCTATCTCTTGATAGTAACCCACTGGGAGAGGAACCCCAAGGCTCCCTGAAAAATGCCACAGCTCTGTCCAGGGTGGGACCATTGTGGCTCTTATCTGCCTTGGCAAACAGCGGTGTAGCTGCTCTCTTGGGACAAGGGAAGGGTCAAGAGGGGAGGAGGAGACCGATGCTCCCCTGCCCATGTGTTTCATATGATTATTCTTATTTTTCAAAGAGACCTGTGTTCCCCTCCGTCTTTCCCATTGTGTCCTGTTGGTCGTAGCACTGCGGCAAAAATGCTCTCTCTGCTCAGTGGCATCCCGTCAGTGGTGGTTCTGTTCCTTCTGGCAATGGACAGTGCAGCATCTCCCTTGTTCCCACCTCAGCTTGGAAAGCAAGAGTCAGAAGTCTCATTCTGTTCCAGGCAAGGAGCTTGGCCTCAAAAACCAACCAGAGGTGTGTTTTTTTTAAAAGCTGTTAGTTCTTTCCATTTTGTTTCCTCAACTGAAACAAAGCTATTGTTTTCTCATGGTGGAATATCAGAAGGATACTGAAGGGCTTGCCGTGAAGCAAGGTGGTGCATAGGACTGATGGTAAAAACTTCCTTCAAAGCCACTCCTAAGAGGAAATATCACCACATATTTTGGAAGGAAATTTTGGACGAAATCCAAATGAAACACTGCAAAATATTCTTCTATCTAGATACTCCCAGCCAAACTGCATGTCTTCTGGAGATCTCTGAACTGCTGTAAGTTCATCTGCCTTTTAGTGCCAACTCCTGGTCTTTCCTCTTCTCCATTTCTGGAACCAACAGGCCTTACTGAGGGCACAGTTGCTGCCTGGGAAGGATTTGCTCTCTCTTTACGCTTCTATCCCTTCAGAGATCACTGTCACCACAGGACAATTGTGGATGATTAGCCCATACTTTCCTCTGCTCAGCTCCTCCAGAACAACATCTCAACCTGTTTCATGGCCAGCCTAAAAGGAATGAGCTCCTGTGTCTCTTCTGCATTTGGCTATTTTTTTCCTACAGCTGCCAGCCTGGATAACACCATGGCTCAGCATAGTGGGAGACCCTCAGTGTCTGGAGAACCTTGCATCTTGTTCACCATGGAGGCAAGAGCTGGGTCTGCATTCATCTCACCAGAAATGAACAGTGCTCACTAGCAGATGGAGGAGTGGCTTGATGCCATGGAGAATCAGCCCACATCCATCTCACACCATCCTCAGAGCTACAGCCTGGATCTACTTTGCACCTGGAGGAAGGAAGGGGTAAAGACAGGGTGTATAAATTGATTATGGAATGAGTGTTTTTGGTTTTATTCATGCCTCTTGCTAACAAACCAGAACCTCTTCAGAGCAACAGATCATGTGTGCATGTCATGGGGGATGTGGTGCAAACAGGAGTCAGTCAGCAAGCGGGTTTCATTCAGCCAAGCAGATACACATGTAGGCAAGTCTTTCTAGAACTATTTAAAGAACAGCAGTCCAAAACTGGATGTGTGTGTGGGGAGAACTTCGCAAGATTCATATTGAAACAGCAAACTTAGGGACACGTCTTGGTTTTAAAACCCCAGACATTTCTCTCTTGATTATAATTATTATTATTTTGTGCGTGTGTGGGTGTGGGCGTGTGTGTATCTGTGTGTGTGTGCTTTATTTCCTTTTTAATTTTGCTTGCTTTCTGTTTGATTGCTGAGCTGATGGACTCATCATGCACCTTATGGACATCTCAGCATTTTTAAGAGGCCTGCGCACTAGGGATGAGTTGGGTTTTGTTGGTTCTGCCATGATTTTGTTGATCCATTTAGTAATGTTGGCGCATGTTCCAGACCCATTGATTATGGCTGTGAAAGTGGGGTGGAAGTCCCACCAGAGCCAGTGGTATGAAAATTACAACAACACAAACACAATATTTTTTATAAGTACATAAAAAAAGGAAAATTAAAAAAAAAAAAAAGGAAGAAACCAAAGGTTTTGACAAAAAAAGTGCCACAAAAGATAAATATGGACCCTATTGTCATGCCTTGTACTCACAGCTGGATGGTAGGAGTCTAAGGACAAATAGCTGGCTTGGAAGGAAGTGGTTATGAGTGATGGGCTATACTGCCTGGACATGCGCACATGAAAGGAAGAAGAAGCTGTTTAAAAAAAAAAAAGGTATCAAAGTGAACTGGTGTAATCCTGCACCGTTACTGAAGTCAGAGGAACACCACAGGGGAAATTTGAGACTCACCCTATTTCTTTTTGGTGTTTTCAGGGCTGTGTTTTTGTTTTATTCTGGTTGTTTTCCATTGTTATTATTTTATTTCTTCTTGCTGGTACGGAGATTTTCATCTGTAATATATATATATTTTTCAAGAAAAACTTGAACACCTCAGAGACACTGAGAATGAAACACTTAGGGGAAATGGGAAGCGCTATGAGATTAGTGTCTTAACCCTTCCCAAGTTCCCATTTAGGCATTTCCATTTTCTCTCCACACTCATCTTTCCCCCATCCCCAGGATTTGAAAGAAAATCTGTATTATGCTTCTCTTTCATCTCCTCCTTTTTTTTCTTTTTTGTTTCTGTTTTTGTTTTTCCTTATTTGGTGTTTGAGCTGGTTTCAGTTTTTGCTTGCAAAATGTGCCAGAATCGTGATGTAAATGCGTGGGCTTCCCCCTGCCCTGTCCCCTTCAGTGCCCTTCCCATTTCCAGTCTATGAGAGGTCTTGGCATCTTTCTTCCTAGCCTCACCTGATGAGCTAACTATTTTTTATGTGCATGTAAAATACAACTAAAAACAAAGACACAAGCAGAAGAATGAGCCCTACTACCACATGGATGCGTTCTTTTCCTCTTCCTTTGACTTGTTTTCCCCCGCCTCCCTTTCCACACTTGATCAAAAATGCCCAATAGGTGGTATTCCACACTGGTTTTCAAGCCACACAGAGAGAACTGGAGCCAAAGTCCCTAGAAGGCAATGGACAGGTTCTTAATATCCAGAATATGCCAGATGATAGGCTGATCTTTATGGGTATTTCTCAAACACTGCAATCAAGACAATGAATGCTGACACTTGCAGGACGATCAGAAATGGGGAAAGGGAACTCATGAAGACTTCCTGTGGTCCTACTGAGAGAGATAAGATTTTTTCGTCACTGCAGAGTTTGCTCTGGGGCTTTGCACCTGGGTTAGAGGAACAAAAGGTGAACAGTCCCTCTTCAAACACTATCCTCCCCGTGAATGTACTCACCTATCAATGTCACAGTGATCTGCGACATAATCCATCATGTCATCTGCTTTTGCACGCTGAGCCTTCCAGTAAACACTGCTGTGGGAAAAGCTGTGTGTTATCTGGGAGAAGGTGTTAAAGATTGCTAGTGCTTGAACAGATAGCACAGGAGAACTACCGCAAAGGAGAAATGCAGCCACCCAAGGGCACCTTGCTCTCCCAACATGCCCCAATCCTTCTTTTCCCACTCTTCATTCTGTCTTGAGCATATCTGAAGGTTTGGTCCAATCCAGAATACACCAGCCTTGCTCTGTTAGGTAAGAGGACTATGCCAATTTTCTCATCTGTAGTTTTACTACTATAGTTGCCTTCTCATACCTCTTTGACACTGGAGACCATAAAAAAATGCTATGGCATGAAGATTTAAAAACAGGATTTTGGTTGGTATTTGCTTTAATTGAAAAGTGATTACCAAAGGTTCCAGATCTTGTGCATTAGCCCACAGGGAGGTGTTTACCATGAAGGGAAAAACACCAAGCAAATCACATAATTGTCTTCATTATTTTTAATAATGCTATTGAAAACTGATATATAGAGAGTGGTAAGAGTCCAGTGGTTACTCTCACTGTTGAGTGAGCCAACACAAAGATTACACATCCCTTCCGCATTTCCTAAAGGATGGGATTTCAATGGTGTAACAACCCAACCCAAGCACAAACCAGTTAATATCAAGAGGAAAATTGTTTAAAAGTAAGCTGAAACACAAAAGGTAGATGTCCTTCACCAAGGCTTTAGTGAAGTGCTTTGGAAATAAACACTATTGTGTGGTAGACTATTCCAAAGGAAGGCTGGAAACCTGAAAGGACTGAGTCCCAGGGCTCCTCTTGGTGGGGTATACGTTTGTGTCTCCACATAGACAAAGGACCCTCAAGACCAAGAAGCGTTGCATGCCAAAAAGAAAAGTCTGGGCTGCTGGAGATGACCAGGACTACTCTCTCACATCACCAAGGCATCAGTAAAGTCATGCTTCACCCTTGCCAGCAGCCTGTAGAAGAATTACTCATGAAGCAAATTCATCTAATAGTGTGGAGATATTGCTTGGCACTGTAAAAGGAATGAGAGAGAGGAAGAAAACTGGTCCTGTTTCCCAAACTCCTGGGGCAGGCTCTAGTGTGTAAGAGGTTTGTTCCTCCATAGAAATCTGTTGTTTTCTGTGGTGGTCATTGCTGATGTGGGAAGATGCCATGACCAGATAAGCACTTTGCCAGAACCCCATCAGTCTCAACAAGGTGTTTCTAGTCTCTTCTCCTTGGTTCAGCATTTAGCTGAAGAAGCCAGACAGAGGACAATGTATAGAAATATGCATGTTGGCCTCACCAGGTCTGCGTGGTTTTGAGTCACTCACCGATAATTCCATCCAGGAATCGCAGTTTGCATATCCCTCACCCCTGAATGAGGAAAACAATATAAAAATCCAGCTCTCAAATCAGTGCTGTTGTCTAAAGTCTTCTTAGCCTGTGATAACCTCCTCCCCTGGAATGACCAGGGGAGTCCAGGAATGGATCTCTTTCTCCAAACTAGGGAGCTATGATGATTTACACAATTATAGTAGCTTGGGTTTCTATGTTGACAGATGCCTCACCATGATAGCTGTTGGCATAGCCTCAGTGATGCCAGGACAATTTTCTCTGTGCATCTGATGAGTAGTAAAAGAGTTGTTCTCCAGGGCAGATGGAGGTCTTGGCATGTCCTAGGTCTTGCTGTCCAAACTTGGTATGCTGTGGAGCAGGCAACTGATCAAGTGAGTGAACCTCACCGTCATGGCGTGAACCTCAGGCTCCTGGCCGTTCACAGATTGAGTTTTCCTGCTTTGCATCGAATGCTGTTCCCATTTCAGACTATCATTGGGTCCCTGGAGTCTGACAGTTTTCCCTCACCTCTGCCACTGTGCAATGCCCCTTCCTCCAAAAAAGCTTCATTGTCTTACAGGGGGTAAACATTCTGCAGAGAATACTTTGAAAACAGAGCTTGTCGACCATGTTTTATTTGGGACGGCTCAGTTCACTACACTGTTAGAGAAGCACCTAAGGGGACACAGGCTTACAGCAACAAAATAATTTGTAGAAGGATGTCAAAAGAAAAAAGTAAAAAAAAAAAAAAGATCTACACTTGGAAAAAAATAAAACCACCAAAAAAAACCCAGCGAGGATATAAAGCTGCTTAGTCTAATCAACCTGTCACGTGTGTGATTTCTGTTGCTGTCGTTGTTGTTGTTTGTTCATGGGCGCTTTTTTTTGTGTTAATCTTCTGTTCTAAAAACGGAGAGTTTACCTCAAGAAATTCTTTCTGCTTGGAAACAGATCACCTCAAAGACACTCGCAGCAGAGACCAATGTGCAGGGAAGCTCAGTAAAGCGAACCTGGGTGTGGAAAACAGGGGGAAAACCAGGACATTTAGGCTCTTTCAGCATTCCCTTCTCTTGCTGGTGTGGTCTAACATGGCTCCTTGACTCTGAGAGCAGCATTTCCAGTAGGAGAGGTTGCTGTTCACTTTCAGATAGACTGAGGCACAAGAGCCAGTTGGAGAAATCAAGGCACATGTCCAAGCTTGCAGTCCTTTCTGAAGTATCTTAAAAGAAACTTGGTGTTATTTAAAATTTCTGTGCTGCTCTTTCTCCAGTCCCTGGAGAAAACCCACTTTCCAGCCCAGAGTTGGGTAAGGAAGCAGAAAGATTAGGTGCTAGCTAAATGCTCCCAGTGTTTTCCCTAAGGAATCAAGACAAGAGGCAATTATTTAACGTCACAAGACAGGCCCTTCCTAGTGTCTGACCCTGTGTCTTGGACATACACATGAGCCCAGAACTCTCATTCTCTGTTTTGCTAAAGCTTCCACCTTAAATACAAAATCAATGTAAAGACATATCCTTTCACTACAGTGTTACTAACAGCCTCAAAGAGATGTCAAGACAGCATTAGAAAGGAGGTTGGGATCTTTTTTCTTAGGTTGTTGTTGTTGTTGGTTTGATTTTCTTTTGAATTGATCCTAGTTAAAAAAATAAATAAAGTCTATACTATTTAAATTGGAATCCCGTTGTTACTTGGTAAAGGCAAAGCTTCTGTACCTTTGTTATAATTAATTGTATACCTGTGTATGTAAATATAAGGCATTCCTATTTTGCAGTCCAGAACAAAAAAGAAAAAAACCTATTTGTAATATAGAATAAAGTTTATTAAAAAAAAATAAAGAAATAAAAATGCCCCGGGCTGTGATTGATGCTTCCTGTGGCCAAATGGAGCCAGAAGGAGGGAATTCAAGTGAAGGGGAAGCATGCAACTGGAGACCATGTAAGTGCTCGAAGCAAGTCCACTTCACATCTACACCACAGGAGCCCTCTCCCAAGTTCAGGCTCCCTCACCATCAACAGTACCTGCTCTAGAGTTTCCTTAGTGGTCAAAAAAGTCCACACATGTTGGCACTTTGGGCTTGACTTCATACTCATGTCCATGGGCTGGGCGGGTGAAGTGTGGTGGGAAGTGGATCCCAGCTGAGCAGACCCCAGATATGTGTACAGGGAAGGCAAAGGCTTGGGGATCAGCATGCTTATGTCAACAAATGACTGTGAAAAGCTTTCTTCCAACAATCCACTCCCTCNGTGAAAAGCTTTCTTCCAGCAATCCACTCCCTCCCTTCCTCCCTCCCTTCCTTCCTTTCTCCCTCCCTCCCTCCCTTCCTTCCTTCCTTCCTGCCTTCCTTCCTTCCTTCTTTCCTCCACCCCCTCCCACCCCCTTTTAATTTCTCTCTCACATAAGAACCCATTTATTGGGTTGTTTGGGTTTGGGTTTTTTTTGACGGGTGGGATCAGCCAGGTTATTCCTTTCCATCTGCATTTGGGGTGTCACCAGCTGTGCATTTTGAAGGTGACTGACAAGATCATGAATTCAGGGACACCATTAAAGGAACCACATTTCATGGCTCTTGAAAGTTCTCAGCGGGAGTCCCTGACTCCTTGTCCATTACAGTAGAGTAGTAACCATCACACTGGCTTTCAAACCTGAGTCATAGGTAGACTTAGGTGGACAAGCAAACACCCCAACCCACTTGCTTCTTGGTTCCCAGGATGTCATGCCAGGCTGCTGCTGGGCCAAGCCCTGCTTGCAGCACTCATGGTTGGCCATGGAAATAGGGAGAAATCATCTGTCCTGAGCACCTATATCCTTGGCTGGAGACAGAAGATGAATGTCTCTCCAAGGGAGAGGGAAGGATCAACTGCCTGTGGGCAGATCTGCAGCCCTCTTGCTACCAGGCATGGTGTCTCTTCTCTGCGTGCATGTTCAAAGCTGAAGATGTTCCCCAGGCAGTGAGAAATGCAGCCTTCCTCCTTCCCCTGCCTCCTACCCCTGCTCTGCTCCCACACATGGCAAGAAGGAGCAGCTGATGGACACTCCAGTTTCTAGATAGCTTTGCTTAAAGCAAGAGGGGAAAATCCATTTTCCCTTTCCCACGTCTGCTCCCCAACCACTGTACTCCTCTTATCTTATGGTTATTATCTTATGATGATGTCTTTTGAACAACTGTTGCAAAGAGTTAATCTTTAATGAAGGAGGTCAGATTCCCTGGGACTGATGGCAGGCTTGGCCAAGCCTGGGCTGGGTTTGCACTGCTGTGACACAGATGTGCATGGTTTAACATATCAGCTTCATCATGTACCCCAAAGGACAGGAAACTTGACCTGAGACACCTCAGCTGAAGGCAAACTGGATATAAAAGATTCATAGGTGCTTTTCACTGACCCTGCTCTTGAAAAGCCAAACTGATATAAGCAGAGCCAGGTCCCTTTGGTGGTGGGCACTAGTGAAACTGCCATCTTTCATAATTCACCACTCTCACGGCAATGAGACGTGGCAGAGGAGGTCAGAGCTGTGTACCTGCTCCCTCCTTGTGTCCCGCATCCCCCAGCAGACTTGCAGCCAGCACTGCACATAGCCACCAGCCCCGCAAAGCAGGGACAAAGCTCTCATCCTTATTGTCACCCAAGAGCTTGGCAGTGGCATCAGCATCCTTACCAGCCTCTTCTGCCTGTATATGATCCCAGTGTTTTCCACTGCTCCCCTTCTCTCATACAGCCCTGTGCCACTGTCCTCCGTTTCACTCAGCAGAGAGAACAGAGTCAGGGTTGCGTGGTTGGAGCTGGTGCAACTCGTGCCACACTCTGAAGGGCTAAACCTCTGTCACCCACCGAGGAATGAGACAGCTGGCAGGCTTTAGGGGATTTGCAGACCACAATGCCAATATAAAGCTTATGGAAAGCAAACAACTCTCCGCTGAACTTGGACCTGCAAGTCTCAACTCAGTGGAGAGCAGGAAAAGGAAGTAAGAAATCCGGCTTCAGAAAGGGAAGAGGGTAAAATGAAGCTCTGACAGCTTTTGCAATAGGCTTCAACAAGTGTCTGGGTACCTGTAGATGAGCATACATATGCCAACAGACTGATCACATCCAGCCATAGAAATGAGAACATCTCTGTCCAGCTGGTCCTTGGGACATGGCAAAGGAAAAGTCTTTGTCACCCAAAAGGGCTCGCATGCCAAACACGCCCCAGCAGCTGATCAGTCAGTCACAGCAGTGTGTTGCCCATATAGGTATCACCCATCAGACCCCTTTGGGCAGCAGGGTGAATTGCAGGAACTTATGCCTGAAAATTTTGTCTGCAAAGTGCTTCAGATTTCAGCTATTCTGAATTATTACTGTCTTTAGGGGAAAAAAAACCCAAACACCTCTAAAGAAAAGAGTTACAAAGGTTTTTATTTTTAGGGCCTTTTGTTAAACCTAAACTAAAATATCTCACAAAAGCTTCCTTCCAGACTAAGTGGCTGTACTTTAAATTTGCACAAGAGCAGTTTTAGGCTGAGTCTCTGCCAGACATTGCATAAACAGAGAGAGAGAGAGGCCCTGTAGAAATAACAGCTTCCATGTCAGTGAGACCGGACAGGAAAAGGAAGAGGTGGGGAGGAAACTGAGGCACGAAGAGGTGACATGAGGTGCCCTCATTCACCCAGCAGCTCAGAGGCAAAGCTAGGGTCTCTGCAGCCTGTTTTTGCCCAGTACCAATCAACCCAGTCACTATTTTTGCAATTGGACACAGCAACATACTGCACATTTGTGAGAATCCATAGGGCAGGGCATGGCTGGGACCTACACTGTGGTCCTGTAGCTAAACCTCATGTGTGATACGTACTGGACCACAGTTTCCTCTTGTCTTTGGTGCCAAGACTGGGAAACAACACAACACCAACTATTCCCACAAACAAGTCCTTCCAAGCATTAAACGGGGCTGCAATTACTTAACACAGCCAAACAAACAGATTCCAGGCTTGTGGTAACTCCCCGTTGTCAGCTGGAAGATCAAAATGTTTGCTTTCAAGGGGATTACATGTGTGGGCTGGCTACTACTTAGTGAAGAATTTACCTAAATGATTCGACGAGAGCTGCAAGAGTAGGAGCGAGGAGGAAAATCTCTGACATGGATATGTCTGCAACAGGACAGGGCATCGGTCTGGTGCCTGCTGGGGGACTCTGGAGATCCTGAGAGACCTCGGCTCAGGTCCTGTTGGCTATGTTTGCAAGGGCATGACAGAGACAGCACAACTGTGCTGGAAGCATCAGCCACTTGTCCAAGTTTCAGCCTCTAAAATAATTCTATTCAGGGCCTAAATGCACTAAGATGGATATTCAAGGCCAACCAGTTATCTACAAAGCAAGCAGGAGCCACCTTGACATCTCTTCACTGAGATCATTGTTTTTTTTCGGTCCGTGCTGGATCCTCCCACCCCCAAGCTACAGAGAAGAGGAATTTTCAAAGCTTTCTTGCTTTCACTGTCCAAGAGAGGTGATGTCCATTTCCTGCATCTCAATCTATCCCTCCTTCAAGCTTCTCCACTGAGGAAATGGTGATGATTTGCCTCAGCTCTGTGACAACCCCGGTGTAAATGACATCCCCCGAGTGCCCCATTGAAAACCTGGCAGGGGAGAGGGCAGGGCAAATCTAGGAGCCGGTCTGCAGCTCAGCTTCCCAAAGCAATCCCAGATGTCAGCTGAGAGAGACTATTTCCAGCAACCTGGAGAGCATTCAATTTGCCTTTATTATTTCCCGGTTCCCTCAGCCGCTTTCTGACACTTCACAGGTTGGGCTGCCTGCATTGTATTAAGCTGATTCCTCCCACCAGTCCTCTTCCTGGAGGTTTTCCTGGTTCAGCAGAGTATAACTCCAGGATCAGCTCTCTCGTGCCTGCTGGATATCACTTGTACAAGGGAACTGACAGACTCTCCCCTCCTTGTGTTCAGCCTCAGGCTCGTTATCCTCACCGAGGTGGTGGGAGTGATGGGGACAATAACTCTGAGTCACTTGTCCTAGAGACACCTGCTAGCTCCAGTGTCAAGGTGTGCCAGCACACTGCATGGCAGAAAAGGGATTCTGGGATCAATGAGGTTTTATTCAGAGTCATCCTAGCAGGATCTCTGCAAAATCCACCTCTTCTCATGCTGAGGAATCATCTGAATGGCTGTGGGTATTTTCTTCTGTGCTAGTTGTCCTGTCTCCCTGCACAGTCACCAGTGAAAAACGTGTCCTTTCAGGATACAATTCACCTCATTGCAACCTCGATGGCTAAAACAGATCAGTGAACGACAAAGGAAAATGCTTGTTTCCTCTCGCTGACCCTAGGGAGTTTGGGGGGAACTATCCCAGCTGTGGATGGTTACACTATGCCTTTCCAAAGCCAGGTGGGATGAAACCCACCAGTGGGTCTGCTTTGACCTTCCTTGCAGTAATTATTTCAGGAAAGGGAAAGTGTCTTGCTGTAAATGCAGCAGAGCCCTGAACTCCTCTGTGGTGTGCTGTATGTTCCCACAACCCAGCAAGCATTTGCAAGGAAAGCAGGAATTAGTTTGGTCTTTTGCCTTCAGCTAAGACCTTCAAAGAAAAAAAAATGAAAGGAGAATAACTGGGTTTTTTTATTATTATTATTATTTGCTTCTTTGAATTTCCTGCCTTCTCATAAATTCTTATGGGAAATGTACTCACTGACCTTATAACTCCCAAAACCAAACATGATGCCAAGACATCTCCACAGGCCAGCTTTCTTTCAGTATGCCATATGGGATGCAGCCCTTGTTCCTACAACACAGGCAAGCAGATCACCAGTTAGTCACAATTCATGACACACAAACATTTTATGGGTAGGAACAAGACAAGCAGATAACACCACCAGGCATTATGCGTTTCCTGGCTACATCTGTGCTAGTAAATAAAAGAAGGACAAGGTAGAGTATCAAGCACTATGCTGAAATTGCCTGTGATGCTTAGCTGTTAGCCTGCTCCCCAGCACAATTTTGGACAGTGACAGCTAAATCTCTCCCAAATACTGCCCAGGCACAGTTTGGGAAGAGCATGTACTAGGGATTTTTTGCCTTCATGGATAAAACTGCATGCAATCTGGGTCCTTTTGCCCTATATGCTCTTAGACACAGTTGCTTCACTAGGCAGAGCTAAACCAAAGAAAGGCATATTGGGAAGAGCGTCTACTGGGTCAGGAGACGTTTGTAATAAAATATTGGAAAAAGAGCTGGTTTAAAGGTTCAGACTGTTACTACCGTGAGAGTGTGATGCTTACCTGTTCAGGGCTTCTACGTGGGGATAGGAGAATGGTTGGCTTTGAAGTTAGATTTTAATTTTGAAACATGGCCTTTGGGGGCAAACAGATGATGCCAGAGAGAAATCTATCCACTGGAGCAAGTGATGCATCCCAGGACATCCCACCTTCATCCCTCAGACACTCCTGACTGGCGTCAAGTGGGTCCTATAAGGGCTTCCCTGTCCAGTTTGATGAACCTTTTGCTGCAGGAGAACCAGAGTGCGAGAATACAGACCCTGAGGTACTGTCAGGACCTGTTCTTCTCTGTAATGTTATGGGGCAGGTCTACAGGCATGGACATGAGCTAGATCTCATGTCCTGAGTTAGGTCTCACTCATCAGCTGCAGTCCAAGGTAGACCTTCATGCAGCTTACAGCCCCTTGATGTCAGTAGGGAGAGCCAAATGGAAAACCTCCAGGGCTCAAGACACCAGGGTCACCTTGATGGCCATGCCATGGCTCTGGTCTTGTACTCTTCTTTCTTTCTGATGGATGCCTATGAAAGAAAGAAGGCTGCAGACACTGATCCAATTACGTTAACGGTACCTAAGTCCGCTCTCTGCTTTCACAGTACCCAAGCCAAGCCAGAATACACTCGCCAGGGGAACTGTCTCATAAAACTGCCCTGCTTTGGATTAGCAAAGGCAATCTGATTAACTCCCCAGCAGGGGGAAGACACAACACCAAACTTGATCTCAACTACCACATCAGAGACCTCTGGTGAATTAGATCCAGAAGAGGCAGCTGTGAGTTATGGGGCTGGAATTCCATCAAGGGCTTCTGGGGAGGTCATAAACCACCAAACAGCTCTCACAACCTCCCCCCTCTTCCCATCCACCATCCACAAATAGAATTACAGCCCCATAATTCAAGCGGGGTCTGTTTGTCTGCAAAAGGACAAATGCAAGGAGCCATCTGTGCGGGTGTCAGGCTGTAAATCCATTTTTTTTCCTGCCATTCTTCCATCTCCTGCTTCACAGGGTGATGCTTCCAGGCTCCACCTAGGTCTCTTCACTTTCCCCACCCATCCTATCTTCTTCCTTTCATCTCCCTCCTTCTTCCTTTCCTGCTTAATAGAGACATAAAAGCAGTCGCTGTTTTACAGACCAATCTGCCAGTCAACCGCTCACATCCAATCCCCTTCCCTTCATCCTAGAGAGTAAGAGCAACACTCAGTCTGTTTCTCACTTCTTTTTATCCATAAACTGTTCTCTAGCACAAGCCATATTGCAAACATCTAACCCACGTTAAACATCCTGAATGAAAGGGCTGCCCTGGTTCTTTTCAAGTTGGGCCAAACTAGGTAGTTTCCGTTAATCACATTCTTTGATGTTTTAGGGAATACGGGGCCGGGGAGGAGTGGGGGCATCCCTTTATGTTTTTTGCTGACATTTACATGCAGACATTCAGCCTGCAAAACAGAAAACCAGTCTGGAACATTTCAGCGTTAAAAGGTAGACAAGTCTAAGTGATTCCAACCTTGGTCTCTTTGTGGGCCATTTTAGGCAGCCTGAACTTCAGAGGTGGTCTGTGCTTCCCAAAGTTTGCTTTCAATGGTTGATAAACAGCCAGACTGCGAATCCCTTGTAAGTTAAAGCTGGCAGGCATCATAAAATACCCTCAGCACAAGTTCAGACAGAGGAAAGTAAATCTGAGTCGAAGGTTGGATCTTCCAGAAAGGAAGTGATTTGCTAGGGTCAGACACAAAGCTGGGACTAGAACCTGCTCATCAAAAGCTCGGGTGATGTGTTAGATCACATCACCTCTTCTAACAGACCAGCTGGTCAGTGCGCATAGATAAGAAAAAGCTGGGTTTGAGCACTTTACATTACAGGAATATCCCCTCTTCTCCTTCCACCAGAACTTCTACAACTTACCGAATTTAGGAATTTGATGTGATAGATCAAGCAGCACAAGCACAAGTTGGACATCCATAAATAGAACCATAGAATTATTGAATGGTTTAGGTTGGAAGGGACCTTCAAGATCATCTAGTTCCAACCCCCCTGCCCTGGGCAGGGACACCTCCCACTAGACCAGGTTGCTCAAAGCCCCATCCAACCTGAGAAATGGTAGGGCACCGTTGCTCAGTGGCTCAGAGATTTCTGTGCCCTCTCTCATTTTCATTCCCCTTCATATATTTTATGATATAAATGATCACAAATTCCTTTTAAGTCAGGAGAGAGTTGTACCGATGTCAGACCACAGCACAATCAGTAGCATACTTGTCATGTTTATTTAAGCCGAGATGGCTTATGTGAGTTTAAAGCTGTAAGGCCAAAGAGTTCATGCTGCTCTGACTTAGGCAGCAGCTCCAGAACCCTTGAAAAGGTTTTTCCTGACAAGCGGTGCAAATTTTGAGGGTATCTTATGCTACTGACTTTGAAAACACAGTCTTAGCACACTGAGCAGGTTGTTTCACCAGGCAAAAACACTCCAATGCAAATACATGTAGGGTAATATGTGGGCTTTAAGTCAGTGACATAGTTCTGAGGTTCAGAGATTTCTCCTGGGAAAACAGGTTATTGGTCGGTGAACATAGGAATAGTGCTTCTTCTGGGGTCCAGGAGAAAGGAGATTTTCAACAACAGGTAAAGTCATGTTCTGATTGTTTTTAAATACTGTCTTACAGATTGTTTCTCCTAGTTTGGCCAACCAGGATGGCGAGGTTTGTCGTCTGAACTTCTGCTTTCTTAGTCAGACGGAGTCCTTGAGGGTTGGGTTTTGTTGAATTTTTTGGTTGGTTGGTTGGTTGGTTTCGGTTTTGTTTTCTGTCCTTCTCTGAAAATTTCCTCATATGACTAACTCGAATGTCTTCCTGCTCCTCACTTGAGGCTTCTTCAATGTTCTTTCAAGCTGTCTCATGGAGATAACTCTAGTACTGGTCTACTGTGCAGGGGTCTGCTATAATCACACGCCAAAAATCAGATACTAAAATTTTGGGAGAAAAAGGAGGGAAAGAGAGAGACAGAGAAGGAAATTGATTGGGCTAAAAAAATGAGAACCATATAGTAAAACCTGAAATGTTATGAGGCAAAACATCTGGAAAATAGATTAAAACCACTCCAATCTTCTAAATAAGCAAACTCATAATGAAACAGCAAGAGTCGTGGTGAATCCCAGCAGAAAAATACTTTCCAAACTGGATTGTGCCCTGTGATCAACATTGTGGTGTTTCATATATATGTATAAATTCTTTAATTACTAAGATTACCCCACATAATATTTGATAATTCTGCCCCTTTGGGAAGTTGATTGTAAGGGAAAGACACAAAACATTGTTCCAGATTTCTAGCCTAGGGAACTGCCTCAGAGGCTTGCTTAGGTTTATTTTTTTGCCTTGTTATTTCTTACCCCCTTTGGAAATCTTTCATTTTTCTTCCTTAGGACAGAATTTCAATTAGCAGAAGGATAATGCTATCAGGAGGCACTGAATATCCTTGGAGATAAATCTAGCTGGGAGTTGTCAATGGAATATCTGAAATAGTCTGACAGTAGAGGTCCTGTAAAGCTTAGATTACTCTTTAAAAAAAAAATAAAAATCAGTTTGCCTTTCAGAGAGGGAATGAAAGGGGCAGGAAGGAGGTTGCTTATTGAATTGCTATGTTCAACTGCAAAAGAGGATGATAAAAGAAAATAGACAGTATATTAAGGACACCCAAACTACTGGATCTGACTGGGAAAATGTCTAGATAAACTTCTAGGTGCAGTCTATAGTCACACTTAAGCCTGGTGGATGTTTTCATCAGATGACTGAAGGAGTTTCTTGTTGAACCCTCACTCATGAAAGGGATGAAAGGGTTGAAGAAGCTACAAGAACTCACGTGGAATAGAGGACACTGAGATGTGCTCTAGAGCAGCCATGCCCTGAGCAAACAGAAGTGTTCATTTGGTCTTTTCTAGTTCTTAAAAACCAAGAGTTTCAAGGTAAGGCAGCCTTCCATCTTTTTGCATCTGACCCTGCTGACGGTTCTTTTGTGTAGGATGTTAGAAGCACCAATGCATCCACACTGACTGGACGTATCTAGACATAGGAGGACAGTTTTCAAAATTTTTCTGGGATTTCAGATTCCACCTGATGCCTCTAAACTCTCTGATGTGTTGGAGAGCTCTTCATTTTAGTCTTCAATGAAATTCCCTTCCACTGAAAGACTAGGCTTTGCCTTTCCAGTTAATCAGAAGTGTGCTGCATCACTGGTATTACTGTTGATATTAGGTGTATGGGAGGTTGGGGAAAAGACCACCATGTCCCTGAAATTGCTGCATCTGTAGTGTATGGAGTTTAAGATGTGTTTGTGGTCTGGAGCATGGATATTTCCTAGGGAAGGGTGTCAGGAATAATAAAAAAAATGGGGGAGCTGATGTGATGGGGCCAGTACTCATGAGCTACATTTCTCCTCCTTCACACCTCCAGCTGAAAGAACAATGTGGTTAGCCCCAGCCCACCCAACCTGAGTGTTGGTGTCACCCCTCTGCAGCGAGGAATGAAAACATGGGTGAGAGAAGGTCTATTTGGGCCTACTCAGAGCTGTCTTGCAGTGCCATGTTTATTCCCAGCCCCAATACTTGATGCGACCAGAGTCAAATGAGCATGCAACCATCACACAAGACGGCTTCTGTGATCCTCATCTCAGGCCCTGGCGGTCCTGTGTCGTGAGTGCTTTGATACCTTCAGAGGAATGAGCAGGAGCAGATGTCCTGTGATCTGAAGAATCTGACAGTGCACAGCGCTGCCTTCACCTTCAAACTGCTGACCTTCCTCATTCACCTGGCAAGTTTAGAGGGCTTAGATCACCAGAAATGGTGCCTAATAAACATCCTGGCATGAAGCACTGCAGGCCTGTGACTGCTGTTTGAACTCTGGGCTGGGGAAGCTATTGAAGGCTTTCAGAGATAAGACACATATGGCCCAAATTCCACCGGCCCCTTTATCTGCTCACATCTGGTTATCTTCAACGCAATCTGTTTGCTGCAGCACAATTGCTGGCTAATTGCGTAGTGGCCTCAGCAGTGTTGGGGTTAGGGACATGCTGAGAAGGCCCCTGCTAATCTATTCCAGATTCAAAGGAGCTGAGAATGCTCCTTGTCAATGATTTCAGATTAGCTTGGGCCAAGCAAAGTAAAAGATGCCATCACCTGGCCAAAATGGTCTGACAGCAGGAAGCAAATATTCTAGGAGAAAGGGCTGATGCCACCAATGAAACCACTGCAGATTTTGACTCCAACGAGGGGTATATATGGGCATGTTTTGTGACATACTGTCAGAACTTGTCATGAGGTAGAACTTGAGGTCTGGACTTGAGCTCTGCAGCACACTATGCATAGTCTACTCTCCACCAAGGTTTTTCCTTTCAGCATTTGCGATCTAAATCTAGATAAAAGTGATGAAGAAAATAAAATATCTATTTTTAAGGCATGGTCTCATAGTAAGACAAGTTACATGGCCAGTTTGTGACAGATTTGGACTTTAAAATCGTATTTCCTCAATCACTGTTGCAACTGAATGGGCATTCTCGCACTGAAAACATTATTCTGGTATTCAACCCCCTCTCTCTTTTATTAGTCAACTTGTTTGAGAGTGGGTCTGCGTTAACTTGAACGTTTGTACTGTTGCCGATATCTCCTTTGCTAAATATCTTCAGGACAGATATCTGCAACAGAAAAGGATGCACAGCTCCGGCCACCTGGCCAGTATCTTTCAGTATTCACAATCAGCAAAGAGAAAAGAGAAAAAAGTCTGTCCAGTTGAGAGGCAGAAACAACAATCATAATTAAAACATGCAGAACAAACAGTCATCACTTTTCCCAGCAATTCAGAGCCTAAAAATCTTGTTCACAGAAGTGCTGGAGCGTGTGTGACTAACAAATAGCTGGCTAGGAATACGACATAATTCACAGAAAGAATGACAAATGCTCAGTCTGTGGGATGAATTAAACTTCCAGAGTAATCTGCCTAGTCACAGAACTAAAGCCTGCACAGGGCCGGCTGCAGTTTTTGAAGGATGAACTCTTTCCTGAGACTTTTCTCAGGGTTAGATTCTGGGTTCTTTAAGAACAGCAGGTATTTCCTGGCAATGGGGTGGGAATCCCTCTACGTCTTCATCTCAGAAAAGTGAGGACAAAGTGTAACTAAAAATAGTAGCATCAAAGGAAAGGAAACAACTGTCTTCTAGCACACAGAGAGAATGTACTAATCTGGAGAGATGCTGTCAGCAGGAAAGGATTGAAGACAAGGAAGATTTTGGAGTTACCCACAGGCCTGCTGAGAAGGTTATTGGGATCCATGGGTTGGTTAAGCCCAGCGTTAACCCTTCAGGCACTGCAGAGAGACCTCAGCTCAACCATCATTGTTCCCTGCTCTTGGTGGTGACTCCCTCTTGCTGAGAAGAGA
Source organism: Himantopus leucocephalus (assembly GCA_003993805.1). Lineage (NCBI taxonomy): Eukaryota > Metazoa > Chordata > Aves > Charadriiformes > Recurvirostridae > Himantopus > Himantopus leucocephalus. Next base: position 3,457,931 of record RSEF01000001.1, on the reverse strand, counting down.
GTCCCATTCTGCCCTTTCTGAGTCACATGAGAGGAGGTGAAAAATCCCCAAACTCTTTCTAAAACTGGGAGGCAAATAACTGTTAGTGGAGCAATATTTCCTTTTCCAGTCACAGCATGATCCCAGGAAAGAATTCCCGTTGTCTGCCTTTTTCCATCTCTACTAATGCTTCCTAGAGATCACTCCAGAAATGTCTTATGGAAATTGCTGTGGGTCATCTGCAGTATGAGCCTTGCAGAACCAAAATACCTTAGCTCTGCTGCTTTCCTTGCTGCCATGAGCTCAGCAATGCATGGAAACACCTTTCAAACTCAATTAATTTCAAGCCCAAGTAACCTTGGTGGATTACTTTGTTCTAAGACATCAGCAGATATTTTGGGGTGTACGAGAAAGGAGCTGAGACAGGACCTTAAACCTCAGATACCATGTCTACACTGACTTCACCATGGGATCCAAACTTGCCAACCATCAACATCATAAAGACACTGTGTGCAGTGGCCTCTGGAGTAAAGAAGATGACTACCTTGCAGCAGGCACTTAGGGCCACACCAGTTATAAGGTGGACGCACTGTACTTGCCATGGCCAGTCCTCTGAGGCCAACTTCATTGGAAGCAATTTCCCTGGTCCACCCCAGAAAAACCCAGATCAGAGGTGACCTGATGATGGAAGGCAGATCTAGTCCACAGGCACCCAAATTCAGAAAACTGCCTGCAGGTTGTCTCTTAAGGAAGGAAAGAGAAGGTTTGCATCTGTTCCTCTTGCCCAAGGGTGAAATTATGCAAGTCTCAGAAGCAGCAAATCAAGATCAAAGGGAAGAAAATTAGGAAAAGAGAGAATAACGGAGAAGTGGGAATAGTTTATGCTCGAGTAGTGCTCCAGGGCTTAGTCTTCCTTGCACTGAACCTTTCAAGCCTACAGCATGCTGGGAGATGCCACTTTTCTACTCTTCCCTGTCTTGTAAACTGATCCCTTTTCTCTCCACTGGACCCTAAACATCAGGTGCTGGAAAAGAATTAAAAAAATCCTTCCAGTGGTCCAGGGAACCAGGGAACCCCTTGTCTGGGTTGGTCCTAGCTGTACCCAGCATCTTGCAGTCAGGTAGGACAGATGACCTGCCTTCTCCTTGTTCCCAGATGTACCTGAGCCACATCGGTTCCAGACGCATGGTCAGCAAGAGAGTAAAGGGGAAGTATTTCTTCTTGTTGCACATCCCATTGATCCACTGCTTTTTTTATCCTTTCTTGGGCTTAGAAGAACCTGCACACTTTGTTACACAGCCTCCATCTGCAGCTGATTTAAATGATACTCCAAATGCCCTGAGATCACGGGCAAGCCTGTCCTGGCTGTGAGGTCTCTCTTTGTGCATGCACTCCCCCAGCTGCCTGTAGCACACAAGTACAAGCTATTTATCCTGCAATGGTGGAACCTTGTCCTTTCTCCAGCCAATAACACCTCCTGAAGGCCAGCTTCACCTTTCCAGAGCCCATCTGAAACCACCAGAGAAGGGATATGGTGTACATTGGTACCCAGCCTATCCCATCCTGCACTCTTCGGCAAGTTTCTCTGCTTCAGATTTCCCCTCCTGTTTGCTTGCTCTTTCTCCCAGCTGAGGCCCCATCTTCTCAGCTCTCTGGACTCCTTATACCATTATACAAGGACATGCAGTGTGTCCTTGCTCTTGCAATGGTTCCTGAGAGTAGAGGGTCTGTTACTGCGTGCCACATGCTGGACAAGGACTGTGGCAATCCTGAAACTATCTGCTCTTGCCCCACAGTACTAAAGAAGGGTCACTATTGCCAAATCCCTTGCAAAAAATGAACAAGGAGATCTCAGATTGCTTTGACACCCCCATCACCTCCTCCCAAACACATGAAGTGATGACGTTGAATTCATCAGCAAGGCTGATCCATCAGCTGCATTCAACAGTGGTAAAAATGCCAACAGCCCCACAGAGGGCTGGTAAAGCTGACATGGGATACACATGAAGCAGAAACCTGTGACTCTGCAACCACACCTGGAGGCCAGGCAGATAATCCAAGGTGTTAGAAATGGTTTGGCAAGTGAAATCCAAGAATTATTCCTCCCCTTCTCTTCCTCTGCCATGGATAGCTTTACAATGAGAAACAAACAAAACAAAACAAAAAAAAAGGCAAATACAATTCACAATACTCAGCACCAAGAAACAGACGAGGGACAAACAGCACCTTTAGGAAGCAGAACAAAAAACCAAAATATATGGCACCCAGAAGGTTTTAAGGCATAAAATTTTGAGGTAAAATGTTCTGCTTCAAACTTTGCCAGGTCCTCCCTTCAGCTTCCCACACTGCTTTGCTCTCTGCCCAGGGAATGTGCACTGCAGCAGGGCTCTTATTTTCACACTGCAGTGTTTTGTGTACTGGAAACACTCCATGCACTTGTACTAAGGGATCTGTCCTAGCTCAGTGCTCACAGCCCAGAAAAATT
>RSEF01000001.1:3439237-3455367 GCA_003993805.1 Himantopus leucocephalus | reverse complement strand
GGGTGCTGAAATAGTGGGTAGCAATTTATAAAAGTTGACAAAAACAAAATTTCTGGCGTCAGAGTAGCATTAGTGGCATTTCAAGGGAGTAACAGCTTTTTGGTCTCTACAGAAATGCCTGGCATACAGAAAATTAAGGGCAAATCTCACATATTGTTTGGAAAAGGAAAAATTTGGGAAAGTAACAAGCAGCTTTCTTACTGATGTCAGATTAATCACACCTTCCTACGGCTTCACAAAAGAACAGGGAGGTATAAGAGGTGTATATACTGCTTGTATGGTGTTTCAGTCAGGAACCATCCTGTGTGTGGCATCTAGCGCTGGTCCTGATTAGGACCTGTAAGTGCTGTTATTATAATTAATAACAGTCAAGATCACCAAAATGGAGGCGTAACAAGACTGCCGTTGCACTGCAGTTGCTCATACAGTGTGCCTCATAGGAAAGAGGAGGAAAAATGATTCACAAATGATGCAAGCACAACCCACCATGAGAACTTTGCCATTCTCTATTTAATAAGTAGTTCAAGAAGCACAGGATTTCCCTGGCCAGCTTTAAGAAAGTTAGCGTGGCATGAGGAAATTTCAGACTTTTGTTTTTCTGTGTTTGCTAAGATAATTTCCAGGTTCCCCAAACTGTCCCCAGTATGTATGCATTAGATCAGTCCCAGTTTCTTCATAAATCAAGAATCCATGGGCTGTTCACTCGGGAGACCTCTTATACCTAGAACTTCCCCAGGTTTGGCTCCCCCCACTGCACAATCCTAAACTCTCCCCACAGCTTTTGATCCCACAAAAGGCTCATGCACACTTGCACGTGGTGTGTCAGGCACTTTGACCTGGAAAAAGCACAGTAAAAATAATAATTCTTTCTTAAGGCCATAGAGTGCCATAGCCAAGTGCTCTGCTAGGTGATGGCCTGGAAATGGCTTCCCCAAACGATGTGGACATGACCCTCCTGCACCGTGGCCACCACTCCCTGGGGCAAATGCCTTCAGCACTGCAAATGTGGCTACCTTTATTTGGGATTCTGGCTTAACAATTTATTGGCAACTTGCAGCACCTGGTTTTTATCAGCCTGTGATGTTCCCTTGCCTGCCTCCCCTCCTGTGAGGCTGGGATAGGGTCAAACCCATCATTTCCTGATATAATATCAATAAGCGATATTGGTACCTCAATATACTTTTATTCTGGCCTTGTGCTATCCCTGACACCCACCTGGCTGCAGCACTTCCACAGCTCCATTTCATCCCAGCACCTCCAGCAGCTTTCCCNAGCTGCCTGCATCTCCACCCTCCAGTGAATGGTCCTCCCCCTGGCTACCATCTCTAGTTCTCGTTCCACCAGCTCCACAATATGTTGTAGCTGGTGTCCATGGGTGGTCAGGGAGGGACGTTACACGTCCGTGCAGTGGTGGAGCTTCCTTGTGGAGTTGTCTCCTTCCCCGATGGATGCTTCATGCACTATTTATTCCTCCTCTACCCTCAACCCCCAGAGAAAGTTACCGTAAGTCACTGGCTGAGAACAAGCCGAGCTCTGAAACCTGCCACCATCCATCACGGTGGCAGACACACTGCAGAAGGGCTTCATGGCGCAGCGCCAGGGCTAATGGCCTGAGACGCTGCTCGCTTTCGCTCTGAGCTGCTTTAGAGAGCGGGCACAGATGCTAATTGCAGTTCGCTCTGCCTCCGTGAAGGAAGGAAGGAGGTCGTTCAAGGGAGCGGGGAGATTTTTAATGGTGGAGCTTGGTCGCAAAACTGCCAGCAGCTCTTCAGTCATTTCCCAACTGAGATTCGGTCCCTCCCGTGTGCCCCATGAGAGCTGTGGTTTGGGGTCACACTCCTATCCAGAGCCCAGGGCTTTTCACTGGATGACGATGTTCCCTCCAGCGGTGAGATGGCCAAGCAGCTGGACAGACTCTTTGCTCTGGTTCATCAAAGAAGAGGGAGTAAGCATGGCATATAGGTCTGGAATATAACCAGGATCTTACTCTTAGCTGGAAATATCTCTTCTCCCTGAGGTCAGACTTCACTGGTCTCACTTCCATTGAACACCCCGTAATATTTCTCACTGGTTCTGGATGCCTATTCACCTCTGAAGGACTCTGAAGGCAGTAGGAAGCACCAACAGGACTAAGTAGAGACTGGCTGGCTGAATCTGGTCTTTGCTGTCTGTAGCTTTGTCTTTGCAGAGAGCCAGATAGAAGGAGGTTTTTTTCTTCCCTATTTTATTTCTTTCTTCCACAGCCTTCAGATAAATACTGTTATACAGCATTTATTTCTTAAATGGCCTGTCTTGCAGAGGGAGAAATGATCTTGTCAAAACTGAATAAAAACCCATTTTCACCATGAATCTGTAAGGTAACAAAAATGTGAAGGAACTGTGAAACACCATGGTACCAAAATGTACTGCCTTCACAGTGTATTCCTGCACTCAGCTCGACGACTTTGCCCTCCATCATCTCAGCACCTGGGAGTTTATCTAATCATCATGACTGGCACTTACCCTGACATGTTCACAGATGTATTCGCTGCTCCTCAGTTGCACGGACAGACTGGTTATTTCTAACATGGGGTTGGGATTGATCCCGTGCAATTGCATCCTCTTCGGAGATCTCAGAAAGAAGAAGTCTTTAAGGATTGCCAACAACTGAGTCTATCTCATGTGTGTGAGGTTAAACTATGGAGATACTAGCTTGGTCTTCCAGGCAGCACCTGTCTATTGAAATCCAATTGCTCTGATTCAGTATACAAATTATCTGAATGGGGCTGGATCTGTAGGAGGTCTTCTGCTTCATGGAGCCATCACTGACAGGGTTCGGCAGCCATTCAGTAGAAGGGTCCATAAAACAACCATCCATTTCACTTAGAAGACGGAAGACTCCCCAGTACCTTCAGATGACAGTAAAAGCCTGTAATGCACCATCTTAAAAAAAAGGGGGAATCAGGAGACACTTGAGAACCATAAAGAAAATTTAGCCACAGGCAAAATCCTTCTGTGAAGACAGCTCAATAAAGCTCTCAGCCATCCAACATAGTGATGGTGTTTACCCACATGCACCCTGCCAGTTGGACCTAGTTCATTCCCCTCCGTTTGCCTTTACTGATGTTGGGGCAACAGCTGTGACCCATAGAGGAGGAAGACATATAGCAGCTGAATTTGCTGTGAGCAGGAGCCCTTTGCATCACTGCACACAGAATCAGCCTCTCCCCACCACGTGATAGCCCCTGAGGGCATGGCAAAAACACGTTAGAAATGTTTCCCCCTGAACAAACACTTGTTGGCTGATCCAACCGTGGGAGAATTTGTAGTTGCTGTAACTGCTTTCTATTTTCAACATTTTTCTAAACATGCCTCTTAAATGTGTCAGTTCCACACCTGCATCCTCCTTTTCTGTTCCCAAAAGTAACAGGAGCCCCACAGGCCATGACGATTGGTTTGTTCAGATGAATCATAGAATCACAGAATAGTTTGGGTTGGAAGGGACCTTTAAAGGTCATTCAGCCCAACCTCCCTGCAATGAGTAGGAACATCTTCAACTAGACCAGGTTGCTCAGAGCCCCATCCAACCTGACCTGGAACGTTTCCAGGGATGGAGCATCTCTCACCTCTCTGGGCAGCCTAGGCCAGTGTTTCACCACCCTCACCATAACAAATTTCTACCTTATATCTGGTCTAAATCTTCCCTCTTTTAGTTTAAAGTCATTACCCCTTGTCCTATCACAACAGGCTCTGCTAAAAAGTTTGTCCCAGCCTTCATCCCAGCTCCAAATTCTGTTTGCATCCACTTCTAGGCTCAGTCCTGCCTCTTGAAGTTGGGATTGAGGGTGAAAAAACAAGGGATAAGTTAACAACATTTAAAAGCAATCTAACCAGAGAGCAACTTTGAAATGAAGCCATTTAAGGCCAGAGCCTCCCAGCTGTCTGGGTGTCCCTGCTGAGCCCACTGCAAAACATAGTTCAGGACACCCCTGTCACTGACTGCAGGCTAGCAGGGAAGATGCATTAGCCACTAATGGCCAGAGCATGATTAATCTTTTCCTCCTCATTCTGATGCTGCTGCAGTTGCAACAGATGTTCAAGAGCCTTCTGGCAGTGACAGATCCCCGCATGGTCCTGACTCCTTACCAGGCGAGTAATGACAACAGTCACAGATTCCCAGGGCTGTGTCAGCTGGATTTTACTTTTTGTTTTCCCTCTGGAAAGTTCTGCATATTTTCTGGAAAGTTTCTTTATGAGATATGATGTGTTTGAATCACACATCAACTCTGTCACAGAGTTCACATGGGTGGACCAGAGGGTTGGGGAAAAACACCCTCCTTTATGAACATCCTTACCTGAAACTTCCCAGTGGAGGAGCAGGGTTGTATCAGAGCAACAGGACCTGTGGCTGGTGTATGAAACGGGTCAGTGAAGTATGCTTCATGCAATGTGACAGATATACGAGGATGGGAGCGAAGGACCCGTGTTCTACCTCCGAAGTTCATTTTATTTTGCAGCAAAACAGTGAGCTCACCGTCCGTCCTGCACTGACAGGTGAGAGAGGAACTTTCCTTGCATTGCCCCTACTGACATCGGAGCACAGTTGAACACCTGCAGCAGGACTGTGCCTGCGCCCACTGGGAGACGATGTTCACCATGCACCAAGCAAGCAGAGGGAGAAGCCGTTCCCTAGAAAGGGACAGTGACCAGTGCTGCAGCATGAGTAGTGTCTCAGTATGGCCCTTACTGCTCCTCTGTCTTGCCTTCCCTGTTTGGAAACATGGATGCTATTTCTCCCCTCCAAGGCTAGATGCCTTGGCATTAAGACCAGAAGGACCATTCTGGTCCTGTTTGACCTCCAGACCACTCACTCTTAGCCCAGGAGCTAGTACTTGAGGCCGGGTAAAGTTTTTAGATCACTCTACCTATAGAGATCTCAAGGGCAGAAGTGAACTCACTCCCAAGATGATTCGCTTTGCTGATGATCCATCCCACCAAAAAAAAAGCGTTACAAGTTTGTTTCTTATTTTAATTTTAAATCCTTCCACCTTCTGCTTCCTACCATTGGATCTCATTTTGCCTTTGTCTGCCAGCTGCATTCAGACATAGCTGTCAAGAGCCTTCAATGGAAAATCCTACAGCTCCTCCTCCTCAAATGCACTCTGTTTACAAATCAGCGATGAACTTATTTATGTAGCATTACAGAGCTGCAAAACCTGCTCAGCAGACAAAAAGTCACTCAGAATTCTTCCCACTTCTCATATTATATCCAGCAAGGTGTATCCCTCTGTCAGAGCTGAAATCTTAGCAGCAATGATGAGAAAAATTACTCCCCACACTGTACTGGGCATGCAAGCCTGAGAGATGTGAGAAATGTCATGTGCATATAAAGTATTTCTGGGATCTACGGAGAGAACACAGTTAGGGAGAAAGGCAGCTGTGAAGCATAAGGGCTCCAACATGTCCTGTTTGCTGAGACTCTGGAAGACAGTCCTTTTGTGTGGGTGTTGCTACCTTTCATTTCACCCTTAGCTCTCATTCAAAGAGGAAAATAACAACAGGGCTCATCCAACCTGCCTTTAGCCAGATCCAGGGCACAGGACTGCATCTCATCCTTGGCACTCTTTATAGTCAACAGCAAGCACTTTTGGGTCATAAATCAAGAAGCCTCGTTCACTCCACCAGCTGTAAAGGCAGCGGAGGGTGACTAGCCGAAAGAGAGCTCACCAATCCCATAGATGCCCACATCCAGTCAGAGAAATTTCGGGCAGGTACCGGGGCTGCAGAGAAACCCTGCAATTGCAAAGCAGCTGAAAACAGAGACAGCAGCATCTGCAGAGGGCATGAATACACATCTCTGAGGCACAGCTGTCTTCACTCATCTCAAGGGGTTGTTAACTTTAAGCTATGTTACATGTCATGATTGCCAGTTGCTTCGAAGCTGATTAAAAAATGCATAAAAGGAACTTCTGTGAGCTGAAGTTGTGCTAGCAATGCCTCATTATGGTATCAGAAGTGATGGATCCTGTCTTATGCATGATCTTGGGAATAATATCCAACCTCTTCCATCTGTTTTCCACTCCCATATACACCCTGATAACTGCCTCGTCCTCTATAACTGATGAGAAATTGAGTTTCTTTGCAGGTCAGCACAATCTTGTCTTGTGTTGGTAGGGAGGCAAATGCAATGTGCAATTTGGGACACCCATGTTCTATAAATTAACTTACCCTGGAACAAGCACAACAAAGGGCTGATCAGATGATTGAGGAGCAGCAAAGCCTATTTTAGGAGAGGAGACTCACCACGTTTCATTTCCTGAAGCAAATTATCACTCAGAAAAAATTCACTGGACTGCATAAAAACTAGGGAAGGTGGCAAAACCTCTTCAGCTAGCTGACAGGAACGGCAGGACTGTGGAGACCATGAACATGTAATGAGAGAGATCAGAGAGCCCGTGAATACATTTAGGCTGAAAACGAGGGAAAAAGACTCAAGCCTTCAGAATCAGAAGGTCTGGAGTATGCTATCAAAGGAGGAGATGGGACAAGAAACCAAGTGACTTAGATGGAGCTTGATGCCTTTTTTTTAAGAGATTATATAGCATAATTCTCATAATAGCAGTGGACCAAGGCATCTCACCTGGTCTTGTGTTCCTAAAACCACTTCCTTCTGCTCCATCTTCTGCTTCCATGTAAATATGCGCAATAAAGGAGGCAGAAAATCTACAGCAGCAAAACACAGCCTGGGTGAAGTGAGCCCAATGCAGAGATAAGATTCAGTACTCAGGCTTGGGAGGAAGAAGCAGGTAGAAGTGTCTCACATCCCAGACAATTATCTGATTAATGCTTAGAGCCAGAGGGAGTCAAAGGGAGGACTTCATAATTCCTAGGCCACTAATCTCACAATCATTTAACGTCTATGAGAGAAAGAATCCTTCTTTTTCCACGAGGGGGTCTGGCTGAAAAATGTAAGTGACAAACCGACCAGCTATCAATTAACTTTATGAGTCAGCTTCTCTCTTGCTGTGCCATTGAATTCATCGTCCAGTCCAGCCCACAGCGCCATTTCTACTGCCCTTTTCTGCTTGAAGAGTAAATGGGCTTTCATACCCTCCCTGTCGAGCCTTTTCTCGGCACCCTAACATTTTGGGCATGCTGCTGTCTACCTTGCAACACGACAGAGAGCCTTCCTGCTTATTGCTGGTTATTAGAAGACATTTCTCCTTCTTCTGACCTCTGCGGTACCAGCTCATTCATGCAGAGAAAGTGGATGCATATCCTATTATCCCTTGAAGTATTTTATAGCCTGTGCTAAGGCTTTGGGCCCTTTATAGTTTGTACCCAATTTTAGGATCACAATACCTCTAAGGAGAGAGTGCTGGGATGTTATCTTAAAATTACCCTAACCTCCAGAAGGAGATAAATAATAATATTTATTTATGAAATCTAAACTAGACAATACAGCTAGTAAAAAATGGAAAGGGAAAAACAAACAAACAAACAAACAAAAAAAACCCAAACCATAAATTTACCCAGAATTAAATGATGTGAAAAGTCATCTTTTTCTCTGAATGGCTCAACTAGAAAGAGGACAGAGATTTCCCTGGCTTTCCACAAACTCCTTACTTCTTGGAGGTGCCATTGCAGCTATGAACCTGTGAAATCTATGCTCAAAAGTAAAAGACAACCCCACACCAATTCCTGCCCCTAGACACGTGGCAGCAGCTGGTTTAGATCACATTGCTTAGGGCTAACTGCCTGGAGGGTAGGGACAGCCAATCTTGGAAAGAACAAGACAGAGTGGTCCAGAGCACAGTCAGGGAGTGTTACACTCAATATCTCGTTATGGGCTAAAGGGACACATCTGGAGCCAAGAACCTGTATTTAGTCTAACAAGAGTCAAATCAAATTCTAATCAGAAGGCAACAAACACACTATTAGTCCAGTTACAATGACATCAACACAGTCCAAATTGGTACAGAAAAGTCTCAATAATATCCTTAAAACTGTTGTACTAGAAAATGTCCTATTTTCTTCTCTTTCCTCTGATATGATGTTCACTCTGCCATCTTCTTTCCAGCCCCTGCAGGCATGGTGGTTCTGCTGGTCACTTCCAGTAGAACCTCTAGTTGTCACCATCCTGAGCTCTTCCCTGCCAGGACTGTGACGTCCATGGTGGGGTTTCTTCCTCCTCACTCTTGGGTGTCCCCCCAGGGCATCTTCGTCCCCCCTCTCCCCACCACCTTCTCCCTTCTCCCAGCACCAGTGGCAGAGCTGCCCAGCGCCCAGCCCGGGCACACAAAGGGCTGGTGTTTGCTGGGCAGTGCCTGCCCGGGGCGGTGGCCATGCAGGGTGTCCCCAGCGCTGAGCTCAGGCAGGTTGGGCACGAGCCCTTGGCCACGGGACACTTGTGACCAGAGGGACATCCAGCTCAGGGCACAGCAAGCCCAAAGCAGGGCTTTTTGCACACAGAAAATACTCTTTCCATGCTGCATTTAGGATATAACTGAACGGCATAATTTCCATTACTTTCTAAGAAACTGAGAGAACTGAGATTTGAAAACAGCTCCCGAGTAATGTGATTTAGATATAGGTTCTTGATTAATGTGATCTTACTTGCTGAAATCAAATTGTGAAGTCAAGCTTTAGAGAACTAAAATCCTTTTCTGTATTTCCTACTTTGTCATTTTTTTTTTGTTTTCTGATAGAAGTTACTAGTGTGACCAAAGGATTTACCATTTTTTTGTTTTAACTTTACTCTTCAGTGAACTCATTATATTATAAATTTCTTCTCCTACAAGATCAGATTGTTTTACTTTTATGACTGTGCCATTGAAGGAAAAAAGCAAACAAAAAAACAGAAAAACTCTACAACCCAAAAAACCTTTTAACTTTTTATGCAAGGAAACAAAACCAGTTAGTTTTCAGTTCCTGAAAGCATCACCCCCATCTTCATCATCCTTTGGGAGTTTAAAATTGTAACTAAGCAGTCTTCTTGTGCCATAACAGTTAATTTCTAATAACTGGAAAACATCTTAAGACCCACTCAGGTTATACAGCCATCCATTTAATGGTGACATTCCTCAGCGTTTTCATATATTCTACAGTGAGAGCTATTAAGTATCTTCTGTCATTGTGAAACCCAGATGAGGAAAAGTGATTTAAAACTTAGTTATATAACCTGCAGAACCAAATGACAACTTATTTATAGCATACTTTGCTGTATGAAGCAGTATATGAACTTAGCAATTAGTCTGAAGCTAATATTCTTCTTATTTGTCATTAATTTGTAGACAAAATGGTTTCTCCCAAGGTTAACATTTTCATTATCATCTGCAAATGATGGTACATTGCCAAAGTTCAAACCATTTGAATGTAGTGCACTTTTTACATTTTTAAATACTCCTAATACAGTTCTTATTGCTCTCTTGAAAATAATTATGCAGAAAATGGATTATTCCCCTTTCAATGAACAACTATTGGAAACATTTTGAAATTTCATGCTTTCAGGCACCAATAACCACAGAGAGAAATATGCCCTTTTCAACCAAGCCCTTAATTATTTTATCAATTGAAAGAGGAACTAATACATTGTTGGCAATACACAAAGCATTGTCCTCTGAATCTGTATGATTTTATCTATGGGCTAATCTTGAAAAATAATTAACTGCCCCAACCCAGTGATCTATACAAAGAGCTATGAATAATAGTGCAATGCTTCTGTTGCTCCTCCAGAACAAAAGTTTCAAGAGTTTTGTTTTTAGAAACTGCAATAGAACTATTTTTATCATCTTTTATGTTTCCATGCTTTTCTGTATCTGCACGTCCGCAACAAGTAAGTGGGAAACAACATCTGCAAAAGTGAAGTTAGCCTTTTGCTTTCTCTATTGATCCATTTCCATTCATTTGGAAAGAGCAGAGGATACTGGCCAAGTGTGTTTTGACTTGCTGATTGATGGAGATTAATGCAATCATGGTCGTGATTCATGTGGGGATATAATTCAATTAACTAATGAAAAACATATATGTAGTACTCAGATTCAATGAGAGGTCATGATTACTTTGTTTGCTTCATACCCTGTGTGTGTTGGTCCAATGATTTCTAGAAAATATACCACATCTGGACAAGATTTAGTGCATGATAAACATGTGAGATAAAGTTTTCTTTAGAGACCAAGGGGTTGAATGTCTAAGGCTGCCCCCACCACACTTCTTTCAGCAGACTGGATCTGTTTTGGAAAGCACAGCTTTTTGCATTTTGGTGGAAGAAATCATTCATGTGTAACATTTGTAGAAGAGAGTCAGATGCCTGCCCAAGAAAAAAGATCGGAAACAACCAATTAGGCTTTATTTAAGAGACGGACAGTCACATGCTGAGGACTCCAGTGATCAGCCAGACCAAGTGCACTCCTACGTGTTCAGTTACCATGGAGACAGGCACGTTTTATGAACCTCTTCCCAAAAAAATCACCCCAATTAGATCTGCCTTCATGCATCACATATGCTTGAACTGCTCCCTGAGGTTCCTTAAGTAATTGTGACTGATTCATTCTCCTTACTGACATCTAAAGAAATAACCTTTACTTCCCGCTTCCTGGTCCAAATTTAATTCTAGTATCATCTATCCATAGTTTTGCCACAGCCAAAAATGGGTCACTCGCTGCTGTGCCCGGTAATGCTCTTAGTTAAAAAGCTCCAATTCAAAATTCCCATCAGTGATCACCCAAGGAGGAACGTCAGTCAGACAGCGTGGAAACGATGGGAAGGAGGATCGGGCATCAGGGTGTCTGTCTCATGCTGCTCGGCAACTACACAGGTTGCTCGTAATGAAAACCCTGGTGTTTCACAGCACGATCGCATTCAGCACGACAGAGGGAGCATCAAGAAGTTTGGATCAGGGACTGGGACAGGTCAGCTTTTTGCTTGCCTTTTTATTTTGAGTTCTTCAGCGCAGCTCAGACAGCATGAGGGTCGTGTATCTATCATCAAAATGGCATTACTACATAGCTCAAAAGTTATCTCCCAGGACGCCCATCATCTTCAGCCAAAATCTTGCAAGACTGGGAGGTCCTCCCATGATTTCAAATACAGAAAAAGAAGGACAAATGCAGACAAACCCTTTGAAGACCTGGGTAGGATTCATTTGACTGAAGGTAAACATCTGTACGATAGACATTCACATGTGAGTTGGTTGTCTAGGCTCCCTTTGTAGTCTTTGGAGACATCCTGGCACTTCCAGGGCATGATTCATCTCACCCAAATGCAGAGTTACAGATTAGGGCAGGTGCTTATTTTACTCCACTGCCTGTAAGAGAGTTCAGCTCAGCTGGAGGTAATGACATTCAGGGCTTGACTCGTTACCCGCATGTAAACATCTATGAATTGAGCCCCATGGTGGGACTCAGCTCAGGATTCACCAGTCCCTATTGACTGTTAACAGTAGTGTTTGGGAAGTTGCAATGACACTGGCTGATTTAGTTTTAAATAGAAATGCTACTTTTAGTGATTAATCTTCGGTGAATTGTTGCAAAATTCAGGGGGGTGGATAAAATTAACATTTTGGAAGGCAGAGAGTGCATTATGGTAATTAACTGCAATCATAAAAGAAGGAGAATGCTTCTTCAAAAGCTGCACTGTTCTGATTTACAAGGATTTCAGCTGATTTTGCTGAAGTTTTAAGGATGAAATTACTATTAAAAGCTTGCATTAAAGTATAAGGCGATTGCATAACTGTATTATAACTGGTTATGAAGAGAATAATGGGAACCCTTCTGGTGGCTAAAGCAATTTTTTTCCCCTAGATTTTATGATGATTTTGAAGCTGAATGCCACGGGATTACAATGTTGGCTTCTACAAGCTAACACGCAAGCAACTTATGTTTTCTATTCAACCTTGAGAGTCTGCAATCACATTAAGAGTTTCTAAACAGAATACAAAGATTCAGAGAACCTGGAGGATTTTTGTAGGTTTTTTTTTACCTCTCTGGCTGGACTGATACTACTTTTAATGCTNAATTAAGAGTTTCCAAACGGAATACAAAGATTCAGAGAACCTGGAGGATTTTTGTATTTTTTTTTTTTTACCTCTCTGGCTGGACTGATACTACTTTTAATGCTTTACCAAACACCCGAACAAAAGTTCAGACTTTATAATGGTGATTTTGAAATCAGATGAGATACTGTTCTTCACAGGAAGCTCTTAACAGGGATACGTATTCTCCCCTTGTGTTGAGTCAAGGCTGGGGAACATCTTTTGCATTGTTTAAGCCACGCAAGCCATAACAAAGACTCTTAGCTTTGAATTTATGAGCCCCATTAACTTTCCCAGGAAAACTCCTCTCTCTTATTAAATCATTCCCTGGAAGGCGACGACTGCACAAAGCATCCTTGGAGGAGTGAGAATACAGCATTGCTTTATAGGGTTCCTGATAAAAATTAATTAGCAAAACTTACTGTGTAAATTCAAGAATATGCAAATGAAAGCAAATCTGAAGGCATGTGTGCAGACTGAGTTGATGCTAAATTAATGTTATATTATGCATAAAATGTATAAATAGTTTACCTGTTTAATGAAATACTAAAAGATTTGTGAGGTAATTGGGTATAATAATGATTCCATTAAATATACACAGATAGATACAAAATATTTTGTATAATTTATAGCATCTATGGATTCTACATTTAGAGTTTTATACATTTCAAAGAAAAAATTATTTTTTTTCAATTTTAATTACGGTTTAGCAGGCTGTATGCTGCTGTGGTTCTTAATATTCTCAATAATTGTGAAGTATATTGCTTGAAAGCGAGCGAATTGGGCGGGTTGAACTTTATTGAGCATTGTGTCATGCTGTTGAACAAGAATTACCTACACGTGGGTCACAGGCAGTATTTTTCCCACAATGTGCTCAAATGCAGACACTTTTACATAGCTGGCAGCTGTTGATTTGTGGATACCCCAGGGACAGCAGTTACAAGGTGTGTGTATATTTACTCTTGTTAAGCCAAGACATGATTTGTTGCTCAGAACATGGACCTCCATTTGTGTGCAAATGTGTTATGCTTAAGATAACAACTTTACCTGTTGCCAGGAAGAGAGAAAAGAGCAGAAAAAATGTTGAAAAGAACCCTGGACAGTCATCCACAATTATCCTGGCAAGGATGGGCCGGTGCTGAGTGTGGCCGAGGCTGGATGTAGCCCAGCGTGGTTAGTACAGCTGGAATTCGTTTTGTCTAGCCTTAAACATCATCTGGCCACCAAGTAGAGCCTGTGCCTAAACCAGTCACCCTCAGACCTCCTTCCAGCATATAAGGCACAATTCGTCGTTCCTCCTTGAGGCAGTCGCTACAGAATGAGGTGAAAGGTGTCTGCTCCTTTCTCCCACTGCTCACAAGGGTAATCTGATTTAACTGGGCAAAGGTTGGCTTTGTGAAAGTCCCTTGTTAATTAAACTGGGACTGATGGGCAAATGGAAGATCTCCAAGCTGCTCAGCAGCAGCTACACTCGGCTTGCTTTCTCCTGGTGCTGAGCTATAGTCCCATGGACTGATGCTGGTGTGCGGGTGCTCAGCACCTTTTCTAGCCAAGTATTTTGGGGAATCTACCCAGGGTTGGGTAGATTGGGATGGCTAAGGAGTGAGCTACAAGCATATGGGCAAGGTGGTCTCATTGGCTGTGGCCGTCAGTGGGGGCTCAGGTCTGTGGTCTTACCTACTAGCACACAAGGCTGTCATGCAATTACGAACCCTGGATTAGTTTAACCACCTCCCAGAGATGAGCTCTCCTTCCCCTTCAGGCCCTGGGATCCTGCAGCATGTCAGGAGGAGACCAGCTCCAGATGGCCCAGAGACATCAAGCTGCAATTCATCAGGATGTGACCGGGCTCTGTACCCATCGCTGTCCCCCATCTGCACTGTCAGCCTCACTCACTGTCTTTCACCCCTTGCTGTTAATGGGAAGAATGCCATCCTGCCCCAACTATTCCATGTTTTGGCTGTGGATTTTAATTACTCTTTGTAAATTAGATCAAAAGAGGTGAGGAAGGAAGTAACATTGCAGTAATGTAGGGAGACTTTAGCCAAGCAGAACTGCTTTGTTCGACGTTTTTAAGAGTGTTGAGAGAAAAGCAGCACTTATCTCTTCAATGATGAACCCCCTAGCTGCTGTAGTGCTTGAAGGCTTTTAATGTCAGCGCTGGACCAGGGTCCAGCCAGGTTGCTAATGCACCATCCTGCAGATGAACCATAAATCCAGTGTAATGGTTACCCATAAACTTGATGTTTTGCTTGTGTCCCAGCATGAATTTCATGGCTGCAGCCTGCAAGATTGGCTGTTTTGAACCTTGATGTGGCTGCTCTCACAAACCTGCCATGTTTCGCTGGTGTTTCTCTGGTTGGACCTGTACTGGTTTTGTCCGTTCCTGGCTTTCTGCTGCTCTCATGGCAGCGTAAGCATCAGCAAATTTGATTCCTCATGTAGGGCCAGAACCTGGAGGTATCTCACTGGTCTTGAAGTAGGCACTCCCCATCAGTGGTGCAGATTAGATACTACATTATGAGCTGCCACAACTTACACCCTGCTCCCACCCCAGCAGCTCACACACTGGGCACAGATAAAGCTATTGCACCATATGTAGAGGCAGAAGGATAACAAGATGTCATTGCCTCTTAGCCAGGAAAATGGTCCCAGGGATTTTCCAGTTCTTTATGTTTGTGTCATGTTCCTAATATAAACTGTGCAGAAGTCACTTTGCATAAAAGCCATGTATTTGAGTTGTGGACACTTTCATTAGAAATGGGGAAAGATGAATCCCATTGTTATTCCACTTGGGCAAGTGCGCAATTAACCTTTTTTTCCCCTTTCAGCATTGAGTTCTGGATTAATATGGTAAAAGGGATAACAAATAAGTGCTTTAATGTGAATTATTTAGCCCAAGGTATTACTATCTGCCTTTCCATCATTTGACTCATGACATAGATTTGACTTACAAAATGTAGCAGTCTGCCCTTGGACACCTTCATGGGAGCAATGTGGACCCTTTTCATGGAAACTTGAGATAAGAGAGCAAACTCTTAAGATTACATTACAGCAGGGGAGGTTTAGCCCATGAGGAAAGACTAGTTAAGGACAAGGGTCTCAGGGTGCTGGAAGAAGGTAAGGCCCCTTAATCACCAGAGATCTAAGAAGATAAACGACAGTTAAGAGCGTGGCTCAAGTCAAGAGAGGTCTAGATGAACTTGTGGGTGCCTGCCCAACCCTATTCTCAGTGTTTCCTTGAATTTTGTGCATGTTGCCAATGTCTGGCTTTGTTTCGTTAACAAGGTCCTCGCTGCTGAAACTCAAGACCTATTGACTGTCCCTGGTCTGCTATCACTACTTCAGTTGCCAGGACTAGGATGGATTTTCCCACCTGCCTCTCCATGCACTGTTTTGGGTGATGGTTATGCTCCCTGCCAAAGCAGCGACCGGGATCAGAACAACCCTTTTCATTTCTCCTTACGCTGAGCAAGTATTTCCTAATATCAAGGCTAATCTCTCTGCTGCAATTTAACGCCATGACTTTCCTGTCCTGCCTCCAACGGTCACACACTTTCCTTTCTTTATAGCATAAAAAGGGACTGCAAGGTGGATATCACTGTCAGAGAAAAGGACCTAAATTTGAGTTATATCCACCCCAAAGGGATGTTACATTGCCATTGCCAGAACAATAGGTAGGAACCAGCAACACGTGAAGAGCAACAGAACAGAGAGAAAAACAGGTATCTTGTTTATTTTCCTTTTTCAGATGGGAAAAACTGAAACTTATAAAAATTGCATGAGTTGGGTCACAAAGGAATTCTGCAACAGAACCAGCAACTGCATCCAAATCTTCAGAGAGCCTAGAGGAGTTTTAATAAATTAGCTGTAAAAACTTTCTTCCTTTCCAGCAGCTGCAAACGACAATCACACATCCAAATAAGAAAAACATTTGCAAAAAAACCCAAAACTATAAAAATTCCCTTCCCTGGTCACAAAGAATGGCCAGCTGAAACCTGCACAAAACCCAGGGACAGCAAATAAAGATGTACAGGCACAAATGTTTAGGACTTGGCATTGTTAGGTTTACGGTTGGACTCGATGATCTTAAAGGTCTTTTCCATTCTAAACAATGCCA
>RSEF01000001.1:3431737-3434237 GCA_003993805.1 Himantopus leucocephalus | reverse complement strand
CCCCTGCGGTAGGTAAATCCTTGAGTGAGACCAAGGTTGGTGTGCCCTGCTAACTGTCGACAAGTCCTCTGGCAGGGTAGGCTTCATGGGACATGTAAGAGTGATACAGAAAAGAGGGGATAGAAAAAGATGAAATAAAACATATAGTAAGAAAAAGAAAAAAGAAAGAAGGGAAAGGGAAAAGAAAAACGAAAAAAGGGGAAAGGGGAAGACCTTTCTCCCAGTGCAATGTTTTTTTACAGTCCTGGATGACTGTAGAAGGAAATGCTTTAATTGGAAAGCTGACTTCTTGTATAAATTGAGTTACAGCTGCTGGACGTGTGGCAGAAATGTACAAAAGCTCTTCCAGGCTCCCTGGGGCCCCAGGCTGTTCTCACGGTGTTTGGTCCTCATCTGATGGTAACGTCATCCCACAGCCATGTGGGATCCATGCCTCCGCCCTGTCCCCTCCCGCACTTGCCTTTGGCAGCCAAACTCCTCAGGACTGGAGCCGTGCACGTGGGTGATGCTTCTGCGCCAGCTGCTGTCAGCGTGGTGTTGCTGTGGGTAGACAGACACCAGGCTGCAGACCCAGACGGAACTCAAGCTGGGTTCCCAGGTTGGGTTTCTTGACGCTGTTCCAGTGGAAAATAGAAAGACATGGGCAATTACCTTAACAGGGCATGCACTGATTTGTGGTGGGAAGAGGAGATATTCTACCCCTGTTCTCATGTAGTGTGGCAAGCCTGTCCTTGAGGATGAGGAAGGGTTGTGAGCTGAAGGAACAGCAAAGGGAGGTTTGGCCCCACTGACCAGAAAACAACATGGCTTTACATCAGCAGCATGCTCCTCGCTCTCATGCCTTTCCTCTGCCAGCCCTTTGCTTACACCAGGTCCAGCCTGGGATACCTCTAGCTTTTGTGCCCTCAGCAGGGATCCATCCACTGTGGGGCACAACCAGTCCCAAGAGAGATGGGAGCAGATGGGCAGCACAGAGGGACATCTCCATCTCACCCTCATCTCCTTCCTACTGGTTTCCTCCTCTACAGGAGACTCAACCAGTGTCCAGCACACCAGGGAAGTCTGGCAGCAGAATTTATCTTCCCCAGGCTGGGGTGTCTGTCCCACAGACCCTGTGGGTTTAAATTTCTCCAAAAAGAATGAACATATCCCTTTTTCACGTTTCTTGGAAAGCAAAGTAATACTGACTTACAAAATCCCCATCAAATATTCTTTGTTTGTATTCTCCCCAGGAATATCTGGGCACTTTCTTTTCCCCCCCTTCTCCGTTCTCCACCATCACCTTGTCTTCTTCCTGGTCCCCATCACTGTTTTTAACTCTTACCTGTTTCTGAACTTCTCCCTGCAGCAATTATTAAGAACAACTGTTCTTAATGAGTAAGATAAGATAAATTAAAAAAACCAATAACAACAATAGCAAGAAGGAAAGGAAGGAGAAGGAGAAGAAGTAGTAATACTCTCCCTATATGCAGATGATTAACTGGAACAAGATGAGAAACAGGACAGGATGGATTTTGAACTGAAAAGCAGTATCAGGTTCTTGGAAGCCCTGTGCTCAAGTGGTTTTTTTGTGACTGTCTCCCAAGACTGCATCAGGGACTGATCCTGACATAGCCAGGCCTTCTGAGGCTCAGCCTCATCCAATGTATGTCACATCACATCCCTCTCTAGTGCTTGGGCTGCCCAAAATGATAAATATAACTGTAAAAACATCCTTTCTGCTGCAGTAGAGGAGACCTGAGTCCAAGAAGCAGGTGTGAAACCAAGTGAAGAGCTTTTCTTTGCCATGCTGTCTGGTCAGACACCCTCTCACACCTACAGCTGTAGCACAGAAGATCCCACCTGGACAGAGCAAAGCCTCTGCAGATCTTCCCAAACACCTGTTGCTTGTCAGACTGCAAAGGAGGAACTCCAAGGAGGAGCAGCTCAGCTACCCAGGTGGACTCCATTTCATGAGAGAGCATGGGCTGATGATATGGCTTCAGAGCTGCACAGGCAAAGCTGATGATGAGGGAAGATTCACTGAATATTCATGGAGCACTGGGAAGCAGTTTTGGTTTTATAAGTGTAACTTTGGAGAGGACTGCTCCAAAAACATATGCCTGTGCAAATGAAATGAGACACTACTACCTGCCTTTAGTCCCTCAGTTCTTCCATGCCCCTGAACCATTCAAGACCAAGAGCAGCAAGTCAAAAATCACATTATTGAGTCTCCCGGCCAGGAGCAGGAACGACTCTGTGGTCTCAGAGAAGCCACAAAGGCATGGTCCTCCAAGCGCTGGCCTAAACAATAGATAGAAGATGAGTCTATGCAGCTTAACACAGTCACATGTAGCCATGGCTTAGCCGCCCTATGTACCAGGGCAGAGGTGGTGGTTGATGCTGCTTCCCACCCCTAGAGCATCCCAGCACTTAGAATCATAGAATAGTTTGTCTTGGAAGAGGCCTTTAAAGGAAATCTGGTCCAACCCCCCTGCAATGAGCAGGGACATCTTCCACT
>RSEF01000001.1:3377595-3423363 GCA_003993805.1 Himantopus leucocephalus | reverse complement strand
CCAAAAAAGGAAGGCTACAGTTAGGCTTGCTGGATGTTAATTACTTGTCTTTCTATGTCTTCTTCAGGACCATCTCCATGGGTAAAAATTTCAGCTGTTCATCATTTCATGCACTGACATATGCCAATAGTTATCTACGTCACTTGGCTAGATGAACACTTAGAAAAGCTGTGCATTCATCAGTCATTCTTAAATAACAATTTTTCTCTTTTTTTTTAATTAAAAAAAATTACCACCTATAAACATTTTCAAACTTCTATCCAACAACATGATCATATCAGATTGGAGTTGAAGTTCATCCGGTGTGACTGGAGCCAACACCTAATCAAATCTTGTGATTTGTAGTAGAGTTGATGAAGGTCAAATTGGTTGAAAATGCGATCAAGTGAGATAGTTATTAATGATCCTCTCTGCTCTTGGAATAGCTACTCACTTCACCTGCTGTTGGATGTCTGCAGAGTAGACCTTTCCTCGTGATCTAGAGTTCTAAGTTATTTTATAGTCTATGGAAAGAAACAGGGGCTTCAGACATGACCTTGTCTCCTAAAGCAGATATCTAGAATAAGTCTAGAATGTTTCCCTTGAAGTAGCTTTTCCTTCTCAGGAGAAAGAGTCGGATTACTAGTTCAGATGGTGGTGTCCACCTGAAGATACCTGCAGTTACCTGAGAATTCCTCCACCCTTCCATTCAGGCTGATGACACAACCTTTGTTTTCGGGAACCTGATTAAAAACATTTCTGCTCAATAGCATACTGCAAAAGGCCTCTAGTAGAATACGTTCCCACCTTTCCTGATGAAAAGAATCCTACCAGAGGAATCATTTGCATCAAGCAGGCTGTTAGAAAAAGAGCAGTACAACAGCATCAAACTTGGCAAGTGGCTCCTCCAGGAAACCAAAGCATTTTGTACTTTATAGCTCGACACCACATTGACCCTACTGAGGTTTCTTTTTCATTCTGTAGGAACAAATGCAGGGAGATTTATACCTGGGAATATCACTTGACACAAATTGAATAGTGGGTATAATTATGTATAAAAGCTCCCCTGTTACAGGAAAAAAAAAAAAAGACTTTAATAATCTGGTTTGTGGGTTAAAAAAAGAAAACAAAGACAGTATACTCTTTAGTCAGGCAGGAGTTGTTTGTTAGTATTGCTATTGATTAGAAACTATGACAAAGCTCTAAGAAACACGAATATGAATTTGATATAAGGCGTAACTGAATGATCACATTTCAGGATGCATGATCTAGAGCAGGATTCATGCTGCTGATGTTTAAGTCTCTGATCCCCTCTGCTGTCCTTATAAACAGCTACTGGCAAAAACTCTTTCCCATACCCTTACAGCAGCTGGTAACCTTGAAGTCACATCTTGGAGCAGTGCAGAGGTCCAGCTGGGCTTTCTGGAAGTGAGGATCTTCTGGAGCGTCCCATGTTGTTCTGGATGGCAGAATATATGCAACACTGCTTCAATTTCAGCTGGGAAGTCTGACAACACTGGGAACTCTACCAAGCATGAGAATAACAAACATGATGCTGTGATGGCTAACAAATGCAGGGGAAAAATCCAAAGAAGGTAAATCACCAGCCTATGTATCCCATAACACCAATGTTACGAGAATTTTTGAATCAACACATCACTACCACAGACTATTCTACTTCCACGAAAAAAGCAGATGATGTTTAGGATCTATCTGTGGCATTTTCAGGGGTTAATGCCCTGAAATATTTTAAGACATCTTGGGCTTCTCCTTGGGAAGACTTTGGCAAAGCAGTAAGACACATTTCATGAGTGATGTTATTTTCATGGCTATGATGCTGATGATACCAAAAACGGTTTGCAAACAACAGGAAAAGTTGTTGCAGGATAAGAGGCTCAAATTGGTTTGATGAAGCCTGAAAACACATCCTATCTCTCAACACATCATGCTGTTGTGCCTGAGCATGAGCTCAGAAATCACTGGCAAACACTAAGGACAGCTTATCTGCGATCCAGAGAGACCTTGACAGGCTGGAGAGGTGAGCCCGTGTAAACTTCATGAAGTTCAACAAGGCCAAGTGCAAGGTCATGCACATGGGTCGGTGCAATCCCAAGCACAAATACAGTCTGGGTGGAGAATGGATGAAGAGCAGCCCTGAGGAGAAGGACTTGGGGGTGTTGGTTGATGAGAAACTCACCATGAGCCAGCGATGTGCGATCACAGCCTGGAAAGCCAACTGTATCCTGGGCTGCATCAAAAGAAGCGTGGCCACCAGGTTGAGGGAGGGGATTCTGCCCTTTTACTCTGCTCTGGTGAGACCCCACTTGCAGTACTGCATCCAGCTCTGGGGCCCCCTACACAAAAAGGACATGGACCTGTTGGAGTAGGTCCTGAGGAGGGCCACAAAGATGATCAGAGGGCTGGAGCACCTCTCCTATGAGGACAGACTGAGAGAGTTGGTGTTGTTCAGCCTGGAGAAGAGAATGATCCGGGGAGACCTTATAGCCCATCCAGTCCTTAAAGGGCCTACGGGAAAGATGGAGAGAGACTCTTGATCAGGGAGTGTAGTGGTAGGACGAGGGGTAATGGTTTTAAACTGAAAGAGGGGAGTTTTAGATTGGATATTAGGAAGAAATTTTTCTCTCTGAGGTTGGCGAGACACTGGCACAGGTTGCCCAGAGGAGCTGTGGCTGCCCTATCCCTGGAGGTGTTCAAGGCCAGGCTGGATGGGGCTTTGAGCAACCTGGTCTAGTGGGAGGTGTCCCTGCCCATGGCAGGGGGGTTGGAACTAGATGATCTTCAAGGTCCCTTCCAACCCAAACCATTCTGTGATTCTGTAATCATTCTATGATTCTATGATCTCTGCCTGCACTATTACCATAGCTTTGGGTCTTTGGTATAAGTATGTATCTCGCCCACTTTCTAACTGGGAGGAGAGATGGGGAAGGCATGTATGTCAACTGACTGGTGCTTTCTCTTCGTCTCATCCCATATATAAAGATACTGCTCATCCACATTCACATATATAGATGATCCTCGCAACAGTGGAAGATTTTCCATGTGAAAATGGAAAGTACTCCAAAGAGACCTGGGAGGCACAGGGTGGATTACAAGTCTACCACATCAGATCCTGACAACTACAAAATGCAGAATACTCATAAATTTTAGACTTCTCATTGCTGAACATTTTCCCTGCTGTGTTGCAGCAGGCCTCTGGAAGTTTTGGAAGAGGCACCACTTGTCAAGGTGGAATAGTTCACACTTCCCTGTAACGTGAATTCATCCTGAATGCTGTTCTTTCGCTACTTTTCCTGTAAATGTAGACTGTACTACCCACATCTTTTATGCACAGAAGTGACCCCCATGACAGCATATCAGCAGAATTAGAGAGATGGAGAGTGCTCAGATACCCACCCGTCCTCTGTCTGTCTCTGTAGGAAACACACAGTCCAACATAACATAACCTTTATTCTGCTGCTCAGAGACTGTTCGTTTATCATCCTTCGCTTCAACTTGCCTTTTTATTCAAGTCCTCCTCTGCTAACAAGGGGTCTTTGTGGCTGTCACTTGCAAAGGGATCTGCTCTTCCAGATATGATGTATTACATGCTCAATTTATTATGGCCAATGAGCAGATCTGCAAATTGCATGACCAGATCTGAAAACAGCGTGACAAACTGCACTTCAGTGCAGGCTCCTTCCCTTCAGTATTAATCTTCTCCTCCTCAGTCCCCCGACTCTCCTCATTAGCTCTATTGCTATTACAATACTCACTCCCACTTTCACCTCCCCACCGCTCTTGTTTTTCCTTTTCTGAGGCTCCGACATCGGATTTGCTCAGATGACAATCCGAGATTCATAGCTCGCTCCCCTCCCTCTTAGCACAGGGATTCAGGACCTAACAGCAACAGGTAAATAGATCATCTCCTAATGAAGGAAAGGTTTCTCTTAGCCACTCAGGACCAATGGCACGTTTGCCAGCAGTTCTTTATCCAGACAGCACTGGGCACCGGCACACATCCCATCAAAGGTATTACAGTAAAGGGTTATTTGAACATAAGTGGTAGCAATGATCAGTCTCTTGTACCAAAAATAATGCTAATATTACTACTACTAACAAAACAAACCTATTCACGTGATTGGCTGGTGAGTGGGCTGAGTTCCCATGGCAACTGTCGGCAGTGAAGCTTGTAGGAAGAAAGTAAGTATTCTGTTTGAAATGGTTCAGATTTCTGCCACAAAGTTCATGCTGCATGGAAACATGCATCAGATTACTTCATTAGCTACATAAATTGCTCCCCCCGCCAGCAGTCCCCCAAAACTAAACTATCCATGTTTGGTCTGCATTCACCTTTGAGGTGCGGAATTTGTACAAGAGAGAGTAGCGAAGGGGATCCCAGCTGATGGGTGCCTTCACTCAAGCTGTCTACCTTCATCCCCCTTGCAGTCTGCATTGCAGTTGGCGCTTCGTTTCCACCTGAGGTTTGAGCAAGAGCTGACCTCGGGATATCTGCTACTCAATTAGAATATGGCACAGACAGCCCTGACCCTGCCCAATCATCCCTGCCCTTGCCTTTAGGCAACTCAGCGCCACGTATATCTGGATTTCAGAACTGGCTTGGACTTAAGTTTGACCAACGGTGGAGATGGAGGATTTGTGCATAGTGTCAGAGAGAAACTTCTTTTTCCTCCAGCTCTGCTTCTCCAGGAAGAACTCCAGATACCACGTTGTTAAGCATGACTACAGGCTGTAAAACTGAAGGGCATTGAAGTACGGACTGTGCACCGACAGCTGAGATGCTGCACTAGGAATGCCAGGAGAGCTCTGTCTGCTCATGTAGCTAAGCAAAATGCTCCCCTGGGGTTTAAACTGACCCTGCTACGAAGTCCTCAAGAGAAGCCTGACCCAAATGTGAAGCGGATAATTGTTGTTTTACATCTGAGCTGACAAGTCACCCAGAGTGCAGTAAGGGTGCAATGCATGTACCAAAACCTGGCTGTGCACCCTTTGCCCTTCGCACAGTTCCTTCCAGAAGACAGAGGAGTTCTTGGGTTGTTGGTGTAAATGAGTGAGAAAGAAACTCAAAGCACTGCAACACAAAGGACTGTGAGACAGTCTCACACAGAAACATACGCACTCGGTAAACACTGTTAAGGACAACACAAAAAGGATTTTGCTGTGGGATTACCTTCCAGCTGGAGCTAATGGTGCGTATCCTCAGAAGAAACTCAGAATTGCGGCCTACAGATGCACCTGCCTCTGTGCAGAACCACCCAAGCTCTTCTGCAGTACAGGGGAGTTCTGATGATGGCAATGGGATGGGACAAAGCCAGTCGCCTCAAGCAATTCTGATGGGGAAAAAAAATAATAAAACAACCTTTCTGTAGTTCCTTGTTCCAATGTGTCTTTCTCCAATCCACCCCTCCTCCCTTTCCCCCTTTGATACCATTTTCCACAAGGCTGGTTCTGAAATAATCCTTGACACTCCGAATAAGCATTCATACATTGGATTATTAAGCGATCTACATATGAATGGCAGCACCCACCACAACCCAAGACACAGCCACTGAAGTTAAATGATAATGTGTTTGGGTCTGGCAGAAGGGAGGGTGGGAAGATTCTTCTCTTGCTCGTCACAACATGTAGGGTCAAAGACATGTGGTTGCCACATATCTCCAAACTGTATGTCCCCAATGTGGTTAGGGGGAGACAGGTGGAAAGGAGACAGACTCATTAGGGTGTGGTGGTGATGAAGAGTGGTCACAGCTTTCCTAGACTCACCAGATAGATCCACCAGGGAAAGGGAGCTAAAGACCTTTTTAGAGATTGCAACCGCCCACAGTCTACCTATTGTACCTACAGGAGGGTGGGTGTATTCACATGCAAAGTGCACAGAGGGATGGAGGACATCAGACAGTTTCCTTACACAATGCTTATGAGCGTGACTGGATCCCCGTGTCTGTGTATGAAGGTCTTTGGGCATGAAAACAGGTTTGGCTTCACACTTGGCTTGCAGGGTCGAGCCACCTAGTCCATCTCTGTCTGTGCCATATCTTTTGCTGTTTTGAAGAGGTGGAAAAAGATAAATGCCTCATTTCTCTGCTGAGGAACAGAGACATAGTGACTTGTCTAGGGTAACCAAGGAAAAGGCAGATTCACTCACTTCGTTAAAAGCTGAAGCCTGCAGCTGCTTCTGTGCTGTGCACCCTATACCTTACTGAAAGTAACCACTTCTAGGGAGAGCTTCTCTCAGAAGAGTTCAGATTAATCAGACCCTAACAGTACCTACCTCTTCCGAACAAAGCTACAGACGTCTAGCTCTGAGATAGACAAAGCCGGATTAATCCCAACCAGGAATACTGTAGTTAGACTTGGACCTGAACCTGTATCCACCAAACACAACCTGACTGTTATACGTTACCCTGCAGCTACCTGCACATGGAAAATCACCAGTGCGGGAGTGTTCCCAGGTGCAGGACCATAGATGCTTGCAGTGTTTTGATGTTAGGCTGGCACCTGAAATGGTTTTAGTCCACACCAGCTTGCATGCTCTCCTGCAATTTCCAGGCCTGATTTGAGGATAAACATCGGCCATGGATATTCCCAACAGGCAGTCGGTATGCAGCCATCTCAGGCAGCATCTTAGCTAACAGTCCAAAGAACTGGGTTTTGTTTGTTTGTTTGTTTTAACTAATTTGTATGGATGTAAACTGTGGAGAAATCTGAAATAGATACGGCACAAACATTGAAGAAACAGTTTGTCTTGAGCCCAAAGACTTCAGAGTCTAAGGGAACAGGCAATAAGAAGATGGTGAGGGCAAGAAGAGAGGCAGTGGCTGGGCTGAGGTGTCAGTTGATATCTTAGCTCACCTGCAACCTAAATCCTGTGTCTTCTGAAGATGCAACTTTTATCTGAAACATCAGACAAGCAAGACTCACACAAAGGGAACCACCTTCCCTGTGGTGAGAAAGAAATGTGTCCAGGCAGTGAGGTGGAGAGGAAAAGGAGCAGATGGTATCCTGGGCTCCTGCTGTTGCCAACATTTCCCTGTAAACCCCAGGTAAGGTGACATCTCAAACTGGCCTCACAGGAGCCACGCTGCCAGGTTTCACCTCCCTTCGGCCCACTCCTGGCAGGTGTCAGTGGGGCATTTATGAGTCACATGGAGGGTCTCAAATGATCTCTTGCTCCGCAGCCAAGAAGGGTGAGGGCTAATGACTTTGAAACCAGCCTCTGGTGACACCTGGAAAAGACTGGGGGAAAAGACTTCAAAAAGGACTCATCTTTGTTTTCTTTTTTCCTAAAAAAGTGGATGGGGCTTGACTTCGGTTTAAACATGATGTCTCTGACTTGTCCATCTGAAATTCTGATGGAAGGAAAATGTGGTGCCTACTGTGTGCTGCTAGGGAGGAAATCAGGCCAGGGAATTGGCAAGAAGGTGACCTGAAGATGTCTAGCAAGCAGGGAAATTGTATGAACATGGTGTGTCAGCAAAGAGGGACAGGATTGAGCAACCCATCAGCCTGAGGATATTAAACTTCCCACTTAACTCCTCCAAATTGACTGAGAGGGATTAAAGGCAACATTAATATGTATATAGCAGGACGCTGCTCTTCCATGATTTCCTGGCTCTTATATTTTTGGAAAAGCTGGATTCCTGGAGACAAAATGTCTCTGGGGGCTTGTCTCCTCATTGGTATTATTGCCTTACCTTCTAAAATCACACCTGGATGAGAGGGAAGGGAGGACAATGACCATTATGGAGAGAAACTGGAGGGATAAGCATTGATCTGGGTGGGAGCAAGGGGTACCTCCTTTTGGCAGGGGCTCTCAACCCAGCCGTTGACCTGTGTGGTTTTACCTCCTTGGCAGGGGTAAGAGGGCTTAGGGAGGTCTAAGCCAGACAAAAGCAGTCTAAGCTGTGGAGACCACAGCCTAAGGTGTATGTAATGAGACTTGCCTGAAGGGAAGGAGGGTGCTGAATGAATTCAGCTACTGCTCGCTGGCTCCACTTTGTCAACATCAGTCTGCAGACAAGTCAGGCTCGGAGAGAGAGAGGAGTGTCAGCATTATTTTGGTTCCTAAGTGCTCAGGAGTCTATCTCACACGCGTTTCGGGGCGAGGGATAAATCCAGAGGGCTCACCTTTGCTCCAGCCACTGCTTATGCATTTTGCATGAGTGAGTGAGTCATTGGACAAAACCAGAGGCACAGTTTGGAAAAGGAACCAGGACTGAAGCTTGCTTTACTGCTGTGTTGCAAAGCCAGACTACTTGAGCTGATTTTGGGTCCCATGTCCCTCCTGGTGGAAAAAGGGACCCATACCAGCCTCCAGCCTGGTGTTATATTGAGAAAAAGGAGCAACGGGACCTATAGCCACCTCAGGTCAGGGAGGGACTGTGCACCTGGGGGTACTCTGCAAACCTTCTTCGGCAGGGAGGGAGGGCAGTACAAACTCTGGGCTGACAGACCTGCATCTCTGTCAGCAGTTGGTCAGTGTCCAGTCTGGAGTTTTGTTCCACCTGCCTTTGAGGCTTTCTGGGACACCAGGAAGCAACAAAGATATGCCCAATAGAGGGGATGAATAATTAGCAAGTCCTGAATCACTTGGGACCCTGGAGTGGCCAGAAAGTCACATACAAGAAAATCGTCTTGCCCCTTGCCCAGCTGCTGATACACACTGAATTAAGAAGACACCAGAATGCAGGGGAGGGCTGCATGACTTGCATGGAGAAGACAGAGGGCCTTACTGAACTTTTTCCAAATCCCTCTGAGACCTTAGCAGTGTCTTTCTAAGCCATGGGCTGAACGAAAGTGGACAGCAGATCATCTTTTCTGCCACACAAATGGATCTCCCCAAGTGAGGCATTACGTTGAGAGAAGTCTGCAGCTCTCCAAGGATGGTTGAGACTAGGAGGCAGCTGGCTGAGGCTTACCTCCAAGGTCTTCTGCAGAGGAGGTCACATTCCCCATCTCTCCCTCCAAACATTTTTCTCGTTCTCCCTTCCTTCCTCATTTTGGTTGCAAACACCAACAGTTATCACAACAGGAACATTTAGGATGTGTCTTGTACATCCAAATAAAATACAGACAAGAAACCGTTATCAGTATGGAGCCATGCATCTGCTTGCCTCGCCTGGGGAAGTCACTAGATTTCCTTGGGTTCAGCTGAAACCACAATCTGTCACAGAGTATTTGCCCTGCTCCACCATCCGGGGTTTCTCTAATTAATAAATTGTCGACAGTGATGTAATCATCATTTTGAGGAAGCATAACGTGTGTTACTGACTTTGATAGGGTTCAAATACCAGCTCTGATTTTTGCCTCTTTTTATTATACATTTTCTTTAAGTGTGCTGTGGAAATGTGTCACCCCTTGTGATTATACTAAGGAAAAAAATTACAGAAATGACACAAATTACTAATTACTTTATTATGCAGTGATTAAAAAAAAGGAAAAGAAAAGAATGAAAAGCTAGAAGTTGCTTCAGCAAATTCTATTTTTAAAGAAATAATTACTGGGTTTCAAATGTACTAAATTAAGTAATTCTCTGCCAGATTTCTTCCCCCCTTTTAATCTTCATTCTTGGCTGCGTGGCTGGCTTTGCAGTCAATGCTCTGCTCGGGTGCTGGGTTTAGCCCCATATTATTATTAATTATTAGCAGTATGGTAGCATTCCCCACCAAACGCAGAGCCGTGCTGCCCGTACTAGGTGCTACACAGGCACTAAGTGAGATGTGAGGCCAAGAGAGCTTCTGGGCAAAATAGACAAGGCAGTCAATGCTCATACATTTTGCAGAGATGCCTCGTGGCTTGTCTCAACTGATACATGCTGGAAACCCTACACACATGGTCAGGGGACACCAGAGGAGCCTGGGGGCATATCACGTCACAGAGAAAAATAATTTTTGCAGCTGGGATGTGTGTTTCTGAAGGATCTACAGAAAGAAGGCAGGAGGTGCCCTGATGTGCAACCACCATGGTGCTTATCTGCTTTAGCTCTGGGGGCTGGGGCTTCCTGCGGTGCCAGAATTTCCCTGGGAGGGGGTTTTTCCCCCAGCCTCACCATGTTAGTGGTATTTTTCCTCACGCAGGGACGTGGGAAACCAAAATGGGATATTCTCACCCTCCCTAAAAGAGGTGCTCAGGGATCAGAGAAGCTAGAAGGGATGTCAGAGGTGTTGGTACAACTAAATTGTGCCCATGCAGGAGCTCCTAGGCCACCTCCAGGACTCAGGACAGTCATGGTGAGTACCCCAGGAGACATCTGGATGAAGTCTCCCAAGTGCAGCAGTGAGTCCTCTGCAGGGACAGCATTTGGGGTGAGCACATGGGGGTGGAGGAAGGCTGGAGGAGGTGGCAGGCACAGGGTCTGGGTCCTGCTGAGGAAAAGGGACAGCTTAAAAATCAATAGGAGACATCCTGGTTTGTGGCAGGGTGACAAAGTAAGAGCGTGAAGTCTGCTTGGAGATGCCATTCCCCAAGCCAGGTCCCTCTAGGATATTGCAGGGAATATAACCCTAAGCCAGGACCCAGGCAGGGGCTGAACATGGTCCGAAGAGAAAGAGACTCAGGTTCTTCTTTTAGATGGGGTCTCAAGTTCAAGCGGGATTGGCCACTTGGCAATACCATTTCCTGGAGATAATCACAGTGACTTTAGGCAACACAATGGATGGGAAATCTCTCATTTCTAACGATCTGCTCAGCACTTCAAATACGCCTTTCTCTCGAATCCCAAGCTGCAAGGAAATGTTTCATATCATCCTGGATCATAGAAATGCACGCTGACAGTTTAACAGCCTGCTTCTTTACAATGTTTAGGCACACTCTGTGCCAGGATAACTATTGCCCAACTTTGTGCCAAGTTCAGTACATCCTGTTTCTCTTATTCTTTCCTGTCATACAGATTTTGGTAAGCTTGTGTACCCCAAACTCTCACAGGACCTCCCCTCTCCCCCTCCCCTGTAATTAAACAAGAACCGTTGACAGCTGCTGTCGAAGCCAGTTCCAACTCTCCAGAAATTTTCAGCAAATAATAAGAGAAGCTCTGAAATAAGAAGTCAGATGAATTCAATAGAGGAGAGGCAGATTCTCAGCAGTCCTAAGGGACCTTAGTTCAGAGAAGCACCACTGACACTACACAAGAGAAAGGAAAAGCGATGCCTTAGCTTTTTTGCTGCCTGGTGCGCTACCAGAACCAGCTCACAGAGAAAGGGAGGGGTTTGCAAGACTTTTCTTTTTTTTTTTCCCCCCACTTTTTACCTTCACAGTTGTGTCACTTGCATTGCACAGAGTGTCTGAGCAGGAGTATCAGCTCTAACTCAAGGGATCCCGTCGTGAGAGGGTGTACCCACCATTGCCCTTTGTGGGGCCAGGGCAAAGTCACCAGGGAGACAAATGGGGCTGGCTGAGGTGTGGAAAAGGATAACTTTTGGAGCGATCTTTCTGACATTGTTTTCCTTGCCAAGAGTTTGAAACACCATCGCGTCAGAAAGGATTTGTGGTGGACGTTTCTTTAAGCAAGGAATTTGACAGATATTCTTGCTCTGCTGAACTTGCTTTGCTGACTGCTTGGTAAGTCCTTTAAACAATGGTTTTGTGATAAAAAATGTCACGTAACTAAAAACATCATAATTGCTAAAAACATTCTCATTAACAAAAAAGTTTTCCTTTCAATTTCCCCTATTCAGGCAGCTCTGTAAGCTTTTAAGCCTTCAAGCACAAGTAAATGACATCTTTGCTAAGAATGGCTAGTTTACATCAGCAATGAGATTGGAGAGGGAATCTGGGTTTACTGCAGATGGAGGGGGAAGTGCTTGATGTTAGCACAGACTGAAGTTCTCAACTTCTGAAAAGAACTCCTCTTTTCTTATTCAAACTCATAGGTAGAAGTTGAGACGTTCAAAAGCTCTAAGCCAAGATCCTGGGATGACGCTCAGAGGAAGTGACCTTTCTCAGGAGGATCTGAATTTGACTTGTGCAAATGCATGGAGAGGTCACATCCCAGGGCTCANGGTTCAAAAGCTCTAAGCCAAGATCCCGGGATGACGCTCAGAGGAAGTGACCTTTCTCAGGAGGATCTGACTTTTGACTTGTGCAAATGCATGGAGAGGTCACATCCCAGGGCTCAGAGAGAATTAGCTGAGTAGGTCAGGAGGAGACATCAAAAATAAAGGGCTTCTGTGTTAGCAAGCATTTGCCAGTGAGATCCAGGTATGACCTCAACCGAAATGAACCTTAATTTGGCCAAAATTCTCCCAAATCAAGGTCCACTTGGTATACAGATTCCAGATTGGCCTACGTGTTGTCCTCTGTGGGCATTCAGTGAACAGGTTGACCTTTGACTGCTCCAAATCCAGAAGGCAACATAACAGCCTTCCCAGGATCCTGTGATATGTCTGGGACCATCACCACAGGGTTAGGTGGGATAGCCAAACCATGCCCACAATACCATATCCCAGTTATATAGATGTGGTATTAGCAGAGTGCCCTAAGACTCATCCCAGCATAGTTGAGAAGGATGCTCTACCATCAGTGTGATGTGATCAGGCAGCTGTTATGGCCCTGAGCCTTTCCTGCTGATGAGGAATGCTTTTTTGTANCAAGGAATGCTTTTTTGTATCTCAGCATGGCACTCAAGGCTTAATTCATGCCTATATCCAAAATATTTTCACCTGCAGGCTTCAAAATTGGTCCCATATCCTGACGCGGGACACATGCTGCTGTGCTAGTCTGCACTAAAACCACCTGGAGGACACCTCTAGATTTTCTCTCCTCTACTCTAAAATGGTTGTCTGAGCAAAACCTCTTAACGTCCCCTCTTTCTTTGGTGTGAGGGTCCTTCTGGGCCCTACGATTGAAGATAGCAGTCACCTCCAACAGAAAAATGGTGACATTGTGAGTTGTCATCACCTTGATGCCTTTGCAAGAAGGAGTATGAAGTTCATGGTGGGGTTTCTTCCTCCTCACTCTTGGGTCCCCCCCCCAGGGTAACTTCATCCCCCCTCTCCCCACCACCTTCTCCCTTCTCCCTGGTCCCCAGCGCCANCGGTGGGGTTTCTTCCTCCTCACTCTTAAGTGTCCCCCCCAGGGTAACTTCATCCCCCCTCTCCCCACCGCCTGGTCCCCAGCGCCAGTGGCAGAGCTGCCCAGCACCCAGCTCGAGCACACAAACGGCTGGTGTTTGCTGGGCAGTGCCTGCCCGGGGCAGCAGCCCTTGGCCATGCAGAGTGTCCCCAGCGCTGCGCTCAGGCAGGNAGCTGGTGTTTGCTGGGCAGTTCCTGCCCGGGGCAGCAGCCCCTGGCCATGCAGGGTGTCCCCAGCGCTGCGCTCAGGCAGGTTGGGCACGAACCCTTGGCCACGGGACACTTGTGATCAGAGGGAGAGCCAGCNAGAGTGTCCCCAGCGCTGCGCTCAGGCAGGTCGGGCACGAGCCCTTGGCCACAGGACACGTGTGATCAGAGGGAGAGCCAGCACAGGGAATGGCAAGCCCGGAGATGTCCTGAGATCCTGCAGTGTCAGGTCTACATCAAGCCCCTGCACTAGCCTTCTGCTAGTGATGGCCAAAATCATATTGAGTGGGGTATGAGGCTGAATACACAGCAGCACAGGTGACAGGTCAATGTGAATAGAGAAGAGTCTTACAGCCACAGATACCTGCCAGTGTAGATAGACCTGAAGAACAAGGTAATAGGCAGGATATGATGAGAAAAAAACTGAGACAATAAAGTATCTCTGTTAATGACTCTGGAGGTGCACAAGAAATGGATTTACTTTACACCAAAGCTGAAAAGGTACCCAAAAATGAGAAGTCAAGCCAGTTGCTTCTGACCCCAAATAATTATTTTAAAAGGCAAATAAACATAGAAAATAAGGAGAATCATGCTTGTGACTCACTGACCTAAAACTAAGCAGTTCTGTTTGCATTCTGAGTTTTAAAAGCAAAACGTTTCAGTCAACATGGAACAAATAATTTTCTTCCATTTCCACATTTACAGTTTTGGTCCCTGTCCTTTTAGAAATTTGGGTCATAATATGAATGAAAATACTACTTTGAAACAACTGAAACATTCTTCTTGAAATTGCCCAAGCAAGAGCTGTTTATTTTTCTGAAATTTCCCTTTTGTCTCTTCTTTCCTAGACAAAATTACTCATTAAATTTAATGTGAATTTGCAAATAATTTCAGACTTCTTCCCAACTCCTTTTCTTTTTTTTTTAAGGGTATTTACTACTCTGTGTATATATATATATGTGAGTGTGTATGCATATCTATGTAAGGATTGTGATTAAATTCTCAGCTGTGCAGAAAGATTCATAGGGAGACTGAGGCATCAGAGATTGCCTGTTCAGGAGGGGGTAAGTTAGGCTCATGATAACATATCTTTGCAGCTACAAGGACATCTAAGCTCGAGCAAGGGGAAGGTATTTCAAATGTCCTGTTGCCAGTTGCTGCCAGACTGACTCCCTGGAGAGAAAAGGCAGAGCATAGCAAGTGTCTGAATATGGCCCTCCGTCCTCTCCGCAATCACTGCATCCTGCTTGTCCCAGATGGCACAGGGGAATGGCCGTTTCTCTTCTGACTCAACCAAGCCTACGCGAGCTACACATTTCCCACTCCCCCGCTGCCAAAAAGCAAACAATCCATTAGGGCTTCGCTGACTGGATCTGACATTTCCCAGGTGCAGATTAACACCCCCTCGGGGCCTCAACACCGTGAAAATCAACTCATCGTTTGCGCATCACTTCCCATCATCGCTTCCAGTAAGAGGAGCCCCAGCACCTGCCAGCCCAGTGCTCAGCACCCGCCGGTGTCATTTTCCAAGGTGTTTGACTTGGCATGGGAGGGATGAATGGGGGAACGGTGGCATGTCATTCGTGGCACAAAGTGTTCAGGGATGATATCAGTTTAGGGTGTTCCCAACTTCCCCTGGTTATTCCCTGGCCGTGGATTGATGTTGTGTAGTCTTTGGAGACAGAAGCAGCTTTAGGTATCTATTCCTCTTGCTGGTTGTCCCTACCTGGTCCTGTCCTCTTAGGTGGGCTGATTCAAGGGTGTATGGGCCACGCCATGAAGCAGAGACCTGACCCACCTCTAAAATATCTGCCTTTTTCTGCAGACTTTCTAAATGTCTACTTCCAAAACCAGCCCCATCCCTGTTCTTGTCCACCCCGTGGACCCTAGAATTTGTGCCAGCATAACAGCAAGATGGGAAGGGATGGCAGCAGGAGGGTGTAGAAGCAGGAACATCCTGATCTCACATTACTAAATCACACCACATTGTAGATCAGAATGGCCCAACAACCTGTGAGCTCGGACATACCCAAGTGAACTTCACATTCACCCTGAAGTGTTGGGTGAACACTGCTCAGACCATTTGAATTCAAACAAGTTTGGCCAGCAGCATTGTACTATTTAAAATGTTGGAGCTAATCTATGTGAAGGAGGTCTGGAAGAAACCTGGGGAGAGACTAGGAGTGATACCTCCCCTGGCACAGCTAGAATGAGACAAGGACATGTGCTCGCATCCTGACTAAACCTCCATGAGGACTTGTTAAGCACTGTCCCTTGAGAAGAAACTCATCTATGGCTGGTTATTAATGTCACACTTACTCCAGAATGAGTCCATCTTGTTCCAGTTCATTTTC
This sequence comes from Himantopus leucocephalus, assembly GCA_003993805.1. Taxonomy (NCBI): domain Eukaryota; kingdom Metazoa; phylum Chordata; class Aves; order Charadriiformes; family Recurvirostridae; genus Himantopus; species Himantopus leucocephalus. The sequence goes on along the minus strand of RSEF01000001.1, from coordinate 3,407,738 downwards.
ACCCAACTCTTCATCCAGATGAAACATGAAGTTGGGGTAGATCTGGTGAGCCAGGGCTGTGTCTGAATGTAAGAGCATTTGCAGCCCTGTCTTGCATGCTGGGTGTAGATCCTTTTGTCCTCTGTATACAGAAGGAAAAGTTCTGCCATGGCTGGAATGAAGGTCCAAAACCCAGGGGACTGGGTTCTTCCCCCAGCCCTAGCACACATCGGCTGCGTGGACAAACAACCGTGGATTCACCTGCAAATCCCTTTCTCAATTTCAAAAAATGTCTCACTTTTGCAACCTTACACAATGCAGACATGAAAATTAATTAACACAGACCATGCCTGAATGAACATCCTCCATTAGGGGTTGAATAAATGCTGCAGATGCTCTTTAAAATATGACACTTTCCCCAACCTGCAAAAATATTTTCTCTCTTTCCTTGGAGAAGTCCTTCACTCAAAGGAGAAAGCACAGTCCCTCAGGCTGAGGTGAGCCATGCGGGTTAGCTTTGTATCTATGGAGTATTCATAGTGCTCGTTGGATTCTGGGCTGTCCTAAATCATGAAGCCTTCCTCACTCTGTAACCCAGCATGTCTGTAGCATGGATGAGCTTATACTGGAAAGCAATGGGATGCTCATAGGCCTGTAGCGCCCAACGTTGCATGACAGAGGATGAGCACCTCTGCTCCCTGGCACCCTCCATCCAGCCCTCCCAGGTTCTCCCACCAGCATTACTCGCCTCCTTCATTGTCTTATTCTGAAGGAGCAGAGCAAATCTCCTTCTCTTACAACTCACCAACATGGCGATTGGGCCATGGGTTACTTCTCTCCACCCCATCCCCTGCTAATGCTGAGCATTACCACAATGGTTGTACTCTGGACTTTTTCATTCTTGGTACCTCCACCACCTGCATAGCCAGGCTCAAAGTGCTCCATGCAAGCCTCAAAAACAGATCCATCCAAAATCTCTCCTGTTACTGTTAGAGACTGGTACTAATCACAGGCCCTCACACAATCCCATGGGCACCTGGGGAAGCTTGCAGATCCCATACTTTGCTATGTGAGTGGGAGACACGGGTAGAAGAAAATTGTCAGAAGAGTCATTGCTTATATTAATGAGGAAGCAATTACAGAGATTATGGCAGTCAAAGAACAAGGACAGCCATAGTAGGTCAAACAGAAGATCGCTTCAGCTCTGCATGCTGTTGCCAAAAGTAGCCAGCACTAGGTGTCAAGAGATTATCTAAAAAAAAACGTAAGTGTGGAGTGATTCTTTCCAAAACACTCTTTCAGGCCCCCAGTGAGCTATAACTCATGGCTTCTTGAGAAACAGCAACCCTTAGTGGAAGCACTGACATGGATTCAGAGATGTTTGCTCTTTGACATGCCGTGTTGCAGGGCGGTCTCAGGCAGGGTGTTCTGGGCTCCATCCAGCTTCTGAAACATTGGTGTCTAGTGCCACTGCAGTCACCCAGGTTATCTGGGACATCTGCAAGGGGGTGGTGAAGGTAGTATCAGCCCTCATGGTCTGCAAATGTATCTGCATGCGGCTGGACGGGCATGATGGGGCCAGGTCAGAGAGGAGTACCCCTTGCCTGGTGTCTCAGCCTCCTGCCCCACTCTCCTATTTCTTCCCTTCAAGCTCTGAACCTGTTCTTTGCCCCTCAAAGTGTCTGCTTCTCATTTGCAGCCTGATCTCATACCTCCGCGTCCATGCAAAACATGTACTAAGGTCTGCCACACCGAGGGGCTTTAAACCCCCCACCCTTCGCTGGGCTCAAACTCAGGCTGGAAGCTGGGGTTGTTGGATCTCACACCATAGCTAGGGGGTAGCTGACAGAGCTGAAAGCTCTTTAGAGGCCACATCCTTCTGCATTAGCACAGATAAAGGTCTAATCCTGCCCTTCTTTCTCCTTGCGCTGGGATGCTGTGGGGATTATCTCACCACTTCCAAACAGGCTGAACCTTTCCGTGAGGCTGACAGGCGCTCGCCGCCACTGGAAATTAGCTCCTGCAGTCTGCAGAAGATGCATTCATTACCTCATGCCCCTTGAGGCCCTCTGTGCTGGAAGCAAGCGCGAGTCTGGCGTGGCGGCTCCCTGCGCTGACAAACAGGGCTCTGCACTGAGCTCCGTGAACATCCAGGGGCAGAGGCACATCATCCCCGTCCCCACCCGAGCTGTCCTTGCCAAAGTCACCAGGCGCTTTGCAACCCCTTCCCTCTCTCCCGAGGCAGCCGCTGCCCTACGCCCCGCAGAGTTAACTCATTCTACCTGAACGCAAACAAGCTCTCCCCTGCACTCCCATTAGTGCCGTTTGAAAGCCCTGATTTGCCACCTCGGCTTCCCGGCGTCCCGCTGCTCCTTCTCGCGCAGCGCAGGCTTCGCCGGGGTTGTTCCTGTCATTTAAAACAATGGGGAGGCAAGGGCTTAAAAAAAAAAAAAAAAAGCCAACAAACTCAAATTCAGGTGCTTTATGATGGACAGAAAGATTTATTCCTTCCCTGCCTGCCCCCAAAAAAGATTTTCCCCAAATCCTACAGGATTATGAAATACATTTGGTATGTAGACGGTGCTTGGTCTGTTCTGATAAATCTCAATGAAGAAGTGTTTCGTTTGGTTGGTTTTCACCATATTCCTAGTCATTATTCTAGTGTGATGATCTAGCTAAGGGAATGTCTCTAAACTTCAGAGTATCTGAGTGTTTCCACAGTGTTTAACAAGCCACACAGCCCTACGAAGGAGGAGGTTGCTGCTAGCCCTTTCTGCAGCTGGGAAAGCGAGGGGAAGACTTGTTCAGGGACATGCGGGAAGTCAGTGACAGAGACAGGGATTTGAACTGAGTGCCAAGCCGGTTCCTAACACTCTGTCCTAATAATTCAAGATACTTCAATTCCCTTCTGTATGCAAAAATAAAAAAGGTTTGGGAGTGCCTCGAACCTGTTGTGTCCCCATCTGCATGCAAACCTGTGGCTGTAGCCTTGGTAATGCTCCTTTAAAAGGACCGATATTTCCCTCGCTGCATCCCATGCACTTGCAAAGGCGGCAGCAGGGGTGAGAGCAAAGACTCTGAAAGAGGATGCAGAGTGGGATGCAGATGAGTGTTCAGCTAGAAGCATAAGGGGATTGAAATGGAGTGAGCAAAACTGGATCAGTTACCTGGCAATTAGCTCTAAATTAGTGCACAATCACATGGTACAATTGAGCTTGGAAGGGAGAGGGCGTTCTGGCAGCTGGAGTCGATGAGATCTGTGGAGATCAAACCCTGCTGTATGGGGCAGGATATATGGGGCAAGTCTGCTCAGCTCGTGTTTCTCCTGGACACCTGAGAAAAATTACTGACTCTAGTACTGTCAAGTAAGGGCTGTGGGTAGGAAGATCAGGACAGTGGTCTTTTTTTCCCGAATACACATAAACGGAGAGGCGAGACCAACCTGGGCCATTCAGCTGCAATCCCAGCATTTTAATTATTCATACTCCTGATCATTTCAGAATCCCATGTTCCCCAGAGATCATCCCAGCCAACCTGCTGCCTCACCCCACTGGCGACCAACACAGGTCACTGCTGTCAAAGTCTAGATGCCTCCCAGCTCTGGTGGCACTGCAATCTGTGGTGCTCGGCAATGCAACCTGTGCATCAGGAGTGGTTTCCTTCCTTATCACACCTTCGCCTCCCCCAGCTCCCATCATCCTGGCTTTCCCTGGCTGTCCCTGATGTCCCTCACCCCACAGGGGGTCCAAGCGTTTGTCGGAGCCTGACACATGCTGGAGCATCCTGTGTGCAACTTTGTGCAGAGGCAAAGGAGAAGCAGCATCCTGTTGCCAGGTGATGCATCTCCAGCCTGCACCTCCTCCCATCTTTAAAGGGCCAGAAAGGGGCTTTGTTCTGAGCCAGAACACTATTTGAGCAGATCAGAGCAATATCTGATGCCTAGAAACCCATTGCCAGGCAACCTGATGCTTAAGCCCTCTTTCCCAGCCTTCGAGGGAGAGACTCTCCCTCCCGCCCACTGCCAAACTTTCCCCTCTGCAACCCCCCTCCTCCTCACCCCAGCTGAGGATGAGCACCCAAAACCCTCCTGCTATGTGCGGAACTCTTGGGCTCCCTCCCACCCAAAGCATCTGTTGCTACAGAGCCCAAGTGCTACTTGTTCTCATGCTGGGACAAACATGCCTTCATGCCAGCTTGTAACAAATCCCTGGCCAGCCAGGATGTCTCTGATGTTGTCACATTGCCACAAGCCACCAGTCCAAGTAGTTGTGCAGCAGTTCGTGGGGCTGAAGACTTCCATCCACCTCACAGCTTGCTCAAAGGTGGTCTTCACCTGCAGTTAGAATTTCTGTCCTGGGCAATGCCTGGGTACTCTTCCGGCAAGAGCAATGTTTTACCCCTGACCATTCCCATTAGGCAGTGCCTAGGCAGCCAGCCTGATCTGGAGGCCAAGGGAGTTTGCTAGCAGAACGTTTGCTAGCTGCCACTTCATGACAGCTGGTCTAAGACATGGGAACAGCCCCCGCTGTCTTTCATTTGCTGGAATAATGGTAATTTCATCTTGATGACATTGTCACAGCAGCTTGATACCCAGGGTAGTCCACCCTGTGCAAGATGTCCTTCAGCCTAACACATGGGCCCTGCCAGCACTGTTGACTAGAGGATGGCAAAGTAAGGCTGGTGAGTGGAGTCATGGTCCCTTGACAGAGCCTGTCCCCACCTCCCAGCTACCCTGAGGAACTAAAGAAGGAGACAGTGTAATGACATACAGGGCTGGTATGAAAAGAGAGTGTGTACACAAAAGAGTACAAAAGAGAGTAGATACTGTGGGAAGAGGAAGAGAAGAAGTTAAGCATGAATGTTTTCCTTGCCAGTTACTGATACTCATTGCACACGGACGCACCTGGGCTGGAAACCTCTTAAGCATAAGCATGAGGAGACCATGAGCTGGCGATAGATGATGTAGTCATTATTTTCTAGCTCAAGCTGGAGCCATCCATCACTCAAACCACGGCCACTGCAGACTCAGTGCCAGCCAGGTCCTATTTCCCTGGGGAAAGAGCAAAGAAAGTAGGTGGTCTATATTAACACCAACATGCCAGTGGTTACACTGGCACTTCCCAGCCCTGAGGGCAGAGCTCCATGTGGCACAGTGGTCCTTGGAGACACTCAGTATCTGCTGGGGAAAACCGGGCCCCAGATGCTAGGATCCTGTGTGAGCCCCTTAGAAATTCCATCCCTAAATGTCAGTCCCGCAAGCTAGGCTCACTGCCTCCTGCGTACAGCCGAGATGAATGCTCCTGGTGGTCAATCCATCCCAACGTGTCTTTCCCACTCTCTTCATCCCTCTAGGTCCCTGCTGACAGACTCTTGCCATTAGATATGATGGAGAGGGCTGTTGCCCCTACACAGGCACACTCACATGCTATAGAGGCTCTGGGAGTAATGAAAGCAATGAAATAAATCACCAAAAGAGCAAGTGGCTGTGATGAATTAGTAGGTGTTAAATGAACAAAGCAGGCGAGCTGGCCAGGGCACTGCCAGTCTTTTTCCTTAGCAAAGATGTGAAGGCAATGGGCAACGGGGTTTGCAGTGCCTCTAATTCCCCTTTCATAGTTTGCCAGGAGTGCTTTCAGAGTCACTTTGTCGATTGAATTTGTCAGCCACCATTCTGAAGATAGCAAAGCTGCTTTAGCTGTCTTTATTGTGGTGCTCACACAAGGCAATTCCAAAGCATCTGTATTCATTCCAAGCAGCATTAGGTAGCTGATGATTCAGCCAGCTGCTGGCAGATAGCTGCTCTCTCCTTGAGATGACTGAGTAATACAGGAATAACCTAGGGATTTTGCTCCCCTTTGGTGTGCCTCGGAGTTTATTTATTTATTTTGGGTGGATCCCATTTATCACATGCCTGCAGGAGCTGAGTTTTAAGCACGGCATCCCCTTGGGCATGGAGAGCAGGAACAAGTTTGCTTCTCATTTACTTTGGACAGCTTTGTCTTACCTATTTAAGACGAAACCTCGCTGTAGCTAGGGAGCAGGACTAGAGGATTGGAAGTTGTGTGTTAGGAAAGAAAAATCAGGGTTTCTGGCTGTGGACACAGTGGATGTGTAAGAAGGAGTGAGGCTAGAAAAGTCAGGTTGGGAAGGAGAGAGAGAAAGATCTGTTTCTTCCTCAGCAGGCTGGTGTGGTAGATGCTGAGGGTCCCTGAGCCCATCCCGGCTGGTGTGAAGGTTTCTGGAGGCAGGCAAAGGCGAATTGCAGCAGCCAGTGGCAAACCCTGCAGCCCTCAGGGGTGCAAATGGGGATCTTGGTTGTGCTCAATAAGCCAGGCTTGCATCTGTGTAGCTGCTTGGAAATCAGTGGGTCGCAAAGCAGTTGAGTCTGCTCTGGAGTCTTGGACAGGGCTCCTGGGGTTGGATGCATTTCTGCTAACTCTTCCTGCCTGCAAGTTTAGTTTCTTTTCTAAGCTGTTGGCCTCACCCCAATCTCCACACTGTGGAAGGAGATAGGGACATTTCAGCCCTACTGAGAGAGGTGTCTGAGATAAGTGGACTTGAATCACCCTAAAGCAGCTCTGATTTCTCTCTGCTGATTACAGAGGGAATTTGATGACAGCCTTAGAGCAGACACTAACTGTGAAACAGCCACGAGTCCGGGCTGCAGTCACAGTTCCTCTGCCCCCAATCTGGGCACTCAGTATTTGATCTGCCTTTTCTCTGGGAGCCATAAACCGATTTCTGAAAGTCTGTTTGCCAGTTCCCTGTGTTCCCCCAGTGGCTCCATACACTAGCCAAGCCTGCTCTGAACACTGCCTGCTCCAGTTTTTCCACTGGAGAACAGACAGATTTTCTATATTCCCTATATCCCAGGTCCTGCATCTGTTGAGAGTGTTGTTCATCCTATGCCTGCATTGGGGTGAAGTCCATTTCCGCCTTTTCACATGATCAGTGCTCATAGCTCACAGATGGGAAGTACATACACAAGACAAAAAGCAGGGTTCATCCAAAAGTAGCTGTTATGCTGTGAAGTGGAGTGGTCTCACCTTCTTGTTCCACCTTGGAGGATACTGTCTGTTGCCTCACTGCCCCACAACCCACCACAGCAATTTTTGCTTTGTGGAGATTTGGGAGAGCAGATCCTTCTCCCTGTCACTACTTTAAAACAGAAAAACTTGGTCTCCTACCCAAAACCTCCTTTTCCTCCAAAAGGTACCTCTGCATGGATCTCTGGGGGCATTGCTACAGTTTGCAGGGGCAGACACAGAGTTGAGCAACTTCTTCCTGAGACAACCTACAGGTGGACAGCTAAGCATCTCCTTCCATGTCCTCATGCTGACTCTGCTCCTGACCTTTTCCCACTAATGTATGTTTAGTTTCCTTCCAGGTGCACTTCAGAGGGTGGAAGTGAAGCTGTCCTTCAGGGTCAGGTACTGATGCTGAGTTATCCTTGGAGGCTGGTCACAGCACAGCCCCCTCTGGCTTCACTGGGAGGAAAGCTCCTCCCTGCAAGGCAGGGAACAGAAGGGAGAAGATGAAAGAGGCAGAGAGGGGGAGCGTTTCAGGCTTGTAATTCAGTTACAGTGCAGCAAATCGATTTGCTGCGGCTCAGAGGCCTGTTTGTTTTCGTAGGAACAGAGGAATGAGTCCAATGACGGCGGTGCGGAGGGGCTTGAGCCCACTGTCCGACCCCAAACGCAGCATGGGGCTGGGAGGGGAGGATGCCAGGCAGGCATTTTCGCAGGTGCTGGCTTAAATCCAGCTCTTTGCCTGTCTCATCCTGCACACAGGTGTGGTTGGGTTAAGGAGGGGTGAGCGTGGCAGCCGATCCCTACCAGGCAGCCTGCCACATCGCAAAAAAAGTTTGATGTCACCAAAGTATTTTTTGGCTGTAAGGACAGGAACTGCCTCTGAGGATATGGCCCTGAACTTGGACACCCAAAACAGCCTTTGTGATGTCCCAGCAGAAGGGAGAAGTTGATTGTGATGGCTTGTTGCTAAAGCGAAAGGGCATGTCATCCAGGACTAGTGACTGCTTGCTTTGAACCACCTGAGAAAAACAAGAAAATCTGGGCTTGAAAGTTTACCCAGAAGCACTATAGTAAGAGCAGGGAGAGAGAAATATGAGGCAGGTTGTGACACCCAACAGCCCCTGTCCTTCAAAGCGGCAGGGGGGGCACCCATCAGCTTTCTTGTGTATGAGGCCAGCCCTGGCCACCGACGTTCATCAGAAACAAATGCAGTGGTCAGGACTGAGGATCCAGAATAGTATCCCTTTAACTCTCAAAATCTGTCCAAAAACCTCCTAAGGGATGTCCATCTAAAATTGGTGATGTGTCTGGCATAGGACAGACATCCGTACATCTGTCTGGGCTGTGGTGCTGGGATCATCTATGTGCTATGTCCACTGCTTTTGGCAGTGGCCTCAAGAACGATAAAGGCCCAATAAGGATGGACAGGGAGCAAAAGCAATGCCAGAGGTGAGGCACTAAAAGGTATCAGGTGATTGGACCTGGCTTAAAACCCCTGCCTCCACTCACTGCTTTTATTCTTCCCATTGAACACCTCGCTGGAACGGGAAGCATGAAAACCAGCCCCCCTCTTAGCCCTTATGTAAGGAAGACAGGAGATCCATCCCGGTGTCCCGATGCTGTTCAGCAGGGCATCACCTGACTGGTGACCCCATGGAGTAACACAGAGGACATGGAAGGGTATGCTGGGAGAGCTGGTCAAGAGCTCCTAAATGGCTTAGGACTGCAAGGCTGTAGAGGGACAGGAGAGAGAGAGCTGCCTACCGGCGAGGACCTTGAACATGTCCACGGCCTGGAGCTGCCTGGCATTACTGGTCTTATGAAGAGTGAGCAGCACAGAGGATCAAGGTAAACCACAGGACGCATGTGGGTGCTGCAGCTCCAGGTGGAGATTGACCAGCAAGGTAATGCTGAGTTCCCACTCTGAGTTGTGAGGCAGAAGGAGAAGACCCTTAGAACCTTGGCCCATCATTCCATTGTGCTACTTGCAACACAAAATCATCGTTTTGAACATAACTTTTGAAAACAAGATGGTCATAATCCCAAAAGAGTGTTAGAAGAGGAAGCGGAAATAAGCTTTTCTTGGCCAGGCACTTTTTTTCTTTTGGAGCCTTTATTATATTTCCAACATTGCAGTTAAGAATGGAAGACTTTGCTTTTCAGGGGCGTGCTGCTGGCCACCCTGCTGTTTTCAGTTTAATCTTGTCTTATATTTAACACANTCTTTTGGAGCCTTTATTGTATTTCCAACATTGCAGTTAAGAATGGAAACCTTTGCTTTGCAGGGGCGTGCTGCTGACCACCCTGCTGTTTTCAGTTTAATCTTGTCTTATATTTAACACAGCCCTAAGGGTGCTGGAGCGACTTGCTGACACGGAGTGTTCAAGATGGAAAAATGCAGATACCCTATGGAGCTCTTAGAAACCAAGGATACAAGAGGGTGAGCTGTGTTTGCTGCCCATCGGATTCAGTTTGTAGCCTGATATCACCTAGTCCCAGGCAAAAGAGGAGAATTGTCTCCTGAGAGGCATTACAAAAAAACCTCCCTGACACAAGGTGAATGGAGGTAAAGCAGCCTGGAACTCCAGGGTTGTCCCATATTGTCACAGACGACAATCAGAAGGCAGACCCTCTGGGACTTTGGCTGGAGACTGCGGGGAAAGGTTTCCCAGAATAGGGAACTTTGGGAGTCTAAAGGTGAAAAACAAAGCTCTACCAAGCTCCTTCAGAGATGTCTTCTTTCCCTGAGTGTAACTGGTGGCCTTTGCCTAGGTAACAATCTTGATGAGAAACTTCTGAGACCTTCTTGTAGTGACCTGGTGTTTCTTGGCCAAACTCCGTCCTATGCCTCATACAAAGGACACAGGGCTGGAGAAATACACAGTGAAGGGGGGAAGGGTAATACCCACACCAGCCTCTTGGAAAATATCTGACATGCTCATGCTAGATGTCACCAGTGGCATGCTCCTGTCCCTACAGAGAGACACAAGCCTCTGCCATTTACTTCCAATGAGAGTCAGTGCATTAGACTCCCTCAGCCAGAGGCTTTTGGCTAAGGAAAGGGCTTTGGCTGCCTGGTTTCTGCTGCTGCTGGCCTTAGCGTTGGTCCCTACCCCTCTCTGACCCATAGCTTGTGTCCAATGCAGGGGGGCTCTTGGTCATCCTGCTGATGAGGTAAGGGTTGACCACTGCACTGCCACTCTCTAGTATTACCAATGGGGAGTTGATGTCTACAAAGCATTTAAGAGATCTGTGGAGCTGCTCCCCGTTACCGGGTGGGATTGTTTCAATCTGGCATTGACAGCCTGGAGAGAAAGAGGAGGATCAACCACTTTGCTCTCCCATCCCGCAGGCAGGGAGCTGCCTGCAGCCAGCCAGGCCAGTGACTGCCTGCGAGCATCCCCCCAGTGCCTCCCAGCCCTGCTGTCCCCTGCACCATGCAGGTATGGGGTTTGGGATAACTGCGGTGGAGGGTTCCCTCTACTGGCCTGAAAACCCATGGCTCCAAGCCCACGGAAAGGATTTCAGTGCAGCGAAACGTCTATTTATGAGACTGAAAGGGGAGGGCTGGCTTCAGAGGGCCCCTGACCTCCCCCGGCATCAGCACCCCGACTTCTGACTCTGTGCAGTTTCCTATTACCCCAGCACTGAAGCTCCCTGTCCCTTTCCCAAGGCTCTCCAGAGCTGCCCATTCCCAGTAATTCATGCACACTTCTCTCTGATTTAGGGATGCTGCTCATCATCCCCTGCAGAATGAATCCCACACGTAGAAGGAGGACCCAGATAACTAGTAACAAAACACAACCCTATCTCTGTGTGGCCACAATTCAGGTTTGGACCATATCCCTGGCAACGGTTACGGGGCCTTCACAATGGCCAGGAAAGCCACAGACCTGAGAACCCTTCTTTGCAAGAGGGACACCTCCCTGCAGTCTTTGGCGCCTGATTGCTCAGTGGGTGTTTTAAGAAAGGAAAAGACAATGCAAAGGGGACCTACCTCTGTCTCCAGGAAGCGCTAATAAAGGAGAGCAGGAGTGAAAAAGAGATAAAAGTGGGTGTTTAACTTTACTGAAAAGCATCTATCCAGCCCAAGCAGAAGCAGCAGGTCTTAGAGGTCAGAGCATGCAACGACCAACAGAAATAAAGGGGAAACTCCTCCCCTGTGATTGCTCCCCACTGTCTCTGCTCCATCTTTCCTCCCCCACATGAGCACATATCTTTTTCCTGCCCTTGTCTCCCTCCTTCCCTCTTCCCACCTCTGTCTCTATTACTATCAAAGTGAAATTTATGAAGAGCTTGAGGCATTGGCGATTTCCTGGATTTCAATATAACTTCTTGCAATCTTAAGTGAACAGCTTGGTTGCTTCTGCCTGTCAGAGAATTTAAATTGCAAATTGAATAGTGAAATGCAGCAGCCAAGGGTCTGTATCAGTGACTTTGGAGAGCAGAGATATCGCTTAGCAACTGGAGGGAGGGATGGAGGCCGCAGTAAACACGGCAATGAAGTATCTGGATTTTGGGACACCCCTTGCCCTTGCATGGCAGATGGGTGGTAGCTCTGGGACTCTGGGAAGGGTGCCTGCATGGAGGCTGATGCTGGTGTTTTCCCTCTGGTGGGGGGACCAACAGAAGCTGCAAGAGCAGGTACTGTCACCTCCCATCTGTACGTAGTGGTGTATTACATCTCCTTTCTGACCTCAGCTGAAGCCCAGCCCGGTGAAGCCTGGGGACAAGGTGTTGCAGCATTAGGTCAATTCCCGAGGGAAATCACCAGCTTTGCTCTTACCAGGTCTCACCTTGGCACTTGGGAAGGTAGGCACTATCCCGACAGACGTCAGTGTGAGGATTGGGAGACTGGGAGAGCTGGGTGAAACTCCCTGGCCCCTTTACATGGGGTGCCAGGTGAAATAATCTGTTATGATCTGGAGGATGTGGTTTATCAAGGAAACAGTGAGGGTTTGCTCAGCCTGGAGAAGGCTGGCAGCTTGCAAGGGGATCTCTTTGCTTTCTAACTACCACCTACAGCGGGTGACAGAAAAGGCAGTGCTGGACTGGAGATGCAGAGCAAAATGGCAAGAGATGGCAGTCACAGGTTGTAATGAGGGACAAAATCTTCACAATTTGGCTAAGCACCAGGACTGGGGCCCACACAGGTGGAGTGGGAAGTCTTTGAAACACACACGCACAAGGTCTCCAGCTACCTGCTCCAGCATTGAAGTTGGCCTTGCTTTGAGCTGGAGGTTGAACTAGCCACCTCTAGAGGTCCCTTTCAACTTATGCTATTCTACAGTTCCATCCAGCGGCTCTTTTTTTTCTTAAAGATGCTGAAAACTGACTTCAATACTGCCAGAAATTAGAACAGAGAAGGGTCCTGAGCAATCACTTAAGCCTCCCCCTGCCCCTGGCGGCTTGAGGGACATCCAAACCTGTGCTGTCGCATGTTTGCTAGAGCTTTTCTTGCAGCCCTTCGGGAAGGGAGACTCCACATCCCCTGTGGACAGCCTGTTCCACCACTTCCTATCTTTATGGTTAGAAAATGTTTTCTAACATTAGTCTTGCCTAAATGAGCTTCAGTAAGCTTTAAACCCTCAATAGTAACAGTTGGCTTGCACTTAATTGCTTAATAACACAAACCTTCAATGCAACTGCCATTTAAAGGCACAGTAAACTCTAATATCCTGCAGCAGTGAGTTCCAGCAGTTTGTCGTGCTCTGCGTTAAAAATAGCAATAGCTCTTAGTGAAGAATTAAAAAGGGCAAGAGGGAAGCAATTCTCCTTGTGCGTTCTTTCTGTTTACAACCCTTAACACTCGCAAGGAAAAGTCATTACTGTCCTGGTTTCAGCTGGGACAGAGATAATTTTCTTTCTAGTAGCTGCTGTGTTTTGGATTTGGTATAAGAAGAACGCTGAGGAATGTTGATAACATATATTGTTTTAGTTGTTGCTAGGTAATGTTTATATTAGTCAAGGACTTTTTCAGCTTCTCATAGAAGCTGAGAGGGAGCATAGACAGGACAAGCTGGCCAGAAGGATATTCCATGCCATAGATGTCATGCTCAGTATATAAATGTGGTTGTCCAGGAGACAGCAACCCGCAATCAGTGCTCAGGATGGGCTGCGCAGCTGATCATCGGGTGGTGAGATGCGACTTGTGTTGTATCACTTTATTTTGTATATTACAGAATCACAGAATCACAGAATGGTCAGGGTTGGGAGGGACCTCTGGAGATCATCTAGTCCAACCCCCTGCCAGAGCAGGGTCACCTACGGCAGGTTGCACAGGACGGTGTCCAGGTGCGTTTTGAAGGTCTCCAGTGTGGGAGACTCCACCACCTCTCTGGGCAGCCTGTGCCAGTGCTCTGCCACCCTCAAAGGAAAGAAGTCCCTCCTCAGGTTTAGGTGGAACTTCCTATGTTCCATCTTTTATTCTTGTATTCTTTTACCATTATTATTATTATCATCATTGTTATTTTCCTCTTCCAGTACTGTTCTATTAAACTGTTTTTATGTCAACCCATGAGTTTCTTTTCCTTTTCTCTCCTTTTCTTCCTCTTTGCCCTACCCTGCTGGGGGGTGGGGAGTGAGCGAGTGGCTTCATCGTCCTGGTTGCTGGCAGGGGTTAAACCACAACAATTACTCGAGTCCATCTCATACTAGATATCTCTAACATACAGAAACAGAGCTCTGTGACTCAGTAAACCTTGTTCAATGCCCTGTAATGGTGTGCATCTTTCCCATATAGATGCTAGGTGCAACAGGTGAGATTTATCAGAGCTACTTCCCTCTAGGACCCATTAAATGAGAGAAATAGGTATTGTCCAGGAGCTGTTCACCTCATCTTTTTCATGTATCTATTTCCAAATGTGATGGATTGTTCCATAATAAAGTCTTTTCCTCCCTAAAAAGGGATGAAGAAGGCTGTTTTGGAGGAAGGTGCCTGTAGTGTTGATTTACAAGCTTTAGCAAAATGAGCCCCAGCCCACATATTCTACATAGGTGGCAAATAGGTAGTCATAGAGAAGTGACCACAGCAGTGTGAGCTGTAGGCCTGGAGGATCTAGAAGTTCACAAGAAAATGCCTGGTAGACTAATTGCAGCAAATGAAAATCCTGTATTTTGGGAAATACTGCATTCAATAGGGAGGATTTGTTTCCACTGAGGCTGTGCTGAAGCAACTCTGGTGTGCTCTTCAGGGGACTACTCTTAGTGCAAGTACAATGTGTTCCTAAGCAGAACTGGCCAAGGAAACCTTTGCAAGGAATTTTTGGGTGGGAGTCTAAGGCTGGCAGACACTAAATGCACCATTCAAGGTTATTCAGGGAGTCTGTGACAGTCAGAGTATTAAATGTATTTCTCCAATTGTTCCAATTGTTCCAGAAGACTGCTCTAACCCCAAATCACCTCTCCCATCATTAAAAACCCTCATAGGCTGTGACTTAGAAGGAGTGGGGATGTTTATATGTCCGTCCCTTATCCCCTTGGGTACAGTAGTATTTGCTGCCTGGCCTAAAATTCTGGCATTAGTTCAGCTGTTAGGAACCAGTGAGTCTCACCCCAGAATCAACTGCAATTTCCTAGTCGGCGCGCAATTCACTTAAATCCCACACTTCCTTTAAAAGGGTGTTGACATTTACTCAGCTGCTTGTCAAATGTCTGGAGATGTTAACATCTCAAACAAGAGCTGTTGTCATTAAAGGAACACAGACTATTGCAAAGACAGGTAGTTAGCATGACTTTGGGAGAGGTGTCTGATGAAAGGATATTTTATGTGCGCCTGCATTTCCCTCCAGCTCATAAGGGAACAGTTGGTGCCGGGGTAGCACATCAGATGGCAGAGGAGTTTTGTGGGATAAGCAGAGAACATTCGGGTGGGGAAGACCAGTAGAGATGTGGAAAAAGCCCTGTCTCTGTCATTCAAGAGACATGTTCCTTTTCTGAAAGAAGTATCGACGACAGATTTGGCTCACCTAGTCAGCATTCAGGTGCCTGATCAGAGCTCCTAAAATGGGAGAGAAACAGATGTTTCCAGGAACCAAGCATCTTTGCTACTTCAGGATGAGCTGAGTTGCCTTCTCGTGGTGTAACCCTTAGGACCTAATTAGTCTTTGTGCTCTTCAGTTCCCGTCATGAGAATTCCGTTACTGTGATTTCTCCATTGAGCCTGGGCCTTGGGCTGCTTTTTATCATCTATGAACATCTCCAGTTGAGAGAGCTCTTGACACCGTTGTCTGCAAACTGCCTCCACATAAACTATATCCCTGTCCCCAGGAAGTCCAGTCCCTAAGCCTGACCCTTCAAGGGCCACAGCACCCTGAGGGCAGTGGAGCAATATCTGGGTGAGCTGCAGAGACCCTGGCATGGACCCCACCATCACAGGGGTTCTGACAGCCAAACCAGATGCTGAGCGTACAGCCCCATCTCCACGGCCGTGGCACCACTGTGGAGGTTTGTACAGGCAGGGGCAGTGTGCTATGCGCTTGGGCTGGAGTTTCAGAGCCCTGTGATTTTAAATCCCCTATGTCTCATTTTCCAAGACCCAGCCGCTAACAGGGGGGCTCTTTCCCTGCAGGCTGAGGTTAATTGGCTTGTGCTTTTAAGAGGATAAAGCTGCGGAGACTCGGAGTCAGGGCTGTTCTCCAGATTTCCATTATAATCTACATTGCAGGAAAATAGCTTTCCTGATCAAATCATCTGTCCTCTCAGTACAGAGGATAAAGAGCTGGTGATGTGGGAAATCTGCAGAGTGGGAAATCTGCAGAGTGTCTGCGCACGACCTTGCTGGACAGAGGAAGAAGAAGGAAAAAGCTTTTCTTTGCTGCAAGGAAGCATGAGTGAGGTGCACAAATGCCACCCTGCCCTTGTCCAGTCTCCTGGGATGGAAAGGAGGACAGGCTTGGAGCAGCTGACCCACAGCAGCAGCAGACAGCATTAGGGCCAATTCTGAGCCCGGTGTTATGCATCTCTTGACAGTCAGATGGGGAAAAAATTTGGTACATGAGACCGGGAACTCACTGGGAAATGGTGTGAGTCCTGGGACAAAGCCCAAAATAGGGGTAGGACTTGTCTCACTCCTGGCCCTTGAGAACTGGCTGAATCTTGTCCAAGTTAAAGCCAAGTTTCAAATACCTGTGGGAGGGAGGGCAAGAAGGAGGGAGGAGAAGCTCCAGCAAGCAAGAATTGGTCATGGTACCTCCCCCAGAGCCAGAACGACTTCTCTCAAGGCATGTAGCTCATTCTCTGGAAAGCCTCGAGGATCATTACTGCTTTCAGAACTGACGGTTATTTCACAAAAGAAGCAGCTACCTGAAGAGAAACCAAGAGTGAGGAGAATGACTGAGAAGAAGCTAGTTTGGGACACAGAGAGTGTTTCACCTTTTTGTTCCCCACCTGTGAAAAGGGAGCAGTGAGATTTATTTTCCAGATGTGTCTGTTTCAAACTCTTTATTTTGCTCTTGGGCAGCACCTAGCTCACTCGCCAACCCTCATCCCAGAGGAAACTGCAAGGAAAGTTTTTCCCAATGACCCACAACACTCCTGATGCTTTCAGCTCCCATCTCTAGAAGTGCTTACTAGTGTGCTTGGCCTTGCACTCTTGGTACTTGGACACCCATGTGGACTCCCATCGCAGGGGCAGCTCTCAGAAACACACAGCTGCTCAGCTGTACCTTCTATACAGCAAGCTCTTATTACACAGAAAGTAAATGTGGGTAACACTCAAAGCAGTTCATTTAATTATTTTGGCTCTCCCAGAAACTCTTTTCTTGGGGCAGTCCTAAAAATGAGACCAAAAACTCTCTTCAAAAACAGACAGGACCAAAATATCCTGGAACTCAAAGCCTATGATGAAGTTGCTCAACTGCTCGGGTTTTTCCCAGTACCAATTGTGAATGCTTCAACCTATTTCCCACAGAAAAAACATGAGTCACTTGCAGTCTTCAAGACCCTGGCAACAAAAAAAAAGCGTAAGCCCCTCACCTGTGTCAAGATGGTCCCAGAAAAGAGGAGGAGTCCTTGCTTTCATTGTGCTGAGGCCAGGACCTGGGAGGAGCTCACTTTCAGCTGCAAGGCTGAGAGTTAAGTTTGCCTGGAGCATCTTCCCCTGAAGTTTCCTTCTGGGACCACTAGTTCAGACTCACTAAAAAAGGGAATTACCTTTTCTTTTCTTCTCCAGCCCTTACATGACACGCTTCAAATAACCATGCAAATCATCACCAAGACTGACATAGATTTTGCTGTTCAGTACAGGTGCAAATAAATACACAGAAGATCCTTCCCTTCTCAGCACCCCACTATTGCTTGTGGACATTCAAACCAGTCACTTACCTCACCTCTGCAGCTCAGCACTTCAGCTTCAGGGGACTGAGACCCAAAGAACAGCTCTACCCCCCTCCCCATCCATCCTATAGCAGCGCTTAAGATTGGGAGGGAAAACAAATGGGGAGATTTCTCGCTCTCACACAGCCGTATATTCTCGCTGCTAGGCTTCTACCCATAAAGATTACAAGATGTGTGTCACAGGGGTGATTTGTAAGAGGAGAGAGGATGTTTACCTACGGTAAATTACAGTCTGCTTCTTTGTGTTCTCCTGAAATTTCAATTACTGACCTATTCTTTTATTTCAAGCTTTCCTATAGGTTTTTCTCATTTAGACAATGAGCACCACAGTTCAAGTTTGTTCCTGTGTACCTTAAGGTTTTATACTACCCTCATTTTATCTCAGTGCTTTATACTCTGCATGTGCATGTTTCTCTCTCTGTATTCACATTTTCTGCTTTAGGCTATTATAGAACATCTTGCTTTTGATGAAGTTGCTGCTGCAGCTACAGGGCAGACTGTTTGGGTTCAGGAACAGGACTATGGACTTTCTGAAATATTTCAGCTCTTCCCCTTCATGATACATCACTTTCTGACCTGAACTGCCAACACTCTCTCTGGGAAAAGTGGTCAGTATAGCTGAAAAGGAGGATTTTGAAGGAGGACACTGACATGTAAGTTTAAGAATGGTGTGTATTACACAGGCAAGGACAAGTGGTGTAACAGGCTTGGTTACACTGTGGAGACTTGGCTGCAGAGATTGACAAAGCAGACGACTGACACAGACCCGATTCCCAGTAGGGAAAACCCTTTGCCTGTTCACTAGGACTAGGNCCTGGACCCTAAGTCAACCCTACCATGAAAAGAGTCTAATATGCTTGACATGTCCAAGCCCAGCCTAGTAGGTATTTAAGTACTAGTTATCTTTTCCGTAGTCCCTTAGGTACTGTGTCATCAGGGCTCTCCAATGTCATATCCAGTTTTGAATGGTTTACATGCACATTTTTCAAAAAAAAGAATACATAATTTTGGCCAAGAATTGGACTTGTTCTGATTATTGCAGTGCTTAACAATCTCTACTCTGTCTGTGTTGGAGAATAACTCTGACCATACCACATCTTGGCCAGTTTCCTAATGTTATTGTCGTTTGAGATAATGTTTATGATTGAATTCAGCAAGTACATTTCCTTCTCTTTCCACACATTTATGAATGCCAGTATTTGGAGTCAATCCAGCAGAATCCCAGGATGATTTGTCAGAGACAGGCCAACAAGAGAATATGAAAAGGGAAAAGGTGATGGCAATGGCAACAATATGTAATTTCTTCCACAGGGCATCCAGCATGAGTACGCAGTGGTCAATAACTTCCAGGCATTGCAAGCTCTGAATTGTGGAGTCCAGAAAGAAACTAAACAGGTAACATAAAAAAATGACCTCTGTACACTGGGTCTAGTGGGAAATCTCTGCCCTGCTGTGTTCCTCTTCATAGGACCTGTAGAAGCACAGAAGACTAGAAATGAGCTCAGTAAAAGATACTTAATGCTCATGAAAGAAATTCTTCTAATACAGTTGGATTTCTCATTAATTATAGACTATTGAAGTCATTTTGGAGGCAGGAACACCAATGCTGAAATCTGGACACATCTTGGACCTTCTTCCTAATAATCTGTTATAAAGAGTGGTGACCTGGTCTTCAAACATAGCAAGATGAGGATTTCAGTGGCATGCACTACAGTCATGATGGAAGGACTGGACAGCAGTTAAGGGTACGGGGCTTTCTGACTTGTTATGCAAACTTCAGGATATTGGTAAATGACATTCCCTATTCCCCCTACCAGCAAAGTGGGAATGGCAGGACAGCCTTATCAGAAATATTGGAGAACTTTGCAATTACCACGTGCAAAATGCTTTGAGATCCTGGAGTGAAAGAAATGGGAGATGAGCAAAGCATCTTCCTCACTAAACTCCTTAGCCATGGTAATTCTACACGGTCATCATTCACAGGAAGAATGTTTTATTTAGGAGGGAATAATCACATCTTGCTGCCAAAACATGAAATCCAATTATGCTGTGAACTATAGGCTGTTTTAAAGGGTTTATCATTTTTCAGCTTTATCCTGATCAGCTGCAAAAGCGGGTTTTCTTCCCTTCTTTCCTTCACTTTTGAAAGGGTTTGGTCTCTTCTTTTCCCCTTTCCATCTTCCCCAAGTGCCAAATTTCCCTTCTCTATGACAGTTAACAGTTAGACTTTGCTTTAGATTTTCCCTCACACCTTCAATATTTCCCAAAAAAAATCAAGACAGCCTTGTTAGCCCTGCTCTGGCTTTATTGTTTTCCATTGACTATGAAATGCAAAACCATGGGAGTGTTGAAAATGGGGTTTTCTGCCTGCTTCCTCCTCTCAAACAGACTTTGTGGCTAGACTTTGGGTCTAGTCCTTGTAAAATATCCATCCATGGGGAAATTACATTCTTAAAGCAGTCATTTAAAGATGTGGTGCTTCCTTTTATTTCCCTTATTTCCTTTCTCTTTTCCCTTCCCCTTTTCTTTCTTCCTTCTCCCTTGAACAATAAATAGCATAGCTACCTAAGTATGGAAATGGAAAGAGTGTTTATGGTGTCTCAAGCTCCTCTCTTTCCATGACATTAAAACAAAAAGACAAAACTAAAGGCTCAGCAAGAATGAGAATTTAAAGGCAGAAAAATTGGGTTTCTTCCTGTTGCTGCCACAGATTTTCAATATGAGCAGAGGTTTGGGTAACATGACATTGAGGAGAAGCGCTCCTACAAATGAGACAAGCAGGGACACAAGATGAGGGTGGGATCTGGTAAAAGTCTACTGCTCCTGAGAAGCCAGTTTCAGATTTGAAGGGAAAAACGTCTCTCTCCCTTGTCAGTAGTGGATAAGGCAAGAAACAGTTGTTTTAAAGAACAGCAAGGATGGTTCAGAATAAGAAGCTGCTTTCTAGGGCATCAGTATGTTTATAGAGATTGGCTGGGAGGTAATGGCAGTGGGTAGAGCTGCCACCCTTGAAAGGCTGAAGACATGCATCTGTCAGGAACTAATTAGGTGGAAACGACCCTGCCTTGCTATCTCTCAACCTCTTTGCAGCTCTAATTTTTAATGACTGAGGAAGTCCCTTGCTGGGTGAAGTCTCTCTGCATTAGCCTTTGTCTATGCAGATTGTAAATCCTCCTATGTAAGTCCTACCCCACCCTCCCC
This sequence comes from Himantopus leucocephalus, assembly GCA_003993805.1. Classification (NCBI taxonomy): domain Eukaryota; kingdom Metazoa; phylum Chordata; class Aves; order Charadriiformes; family Recurvirostridae; genus Himantopus; species Himantopus leucocephalus. Next base: position 3,387,192 of record RSEF01000001.1, on the reverse strand, counting down.
TTGCACAATGCCTCTCTCCTGGAACTGTAGGGTCTTTTTTACTGATTGGAGACCATGTCATTGCCTAATACATTACAGTTGAGTTTGTGTTGAATCAGTGATCCTTCTTCTTTCTCTTCATGACTTCATCAACAGTGACACCCTCAACCAGGCTAAGACTCAAGTCAGGAGTGCAAATTAACTCCATAAAGGCATCCAGTTATAGTCGCAGTTACAAGCAGCAGCAGGAGACCCTGAGAGACAGACATATCAGTATGTTCAGACATGCACTAGACTGGACATTTGACAGCTTTCACGCGAATGCTGCCCCTTGTGGAATCAGTCTTTCTCTTTCTGTAGAATAAAATGGAGAGCTCCTGAAACCCAAACAGGATTCAGAACTCAGTGTACAAAGATCCCAGGACTATTGATGAGTCTTCTTTATCTTCAGCAATAGAGACATCTAGCTTCTGCCGTTCCCATAGTTGCAGTAGCCCTAGTGTGAATCCCATGACAGTTGGAAAGCTCAAGATGGATGAGCTCCAAGCCTTTCTTCCCTGAATCCTTGATTCATTAGTTAATGTCTGAAAAGCGCTTTGGAGCTCAAAAGTGCTAAGTGCTATTATTATTATTAGAGACCTCTCATATGAATGTTGATTGAAAAAGATAATTGTTACCCTTCATTCCTTTTTTTTTTTTCTTTTATTAAAGACAGTGGTAACTGGCTTCCTCCAAAAGTATGAAGGAAGAGCTGGATGCAGTACTGACACAGGAAGATGATGGTGTAGTCCTGACGGATAACATTAAAAATGGAAAAAAGATGCTTATACTGTATGCACCTCCGGGCCATTTCAGTTCTTCTTATATAAAAGAGAAGAAATTATTTATTAATGTTTTGGCAATCTATTCAGCTGCCCTCTTACAAGTATTGTATCCCAGAGTCACTGGGTTATCCTGCCTGACACTCAGAAAGTCAGGGGTGTCTTGTATGTCTTTTTCCCTACCATCCAGCCCTGCATGGATGCCTCTCATGAGCCGGGTCACCTCACATAGCACTGGATGCCTATGTGAAGACGACTCTGTCAATCCCAGGATGCTTAGACAGCAGGGATGGGGTTCAGGTGGGTAAGTGTAGGGGTCTTTGGTCATTTTAGATACTGAGACATATCCCACCTGGCCTCCAATTGCCATTGCAGAAGGATAAAGACCTTACAGTCCTGCTTCATACCTGCCAGCTCCATCCTAGTGGGCTGAAGATCTTCAAGCACATCAAATGGTCAGAGGAGTTCAGGGAACTATCTAAGCTTACTCTAGAGTATATGCCTGTTTTGGTCAGTGAACCTGCAATGACTCTACTGGTTATGAGGAGAGCTCAGACACTCAGCTCACATGGGGACATCTGAACTGTGGACACTCCAAGCATCTGAATCTGAAATGAATCCCACCTCCATAGACATCTTCATCAAATCAAGTCACTAAAGAATCATAGAAACACAGAATATGAGGTTGGAAGGGATGTCAAGGATCATCTGGTCCAACTTTTCTTGGCAAAAAGAAAAAGGCTGATATTACAATTAATTCAAAAATAAAGTCAGCTTTAGGCACAGTTTCTTTTGTCCTAAGGCTGACAACTAAAATCAGGGCAGGTGTCCAAAGACTCTGCAGTCTCTACAACCATGGATGTATTCTGAACTTGACTGGGTGAGACCTTAGGGAGCCAGATTCAATTGGCGCTGCATTTCCAGGGGTGGACAGGGGTAGGCTGGAGACCTCCCAGGGTCTTTTACATCCGTAATTATTCAGTGTTTCTTAGACTGGGAAGAAAAATTGGACTTCTGGTTATCCATCTCTTTCCATTGACTGTAAAGGTAGGCAACGGAGAGGCTAATTCAGGCAGAAGAATCTACAGCAGAGACATAGGAAGTTAAGTGGGTTCAATACCATGCCACTAGCTTGAATGTCCTTCACAGCTGTAAATCAAGACAAGCTTGTAATGGGGAGGGAAAGCAGGGCTTGCTACTAAAGATGGATGAATCACTCTTGGGAAGTCTTTCTCTCTATCCACTATGAGTAGATAGAGTTTGGATAGCTAGAATAAGCTCGTATTTTTGCATGGAGAAAAGGAAGGAAAAGAATCTATCCATCTTTTGCCTATAGGAAGTTTTGTCATGCTGGATTTGGAGGATTTTGTGTGCTTGAGGCAGATGAGATTTAACCTGAAGCTCTAGACAGGAAATCCTGACCTTGCTTGAATTGCCCAGTGCTCTCCTGACCTTCCTGTATGCACAAGTAGATGTTCTGAGCCACTTGAATTCACAGAAAGGTGATCTCTAAGACTTGAAACACACTCAGACCTGGAAGATAAGCAGATACCCACTGGAGAGCTGAAAACTAGATGTCAGCTGAGATTCAGCTAGTTGGAGGTTGCCAGCCCATAAAAAGTAAAGATGAAGGTTCCTACAGGACGCTATCCAATTCAAAATTAGTACCTTGCTCAGGTTTAGTCGCATCCAGGTCTTATCCGACTCCACATCATGGTCTTCTCCATCCCACACTGGATTTCCATGGAAAGGAAGCAAAAGTAAGTGACCCAAACAGGAGCCATGATGCTCTTTGCACTGATACCCATTCAGTGGGGACCAAGACTCTCGGCAATCCAGTCGCCTGCAAGGTACATGTAGCTGGTCCTGGGACCACAGAAATAGCCATGTCTCATCTGGTCCTAATACACACTGAACCAAACAGCCAGACACAGTGCAAAATTAACGTTTAAACACAGAGGGAAAGAGCAAGGCTCTTCCCCTGGAGCCCTATAGTTCCTCTTGCCCTGTATCCCCAACAGCAGTATTGCCCTCCCTCTCTCCAATTTCATTTCCCCTCTGACAGTTTCACCAGGTTGCAGTCGTCTTACAGCCTTCCCCACGGAAGCAAGAAATGAAGTCAAAAACCTTCTTCATCTCTCATTGATCATCCCTGCCCANGTATCCCCAACAGCAGTATTGCCCTCCCTCTCTCCAACTTCATTTCCCCTCTGACAGTTTCACCAGGTTGGCAGTCGCCTTACAGCCTTCCCCACGGAAGCAAGAAACGAAGTCAAAAACCTTCTTCATCTCTCATTGATCATCCCTGCCCAGATCCTTTCACTTTGGGTTAATGGGGCCCGGAGATGCTCATTTTGCACAGCTGTCCTCTTGGAATGAATATCATTTACACAGACCAAAGATATTACTCTCACAAAATAAATTTGCTAAACTGCTATTGCCCTATCTTCCCATTTTATTGAGCTAGGGTTGCATTAACATTAATGAGATGTTAAAGGAGAAGGAAAAGAAAAAAAAAAGAAGAAAGAAAAAAAGGTCTTCCTAAGCAAATAATAACCATTCAGTCACAATTCAGAGGAAAATTATGGCTCTTTTACATGTTTGAATCTTTCCACTGGATTTTGCTCTTGGTTTTGCTAAATTATGTGCAAATGATGGAAGTCCATACATATATATGAATGTGCATTGCAAAGTTGAAATGTTTTCTTAGCCTGAAAATTATTCCCTTTTTCAGTGAGTCTGTATCTTGGTTCTTTCTCTCATTCCCTTTCTCTGTGTGCAATGCCAGTGAGGGGAAATTTCTCTTTCTTCCAGGGATCAGCCATGGTTTTCTGGGACAAAGAAGATGTTTGATGACTCAGTGAACTGTCTGCAGGAACAACACAGAAATTCCTGGTCTATAGAGGAATGGTCCGTGTCCCTCCCCAAATCCAGGTCCCACTGCATTGGGACTTTTATTCACATTGGAAAATGGTAGCACCAACCAAGATCTACTTTATCAGACTGTGCACAAATAACCTAGTTTCACACTTCAGAATTTAAACAAAAGGCAAATTATGGAAGCTGAAGGCAAGAAGGAAAAGGAGAATAGACAACAGCTAAAAAGGAACTGCTTTAACAGGCTCAAGACATCCTCAGAGTTCCTTCAGCCATGCAGGGTCTTGTGGCATGTTGGTCTTTCCAGCAGTCTCCTTCCAGGGACACTTATGACACTAGTAGCAGAAGGATCCCCACTCCTAACTGTTAAGCATCCATAGCCCTGCAGCTTGCACGTGAGGTCCCACTCCTCAACAGCCTCAGCTGCCTCTGCCACCACTGACATACACACTTGGCCCCACTGAAACAGCGGGAATACTTCCAGCCCTCAGAGTCCTTCATTGCCCTCCTGTGATGTAGCTGATATTGCACAGCATTCTTAGGAAAATGGAAGAAACACTGCAGGCAAAGTGCAAGGCTGGGCATGCAAGTCAGGAGGGCTGTTCCTGAGGCCAAACCCCTTGTTTGGACCTGGTTCCTTGGGAATGGCAATGCACAGAGGAGCTGTTCCACCATTCAGTTGAACTCCATCAATTTCTGTTATCCTCATAGATGGGATTGCACAGGGCAACTGCCTAGCTTTGCCCATGTCAACTGCTGACCCTGCCTTGGCATTCAGTGTGCAGGTTGTCATTCTGGTCTAGAAAAGCTTTGGTTTATTTTCAGTCTACATGGTTATTTCCCTCCCGTCTTCTTCTCCTGTTCCTCCAGGTTGGCAATCAACTGCAAAATACGCAGCTCACATGAAGCGGCAGAAAGTACAGGTGTAAACAGAAAATTGTAAGTTGCTTTGACTTTCTTGACAAACAATCCTAAGGGGAGCTATTCCTGTGTTATGGATGGGCTCAGCTTGTGCATATCACACTGGGGACTTGACAAGGTGTTGTGAGAGTGGGCAGCCAAAGATCTAATGCTCACCCTTCTCGCTTCAGAAAAACAGGCTAACAGCACTTTATCTAAAGGAGAACTCTGCTCAGACAGACACCTCAAAAGCACAAATGATACGTTTGTGCTTGTTTTGTAAAACACTAGTATATGCTGGGGGTTGCTCAAAAATAAACAACATTTTGTAAGAAAGTTCAAGCTGGGATTTTCCCTTCTCCCACCTTCTCTCACCGAACAAACAAACAAACACAACCCCCCAAAATCCCATGGCAAAAGCTGTCTTAGGGAAATCAACTTGCTCTTATTTTATTGGAACAAGAAAGCATTTCCCTCAAGCACCACCCAAGATGACAACACACTCAGACCCTCTTCCCTCTGGGAGAATGGATGAGGACACAGCATCTCCCTTAACTTTGACATTTTATCTTTTGTTACCTTTTTCTGCTGTAATTTCCATGTGTATTTAGAGGCCAGATGATGTGGCAGTACCTAAGGAACACACATTGATCGTTTGTAGAGAAACAAAACAGTCCAGCATAGTAGATGTGCACTGAATTTATCACTAGGAACTGAAGAAACACTGTCTCTTCTTCCCAGTCTCACCTTCAGCCCATGTGGTCTTCCAAAGGGCCCCTCACTGTCCATATCTCACCACAGAGGCAGACACCCATCTTTGGGAAAGTCACACAGTGATCATGTTCCACAGTAAGAGTTCCTTCATTTCGTCTTCTGCAAACTACAGGACCAATCTCTAAACATGAATAATCACAAATTTGGTGCATTACATGGAACACGCGATGCTCTGGACCCATTTGAAACCCTGTCCAAGGCCTGAGAAAGCAAGCTTGGTTTCCCTGTGAAAGTTGAGCTGCTATAAACTTTAACCCATAATGTCTTCCTGGATCGTGACCACAGACTTTCCCTGGACTGAGCCTCAGGACTCCTCAAACACTCTGGAATTTGCCCGCATCCCTGCTGCAAATGAGGTGTACTGAAAACATTGTCCTATTCTACCCAGGTTTATACAAACTAGCTTTTCTTTCCAATTTATCGAAAGCCTCCATTTGAAATCCCTGGCTAGATCCACTCCAGACCAGAGGTCACCGGTTCATTCTCAACATCTTCATTTTTTAATAAATTTCTCAGTAAACCTCACCTTTGTTTCAAAGCTGGCTACAACATCCCTGCACCTTGGAGCTTTGCATGGCTTTGGGTTTCCAAATGAAAGCCTAGTGCCGGTTCATTGTTTCTGCACCCTGTTCGAATCTGACCTAAGCCCCAAAGCCTAGGATGCAAGGCAGTGTCAGGATTACTCCTGCAATTGGCAGGAAAAATACATCTGAAAAGAACAATTAACACTTTGTTAATGTGCCAAGGAACAGACTGATCTGCATGTTGGCCAAAGGCAACTAGCAACTGCTGTTTACCTTGATGTGTATGTGCTAATGTGGGGCACTTCTGATAGCAGAGCGTATTCTTAGCCTGAAAGTGCAATGGCAGATGAGAGGTCCTCCTCTAATTTCCCGTCCTCTCCATTAGTGGGAAAAGCAGATAAAGCCAGCAGCAGAACCCTGCAGTCTGACTCCTACCTGGCAGATAATAATGCAAATTGCAGCAACAAAAGTGGTAAAAATTCATGGCAGGAAAATAGATGAATGGGGTTGATCTCAGCTCCATGGGATAACACCAAATGCCACCCCCAAGGGAGACTCAAGGTCTGTTTAGATCTCTGCTGCTTTTACCAGTCATTAACATGCACGCCCGTCTGGGGCTGCAGACTGCCACCGGTGCCCTGTGATGTTGCTGTCACCAAACATGATACAATACTTCATCAATAAATAAAAGTCATTTTGTAAGTTTCTCAAAACCATTTTTGACTGCATGTTCTGCATCCTGCGTCCAGCTGGGAAAGCTGAAAGATGTCTGACAGATCCCAGGGCAGACTACTGTTACCAGATGCGTCTACACCAACATCCTGCTTCCCATTCCCCTCCACCAAAGCTTTACCTCATCCAGACCCTGCTGCATACCCCTTAATGCCAAACAATGTTGTGGATATTCAACTCAGATCAGCTGCATTCCCCTGCTGCCTTCACAGAATCACAGAATGGTACGGGATGGAAGGGACCTCTGGAGATCACCTAGTCCACCACCCTTTGGCAGGGGCCAAAGCAGATTCACCTACAGCAGGTTGGACAGGAACGCATCCAGGCGGGTTTTGAATATCTCCAGAGAAGGAGACTCCACAACTCCAGTGCTCTGTCACCTTCCTCTTACCCTAGGGCGGGTTGTTGCTCACCTCCTGCTTCAGGATTATTCCCTCGAAGGGATGTACCCACCATGCCCCTGGCTAATTGAGTGATGCACAGAGAGAGGGGACACAATCATCTCTTGATGACTGCATGGTGGGATTGTACTGTCCACAGCAGAAGATGCTGGCTTGCCTTGTGCTTCTTTTCATTTATTCTCAGGTCTCCCTGCAAAACCTCAGAGTTGAAGAAAGGCAGAGAGCTATAAAGCAAAATTTTACCAGCAAAGAGGCAGTTCTACAGCATCCATTCAAGATGGAATAGAAGTCAATACAATAATAAAGATGGATAGGTGGATAGACAGACAGACAGATATGTAGATAGACAGATAGATAGATGATAGTCTGTATTCTGTATATTAAAGCTGCAAACAATCTATCATCCAGTCTCTCTCCCCTTTTATATCCCTCCCCTTTTTTAAATTACGCCTATTGCTCCAGTGAAATTTATTACAATGTAAGAAATAATGACTTTTTAAAGATATTTTTTACTTTTTAAGCAGAGGTGTGAGGGCTCCCTGAAAACAAATGGATGAAGATGTGAAAGCTTATTGGATTGTCATGTCGGATACATTATCCCCAGGGCTCTGAATGAAGAATTAGACCATGGAGATCTTATTTGACATTAGATGTTTCAATTTCTCCAAGAACATTAGGCATGTTGGATTCAGCACTGAATTCAATAATAAACAACAGTGCTGACCCTCCCCCCTTCCCCTTTTACCCCTTAGCATTTTAAGTCAGAGACATGTTATTAAGATTTATTTTACATTTTTATTATTGCACTCACAAGAAAAGAGAGATCATATTTGCATAATTCATTTTTATACAAACCTTTATGTATTACTTACAGCTGCCGATTCTCCCCCTTTCATATATATGTTTATATGGCAGTAAAACAATGACATTCGAACAATACACAGAAAATGATTTACTTCAACCCTGCAGGTATTGCTGTATATTTATTAACCCCTGGGAATTATTTTGATTGAAATCCCTTTGGATAATGCTCATTAAGAGACTGAGGCTATGTACTTTCTCTTAGCTTTCCAGATAGAAGGCAAGAGTTTAGCATCACACCCTCTTGGGCTGATCAGTGAATGGCCATTTGGCCATGGTGATAGTTGGGGCATTTTTATTGCTAATGTGTTTAATTGGGACTGCAGTGCTGGGTGCAGGATGAAGGCTGAGACACGCTCCCTGGGACAATGAACACAGAGGATGAACACTAGACTACCCGGCATGATGCCCAGTTAGGAGCATTGCCTGGGGAGATCTCCATATCCTCTGAGCCAGATCAACACGGCCACACGCACAGCTCCTCACTGCTCTATTGAGCCCCACAGACACATACCCCATCCCTCACCAGACCCAAGTCTACTTTCTCCACCTCGCCCGCCAAGAGCTGCTCAGAGTTGGCTGCGGCAAACTACTTTGTTCACTGGTAGCTCTCCTGGTCCTTTTCCTTGGAAGACACCCTGTCCCCCAGAAACACACACAGCCATGTACCCCAAACTACTCCTTTTCTTCACGTTTTCACATGCTACAGTCAGTTGTGGTGGTGTTGGTCGTGGTGATGAAGGTGGTTGTCATGGTAACTCTCTTTTGCCTTTCTGCTAATTCTGCAGGATTTCTTTCTACGGAATCAGTTTGTGAATGTGCTTCCTTTTCTTCCCCACCCTTTAAAATAACAGCTATCAGGAATATTTCAGGAATGTAAAATTTGCCAGGCTAAGGGCTTCTCTGAGTGGTTGATACTGAAACGATACCTACTTCTGATTGCTACACCCTCCAGGTGCTTTCAAAGGCAGCACAAGAAGTCTCGAGGCAGAAGAATTTCCCAACCAAAGAAGTTCCTCCCTCATCCCCAGTTGGAGTCATGATGGGTTCTGTCCCTTACACTTGTCCAACCTAAAGAAACTCCCACCCTTCCCCTTCACAGTCTAGTACTTCTTTTAGACCTAAATTCATAGTCGTCTTGACATACTGGGGCAGAGAGTTCCACAAGTTAGGGATGAACTAACCAAATCCAACATTTAGTTTCTCACTTTACCATTGCTGCTCTCATTTAAGAAGAGGCTTAGACTTCTCTGTAATACTCAGAAAAAGACATATTCCCATTCTCTTTACTATCTGTTATTTTAGATACCTTCTTTTACTCACTGAAGACATCTTTCCTAATAGTTTTCAGGGTCTTTGTCTGGTTGTTTTGAGACAGACTGTGTTGGCTCTGTGGTATCACTACAAACCATTACAGTCTTTTATCAATCACTCCCACACCAGCCGTCTGTGGTACAACATTGCTGGAAGAGGTCTAGAGATGCAGCTGGACATTCATCTAGCTATATAAAACTAAAGTATGTAGCCTAAGAAAGTCTCCGCGTGGTCTGGCTTTATATCAAAGACTATGTTTGCTGTCAGCTGCGTATGATGGCATGGTGTGTCTAGTGAAGAGGGTCGGCTTTATTTTGACAAACAATACACTAATTTCACATACATTTCACAAAATCACAGAACCACAGAATATGGTCACAGTTGGAAGGGACCTCTGGAGATCATCTAGTCCAA
>RSEF01000001.1:3357029-3373892 GCA_003993805.1 Himantopus leucocephalus | reverse complement strand
GGGGGGGGGGTGGAGAAGGGAGTAAGAGTGGTAGAGCAGAGCTTCATTTGCCAGAAGAGATTTATGGCTCCTTTTATCCGAATGTGAAACGCCCTTCCACAGGGAAGGAATATTAAACATTTAAAATCACCATCTGTCATTCAGCCCTTATCTGATGGTGACCGCAAGTTCCTCACACGTATAGCACAGGTAGCTCTGCCTTGTCTCCCACATTATTCCCTGGTTCAAGGGACCAGCATTCTTCAACCAGCTCTCCACAGCCAGCTCTCCACACCAGACATGCCAAGACACTTTCTACCTCAGAGACAACGCCAGTGGTGTAAAGCAGTGTTACACTTCCAGCTTCACTGGACCTACAAAAACTCACTCCAGCAGAAGGCCTACAATTATTTCCCCCACGTTTCTCCTGTATAAGCTCCTTCACTAATGGAAGTCATGTTGTGTTGGGTTTATACCATTCCAGCAACCATATTTTTCAGTGTGGTGGAGTATGTGATCTACAGACCTGTTCACCTTTACATTGGTTGCAGGGTTGCTGATAAGCGTGGGTCACTCTTCGAAGCAGAGTCTGGTTGCTCACACTTCCAAAAGAAGGTTGCAGAGGTTCCACTGCTTGGGAGATGCACAAAGCATGAATTTTATAGCTTTTGGGGGAACGTAGCACTCACACAAGTACAGGCAACACCCTAAGATGTGTTGTTGTACCTGAAGGGGATTATTACAGATTGAAGATGGGAACCACGGAGGGGTGAGAAGATGATGGAGCCCATGTCTGCACAAAATCAACCATAATGACATTGTACTGGGAACCAACTGCTATTGAAAACATCAAGGAACGTGTCTGGAGTTACTCACTAGCAGCAGCAAAAGTGGCCTGTTGCACACTCTGAGACAAACTGGCCAAAAAAACTCAATTCATATTTCTTCCATTTTAGCAGTCCGGACCAGGCATTGTCCAGAGAGAAAATTAACCCTGTAGATGCTGTGACATTTTTCCCCAGGTAATTTTAACACATTTTTGCACACATTTTCTAAGAGAAAAAGGCAGTACATCAGACTCCAGTGCTCCCAACACTGCCCCTCTGGCCAGGCACCACAGTGACCCAGGAGCAAAGACACTTTGCAGAACAGCCTCCCAGACACCACATCTCAGGGGGTCATGAAAATGTGAATGTTCAGCAGACGGAGCTCTAGATTTCACCTCAAGAAGACAACACGTTGGGTTCATGCGCTCTTTGCACTAGAGTTGTGAATGTGGGTTGTGCAAGTATGGTACAGAATGCATTTTTAAGTGCTTCATGAATTCCCCTCCAGATGCTATGCATTAACCCTGTGAGAACATAATTTTTTTGGACTCTGAAGTTTGAGTGTAGGCAACATCCCCAAACATAAACAAGCCACTCTTTACAGCATACAAGCTGCCCTAAGCGGTACCGAATTTTACTTTTCTTACCTTTATGGTCAAATCGGGGCAAGTAGGACAAAAGGAGAAAAGTGAGTCTCTCATAGACTTCTGATGAGTTGTCACTTAATATTACTGCAAAGCATATTGGGATCAGAAGACACCGTGCAGCGTAAGTGCTTTCAGTTTTCAGTTGGAAGTGACACGGTGTAACAGAGTCTAGCTGGAGTAACTATACTTGATGAGGATAATGCTCAGTTAGATAGAGATGCCAAATGCAAGGTCGACTGTTTTTAAGAAAAAAACCCAGCTGTTCCATGCAGGTTATGCATAGAAAAAAACCCTGTAATTATATAAAAAGTTATACCATAGCACTGTAGAATCATCTTGTGCATTTGTGCAGACATGTTTTTGTGTTACTTTAATGGCTATTGTATATGAACTACCGATACAAAATAGAGATAAAGTACATTATATCATACAGGTGCATAGTGTCACTAAATATGTCATTTATAGGCAGTTTATCTGTATTTTCCATTGGCAGTTGACATTGCAGATCATCTGTGATGCGCACAGACAAAATGGCAATTAAGCATCAATATCTTCAGATCACAGCGCTGGCCGGCTCCTGCACAGGGTACCCTTCCAGCAGCAGCAGTGAGAGCATGACCAGAAAGGAAAGCTTTGCCATTATCTCTGTCCTGCACTGTGTGCGTATCCATATCCAGCACCACTTAGGAACCACTCCAACAAGTGATCATCTTAACAGGGTCAGCACCTTTCCTCCCCAGGACCCCGTAACAAACTTAGCATCAGCTCCTAACTAATTGAATTGGAGCGTGATCAACAGTCTAATTGAAGACTATCTCGCATCCATTTCAAGATCATATTATTTCCCAATTTGCTTTCTGAGCTTCTGTTCACAGATTTAGGGAANGAAAAGGAAAAAAAAAAAAAAAAAAAAAGAAAAAGCAAAAGAAGGGAAAAAAAGAGAAGGGAAAAAGCGGCTTTACTTAACAGTTGCTATTTTGGTATCAAAAGGAGTCTGCATTGTTGATTAGAATGAGAGATCATTATCCCTCTTAGGAGCCCGATGAAGGTCGTTGTGTTAACCTTCACAACACTCTGTAACTGGAAGCTGCTTTTTTTCTCCTGCTGAGCCACACTGGGAGAAAAAAAAAAAANAAAAAAAAAAAAAAAAAAAAACCAACTCAAGAGAAAACAAGTCCAGCTCAGCTCCTGCAGACTGGGGAAGCAGAGGAGTGGCAGGGTGGGATTAACTTTGGATGCTGTTGTGTATTGTTAATGTGTCCTCAAAGGAGGGAGGCAGGATGCAGGGTGATGGAAGTGAAAAGATTTAAATGTTTTATCCACTGGGTACCCTGTTGTGACTGGAGAGCAACAGGCAGGCACCCTGAGTAACTCTATAGGCAGTTCAAAAATGGTGTGTCAGATAGCAATAGCTCATTAAGCACTAATGTATGGGGAGGCATTTGTGTATTTACTCAAATAGGAAGTCAGTTAGTTTACGCCCAACAAACTGCCCATGACAAGACAATTCAGATCAATAAATGGGGAGATTCTTCTCTGCTGCACACTGGATGATAGTGCTGCTCTTTCTTTTTTGGTCTTGTGCAGTAGCTCCCAGGTTTAAGCGTAGAAAACACTACAGGGATCTCTACTGATCCGTGATCAAGGCTCCCAAGATCTGGTGAAGAGTTAGACAAAGTTGCCTCTCTGGATACACAGTGCGTGAAGTCCTTCCCACTGATGTGTTTCTTTGACCCACAAACCATGACCTTGATGATCACAGGGTCCCAGGGAAAGGAACAAACCAGAAGGGCCTCTTGGTTATGGAAGAAGCCAGATATGATACCTCTTCCCTGGACCCTATGGTCAGCAGAGGTGAGACCCACCATGGGAGAGAGATTCTGGCTTCTACACTGCTCATTCTGGCCTAGAAAAGTTATCAAAGCAGCCAGCCGTGGCAAGAAGGATTGAAATCCTGAAGAGGAGAAGAAACCCATGCCCCAGTGTTCTGAAAATGACCTCTCCATCTGTAGCTTCTCTCCGCCCCAGAGCTCCCCTGGTTTCTTTGGCTTCTTGATTCGTATCATGTGGACAGAGATTCAGACCTTACACTTTTCTTGTGTCTTACACATACGCCATGCCTCTCTCTCCCTGCTGACCCCTTGTCACTTATCTCCCATGCAGATTCCCCCATGCAAACCCCCGGTGCATGCACGTGATCTGTCCTGTCCCTGCGCTGACGCTGCCTCACTCTGTTAGCTGTTAGAAACAGGCTATTTCTGTATTTCTGTGCAAGGCTGAAACTCCTTTGCAAGATGCTGGATCTACCTGTTGCCATCCAGTTTCCTTCCCTGCGGTGATGATGCCCTTGCATTGCTAATCCTCCTTGGACATCTTCTATTCTAAGTCAATCAATGTGTCAATTTAGCATTCACCTTTTGTTGCATCTTAAATCCTTATAATCCCTGTCCTTGCTTCTACATGTTGAATAAATAAAGCTCCCATTTTCTGCTGTCTCTCGCTGCTCCCTGTGCCTGGTGAGGAGCAGGCCCTGAGGTGACATCTCCCAGGCAAGACATACAGATGCAAATCACTGGGACAAGTAATTCGTGCAGGGGAGTCACCTCAGCCTGAAGACAAGGTGAAAAAAATACCTGCCAACGAGGAGAAGAAGCTGTCCCTGTCTCTACCCTCACCTCTTACGGCCACCCCAGCTAAGAACTGAAACATTGGAGCAGGAGAGGTCTTTTCAGGGACAACACTGCATTTGCTGCCATTTCAGGTAAAGGGATTTGGAAAAGTCTGAAATGAGTGGAGCAAATTCAAGCATATCCTGCTAGGTTTTAATAAAAGAAGGTCTATTTCCAGTTTTACGTGGGTCCCACTTTTCTCTGCAGACAATTCCTTTCTCTGTGGTACTCCTAATCTGCAGGCTGTGAGGATGCCACACCAGAGGAATTCATTCAGGTGGGTTGTTTTGGTTTTTTTTTTCCAGTACAAGACATCCTAATACAAGACATCTTCCCCAGGCAGAGGTGTAGACAAGGATAAATGCAGGGAATTACAGTTGCTCACCTCTAGAATGGGCAAGAAAAAGTTCATCCACAGGTGGATGAGAAAGCCACTCGTTTATTTGTTACATGACTGCTGCTTTCTTGGCCATAGCAGCTAAAGATATCAACACACTTTTGACATACCTCAATAATTTGCATTTTGCCACTTTAAACCCACATGAGCAAAATTTCCCCTTACTGATGCTGTTAGCGTCTCAGTGTGACCGGGATGGTCACAACTTGTTTTACACCTCCAGCAGTATCTGCTAGGACTAACCACTTGGCAGTGTGAAAATGTCTACCACATTAAAGAGAAGATGGATCTGTGGAGAAGATGACAGCTCAGCATGCTGGGATGCCACTTTGGCCCACCTCACTTCATTGTTGGCCTTTTTTCCTACACACTCTGGGTTTCTATTGTGTACAGGAGCTTGTTGATCTTATAGCTCGTTGGAAGACTATTCCCTGTTCCCGTTGGGAAACTGTTTCCCTCAGCTCACCATGGACATGGGGAGACACTGGACAGTTTCATCACCAATACTTTCATCCTTAACCTTGTGTCCCTGCTGCACAAAAACACTGCTGGTCTATCTCTTGGCCAAGACCTTCACTTCAAGTTGTACTTCATGTTGGTGCTCTATAATACTCAGAGGTTTTTTTGAAGAGCCCTGAAATGAGAAAGAAAATAATATTAAGTGGACCAAAGGAAATGAATGTACACTACTCCTTCACCACTGATGCTTGAGATCCATTTCAGCTATGTGGGGAATACAATACACATCTCCACTGACTCTTAGATGTACAAGCATATGGTTCTGTCTCCAGCCAGGGGTTGGCATTGGTGCATATACATCCTGGTCATCAGATGGCGCCAGGGCATGAATCTTAGAGTAGAATACAGCAGGATGCTCTAGACCAAGAGAGGAGCATTAAAAAAATATAAAATAAATTACAAAATAATTTTATAGACAATTGAAAACAGCTCCACAGGAAGAATCAGCTCTTCCATCAAGTGCTGCATGTGGATGATGATCTACCCGGGCCATGGACTACCCTGTTCATATTGACAGAGCTCCTAGCAACATGGGGGTCCTGCTTTCTGACTCCAAATCTTCAGTGTTACTGTGGCACAAGTAGTTGGGTGCCTGGCTGGGTGAACTGGAGCAACTGAGTTACATTTGAAGAAAGTACTTACAACTTCACCTCTTAAAACACCTTAGCTTGCTTGACTGTGACCGATAGCCATGTTCTCAGCACTTTGGTGTCTGCAGAGCCTCTATGTATAGATCTCTCATATGCTTCCAGCTCCTGCACAAAAAGTGCTAGAATTCCCCAGAGATATTATTGCTCTGCATCCTCAGTTTCCTGTTGAACTCCACGAACGTGGACCTCAATGCCATTTCAACCAACATCAAAAGTGGCAGAGGAGGATGATTTATCTTCCTTGTGGGGAACAGGTCTTCCTGAAGTCGTGGAAAGAGAGTAGAACTTCACCCTTCCTATGGAAAGGAGAATTAGAGGTGCTGAGATCTAAAACTCTGATTTTGGGCTTGTCTGTCACCCTCGTCCTGATACTGCCCAACATCCATCCCTCATTCCAGACGCTTCAAGCAGCCATGCTTCTCACACTGACTCGGGAACACGGGCTGTTCCAATTAACCTGTCAGGAAGAGCAATGTATTATTTTCCAGCACTTGAGTCATTTAAAAATCAGCAGGTCTCAGTGATCTGCTTGGCATGTTAAACTCTAAGTCAGTGTCAAGGAAGTACGTGATGCTGACTTCACCACAGCCGGCAGAGCAGATGAGAACGCAAGGGACCACAGAAAGACCCAAGGTTGGAAGGAGATGCTGCATCTGTGAGAAAGGAGAAGGCCACACAGCCAAGATGTTAAAGCCTCATTTGGGAAATTTATTATATTATAAATCCACAGCAAGTCTGTCACTGGCATAGACCCAGTTCAGACAGCCATGCCCTAATTCACGTGGTCAAGAGCACACCAAATACTGAATGGTGATAACTGTGGTGGGGACTATCCCCCCTTGATAACTCAGAGAAATACATCTCCTGACCAGTGCTGCTGAACCAAAGGGATGCTCACCTCTCTGGTCCTGTTACCTTTTGATGATGTCCCAGCACACTGAGGACCTGGGCTGGAAGTTTTAGATGCATCCAAGGTGCTCACCACCTGCACCGCTACCTGTCTGATGTTCCGGTCATGAAAATAAGTCCCCCACTTCAACATATCAGTAATTTTCCTCTGATATCTGCCCCTCCACAACCCAGGCCCCAGTATCAGCCGTCCTCTGGCCAGTATATCGTGTCCTAGCTAAGTATTTCTAGGCAGAAAGCACACACCTGAGGTCTGTTCTTTAAAGCACACGTGAATGCCTGGGGACTTGAGGGGGGGATAAATGGGTTTCTTCGCAGGCTCCTCCTGTGCTCCTAGGGAGATGATGTGGTTTTTTGCCTGTCTTCAATCACAGAACAAGAGCTAAGTGTTATTGATCTGAGACCTAGAGGGAATATTCCTGAGCGGTTCAGCTTGGCATTAGTCCATCACTTAGCTGGAATTTATTATTCAAGGCTGGCAAGGGATTCCTGGCAGCGTGCCCTGGCCAGACAGCAAACTGGTGACGGAGGAGCTGAGTGAGTCAAGGGCAAATGAAGAGGGGAATGAAGGGAAGAAGGGGAAGAAATTGCAAAGTAGATTTTCCCCTCTCAAATTAACTTAGGTTGTTCCCAAAGTCTCTCTCTGCAAAGTCGCCCCCGTGTGCATTAAAAACCCAAAGCAGGATGCGCACATGGAGCTTGGCAGATGGTCAGCTTGAGCTCATTTTTAACTAAGAGTTAAGGTAAAAATGCAGAAAAACAGGGCAAGAACAGGACAAGGCTTCATCCGCCAAGAAAGCATGAAGGGTACATGTGATGGAGCAAAGTGGCAGCTGTGGGGACACTTGCAGAATGGAAAGGGGCTGCTCCTCAAAGCTGGGAGGTCTAAAAGTCATGACAGTATCTGTCCCTCTCAGTGAATAGTGTCATTTGGTTTGTTCCCATCAGTTAAGATAGGTTTGTCTTGCCTTATGATTAACAGAAAGATAGACAGCCATGTCGGTTGATCTATCCAAGTCCCTTCTGAAGACTCCTGGCAAAACCATCCTTCATTTCTTGCTAGGCAGGGCCAAACTAATTTGACATGACCTGGTGCAGCAACTCCTCTTGAAAGCTCAGCAGAACAACAGCACAGCAGATGCAAAGCAGGTATTTCTGTTTGCTCAAAGGGCTAGGAAGTAAATGAGTCTGAAGCAGGACAGGAAGCTTTAGTGACCCTCACTGGTGTCCTCGCCAAGGAAAAAAATCACACAGCCTCAAGAGCCCAGTTCTGTGAAAATTCCCTCTCTCTCTCTAATGGCCATCCGAAAGCACGGTGGTGATTCAGGGCAATATCAGGGCTCATTCCCTGGTGATTTGGGGATGGAGGCTGCAAACTTTCAAGGACAGATTAGATGAAAAAAATAATGTCAGCTCCCAGGCTGCTACTCCTGTGCCAGCTTTACAAGGCACTTTGCACAGCTCCTGGCTTTGAAGAGTCGATGAAAACCAGCAGCACAACGTGCAAAATGGAGAAGACTGAATGAGGGTATCCTAAGGGGTTTGTAAGGAGGGTCAGAGGGTCTCCTGGGAGGAAGGAGTTAGGTCTCTGCTTAGCCTAGCCTCAAACATTGCAGCAGGGGTATGGCAAAGCAGGGACAGATCAAACTCTCTGTGGGTTTGCAGGAAAAAAACATAAAAATCAGCTTTTGGAGAGACAGCAGGCTGGGCAGAGCCTTCGAGAAGTTGAGCACGTGGCACCTTTTTTTCCTAGGCTGTAAAGTTGTCTGTGTCTTTCCAGGCAATAATTCTGCCAGTTTAAAAGCTCTTATAACCTTTGCACTAAGATAACATTGGTAGGAAGGCGGGGAAAAGAAATCCCTCAGGCTTGGTCAGATTAAAGAGCCCTGTCTGCTAGGGTGCAATGAATTCTCCTGTTATTGATCTCTGGGTTCATCATTGAGACAGTGGACAAACGGACCAGCACATTTGCTTGGTTTTCCTCTAGCTAAAATTTACATTAAGTTCAAGTGGGACATTAATNTCCTCTAGCTAAAATTTACATTAAGTTCAAGTGGGACAATAATAATAATAGTAATAAATAGCACGCCATTCCATCTTTCTTAGACAAACAGCTACAAGGCTAGTCCAGCTCTCACTGAATTTACAAGAACCCCCAAGGACTGAGTTTTCACATCATGAGTCGCCCTCTTCACATCATGTGTTCCCTCCTGAATGTTTCAATCCTGCCCCAAATGTTCATAGCAGAACCTGGGCAAAAAATGTCCCTGTTTGCCTTCCACCTTAGATACAGTATTTGATTTCTTCGGCTCACTTGTTTAATACCTCAAGTCTGAAAATGGGCTCATTACGAATGCCAGTCTAAAAATGCCATATAAGAAACTCTCCAATTGCTGCTAAAACAAAACAAAACCAAGGAAACAGACAAACAACAACAACAAAACCTCTATCCAGGCTCCTAAGATGTTAGTCTGTTAGGTAAAGGTTACACCAGCAGAAGATCTGGCTGCTCTTCTCTGTGTGGTACAACAAAACATTCCCTGACCTTTCACATCAGTTATTTGTTGGATCCAAGGTGTAGAGAACAAGGCTGGAAAAGTCAGAGAAAAAACCCAAGTAGTGGTGGATGCCTGTTCCCATGAGCTGCAAAAGCATCTTTTCCCATGGTTCACACCATCGCTGCTGTCTTTCGCAAAGCAAGGACTGTGGAAATGAAGCGATCAGTGTGGCTTGATAATTAAGATGGCAGCTACTGTGAGCTCAGTAGGTTTGGACTGAAAGAAGGTGTATTTTAATTATTAGTGTCCAATTAAATATTGAATAAGTTCCATTATTGTAGGGGGATTTTGTGTCTCTCAGGGACCCTCAAAAGAGTTAATTAGAGAGCCTGCACACTTGTAGACATGGTGTGTACGTGCCTCCACCCCCTTCAGTGCTGCTGCAGATCCCAATGCAAGAATGCAGGTATTTTCCACCCTGTGAGCCTGAAACAGGATTTTTCTGTGTTCTTTAAACTACCAAGTAGCAATCTATCTTCAACAACAGAAAACTTGGTATAAATTGCGAAACAGATAGCTGATCCCATGCTGCTCTGACTGGAGTAACTGGTTAATTTAAAGCAAGCGTGTGCATGCCCAGCCTGTAGCCAGAACAGCGACCACAGTATGGACACATCCTCACGTTGGTAAGAACACGTCCAGCAGTGAGCTCTTCCCTGATTGGACATGGCTTCTGTTGCTGAGCCTAATCTCAGGCACCTTATTGCGAGTTCCACTCCCACCATGCCATTCATGAGCTTTTCAACAGCTATGGCAACATGGCCTATTTATTTAGGAATGGACCACAGCCCTATCCCTTGGTTGTCCCCATAATTTGATTTTTGGCATGCTCCCTGATTTTTGCCTTATGTCAAATAGTCCACTCCTAGACATCGAATAGGTAGGTATTCAAGGGATAGTACCGCTGGGGACCATTCTCAGTAAGTTTTCATAGAATCATAGAATCATCTAGGCTGGAAGGGATTTTTAAGATCGTCGAGTCCAACCATCAGCCTAACACTGACAAGTCCACCACTAAACCATGTCCCTCAGCACCACATCTACACGTCTTTTAAATACCTCCAGGGATGGCTATTCCACCACTTCCCTGGGCAGCCTGTTCCAATGCTTGACAACCATTTCAGTGAAGAAATGTTTCCTAATATCCAATCTAAACCTACTCTGGTGCAATTTGAGGCCATTTCCTCTTGTCCTATCGCTTGTTACTAGCGATAAGAGACCGACAGCCCCCTCTCTACAATCTCTTCTCAGGTAGTTGTAGAAAGCGATAATGTCTTGCCTCAGCCTCCTTTTCCTTGATATTAGGGATAAGAGACCTCAACCCTGTCACATGCCATACCCATAGCTGGAGTACAGAAGAACAGTGCCAGGACATTGCATCTGCTAATAAAGATGTAGCCTGTGATTATAAATCAAGTTTTGACAACACGTTGCAGAGGTGCAGAATTAGCCAAATAGAGGTACTGGCCACTCAGGACCTAGCACACCAGTACAGATCTGTCAAAATTTAAGGGTGGCCTAAATGTCCAACATAAGAGGGAAGAAAAGCGACCCTTCATCCCATTTGGAAAATGGTGCAATCCTCTCATTTGGTGGGGAAGAGGATGACATGACCCCAGCTGGCAATCAATTCGCACGTGGCATCCATCAGGCTGATGTGAAAGCGAGCTACAAATGGAGTGCTTGTCATTAAGAGAAGATACATGGAAGAGCCAGAGATGAGGAAATAGTCCATGGGGGGCTATTCCTGAGGCAGCCCCATCTAGCAAATAGGATTATTGGTAATGATGAGATAATTTACTAAGAAGTCATGTCAGATTTAAGTGATACTTCTAGATGACAAGGGAATGCTGGGGAAAAGCAGGGTGAGAGGTCCCAGCTGGGTCTTGGCCTTCGTTCTCTGCCCAGCACAATCTCTGCCACAGGAAAGTGTGTGGGCTGGGGGTGGTGATGACAACCTTTTGGAGTGAAATTATTTCTTTTCTCTTGAGAGAACCTTTTGAAGTTTTACAAACAACGTTTCAGATTGAAACTGAATTTACCTCCAACAGATAGTTTGTCTGAATTTTTAAGCCTTCTGTCGTGCCACAACCCATCTGTAATGCATTCTTCCTCAGAGAAAAATCCATCCCGGGGGAATGAACACAAAATACAGCCAAGTACCACAGGCAGCATTGGTAGGAAAAGGATCTAAATCCAAATCTCTGGCTACCACAGTCACCATGTGGCCAGACAGCCTCTCCAATATTCAGGAACCCTCACACGGAGATGAGCCAGCAAAATCTGCCCTGTTCGAATTCCCATCAGAAAAGTTGTGCTCATAGCTAGGCTGGCCTAAAATTACAGCCATTCCAGTTTCTTCCATAGTGTGCAAAGGGCTTATAAGTCCTTTAAAACTCTTACAACGTTAGATAAATTTCTTTCTAACTTCTCCCATAAATGTATTGGCAAATAAAAAGTGTCCTTTGACCTTGGTGCTTTAAAAAGGAAATCAATCCTTGTTTTAGTGAGAAACAAAGCTAAAAACATTCTGAACAGTGAAGTTATTACTGTAGTTCCCAACATTTAGAGCTGTTGTCATTACATGGATACACAACTAGAAATGACAAAGCAGTCATCTCTTGATTCACACCAGCAGAAACCAGAATACGTTTTTGATGACATCCTTTTCAAATGTTTTGGGAGCCCTCCAAAAGAAAGATGATAATAATTAGATTAATCACTCTAATTTTTAATGATGGCAGTGTGTTTTTTCTCAAACAGAAAAAAATAAGTGATATATAGGCCTGCTGCAATGCAGCCTGATTCTGTTCTCAGCTGTGACCCTTGTTAGGGGAATCCACTACGGATAAAATGGTGAGGGTCAGAGACAGCTGGACAGCATGAATCAGACTACCATCACCTTGTAAAGAAGTGTCATAGTTAAGCAATCTCACTGTTTTCTCTGTATTTTGCAGATGAATCCATTTCTTGGCCCTCCATTACACTAGGTCCTGTACAGGCCTAATGAAAAAAAAAAGATGGTCCATGCCCTATAATAAAATAATAAGATGCAAAAGCGTGCACTGGAACCCAAATTCCCAAGCCCATCTCTTCCTCACTGTCTTATTCATAGGGAGGCTTCTTACGCTGAGTTTATTTTTCTTCTCCATCAGACAAGTTGTTCTAGGAACAGAGACTGTCTTTCAGAGGTAGACAACAAATTGATCCCATTTAAAATTCTTCTTCATCCATGAGCAACCCAATTTAGAGTGCTATCAATCTGAGTGGTGGCTACCCTGGTGGAAAAGATGCAAACCAAAGATTTGGCTTTTTTTTTGTTTCTTTGTGTTGGATTTCTTCACTGATGCAGTTTTTGTTTTCTTTTGTTTTGTTTTTAATAATGCACAGACATAACTGCATCATCTGGGTGAAGGCAGCTCACCAGCTGCCACTGTTTATTGATTTGTTTATCTTCATTTACCTTTACAGAAAAAAACAGGGAGCACAGTTTATGTCCTTCCTGTGACCAGAGTCAAGCGGCAGGGATTCTAGGCATGTGCATCTTGATGGAGAAAAAGACCTTGAAGAACGTGAGAGGGACAGCTTTTGAATAGCTGGTGGCCATATTATTTCAGTTGTAAAACTGCAACCAGAATAGAAATGCTGTGGGTGCATCACAGTGGTACAACCAACGGAGAAGTGGAAGAAGACAACTCATTGTCATCACAAAGCATGATGGGTCTGGCCTTCACCCTGGTCCTACAGAGGGGTGACAGCACTGCCCGTGCAATGCATGTGCCGGTGCAGGATGGATGAGGGACTCAACGCACATGCTTTTTAAGATGTTGTGGGAAAAAAGTCTGGGTTTAGCCTTTAGTGCAAACCTGAGGGCAATGACTGTAAAGAGGAAAAGTAAGTTTATTTAGGCTTCAGGAGCTATAATGGGATACTGGCTCATAAACCACTTCAGATGAGGGGCTAAACTTGGAGAATGGCCACTCTAATGTGCCCTGTTCTAATATTTACCCCTGCTGGCCATGACTAGAGACACAATACTGAGGTTAACGGTCTGTCAGTTGAGCCACTGTGACCATTCATGTGTTATTCTGGAGAGAGTTCATATTACTTGATAACAGCCACCTATAAATGACGGTGGCTATTCTCATTCTCAAAAGGAGGGATAGGACTCACCTCACTTATCAAAGCACCTGAACTTAGGTGTCTACTTACAAGTGTCTCCATGTGAGTCAAATATCTTTGTCATTTGAGATGCCTAGAAATATTTCACTTGCCTTCAGCCTTTGTTTCTGAAGGGCTCAGATCACCAGTGGATCCAGTGTCATGTCTACTGGTCCCCCGGGGATGAGCTGGGTACTACAGGGAGTCTCAAATGGCATTAAGTGCTTATGCTTAGGCAAACTCTACATATTCAGTGGAGTCTGTAAGGGCTCCCCTTGCTAAAGCAAGTGGCACTTCAACATGAGCTGGTGTCAGGGACCCACAAGACCTTGGGCATGGGTAGGGTTGTTCAGCATGAACTTTCTGAAAGCTGGCATCACCTGCCCTGCTCTGGGCGTGAAGCTTCTCCCTTGTTATACACTTGCTGAGGAGGCTGCAAACCCATATAGCATTCCCTTCCCCAGAAAGTTCCCTCTCCTCCTTTTCACAGCAGGCCAGAAGTTTCCTGGTTTTTGTCACTGAGCCCTTCACACACATCTACACCAGCCTCTGTTCTCCAGCCCTGTGGCCTACTCGGGTAATATGGCTCAGATGTGTGCAACTAATTACCCCAAGGAAAGGCTGGGCACATCTCCAGGGACAGTTCTTGACCCACGTTCACCCCGTAACCAGGCGTGGGCACTGTCTGGGAGCGCTAACTAGCACACCCCAACATGGTGCCAAAACCATGCTCCAGCCTGAATCAGACCTGGTTTGCTCTCCTAGTATGGACCTAACTGAGACCACTTTTCCCTGCTCCTTATGCCTATCCCCATCTCCAGACACAAATCCCAATTAACTTGGTTTTCTCCGAGGCTTTGCAATATTGGAGCAGACTCTAGACAGAGAAAATCCTGCTCAAATCTGAGCAGCACTTTGCTTTAAAGGTCCGTGTTTAGACTCTCAGATGAATTGTCAAAGGAAAATTAGCCCAAATTCTAATGGGAAAACAAGAACCTTCATGTTTATAATAAGACTTATGAAACCTCTCTGTATATTTATGTATATGTCTGCTTGTATGCCCTCCCCTAACTCTTCGCAATTTCTTCGTTGATTCTGACCAGTTTCTGGCACATCTCATGCAGAGTTAATGGCATTAGCAAGGTGGAGTTCTGACAAGTTTGTAAGCGACTGGCAGCCAAGTAAAGGACACAAGTCTACCTTTGCTCTGAGGGAAAGCTTGCAAAATGAGTTTTCCCCTTATAAGCTGCCTGAGAATCCATGCGGGAGTGAACGCATCCCAGTGGTCCTACCGCCGGAAAAGATTTGGCTGGTGTTTTCACCTTCTGAGATGCTGGCATCGCTCAAACTAAGGATGCCATTCCTTGGGGAAATGAGGCTTCCTGAGCGCAGCGCTGTGGTGGAATGATTTGCTTCATTAAAAAAAAGGCAGAATTTCCCTCTGTCCCCCCAGATTCTTCCATCTGTCTGGATGTTTCCCTGCCCTCCTCACAAAGATGTACCCCTGGCGTGGTGACCCAGGAAGCAACACGTGGGGGTAAATAGTCTGTTGGCAGCATCAAGAAGCTGCTGTGAAGGGGGAATGGTCTGTCTTCCTGCTCTTGTTTTAAGGTTTCTCTTTTCTGATATAATGCTACACAAAGCAGTGCTGATATCTAACCTTTTTCCAGATAATCTGCTTTCTGTTTGCAGTTCCATGCTGATCATACCGACCAGAAAAACAAACCGCAGCAGACAACTGCCTCCCTGGGCTGGCTTCCTCATGCCACTCTGCCCTCCAGACTGAGTGCCATGACTGCCTCAGTGCAACCCTTGAAGACTGAAAACCTGAGGACTGAAGCGTCTAATCCCCAGTAAATGCTTCTGCTGGCATCAGCCATGAGTTTCTGTTCAAACCGTAGCAAGAAGTCCCTGCTGGAGGAAGAAGTCCCCTGGAAGTCAAGAAGAGACCTGTCGACATCAGGAAACCACAGCCAGTTAGCGTCAATCATAATGATTGATACTGTCAGGGAAGGGGGGAGGGGGGAGCAGTCAGCAATGGCTTGGGGAACTGGAACAAATCAGCATGTCGCTGGGACGATGGTTGTTCCTGCACTTTAACACCGGCTGGAGCAAAGCTAGGAGCCATTAATTGACTTTTAGCTCTAACTGTAATCCTGATGTCTTTTAGATGTCAATTAACCACCAGTAATAGGTGGCTAATTGTGTAAGATGGCCTTTCAAATGAGCTGTAAGACAGAGACCCAACCACTCAGTGGGCATTAAGGGTCCTTCAGCATTTTGCATGAGAGCGGGGAATGATGAGGGCAGTTTTCTCTGGCCCTGTTCCAGTGTCCTTCTTTACATTACACCCTACGTCTGCATTGGGTAATTTTTTTACTGTAGCTATACCTTCATTATATCTTTTATCTTGTGCTTTTCTCTGTCCAGAGGTGTACAGAGTTGTTTTATTGTAACTACACTTAAAGGTCAAGGCAGAAGTATCTCACAGGTGCACATGATGGGGTCTAACACCAGCTCTATCTTTCAATATAGGATAGAGTGAGAAACACAGCTGACAGCTTCTCCCATGAGCTGCAGAGTCAGTGAAATCAGCTTTTGCAGGGAACAGCTGCTCCTGCTTGGATGTCCCAAGATCTAAACAAGCCCAGGTATCCAACCTGGGCTGGAGTTTTCCAGAGGGAAGGGTGTGGTTGCATCTACTTCGTCAATGTCAATTTTCAAGCATTAATTACACAGGTGCACCCACTGTTTTGGGGTCACAAGGATCCCTACGTGAGTTATCTTCTGTCTAATAGTAACTAAGGTCATACTACTGCCTTTCGTTGGGAAGACACTGGAAGTTGTGTCTGTCCCTTACCTGGCTGTTTCATGCCATTAGATTTGTAGGAACGTTACATCTTTCAGATATCTGCATCTTGTTGAACATAGCTGGCAGAAATGGGGACAGAAACAAATCAGAAATACATACCCTAGGACTGCATGGGCCTTCTTCGCTTAGGCAACCAGGCTAAAAACAGGCTACAAAGAAACCTAAGAGCCTCAGAAGGATCATACTGCTTCAGGGTCTCAGAAGTCATGTACTGTCCTTAGCAAAGCCATAAACAGTTATTACTTTTCCAGAAGTCACTAGAGATCTCTGGTCACCCTCATTTACTCCACTCTGACCTATTTCCCATTCAGTTCTCTCCCTTTTGGGAGGACACCAGAAGCATACACAGGATTCAGAACCCAGAGATGGATACCCTGAGATCTTACATCTTTCCTTCTCTGTTCCTGCCACAATAATACCCAATATTTTACTTGCTTGATTTGACCCATATGAACATTGAGCAGACATTTGAAAGGGATTCTCTCTCATATGCATCTCTAATCCCAAGAGCATAGGTATCTGTCACTGGGCACTTTTCTGCTCCAGCCTTACTCGTGACTGCTGTTACACTTCCCTTCAGGCATCTCTTCTCTGCATTAATACTTTCAATTCATGTATTCTGGACTCTGCTGTCATAGAATCATTGAATTGTTGAGGTTGGAAGGGACCTTTAAG
>RSEF01000001.1:3335714-3356929 GCA_003993805.1 Himantopus leucocephalus | reverse complement strand
CCACCACTCTCTGGGCACGGCCATCCAGCCAGTTTTCTACCCACCTGTCATCATGGTCCAACTCAGTTCATGGCTCCCATGTGCTGGTAGAGAACCAGTTTTGATATGCTCTCATTTAATAACTCTTTCCCACCACAGAGTAAAGTTTCAAAAGATGAGGAGCAGCTGTGAGAATGCAATGAAAGAAGACCATCACCACCCATGCTTGCCCAGGGTGCACACAGGTGGTCACCTGGGCAGGAGTTCCTCAGGCGCCCTTGCATCCCACAGTGGGCATCTCATAAACAACAATGGTGATTCCAGCATCTGTTTCTCTACACATTCCTCTTGCTTTCTCCTCCTCCATCTGCTGTATGAGTTAACCACCTGTGCACTGTCGCTCCCCAGGCTTGCAAGCAGAATGACACAGAGCACACCATATCTTTTACATGTCTGTATCGAATCATCCTTCTGTGGAAAATCAAAATATCATTTGAAATATGTAGCTCTTGAAATGGGCCAGTATTTGACAGCATCCCCTGTGACAGCAGGCTCTTGGGAGGAAGAACAGCCTTCTTCACCTTCTCTCAGCCCCTTTCCCCTCCGATCCAGGAAGAAAAAGACAGATCCTCTGTCTGGCTCATTGCATGATCCAGTGAAAACTCCAATCCATTCACTAGGAAATGACCTCTCTGAGTAGCAGAAGATGCTAGATCAGCCTGGTCCAAAACATCAGTTGCAGACTGGTAGAGAAGAGAGAGATTTGCAGATAGCTATGATCTCATCTTTTGAATTCTCTCCATGTGATGATTTCCTTCTCTCATGGTTGACATCATCCACTGCCCACAATATTTTCTGAAGATTTTCTCTCTGACAACCAATGCACTTATTGAAGAAAGACCCATTTACAGTTCCCTCTTGCCACGCTCAAGGAGTTATGCTGCCAAGAAGATCAGGCGGTGAGATGCTGGGACCAGAGGTTTCAGTGTTCTAACAGCTCCTCAGACAAGCAGAGCAAAGGCAGACACAGGTTGAAACACCAGCACCTGTCCCAGGAGAGAGGGAGAGAGAAGAGAAATCCTGCAGTGCTGACCTAGTAAATCGGGGAATTGATGATAGGAACTGGTGGCTGGAGAAGGACATCAGTGTCTGAGCTTCTGTTGCCCACATGCCTGGCAAGTACAAACCACACTCTGAACAAGGGGGTTCCTGGTAACATTGCTGGACACTTGCGGAGTCCTGCTGACAAACCCAGCAAAGAGGCTGGCTCAGAGCTTGAAATTGGGGCATCCTGACGATAGGAAACAGCAAGCAGGGATTGTCTAGTTTGGGATTGTCCGTGGTCATCCTGCCATGAAGCTTTAACAAAGATATTTGCTTCCAGGGTGTTCTTTCTGAAAAGCTGAAGAAGGTACCATGGTCCCAGCATCCATTATTTTTTTCACAAATAGGTTAACAGGTTCTTGCTATCCCTACAACTGATGTCCTCAAGACTGGAGGTGAACTACCAGTCTCTACCTCCCCTAAACCACCCACACTACCCATTAGATCCCTCCACATCCTGCCTGTGAGGGACTGAGATATTCAGCTTCACTATTTACCACCTGAATAATGCTTTTGTAAATGTTGGGAGAAATATTTGCCATGAACAATGTCAATGATATTTTTTTTTAATGTATATATTCCCCAAAAACCTCTGAAAGTCAACCAATCCAGCTGGTTTTTGTCACTAGAGCTTCCAAGACTCTGCTCTATACTCAAGTAGAGCATAAACTTCTCTCTTTTGCTACTGTTGTAAATTGGGATGGATGAAACTTTCTTCCCCAGAAGCAGATGAAAAGGTAGGGACTAAGTGCTTGTGAAACCCCTGCAGAAGGAAGGTTCTTTGCCCAGTTGGATTTCTATCGTTGTGAGATGCAACTCTGACGTAGTCATTAGAAAGGAGCAACGTTGCAGCTAACAGTATCGTCAAGCTGCATCAAGACCAAAGATGTACTCACAAAACCTCCAGACATTGCATCTACCACAGTGGACAGATTGAAAACCCATCACTGCAACATTTAGTGTATTTTCCCAGTGCAAGAAGATAACCACAAAGTAAGGCTACAGAAATGATCGAGGTTTATGATTGCATGGCATCTGACTCAGTTCACCTAACAATTACAGCGATCCAGAGTCTTGCATCTTCTGCTTCAGTGCCTTCTTATGTTTTGATAGCAGATTGGAGACAGAACAGCACAGATCAGGACAAGTGACACCAACATTCAAGTGCTCCACTGATAAGGAAATCACTCAGGATATCACTACAGGAAAAATGACTCCTGTGTTTAAGAAGCATTTCCCCAGTGGGGGGAGGGGGGGGTGGGTGTGTATTGCTCTGAAGAAGCTGAAAGGAGAAAGTGAAAACTGCTCCCTGAGTGGAGATCATTGTCTCAGTAATTACCATCCTTCACAGTTATCCAAAACTTCACACCTGCAGGGTGCAAGCTTAAGCTGATCCCAGCAGTCTTGAACATACGGGAATTTCTGCTAACGTCTGCTTTGAGGTTATGCAGAGGGCTTGTTTTGCCGTGTTCAAAGGTAAAGGGTGAAGCAGCAGAAGCCCATTGACTTGTATTTTCATCCAGTCTTTGACAAGGCCTTGCTGTGATGCCTTAAGCAAAGCAAGCGATTGCACAGTGCCTCAGTTTCCTTTCTGCAGAACAGAAATGAGAGACAAGATTGGCATTCGCAGGAATATGGCAATGTGTTGGCAAAAAAATCATGGATGACAAGTTCCCTTCTTTTATGACTTTCAGTTCAACAGTCTAAATATACGACATGTTGCTTCAGACATCAAAGCACCGTTCTCTCCCTTTTTATCTAGGAGATTGGATTCCGGATCATCTTTTAGTCCAACCTGCAGGTTACACCCAGAGGCACTATCTGAATGAAGGAACCACTGTTGGGAGACTTTTCTGTTTGGGTATAATCCCTTAATGCAGTTTTTGGCTTGACTGTTATAAAAAGATCAAGATGGAAAAAGAGTATTTTGGGAAAAGAAGGTGGACACAATAAGCCAAGCACAGCCTGCACTGCAGCTGATGGAAGACCAGCCCGAGGTGGTTAGACTGCAAAGCTGACACTGTGAGTGTTGGTCACTCATGCTCCAACACACACAACTCCCCAGAAGGCAATACCTTGTTCCAATTGGTATGATCATGTCTCCCTCTAGAGACTGTCTCTACAATCTCCAAGTTAGGATTTGCATTCTCCTAATGCTCAAGGAATTCAAAGAGCAGGGATTGGGCTTTGCATCCAGCAGACTGGAGGTCACGTCTCTGCAGATATACGCCTCTGAACCACATTAGCACTGCTCTCCCCAGTGCTGCAGCAGTGATAGACACCACTGGAGGTGTATCACAAGCACATAAATAGCACATGCATCCGCTGACAGGCAGAAGACTAGCAATTTGGGGCTCTCCAGAGGAAGGAGAAGCAATCATTGTCAGGAGAGCAAGTAGGAGGCTGAATCGCATGGCTAGTTCACCCAGCTACACTAGCTAGACTGGTTTCAATGTGGAATAGACAAATATGTATCTGTACTTAAAATTAGAGTGAATCTGGAGTTGGATCTAGCTTGCAGGATTTGGTTTCCCTCTGTTCAAGTGACTGAAGACTTTGTTGGAAGGTACTCACGTCTGGCAGAAGCTCAGAGCCTGAACAGGTGAGGCAGACAAAGGGGAAAAGCTGGAAGCACACAGGTTCATTGAGGGGAAACTGAGGTGCTAGGGGGAACCAAGTCCAAGTCTGCAAAGCTTTATGGGATCTCATGCCACCTGACTGCCCTGAGACATATGGGACTAATCTACAACACTAGATGTATTGGAAATCCATGCTTTTCTGGAGAGGCATCTGGGGATGCTCTAGGACAACTCAAATAGATGTCTGTGTTGGGCCAGTTGAACTGCACCCTCTCCATCTGCTGATTTACGGGAGACTGGGTAGAAGCAATCAGACTGACCAGGGGTAGGAGGTGGTTTAGGTTGTACTTCATGCCTTGAATGGAGACACTATACAATTATCTGATGCCTACATCCATAACTAGAATGCAACTCGTCTCACCTACCTTTAGATACGCAAAATCTGTATTCAGTCTTACAGGTCATTCCCTGTATTCAACATGGAGAGAGAGTTTAGCATCACTTCATTGACTGGTTTAGATAATTCATCCTTCAGATGGTTTTTCTACTAGTCAAAGCAACCCCCGAGGGCTTGAGGCTGATGGAGGAGCACCAATGTGCTCACTGTTCATGGACACTCAATCAAAGCTGAAAGTGGTATACTATCAGAAGTTGTTAATGCATTTTCCCACAATGTGGTTTTCCATCAGCAAACACCAGTTAACAGGAGCCAAAAGTTCACCTGACACCAGAGGGTTTCTAATGAACATGCTATTAAAATGGATTCTCAGGTCCTATCTGGGTTAGAGGGGCACAAGAGATGAGATTAATTTGTAGATTAAGACATTTACATTTAAGTGTTGATGTCTACAGACACTAGACAATGATTCCGTTGCCTATACATGTGTCTGATGACATCTGAGATGCCCTGAGATATTTGATGTGGACCCAGCAGGCGTGTCATGGTCTTGGAGAGATGTTTCCTTCTACAGCAGCATTTGAAGACCAGTTGAAGGCCTCAGGACATCTCCAGAGTTGCTGGATCCTTATGTTTAACCATGTAAGTTCTGTCTAAGATATCTGCATCTGGAGATGAGTCCATCCAGGATGTCAGGATAACTGATTCCACAATGGGATCCCACTGATACTTCTACTGTTGTGACAAGTCTGAGTTCAAGCCTGGAACCTGATGGTGAACCTGCTCCTGCTCCAAGGTTGCTGACTTGAGTCCTCTGAGTGAGTACACACTTGTTTGCACAAAACAAGACTTCTCCACAACCAAGAGGAGATGACAATGGGAGGTAGGAGGCTGCTCTGATGCCCTCAGAGAGGGCTCTGCATTCTGGTCCTTCCTGGGCCAAGACAGCCTTAGCTGCAGTTATCTCACATCCCAGATGAGTTCTTTGATGTCTAGGGTAGAAAACATTTCATTTCTCTTGCATACCTCTCTGGGGAGCATTTCAAAGGCTTTACTTTCATCCTGATGCAGAATAAAAATTTATTTTATGTTTGAATTATTTTCTTGCACAGATGAATTCTTGATTTCTGCTCCACTTGATGTTCAAGATCTTTCCTAGTACATGTGTTTGTAGCAACAGGATTAATCTTTCAAGGACCAGGAGGACTAAAGGAGGATAACAAGCTGTGTCAGAGCATTGGGAAACTGAGAAGAAAACTGGAAGACATCCGCACTTTTAACAGGGGCAAGTGAGAGCCCAGGCTGGAGAGATACAGTACAAAGTGAGGGTCTTTCTTGAATCCCTCGAGTTATACATAGTCCCTAGTTTAATCAGAGGACTAAACCCAGCAGCAGGGTAATGTTGGTCTCTCCATGTCCTGCTCAACGCACCTCTGCAAATGAACACAGGGACAGGAAACCAGGCACTTTACCTGCTCCTCCCCTCTATTCTCCGAGGCCAGCAGTGCTGGATACATGAGCCTGCATTTATGGGAAATTTCTGCCATTGACACCATGAAAGATCTTGGGCCAGATGTTTCCCCATCCCAGACCTCATCTGAACTGCCTGCAAAACGTCCTCGACATGAAGGGCTGGCTATGCTGTTAGGCAGTTTGAGATAAAGACACTTCCAGCATTCAAAGCAATGTTCCCAGCATGATGCAGACAGAGAGGGAGACAGCGAGGGCAGCGCAGGTCAGGAAGGGCGTGCTACCTTGCACCTCAGAGACCTCTAAAGCATCACTACCCAAAGGATGGGGCCAGCCGCGGCTGCAGATGAAACCAGAGAGGGAGGTTTCACAGAGAGGCGTTCCTGCTTTAAACACTTCTAAAGTTTCTCCCCAAACAAGGATTAAAACAATGAAAATAACAATGCAGAAAAAGTCTGGGGGGGAAGGAACTGCAGCAAGAAGAAGCACCAAAAAAAACCCCACTATAAAGAATCAGACAGAAACGTTGCCCAGGTACAGCTGTCTGAGCCGGCGTTAGTGCTTTGGGGTGCTTGGAATATCTTCCTCGCACACCACACACCAGCACGCACATATATAAACACACATCCCTATAAGCAGTGATAGTATTTTGTAATTAAAGGTGCCCCACAGCAAGACTGTGCTCAACAGAATAATACTATAATCTTTACAAATCCCTTTGCTTCCTTGAAAGGATGCAGCTAAGTCAAAGACAGAGGCATAGGAAAAAATAATAGCACCAAAGGCACTCAGGATGCAATAAAACAGAGGATTAGATCTACATTACTTTCATTACATTATATTGTATTTTTATTATTAGGTCCACAGTTATCATTTAATCTTATAGCTGCTGTGTCTGATAGAGTGGAACAAAAACAAATGGAATTCATCCCACACACACACACCAAGGAATTGGAGATTAAGGAAAGATTAACATCACGTGTAAATGAATGAAAAATGTAAATTGCAAAAAAAAAAAAAAAAAAGANAAAAAAAAAAAAAAAAAAGAAAAGGAGGTGTGTTGGGGCTGGGGAACACTGGGAAAGCCGCCCTGGTGTGAGGTTAACTCTCCTTTATCTCTGCCCACTTTTGAAAGGCAGGAAGGGAGAACCAGGGACCTTGTCCTTGTCTTCCCCTGTGTATTTAGGAACGATGCTCTGCACTGAAGGTATGAATCTTAATTGCACTGAGGATCCCCTGTTGATGGAAACAGCTTGCCGTGCAGAGCAGTTTCTCAGGATGTACAAAGCAGGACTCAAAGTGCCACACAGCTCTCAGCACCGGGGGTAGATGCTGAAACTAGTGGTGGGGTGGGGAGGGGAACCATGGTTCATCTCTCTTCTCCCCCGTCCAGCTTACAGTGGGTCGAAACAACCCTCTTTTTTTCAGCTTGGGAGGCTTAAAGCTCTTCTTTTCCTACCTTGCCTTTCCCTTGGTGTAAGAGAGGCACAGCAGCCAGCAAGGCCTCTGCAAGAACGGTGACCAGGCAGCAGTTCAGCTGGTCCATCATCCTGTTCCAAAAGCACGCAGTGCTCGAGACTTGGCACCCATAGACTAGCCAGTATTCATGCCTTTGCAGCATTAATTTCTAGAGGAGAGAAATGGCTGACACAAGCCAGGTATTTCTTGGCTGCAATCCTATTTACCGTGAGCATTCGCAAAGGATTTACAAACCTAAAGGGGGATTTATAGGGAATTTAGGCACCTAACTCTAAAACAGAGATCCTGAAAATCCCCACTCATCCATCACGTAATCCCTGAGGCTCCTGAGCTGCACGGGTACCATTTTTTTTCCCCTTAAAGCTCTGTCTATAGGCATGTACAGAAGGTCCTTGGTCATGGCAAAGCTGAGCAGCTCCTAACCAGAAATCCCCATGCTCTTTAGATTACCTACACTGAGCATCCCTTTATCCATCAGCAGTCCCGAGAGAGCCTGAGATGCTCTGCATTCACAGAGACAGAGCTGCTGCTGGTTTATTTTAAAATACAGCGGCTTCTTCTTCCCTCCATTTATACAACAGCTTGGGAGAGTTTCCTGGGCTGAGGGGGCCCAAACCATGGTTACTTCTCCACCTGAATCATACTCCTGTCTCCTGGTGCAGACAGAGAGCTTAAATAAAGATGACTTGCACTGGGGACCAGGGAGCAGGTGGGAAGAGGGGGGATGAAGAAACCCCTGGGGGCACCCAAGAGTGAGGAGGAAGAAACCCCACCATGGACATCACATTCCTGCCAGGGAAGACCTCAAGGTGGTGGTGAGTTATCATGACCTTCTCCCTGAATGCACCTGAAGAGACCAAAGCTGTCAACCCTGGGTCGCAGAAGGACACTGGTAGTGTGAGCATCACAACAGAGAAAGTGGGACATATCAAGTATATTGTGTTATTAATTATACTTTTCTCTACAAATTAGATAACATGGATGATTGGAGTGTTAAAGTAATAATTAGGCTAGCAATAAACACTATTTTTTGCTCCATATGTTTAGTTTGTTCCCTTCAGCCCATAAAAAAGATTGTTAATATGATTGTGCTTCTGCTGAAGTTATGATCTCTGTTCAAGTATTTCACACTCAGGAGGGAGATCAGATCTGCAGTCACTCAGGGCATCTGAGCTCCAGATGTATGTGGCTTTAGAGGGACCTCTGCCTTCAGCATTACCTCCTGACAGGTACCTGTGGATGGCATTGCATGGTGCTCACCTTCCTGTCTGTCCAAGAGCTATGGCTGGGGTTCATCTAAGCCAATATATACATTTGGAACGGGTCCAGTGTCAGCCAGTCACCCTCAGATATCTTCACAGTCTTGGAGAAAAAAAAAATAAAAGGGGAGTTTTCAGGGTGCAGTTTGTCTGTTTCTAAGGTAGATGTACCAAACAGATCAGTCTTTTTCTCCTTGTGCTATAGGAGAACCAAAAGTGACTTGCTTAAATGCAGACTTACAGTGCAAACGTGAATTCAAGTGTTTCTTCTGCCTTCTGTATTCCACTCCTGCATCCTACTTTCAAGGTCCTGCAAGAGTCAACACCTCTGGCTCTGGAGTCCCTTTTGCACGCAATCATGCATGCAGAGAAGGTAGAAGCACCAGGAACTTTTCACTCAAAGATGATTCCCCATCCTGCACTTGCTAGATGTCTGGTGGCCAGTGATCTCTGTCCCTCTGTTCACTCCCAGGTCAGAATCATGTCTGCTTCACCTGCTTGCTGCTAGATCTCTCCCGATCTCCCTGGCTTGTGGGTCATGGGCCTCTGATGACAGGACTTATCTCACCTTCTGTTGTCCAAAAGTTAATATAAACTAACCTCACAGGACAAAGTTGATGGAGAATGAAACTTCCAGATTCATGCCACTTTATGGTGTGAGGAGCAAACTACCTCATGTGTCTGCTTTGACTGCAAAAGGAGCTGAGAAAAGTAGATATTTAACTCCTAGACAGCTAAACTGAGGAGACAGGATGTGTTCTCTGTCTGGGTCTCAGTCCACACAGCCGACCTGCTGGTCGGGCCATTGCTTTGGGTAGTGGATTGTGTTGCTTCCAGTTATTGCACTACAAAATGGTTTAATTGCTCTTTTCACCTCGTTTGAAATTAGGGTGATGATCTTTCCTTGTATGTGCCCACAAACATCTCTCTTGCAGACCTGCTTGGTGTTGGCCACCGACTTTTTTCAGAGTAGCAGTGCTGTAGCAGACTCCAGCTGTTCATGCCCGGAAGCACAACTTGATTGAGTTTTTTAATTTTATTGAGGTTTCTCTGCACACGCTTTCTTCATGGCCAAGGGGTCCCCCTCCACCCTTCTCACCTTAGGTTGCCTTTCAGCACATTGAAATCTATCCTTCCCAGAGCAATACACTCGCTGCATGCTTCTGCTTTCTCTCTAGTTAATGCATCTGAACTACATCTGGAGTCACGTTGACAGCAAGATCCTGATTTATCTTTAAATGGCACCTTTTCTTTTCCCCTTCCATTAGTTGTGCAATGCTTTATATTACCCACATACAAGTGGCAACTGCCCTGTGCATGGTGTTGTAATCAGCAAGGACAGAGCAAGGAAAATGAATTTGCAAAGAAGTAGGGGGTTAACACCACTGCCATTCCTGCAGCTGAATTGTTCTGGTGGGTCGTAGGATTATCACCGGGTAAGGGGGACAGTGTCAGAAGATCCTAAATATTCATACCAGGCACGGGTTTGTTCTTTCCTTGTGATCTATCATTTTTCTATTAAATAGAAAAAACCCAACCCTCAAGCCTTCAGACATCCAGTGAAGAAGCCAAAAGCAATTTCAACCAGTTCGTACGGCCAGCCACATTTCATGAATAAGAGAAAGCTTTAAGTGACCAGACAGAGAGCAGCCTACAACTGGAAAATCAGTCATGTCTCCTGTTTTC
The DNA here is from genome assembly GCA_003993805.1 of Himantopus leucocephalus. Lineage (NCBI taxonomy): Eukaryota > Metazoa > Chordata > Aves > Charadriiformes > Recurvirostridae > Himantopus > Himantopus leucocephalus. Next base: position 3,346,976 of record RSEF01000001.1, on the reverse strand, counting down.
TGCTGCGATTATATATTATCTGTCTTTCAGCAGTGCCCAAGATTGAAGGTGGGATCAGAATCCCATCGGGCTCATTGGAGCACACCCAAACGCTAAGATATGTTCACTAACATGGCAAATATTGTCGTCTGACTTATAAAATAACTAGCAGTGAGCTAAAAGCATGAGGGAAGGACAACATTCAGTCAGGCAAGGTGACACCGTTTCTTCAATTCTTCAGCAAGCTGAGAACTAGAAAACTTTAGAGGAATCAGCCGCTGCATGGGGTAAAGAAGAATGTGTGAAGTTTTAGCTCACTTAACGTCATTTAAAAGTTCAGTGAGGGTCTGGTCAAAACCCCACTGAAATCAGCAAGAGCCTTTCGACTGGTTTCATTCCCCTGAAGAATAGTGCTGCAAAGAAGAGACTGTAAGTTTCAACTACAGAGAGTTGCAAATCACAGGGCATCAAAGTTTGAAAACCCTCTGAACATACCCCCCTGCAGCAATTACTTAACTGCTAGCTTTGGTACCGGAGGGAAGTATAAGTTACCTGAAGTTCTGTTTGCAAACACATTTCATTGTGTGACATTACAGAGACATCCATGAATACAAAAGCAGCATCCCAGAACTGCACTGATGGGCACTGTTTACTGGTGAATGCAAATGCTTGCAGAGCAGGAAGACATCTGCAGTGCTTCCCTGAGGTCGGAAGGAGCAATAAGTGGCTACAGGTGTGGTGGGATGGGGCAGCTTGCTGTTATTGAAGTAGGTAGCCATCATCCAGCTTCCCCAGCTCCCTTCTCCTCCACCTCATCCTCCCTGCCTTGTGGTCCCACTCACATCCTTAAACCAACCCTGATGCAGCTCAAGAAGTCAGACAGAAGTGATTCATGTGTGTGAACCTCTGTCGGTCTTGGTTAAACTTTTGCCATTGTAAAGAACTACACCAACATGGCAACAGTCAGATGAGGACAAGAGTCAACAGCAGTATTCCTAATCCAGCTGCACCCCCTGTTATTTTGGGCTGTTGGCACATCATCTTCAATGCGTGTAGCCCAGCAAATATGATTTTCTGCTGTCAGTAGCAGAAGAATGCCAGCTTTGCAGTGATCTGGCACAGCAGGGTCTCAGGACATCTCTGGGTTTGCCATTCCCTGCGCTGGGTGTCCCTCTGATCACAAGTGTCCCGTGGCCAAGGGCTCGTGCCCGACCTGCCTGAGCTCAGCGCTGGGGACACCCCACATGGCCAAGGGCTGCTGCCCCGGGCAGGCACTGCCCAGCAAACACCAGTCCTTTGTGTGCCCGGGCTGGGCGCTGGGCAGCTCTGCCACTGGTGCTGAAGACCAGGGAGAAGGGAGCAGGCAGTGGGGAGAGAGGGGACGAAGATACCCCTGGGTGGAGCCAAGAGTGAGGAGGAAGAAACCCCACCATGGACATCACAGTCCTGTCAGGAAAGACCTCAGGGTGGTGACAACTCATTGTGATCCTCTCCCTGATAGTGCTCAAGGGAGACTGACTCCGTCAACCTTGGGATGCAGAGGGATGTTGGCAGGGTGAGCATCACACCAGAGAAAATGGGTAGATACTGCTAAGGTTTCTTGTGTAACAATTCTTATGTTATTATTGTTATTGAGTTTAATCTGTATCAGTTTGGATTATGAGTGTTAGGTAATTAACTTTCATGTTGTAGTTAGACTGGACAATAATAATTTATTATTTCCTTTATATATAGTCTGCTCTATTTTACAGAATCACAGAATGGTCAGGGTTGGAAGGGACCTTCAGAGATCATCTAGTCCAAGTCCCCTGCCAGAGCGGGGTCACCTGCAGCAGGTTATACAGGAACACATCCAGGCGGGTTTTGGATATCTCCAGAGAAGGAGACTCCACAGCCTCTCTGGACAGCCTCTGCCAGTGCTCTGCCACCCTCAAAGGAAAGAAGTTGTTCTTCATGTTGAGATGGAATTTCCCGTATTCCGGTTTGTGCCTGTTGCCCCTTGTCCTGTCGGTGGGCACCACTGAAAAGAGTCTGGCCCCATCCTCTAGACACCTGCCCTTTAGACATTTATAAACATTGATTTTGCACATAACAAAAATCTGACTGTAACGTGAGGACCAGTTCAGACTAGTTTTCAAGGAGTATGGTGGCAAGTGAGCTAAAAAAGAACAGCAACTGAATCCCACAGCGCAACTGTTGAGTAGGGGATAGTGAGAACCATGCTTTATGGGCAGCTGAAGGAGGCATCCAGAGGACAAGACCAAGTAAGACCCAGGGGATTTGAATGGGTTGAGTATTTCCTGGAGAAGGTATGCAGCAGCATAACCTAGTGATAACCGAAATTATCAGGCATTTTTTATTTTAGAAGGGGAAGAAAAGCAATATGGGGAAAAAATGCTGAAAATCTAAAGGTGAAAGGTAGCTTCTTCCAGGCCATCTCAGTGGCAGTAACTGTCACTTTTTAAAGAAGTGAAGGAGAAAGAACAACAAAATAGAAACAGGCTTGACAAAGTGGGCAACAAACGTGAAATAATACTGCTTCCTTGGTAGACAGTCTCAGCAGCAATGAAATAAATATTGGTTCTTGCTGAAAGAGTCCATCAAATACATATCAGCAAATCCCAGTGTTAAAGGAAAAAAACAAGGGAAGATACCAAGATGGTTGTACTAGGAACGTTTTAAGAGCCTGAATATTTGGGCAGGGGGAAAAAAATTACACATAAAGTGGAAAGAAGGATGTAAGTTTAATACAAAAATAAAGGAAAAACCCAACTGTGGAGGAATAAAACTAAGAAGGTTAACATACAGAGTGAATAAAAACTACTTAACAATGATGACAACAACAAAAGAAGGCCTGGAAATCACTCAAAATAAAGGGAAGACAAAGGGAAGAACAAGCCCATTGTTTCATTGGGAAGGGAAACACATAGCCTGTGATGCAGAGATGACGAAAAGTGGACTATATTTTCAGAAAGATAGTAGGAAGTTTCTATCTTCTTGTTAAAAAAAAAAAAAAAGGTTAATTGTGATCAGATAGATAATACAATTAATTATAAAATTGATGTAGAAGAAAGAACCCCGAGAGATAAGACCGGATTAAGCAGTGTGGAGGTAACATGGATGCATTTGACCCATCAGGACCTCGCAGAATCAACTTGAATGCTTAAGGAAGTGGCTCTGAGCAGCTAAGTCATTTCGTTCAATAATTCAGGGATGGCAGGTGAGGTCCCAGAGGACAGGAGAGCAGTGAGCATGACAACTGTCTTAGAAAGAAGGAAGAAAAACAGAAGAGCATTTAGCCTAATTTCAATGCCCAGGAAGATCTTGGAGGAAATTTCTAAATGAATATAAGTTACATAGAAACTACGCCCCACACACCTATATGATTTATACTGTGATATAAATCATATTTACCATACAACCACATGGATTTGCCACAAAGAATGCAGATGATGCACTTTCCTGCTTTATAATATATCTTTCCCCTCGATCAGGGATAGCAGAAGTTGTGATAGGCGACACTTTGAGTCCCTTCCTGTAGGACTTTCTGGTACCTCCACTAGAGTGAGGTCTAGATGAAATCATGGCACGAGTAACCAATGTGAGTCAAATACCAGGCTCAATGAGGAAACAACAATTATTTATTGCTTGTCAGAAAGAAATCCTACAAGAAGTGGGACCCTACCAGGCCCCGTGTGGGAATCTTCTCCATAATGTTTCCTGATGACTTCCACAAAGATGTTGATAGCTCAGAAAACGTTCAGAGCAGAGCAATGAAAATGATGACAGTTCAGAAAACATGACCTAAGAAGAAAGGAAGGAAGAACTTAGTTTGCTTCATTGAAAAAGAAACCAAGGAGAACACAGAAGTCCTCCAACCTGTAAAGGACAGCTGGGAAGAGGATAATGAATGACAGTTCTCCCTCTTTGTCAGGTAAAAAAAATGTCAGCTTGAATTGTAACCATGAATAGTTAGGTTTGATTTTTGGAAAGCTCTCTTGTTCTAAGCCTGGATAGCGAAGTTCTCGAGTAAGTCACCTATGAAATCTGTAAAGGCTCCTTGGAGGGTTCTTGCAAAATTCGAGACATTTGAGTTTCTGGCTATCACCAGTCAGAAAAGACCAAAAATCTTACAGTCACTGGTGCAGCATAAAAAGCTATAACACCTGGTGGAAACAGAAGTGGTGGTGCACAAGAAGGCGGCCAGAAGAGTGAAGGACATAACAGAAATTGTGGCAAAGGCAAAAGCATAACACAAAGAGGAAAGAGAGGAAAAAAAAATAAAAAGAAAAGAAGAGCAAAAGGCCTGAAAAAAAACCTAACGTTGAGTATTATTCAGACTTAAGTCTAAAATAGTGACTTTTGAGTAGGACCACGTAAGGCTTTGAACTTCTAGACTCTCTTCTGAAGTGAAACTGCACCGTTGCGCAAGTCATCCCAGAGTCTGCAAGCCAAAGGTCCTGATCTGTGACGCAAAGTCCAGTCACGATGCCCAATCTGCTTCAAAGCACTGTTACATAGTACAGGTCCAACTTACCATCTTTTACCTATAGGTTACAGGGAACAGCTGCTGAAGGACCAATTCCAACCATTCAGTGAAGTGTCCTGCTACAGTTGTGCCCATTCCTGCCGCAAAGCCAGCAATATCTCCACTGCAAATACCTGTATTGATGTGGAGACATGCACTTCCTTCATCACACAGGCGGCCCAATACAAAGACAAAACTTGCTGCCACTTCCACCATTGTCAAGCACTTGGGCATCTCCTACATTAATGAGGGCAATATTATAGCAAATCCTTGAGATCACCATGAAACCTCCACAAGTGCCTGATGAGACTTCAGGGAGGCCCTTCTACAGCGCTTGTCCTCATCCTGGAAAGGTTTGACAGGTAGGCACTATAGGGGGATCTTATCTATTTCCAGGACACGCACATGCCAACAAGACTTGCTGCTTTAAGGTATGACAGGTGGCAAGAACAGGTTCATTTGATTAATGTTTTTAAATGTCTGCTGAATCCAGGTACCTGGTAGTCAGTGGAGTGCTGGTGGAGACTGTCAGATCTTTCCTTCGTGCATGGGTTTTACCACATAGGCAAAGCTTTTCCCAAACCACCAGCCATGGCCAAGCTTGCACTGTCCTGCTCCCCAGAAACCGTTTCCCACTCCGGGGTTCTATGCAGCGACCAAGGGAATATGAATTATAGTAATGATTAACTAAGATCAAAGAATCCTACAGGTAGGAGATAGAGTTGGAACCAAAATCACTCAAAAACCGTATGTTTGCATGACTGATCTGGTGATGATGAAAAGAATGGAGTTCAGTTTGTCTGATCAAAGACCAGCACCTTCAAAGGGCTCTGCAAGGGCAGATTGAGAGCTGCCTAAAGAGAGCTAGCTTCCTTCCATATATGCACAGAGATCTTCCATATCAACAAGTCCTTGGAGCCTTCATTGATACCCACCAAAGTCAGCCGTGGTCATTCACAGCAAAGGACACACTCATCTACAAAAATAAATCTTTTCCCTTCAAAATGTTTTCCTGTCTCACAAATCTGCATCAGCACCCACACGTTATGATACTTCGACCTTCCATACTACAAGCAGTAAACCCAACTGTATATGAGGGGGTGTAACAAAATCCAAGGGACACATGCACATTCTGTCTGAGACCCTATAACTGAGGTCGCTCATGATGTTATCAGGCGTAGGCTTCTATTTTTACAGCAATATAGGTTGCCACAGCCATTGGTTTCCCCTGCTCTTGTGTCCCAGAAGAGATCTCAAGAGGAAAATGGTGGGGGGAGGAGAAGAGAGGTTTGGAATTATAATGTAAAAAGTCATGTGGTCCTGTTTTTTTAGGTCATCTTGCCAAGTGGATAGATTTATCTTGTCTCTGAGGCCCATTGGTGGGATTAGAGAAGGCACAGAATACCTCCCCTCTCATTTCAGCAGAGGTGCAGCCCACCTCCTCCTTTTCCTTTTCCCCCTTACACCAGGAGCTCCCAGCAGCAGGAACTAATTTCAACAGATCAACACAATGCATCCTTTAACAGATCAAGTTCTGGAAGCCTTCTTTGCATTATTGATTTAACACATTTCTGTTACAGCTTTGACCCTGGGGATCGTTGCAGCATAAAAAATGACATGATTGCCCACTGCAGCGCCACACCAAAGAAAGCAGCTTGCATCTCTGTGACCGCTTCCAAGAGGCACGGCAGTTTTATGATGTGGCTTCTTGCAGGAGTTTGTGACTGCTGTGGTGACCCAGGAGGCGTCTTCTGGTTCTTTGTCCTTTCTTCCCTTTTCATGAGTCCAGAAAGGAGGAAGATGGATTTGTCATCCAATACTTACATATGTGGTCATAGAGCAGCTTTAATTCTGAGGCCAAGAGGAAACAAAATTAATCTGGGGCACTTGCTTGCTTCACCTTGCTTGCCGGATTTTTTCTCTTAAATATTCCAAAGGCATTTTTTTTAAACAGGGAAAAAATAACGCCTTTTTTTTCTAGCAACCTTCTTGACTTAATCTTGGCCCACCACTGCTTTACAGGATGAAAACAGGCAGGTGTTGAGATGCAGATCTACCCGTCTCACTGAGGCAGCAGGGGTCAATAGACAACAAGTTCAGCCTGCCCACAAACCACATCTATCCACGCAGCAAGGTAAAGCAGGGGCCCTTCAAGGGTCAGCAGGCCCTCTTGCAGTCCCACTGCAGAAGCAGATGGGATTGATGGCACCTCCTAGGCCAGATGTAGACTGCTATGGGTTACCTAAGTGCTGGAAGCACACTAGGTCTCCAAGGAGGTCATCCTGGGGTGACACCAGCACGTAAAGTGTGTCAACAAGGAGCAAAATCAGCTTTAAACCCAACCTTGAGCAGCTCCTGTACAACCATATCCACACAGAAAGGGAGTATGGAAGTAATTTCTCTTTGCTTGAAACGTCCCCAGCAAAGCTAACCAACCCTGCTTAACCACCAGAAAGACAGTCCTCTTGTCATCCTAGAGTAGACACTTGCCCGAAAGAACCAGGATTTACAGTAGTCTCCACTGCCTATAAAAAGATCCGAGGGCAACCAGCTCAGCTATCTCTGCCTACACTTAATCACCCAAATCCCATCTGGAGTGACAGTATGGTTCTGCTTCCCTCACAGTTTAAAAGGTCCATGTAATCTCTGAGAATACTAGCAATAGTTGTTAGCATTCGCTGATAACCCAGACGTGTATTATTTTCTCCAAACGCCAGTGAGGTTTGTTTGTTTTTTTCCTTGTACAGGACTCTTTTTAATCTTTGTTTTGACCTTAAAAGACCTGCCAGTGTTAGTCCATGAAATCAGCTTAACAACTTTCCCGTCCTTTCACTTCTGGTTTATGAAAATAATTTCCCCATTGGTTCCACTTTCCTCCTTCATCCCCGCAATTTCGCATTTGTTGTTGCTGTTATTGGTTATTTCTGTCTCTCACCCTGGTCCCTAGCAGTTCCGGTTCCCTGCAGAGAAATTACAGATTGCGGTAATAATTAGTTTGTAGTGTTATCTGCTTCTGTCCCTCTAATAGCTATCAGAATAAAGCTGTCACCCAGCACTGACCGTCTCATGTAATCAGAATAATACAAAAATAACCTTCCCCAGTGCTGGCAGTGTTTTTCTTGCTTTGTTTCCTTAATTGTGTTTGTTAATCAGAAAACACAATTAATTTTCCTGTTTCCACGTCTGCAGCTTCATTTTTTTCCCCCTCCAAGATGGTTTTAAGATTATGTTCCTATTTATTTGGCTATTTCCTACCACCCTCCTGCTAAAGAAACCTGCATCGATCCTGGGGGGAGGGAAATGCAAATTTTCATTTGAGTTTATTTGTTTGCTTGTTTTTACAAGTTATCCTGGTTTCATTCTGACGGTGATTTTAACCCATTTTTAATATGAGATTGAACTGGTTTTAAAATCATCCTAAGTCAGTATAAGAGACCCTGGGTCCTTGGGGTCTGTCCTCGCTCCATCACTCACATGTCACCTGGCGTACAACGCTCAGTGCCTTGGTTTCCTCAGCTGCATCACTGACACCGACTGGTTGCATGGTGCTGTCTCTTGAGTTTTTCAAACCAGGCTCCTGCTATGACAATTTTAGAGCCTTGATCAGGATTTTGAAGTACACGCCGATTACAGCAGGAAGCAATTTGAAGAAATTCTCTGTCTTTCGAGTGCAAAATATGTTCCTGTGAGGACAAAATGTGCTTCCTGTGGATGCCAGGTAATGCAAGCTTTTCTAACATCAGTCCTCCTGGGAGAGGTTACCTGAGAACCCCCACAAAATGGCCCATGTGCACATGGTTTTCTGGTCAAAGCGGCACCTACATGGAAGAGCTGCCTTCCCTTGGAGCTGGTTGCGCTGGTCTCTACTTCCCTTAGGATGAGCCCAGCCAGGATTAAAAGCTTCATCTGGCCTCCAAATGAGACAGGAGGAGTCACACATGAAAGAAGACATTTGGATTTGCCATTACATTAAGATGCATTTCCTTTTTTTTTTTTGCCTATATGATGGTAATTATCTTACTGAGTGATTAACCAAGGAGGTTTCCCTCACCATAGAATCAAGGGCACCAATTGCTTCTCAAGTCCATCCACTGAAAGAGCTTCCACAAATAGTGTGGTCACCAATTGTGCAGGGAAGCGTGATGCACAAGCCAGGATTCACCCCGTCTAATCACAGATGTCTAAATTAAGGGTATAGTTTCCTTTAGCTGATAGCAGAGAGAGAGATGTACATGTTCACAGGAGGATTCAGCCCACTGAATTTCAGGCACAGTGCACAGGATACATGAATGTGAAGTACAGGGCTCTCTGGGCTCGCAGCAGCGTAGGCAGTGGCTCTGCAAGACAACCTTGTCCCAAACAAAGCAATGCTCAGACTTGTATCTGCTCGGGTGAACGCAAGATCAAGCATTGGACACACATGGGCAAAAAAAAACCTCCTGCAGAGCACACCTGTAAGCAAAGGAAATCTCCCAGTTCAGGACCTTAGAAGAGCTGTGGAGATGGTCCATAGACACTCCAGCAGCAAAAGAGCCAAATTTCCTCTGCTGCAAGACACGCTGCAGAGGGAATAACTCTGAGGAACTGAGCAGTAGTCCCTCATCAGAGTCAAAGCGGTGGGAGCACATTTCAGGGCTGCCCATGAAGTCCGTGCTTAAATGTCATACCAGCAGAGACTGATGTTTGGAAAGCACTTGAGTCCAGGGACGTTCTGGGAGGAGGACCGTGGGAATTTCTTGCTTCAAAATAACTAGCCTGCACGGCTCAGCTGTCAAATGTGAGGCATATTTCAGGAAACCACTTATGATCAATCCACTGAGTGAAACATCAGGAGGGATTGCTTCAAATTCAAAGTAGTTGCAATCAACTGATAGGCAAATTATTATTCTATGCCACAATTATCCACTTGGTTGATGTTACAACTCCCGCCAGCTTGAAAAGTCAACATCACTCTGTCCTGGTGGTAGACCTACTAGCAAAGAGAAAGATAAAGGAGCAGAGAAACTGGACTGAAAAAGAAATCAGAAACAATTTCAACAGGGACAGGACATCTGTTGGGGTGGTATGTTGCGTGTATACAGGGCAGGGCAGCAGTGTTTCAGAAGGATGCTTGAATGATGTCACAGGATGAGTGTCTGCAAGATAGGAGATGAAATCCTTGGGATAAAATCATTCCTCTCCAGTCGGTGTGAGGAAGGCTTCTGCTAGAGCTACACACCTTCCTACACACATGGGGTAATAGGAGAGCCTGGAAGAGGACCACAAAGGCCCAGAAAATAGATTCTGCTGGGAAAGTCAGCAGTGCTTAGTGTAAAGGAGAGAAAACTGAGACATGATTTGGTAATGGTCTTTAAACAGGCAAAAGGGTTCTTCAGAATCAAAGGCAACAGGCTGCTCCCCATGCCTACCATTGACAGGGGATTTCCGTGGAGGACACATTAAGGAGCTTAAACAGCAAAGAGAGAAGTGAGGGGTAGATATTAGGGGAATATCTAATGCTCAAAAAAATGCCTTTGGCAGGTGTAGAGATCTCCTGACTGAAGGTTCATGAAAGCAAGTTATAGGTGTGGTGCACCTATGAGAAAACCGCAGATAGGATGGACTCTGTCCTGGCTCAGAGGAATACAAAAAATGAAAAAACCTCTGCTTTTCTTGGTTGTCTTTAGGCTTCTACTGGCTGCCATAAGAATGCCTGTAACTTGCATCAGATGACGTGACCTTCAGGATCAGCTTGTGGTAGTAATCAGTGAACAAGGCACAAAGATGTCAACAGTCATGACACAGTCCAACATAAAGAGTCGAGAGGGTTGGAGCCACTGAACAAACGTAGCTGTAGCAACTAAGTACTGGAATTATGAAGCTCCTCTGTCTTACTGAGAAGTTTGCACGCTATTCCCTCAGACCAACAGCAGACTTACCCAGAGTCCCTGCCTTGCCAATGAGAGGGCAACCAAATACACTCATTTTGGAGGATACCTGCCCTCCAGAGCACTCCACACAAACCGCAATACTTGCAATACATACACCAAGGCCTCCCACCAAGGCCATGGCTAGCTGTGAAATTCAGGGTGATTGCACACTGAAAATGTATTTGGGAGAAAATGCACAGGCCCAAAGGAAGTAATGCAATAAAAATAAATACTGTTCTTTCATTTTATGAAAGGGGAAACTTAGGCACAAAGAAGCTGTCTGAAACATTCTGGTAGAAAAAGCAAGTTGCAGGAGAACCAGGAATGGACTCTTTCAATGCTGATTCCCACTTCGGTGCTTTCATGCCAAAGCATCTTGACCAGGATACTGCAAATGGATGCTTCTTCCTTTTCTTTTGTGCTGCCCCATTTTTCACAAATAGGATGAGTGTCTGTCTAGAGAAGCCGAGGAAGGCAATGCAGCTTAGGAAACCCACATTTCACCTGAAGATGTCTTCCTATGTGCTTTTCCTGTTGGCCAGCTGAATGTTGCCACCCTGTGTCAATCCTCCCAGTTTCTCTTGGAAGCCATCCTAACTCACCTTCTCTGCTCATTATTTTCCAGCATCGCAGTCTCAGGGCAAAGATAACATCCCGGAAATAAGCTTCAGGTTGTAATTACAATATATATTGGTTTATAAATTTGATTGTTTAGCAGGGCAGTCTCCAGTCAACATTCACGGAAAGAGGAGGAAGGGAATCAGATTAGAAATCAGGTGGAACAAAGGAGGCATGGAATGAAAACACAAAGGAAAAAAGAGGTGATCAAGACAGAAATAGAAAGAT
>RSEF01000001.1:3314843-3335614 GCA_003993805.1 Himantopus leucocephalus | reverse complement strand
GAACAGGCTGCCCAGAGAAGTGGTGGAGCCACCATCCCTGGAGGGATTTAAGAGATGGGTATATGTGGTCCTTAGGGACAAGGTTTAGTGGCAGTTTTGGTGGTGTTAGGTTGATGGTTGGNAGGTCGATGGTTGGACTTGATGTTCTTAAAGGTCCCTTCCAACCTAGACAATTCTATGATTCTATGATAACACTTCCCTGAACCACACTCGAGCACAGCTCAGGGGCTTTCCCCGGCCAGGGCCATTCCCATAGAAGGCACGGACCAAGTCACTGTGACCTGGGGACAAGAGAGCTCAGCAGTTTGGATGCAAGCCATGCTGTGCCAGTGGGCCTCAGGATGAGAGAACTGGCCTTGGGTTGTTTTGTTTCTCGCTCAGTCTAGCAGTGTGCTTGACAGACCCAGAGCTACTCATTAACCACCTTCGTTCAGACTACCACATTGTCCTCCTTAGGAAAGTGCTCACAGGAGGCTGAAGCTCCTCCTTTTGCACTGCAGACTGGTATTTACAGGGGTTTTCTTAGAGGCAGATGTAATCTCTCTTCTGGTTTCCCAGGAGAGCTCCCAGCTAGCAGATCTATGGCAAGGCCACAACACAGACCTTTTGCTACCTCTATCTACCCAAACAAAATTTGTGAGCAGAGAAAAAGTCAGAGCGCGCCTTGTTCTTTAGCCTAAGGACACAGGAGTCCTAGTTTCCTGCAGCTTGGTCATATGAGAGTGAAACCGTGGCCTCAGGAACAGCAGCAGCTTCACGGCTAACAGGGTTTTGCAGCAACCTTAAAAAAGAAAAAGGAAAAAAAGCTGGATTGTTTATTGTTCGGGGTGGGGGGTGGGGGGAAGCAACTTTCTGTCATTTTGACAAGGTCACATGACAGAGGCCCCTGAAAAATATTTGCGAAGTTGCAGCTAGAAAACCTTCCGAGTGATGAAGCCATAGCAACCCGTGCCAGAGACCAAAGGGTATGATCAATGTTTGCAATTAAAATCTCTTTTGTTTTGTGCTATTCACATACAGCGACCCTTGCATTTTGGTCAACAGAGCGTACTCCATGAAATGTTCAGCTCAGGCTTTGTTCTGTGCCGTGTTCATTCTCTTAAGGCAGGAAACAAGAGCCATCCCAGCCAGCACATTATCTGAACCCTGCTTGCTATTGTTTGCAGCAACAACAGTGAACACAAGGTCCCCCCCCCGCCTTTATTTTTTAATTCCCCACAATACACCCTTCAAGATGAAATTAGCAATGTATACTTTAATTGTGTTTTCAGAGTCATAACAATGCGAGCACATGGAGAGAACAATGCAACGACTGATTATTAAAGAAAAAAATAATTAAAATCTCAACAGAAATGATACTTGGGTTGGGNGAAAAAAAAAAAAAAAAGAGTTTGTGCTCATTTTTATTTCCCAGCTAGCCTTTTGTAACAGCTTTTCCTAATAACAGGTTGGTTTGATTTAAACACAAATGAACAAGTAGTATGTTTTCCAGCACTCTATCTGCAAAAACCACAGGGAAACTATACCAAGCAGAGCTCCTCAGCTTGTAGCAGACTTGCCCCAGTTAGCTTGATAATGTGGGAACCATAATCGCTGTAGCTTTATATGATGATCTACCCTTCCTCTCCCACATCCCACAGGGAAGGAAGGACCTTCAGCACTGCAGAGCAGCCCTCTGTCATTTGAACCGTACGATCTGGTAAAAATGCAAAGCTATTATCACCTAGCAAATACATCATCCTCCTGAAAAAGAGTAAAAAGAAAGGAGAGTCTGGGGAATTAGGGACAAATCAGCTTGACTTCAATGCTCAGAAAAATCTTGGAACGAACAGTCAAGCAATCTGTCTCTTAGCACCTAGAAAATAGCAAGGGGATGAGTAGCATCCGGCCTCAATTTCCCAGGAACAAATCACGTCCCACCAACCCAATTTCCTCCTGTGACAGTGTAATGATCCTTGTGGGTCAGGGGAGCAGCAGCAGATGTAAGACAGCTTAACCCCACTAAAGCTCTTGACATGCTCATGCAACATCCTCTCCATCAATAAATACCTTAGCTACTTTGTCACCCTAAGCTGGCAATTGATCTGACCAAAAATCATCCAAATAATTTGGTTTAGTTGGCGAAGGTCCATTTGGGGGTCCTCGCCTAGCACATTTCATCTTGCTGTGTCAAATATTTCAGGGAGCTGCCAAGGGAGAGCATAAAGACAAAGAGAGAGTGAGACAGAGCCAGCGAAGGAGTTGGACACTTGGCTGGACTCTGGAGCAGAGCCAGTGCGATGAAGGGCATGAGGGGCACCACCTCAAACCAGCGGTCGGAAGCACTGACCATACAAAGCTCATTTCCCCGCAGGGCTGGTGTTGAGATGCAGATGCTCAGGGAAGCCTCCAAAGCATCAAAAATGCCCCCAGAAACCATGTTAATATTTGTTCTGACACCTGCAGGCCTTCCTGTTGAAGCTACAGGATGGAGCTGCAGACACTGGTTAGGTCAAGGGTAACAGGTAACAGAGAAGTGGTCAGGAGCTCGAAGCTGCATCCTGCTGGATATAAACCCTTGGTGGAAAGCAGAACTGATCCTGGCTTTCTGCTTAAATGGAAGAAGCAGGAAGACTTAAATCACTGACTAAAAATGCAATGCAGACTTCTGCAAGATTCTCCAACCCCACACATCAGCCTTGGGATTGAAGAATCGCTGCTGGGTTGCAAAAAAAAAAATTAAAAAAAAAAAACTTTCACATCTGGCTTCAAGACACATTTAAAAATAAAATTTGAACCCCCAGACAGAGAGATTGAAGTAAAATACCAACTCCCTTCCCTCCTGCACTCAAATCGGGAGCTATTGATGGCTTAAAGACCTTGTCTTAATTTTCTCCATGACTAATCTATTCAGTTTTCACTTAAGGAACCCTCAATGGTATAATGAGACAGCTGTTGCTTTCTATCCCTCCCCCAACTCCCCCAGCTAGGAAATTAAATTTAAAACCACTGCTTTAAATAGGCTTGGCACTGTCTCATCTCCTCTTGAGTTGCTCTGGGAACACCTTACCCATAAGTGCAGGTGTCAGGTCAATCAGAATTCACCCAGCTCTTCGGGTCTGCCTGAGTTCGTAGTTTGTAAGGAAATAGAGATATAAAACTTCTAGATCTTTCCACTGTGTGCTGTGGGTTGAGTTGGGGTTTGTTTGTTTACAAGTGGTAAATGGGTTTACGCTGGGATTTTAAGATAGAGTCTGGGATAATGGAGTGTGAATCTGCCATTGGCTTCATGGGGGCAGGTTATTTAGAACGGGGCACGTCAAATGGGATTTGAGTTGTGAACACCACATACCATCCTGGAGAAAACTGAAGACTGAGACATGAGTGGGAACTAGGACAGACCCTGCCTCAGCGCTCCGAGCGTTACACTTTCTGGATCTGGCCCTAATATAGTGCCTGGGGGTCTTTTCTAAGTGAACACAACAGCACCCACCTCCCTGTATAGTCAAACTCCTTGTGGTCCCCTCTTCCCCTGTGTAAAGCTCGGATGTAAGTACTGGCATCCTTAATGGGGTGACGTGAGTCAAAATGCTCATAGGGTTTGAGTGCTGCCCAATAAATACTGGAGAAGGGAACATGTACAAAAGAAAAGCTTTGCTTTGTGAGAGACCCCACTTCTGACCCTGTCACCCGTATGGCCCTGGGTAGGCTGTTTCCCTGGTCCTGACCTCTTTCGCTCCTTTGCCGGACATGGAGACATGGCGACAAAGCCATGGTAATACCTACCAGAGGGAGATGGGCTTCATCTGTGAACCCAAGGGTGAAGAAATAAGCCCTGAAAGTGAAATGAAAGTCCAAGGCATTAACTGGGAGTCATGAAATTACCTCTCCTTAGGTACTCCAAGCTGCTGTGGACCAAAGGCTTGTGCTTTGCTGTTGTTTCACAGGGCCTCCTCGGTGGGTTCTTCTGGCTGAGAATGGAGACCTGCTCTCCCATGGCCATCAGAGGGGGTGCAAAAGATGTCCTCACCCTGTCGTTTTTGAGACCTGGCCTCAGAAAAGCAATTCAGTCAAATGTGCCTTGGCAATTGCTCCCCTAATGATTCTGAAATTAGTAGCTTCAGACAGAAAATGATAGGCATTTTAATGCAACATGGGGAAAATATTCCACTGCTTCTTGCTTCTATGCTCTGATTAGCAGAAAATGACATGAACTATAACACAGTTTCTGCAGACTTCACCTTTTACATGAGCAATGTGTTTTCCACTCTTGCCCTGGCTCCCCTTCTCATGCTGCTCCCCTCTCTTCCCCATGCATTTCCCTTCTTTCACTTATTTTTAACTCCCTTTGATCTCTCTGCACGCTGTCTTGCAGTCTGCTTAGCTCACTTTTCAGCTTCAGCCAAATCAGCTCCATTAAAAGAAATCTTGCTTAAAGGAAAGAAATACAGAGCATGGGGGAGTTACGCTGTCATAGTCTGTCCTCAGCTTTCTGAGGGGCTGACTGAGGAGCTTCTGGATCAGACTGCCAGGCAGAAGAGCAACCACAACCGATTGCCGTGGCTGGGTTTGCAAATGGTGTGAAACTGAGCATTGAGTGAACCCCAAGATCAAGAAGGATCATTGATTTTGCGTGAGGAACAAGGGAAACCCTTCAGGGTTAAGCCAATTGAAGCACCCCTAAGCTGGTCTTACATATTTGTCCCTTTTCTGTATATACTTCACACCCATTCACATCCCCTATTCATTTACCCTTACCCCAAGAAGTTCAGAGCATCACCTCTAGAGGAGGCAAACAAGCATTTATTGCCACTTTCTCAGAAGGAGCTTTTTCCCATTCATTCTCATGCCCGGGTGATCCTTTAGCTAAAGCAAGTCCTCACCCTTATTCCTTTGCAGTGTATCATCTCCAGCGCAAATTCACATCCACACTCAGTAACTCAAGTGTTCCCCAGATCCTCCGGATAGCTCTAGCAACACCAGGGGCTGCTTCAGAGACCCCAGGCAGCTGCATATTCAGCTGTCCCAAAACAAGACGTGATGGGAAAAAATATATAGATTTCTCATTGACTTTATTGACCTCCCAATTAACTATGTTATATCAAGAAGGGACCCAGAGGGTCACCTCAGCAGATGCCCCAGGTCTTTGGACAGCTGCTCACCAAAGGTGAAACAGACATTGCATTGCATATTTTATGTCATATCCTTACTGAACAACTCCTTCCTTATGTTGTAGCTTTATGGCACATCTTTACGGCATGTGGAAGGAGTTGGTCAATGTTACAGAATATCCTATATTGCCGTCATATAAATCACTGCAGCCACAATTTACCTGGAAGGTCACCATGTCTACAGACAGACACAGGAGAGGCTTCAGGGAAGAGTAAGAAGGATTAACTTCCTGAGAAATATCTCCTGTAAATAAAGCCTATGAAATTATACGTTGGCATATGAGAAAGGGCACAGACGAGGATGTATGTAAAATGAGGGAGGCAGGCTAAGAATGGTTCTCCTCTCTGACTCACACGACAAGAATGAGACAGAGATATTCGATGCAAAGGAAATATCTTGTCATCCAAAGTGTAATTAGACTGAGGGTCTCATTTCTGTAAGATGTCAATGAGGCCAGGAACTCAGCCAGACCCAAAGATGGCTTGGACATTTATAAGGATAACCCGAACATCTGAAGTTGTAACAGCTAATGTTAAAAAAAACTCTCAAGAGGGATCTAACATCCCATGTTTCAGACTTTAAATTAATCTCTTAGGTATTAGGAGCATACCTCATTATGGGGGAACAAATTATTTTCCCACTGTCTTGGAGCATACTGACACTTTTCTTTGAATCTTCTGCCAATGACCACAGCCAGAAGTAGTGTCCTGCATGAGCCAGTCCAGATCACTGGGTAGTGGGAGAATCCCTGTGTGACAGGGGAGAAGATATCCCTAAACTATGTACATTTGATGCTCTAGCTCAGATGCAAAAAGGGAGCAGGAGGCAAACCCTGCCCAGGATGGTAAAATCATGCAGCTCCCAACTCCTGTTTTTCTCTATCACGGGGGTTGTTCACACCTGATTTCCCCATGTGATGAACGCGTAGGGCTTGGCCAGGACAGCAAGGAGGTATCTGTCCACCTCTGCTCGCAAGGAACCCATAACTTCACCTTGCTGGTCCTGTGGTCCATCCCATTCGGGTGCCCAGGAACCCTCACTAACTCAGTCTTTCCAGCCACAGGGAAACATCAACCATCTTTGCCTTTATTTTGCTTCTGCATTACCAGCCCCAGCACTCTCATTCCAATTTTAAAGGTTTATGGCTTGAGACGGAGCATTACCTGGTGTGGGCTCTGTGGATAAATCAGCCAGCATGTCACTACACTAAACAGAGGGATTTTACAGCTCAGGAATTTGAAGGCCAATGGCTCTCATTACAAAAATTTGCACTGTTGTGTGGAAATCAGCTTCATCATTTCAATGTCTTAATCAGTTACCTCCCTCAAGCCTAGAGCAGCTCTTTTACCCTGTGATTGAGGTGACCGCTCAGGCCCCCAAAATAACAGCGTGCATATGTCTGTAGCATCCCTTCCTCGGCAGGAGGGAGCACTGCGGGAAAGGTCATGGGCTGAGGTTTGCTCGTGTTCCTCAGGTGATTTTCAACAGCAACATATTCCCTGGGATGAGAGCGGTCCATGGTGAGACTGCTCTAGTCTCAGACATCTCTCACTCCAGGTATCTGCATCCAGCAAGCCTTGGGATTTCATCCCCCATGTTTCCCCTTGGCAGTCCGCTGTCCAAGCACCGTCTTCCTCTCCATGATGCATAAAGAGTCCCTGAGAGCTTTACAGGGCCAAGGAGCAATTTTTAATGGACTGCCCATTTCCCAGTGGAAAAGGCCAGAAGCCCACAGCTTTGGTTAGATGATGGGAATCTTTAGATGTATTCCAGTTACANCATAAAGAGTCCCTGAGAGCTTTACAGGGCCAAGGAGCAATTTTAATAGACTGCCCATTTCCCAGTGGAAAAGGCCAGAAGCCCACAGATTTGGTTAGATGATGGGAATCTTTAGATGTATTCCAGTTACAGAAAAATGAAAATGTCCTTTATATCAGGGTAACTAATCCTCCTTAGGCTGTAAAGC
Organism: Himantopus leucocephalus; assembly: GCA_003993805.1. Lineage (NCBI taxonomy): Eukaryota > Metazoa > Chordata > Aves > Charadriiformes > Recurvirostridae > Himantopus > Himantopus leucocephalus. The sequence goes on along the minus strand of RSEF01000001.1, from coordinate 3,328,497 downwards.
TCCAGACGAACAGTCGATTCTACTTTCGTGTCAGATCCTAATCTGACATGCTGATAATGAAGAAAGGGAGGAGAAATCAGAGGGAGGAAATCAGGAAGAAAGCTGTGTCATGGGGGGGATTTGCAGGGGAGGGGAAGAAGGGGAATGGGGGAAGAGGGAGGGAGCATGGACAAGCTTTAAAATGAAATTGAGTATTAGGAGGTGGAAAATAAAATGGAGACAGGCTGTACTGAAAGCAATACAGGCTGGAGATGGAGAGAGACAAAGAATGACAGCGGATCAGTTTAAGCATAAAAGAATAGAAAGGAAAAGAATAATAATGTTGGCTTGTGAAGCTGAAATCAGATTATAGTTTCCTCCAGTGAATTAACTCTCCTGTAATGTAGTGCAGGGGGGTTTACAGAGCTGGTGTGATTTCCCTGTTGGGTGACACTGGGACATTAAACTGAGATGTGTGTGTGTGTGTGTGTGTTTCATTATAACCCTGCGTATGTGTGTGTTAAATCTCTCAGAGAGCACCCATGCACGAGACGTGGTCTATGTACTTGTGTGTGGAGTGAGACGTTAAATGTGTTTGGAGGAAGCCATATAGTGAAATGGGTTTGTGTATGTGTGTTTGTGAGGGTGCGACATTAAATTTCACTATGTGTTTGTGTCAGGCAGTAAAAGACAGCACGCACAGCCCCTACAAAACCCCAGGGCTTCTCCCCACGATAGGGCTGATGGGGAGCCACCTGCAGCTGGAGGTCCCAAAGACTCAAGAAGCTGCTGACCCACTCCCCAGCAGGTGGGACGTCCCAGCGCCAGGATGGAGGAGTCAGCTGGCGATCAGGTGGATGGCGTGGGAGCTCACAGTTTCTTCTGTGTCCCCCACCCCATAGACTGAACAAGGGTGGAGATGTGGTGGGGGCATTGGGGAATCCAGCTTATAGCTACAGCATGGTCTCCCTCATGGACGTTTAGCTGGGAAAGAGGAGCCTGGATGTGAGCCAAAATCCTTTCCTTCTCAACCACACCCTTAAGTCCCAGAGCCAAACAAGTCAAGCTCTTTGGTTCTGGATCCTCCAGCTCTCTGGGATCGCAGAGCGGGCTGAGAGTGGGATGAAGCCCACCTCAACAGGCAGCCCTGAGGTCTGCTCCCACTCCCCTACCTCCCTCCTGCCAAATCTTCTCACTTGCTATCTCATGGCCAAAGACGTATCCTCTTAATCCTGCCCAAGCAGGCTGCAGGTCCCTGCCTTGAGATGATCAGTGCAAATACTTGAGTCGTATAATCCAGTGTTTATCTGTTACAAGGGGACAAGTAGAAGGCTTCACCTTCATGAGACCTGCTAGAGTCCCTTCCCCTGATGTTCCCAGACCATCTCTAAATGGGAAGCTGTAAATATCCGAGAGGGAGTCATAGAACTAAGGGTCAAATGAAGGCAAGGGTGCTCAAAGAGCTAGAATGACCTCTTCATGAGGAATGAGAGTGCAATGTAGGATGCTACAGAGACGGCTCAGAAGACACATGATGGAGGCTATAAAATCATGACAGTCAAGGAAAGGATGAGTGGATAATGATTGCTCACTGACTTTTCCAGTGCAAGAACTTGGAGTCCTAGAAAAGATGTAATCGAGATGTGGAATTTCTTGCCACTGGATATATAGTTGATTCTTAAAGTTAACAAGGGTTCAAGGAAGAGCAGAGAAGTTAAAAGAAAAATCCAGTCAGTGTTATTAAATCCATAGAGAATGTACTTAGTCCTGGAAGTCCCTGAGTCTCAAATGGTTGGAGGCACGGAAAGTATCAGGGAGGAAACACCACAAACCCTTGCCTTGTACTTATGCATAATGCATGTGCCTTTAGCCACTTTTGGAGACATTGAGTTAGGATGAGCGACCTATGCAGCTGGTCTGTATTATCTCTGAAAGGGGCTGAATACTGCCCCTTTACTCTGTGCAATGCCATCTCCTGAGTATCATACACCTTGGAAATTGAGTCACGGAGATTATGACTACCTGGTATGTCTAGGCAGGGCTACTTCCAAGTCTAAAATGTTCCCCTCCTGCTTTGAGTGGACAGGACCTCACCTGTCCAAACACACCTGGGGAGGTGTCTGCAAGCTACCCTAGAAGCATAACATGGTCAGAGAGCAGGAAAGGCTTGCAGCAAAGTAAATATAACTCGAGAGGTTGAGGCTGGTGTCTAAGTAATGCTAGGAGGTCTGAGAAGGATTAGAGCCACAGTTTTCGTTGTTAGAGCAAGACTGTGCAAGTGAAAATGGGGTTACATCATTAGAAACCAGAGTGAGACTTGGGTCTCCCCCACAGGAACCTCGTTTGTGGACAGCAAAGAGAAGATTTCATTCTTGCAGCATTTTGTGTGCGCCTTTCTCATGGCCCCCATCTCTTCTGTATTCAGGACACAAAGCAATCTCCGGTGTGCTTTAGATAAGGGCAGGCCCATCCATACTTTTTTGACACTGTTGTGCTACAATGACACGCCAAATCCAACTTTCTTCCGCAACTCTGCAGGATAGAGTGCCTGAGAAATGTATTGTTCTCTGCAGCAGCCCTGGGATAATTAACCCTGTCATTTGTGGTTATATGGAGTGCTTTGTTCCACCAGCCTGAGACTCTGGGCTTTGGTATTGCTTCTTTTTGGTCATTTCCTCCCAGATCCCTCTATCTGCTAGGAAACAATGTGATAAATTACTCTCTGCTAACCACTCTCTGCATTTCTGCAGTACCTTGCAAAAAAGTTATCACTAGAGGAGCTGCAGATGATGCTGAACTTCAATTAGGCCTCACTCGCAAATTAGTTGTGCAGGGTGACATTTTCCAATCATGCAACATTAGCATCCTCCCTAATTATGAAAATGTAAAGCTAACTTCTGTTTCATAATAAATTAGGCTTGTTCTCTCGGTATCGAAAACACAGAAGCACAGACAGTGCAATTTCAACTGGGTCTTCTCTTCCTCTTTGCTGATGCTCAGGAACAGTCACAACCACAGTCACCTCCCTTTCCTCTAAAGGTCAGACATGGTGGGAGCGTGTCTGACAAGACTGGGCAGGGGAAGGGAAATCAGCAAGAAAGTGCAAAAAGACACTGAAGGAATAGGGCTTTTTTAGCCCGTTTGAGCTCGTGGGCACAGCCTTAGGCATTCTCACACCAACCAGTATCATTCTCAGAGGGGGAGGGAGAAGGAGCAGGAGGAAACATCCCCTCTTCTCCTTCCTCCATTGAGTTTTTCTACCCCTGGTCTACTCAGCTCACATGTCCAGTCCTAAGAGAGGTATTGGAGCCTCCCATCACAGAGCTGGCACATCCATAACAATGTGAAATTGCGGATATACTACAACATACATGACCGTACATTTTTCCAACATATCCAGGCAGCAGAGCATACAGGTAGAAAAATATAAGCAAAAAAGACAGACAAGAAGAACAAGCTTTCCTATCAGAGAACCGTTTCTGTAAACATCATAATTACTCAAGAAAAGAAAAAAAGTGAGATATTTTTTTGTACAGCCAGAAGAATAAGAAGAAAGGTCCTTCCTGGAGCCTTCCCATGTCGCTTGGGGAACATCTCTCTGTTTCAGAGATACCACTTAGAGATGTCTCATTATAGTCTACTGCTGGAAAAGGGATCAGGAACTACCTGGCTCTTGCCAGATAAGTTTTGCAACTCTGCTGTGGGTTTCCCGGAGATCAGAAGACACTGTACACTGAAGGCGAGTGTGATATCTCCTTTCTGCCTGTCTGAAAGCAGGGTCTCAGCCACAGATCCACCCCTTCAACCCTCCACAGTTCCCAAGCTATTCCATCTCACTAAAAATAACGGGGCCTCCATGAACAGCCTGGGAACAGATGGGTTTTCACCTGGCTGAGCTTGTGTTATTGAATCAGTAGGTCCAAGCAATGCTAAAGATGCCTGAAAAACAAGGTATCTAATTATTGCATCTCTGCATCAGAAGTAACGGGGAGCTGCAGAGAGTAGCTGACAAGCAGCTAAATAATAGACTAACAAGTAGGATGGCTGGAATCTGTCACAGCACTAATGAAGGTCAGGATAAGACACCTGCATATTTTAAAGAATGAGATATGTGCATCTGAAAATGCCCAGATGTGACATTTAAAGACAGAGATCATAAACTGAGTGCAATCACTGCCAAGAAGTGGAGCCTGGGAGTGCAGGGGATATATATTCATAAAAGAATTAAAAGCAATTAAAGAACTGAGAGTAGAAAAGGCTTGGGGTCACTGGAGAAACTGGAGAACGAGTAGCCTCTGGAGTGCCAAGGGTAGTCCAAGTGAGAAGCCAATTCTGCTGGGCAGTAGCCCCCACGATGTGGTTGACATTTTCCAAAAACTGGAGGAGGACAGACTGCACTCAGCTTGCCACCTATGGAAAGGGGGAACAGCTGAAGCGAGAGAAGGAGATTTGCAGTCTGCTTTTCTATAGAGTAACCTAATTCATCATGAGCACACTGCAGAGGCACTTAAATAGGGCAAGGGAAAGCCCTGTGTAAGCAAGCTTGCTGCAAAGCTCAGGGAACAAAACGGTGGAAAGCACAGGCAGGGCTACACAGAGAGCAGGCTGCAACGGCAGCTCCTCTGCTTCCAGCTGCAGTTGACATTTGAAGGCTCATTTATTGCTGTGAAAGCAAAAAAAAAAACCTAAAAATCAAGCTACTTTGGTTCAGTAATCAATTGAAAGCTAAGCCTTCACTTTAGGAGCCTATGATGTTAAAATGGTAACGCCTTTCCTAAAACTGCCTGCATAGGTACCAGAAAGGGTATTGGGCAAACCCCATGGTCCTTCTGGTTTTGCTGGTCAATGAAAGTCCAAGTTGTGGGCTGTTCCCAGCACAGCCACAGCTCTCAGTGCTCCTTCTCCATCCCATGGGCTCAGTATATGCAAAAACGTAACGATAACACAACAATGCAATAATAAAGCAAGAAATGGTATCAGGGAGGGAGGCAAGACTTGTTCCCCTCAGACAGCAGGATGTTTCCTCTGCCTGTTCTTTTCCCATGCTCTGAAATAATCCAATTTTTATCTGCCACAGTCCCTTTTTTTTTTTTTTTTTGCCAATCAATTCAATTGCAGCAGCAAGCCGACAAGCATTTTGAATAATGAGTTTGTTTTTCGGGGTCGAAGGGTTTTGCTTGCTCATCCTGGCTTTGGAAAGAGCTGCCTTTGTGTTCGCAATGCCAAAAGGGAGCCAGAGCTGCAAAGCACACTAGGAAGGATCAATACTTTAAATGCATTAACACTGGTGAGTTGCAAATGAAGTTAGCGGCTGCTGAGCATCACTGATTTCACAGTAAGTCTCAGTTCAGTTGGTTAATTTCTCTGAAGGATCAATGCCACAGCTGATGGTTACTGAAGTTTCTTCCTTCACCAAGCACAAGGGGGGTTTGAAATGAACTCTACAGGGGATCACAAACCAACTCGTCCGTGTAAATAAGAAGAGCATGGGTGTGTAATTCTCTTAATCTGTCAAGACTAGCACAGCAAAGACATGAATCATAAAAGCTGAACTAAACCAGCTTCAAATTTTGGATCCAAATTTCACAGTTCCTCTCATTATATGGGGTCAATCAAAACCGCCAGATCCAACCTTGTCCTAGCTTTCAAGGAAATTGGACTTGAAAGCCATGACTTCTACCCAAGCAGAATGCAAATTTTGTATGAAGTGGGCAACTCTTGCAATATTGGCTCTTTAAGGGTGTAAAACTTTTTAGGCAATCTTATGGAGATCCTGTAAACTGCTGTCTTTATACACATTGGTCTTTTTTTTTTTTTCAATGGGGTTGAAGTCAAGCCACCCTTACAGAAGCAAACTGTCTGTAGGCAGAGTGTATGACTCCCACTCCAAGCAAGATAGAAAGCGGGTGGATACATGGGTGCGAGAATGTGGGCAATGATCTAAGAGGAGATGGAGGAATGTATGTTGGGAGAAGCAAAGACCCAAGGACTGGAGGAAAGGAAAATTTGTCCGGAAGGACAGCTTGGGGAAGCATCAGTATGGAAAACTGAGGACAGAGGAATTCAACCGATACTAGGATATTGTATGGATATTAGCAAAATAAACTCACCAGGCAAAGCTCAGGGAACCCAGGAACTCAGTGTGATGAATTGCATTTTGAGCTATGTGATGATTAAGCTAGTCTTGACTTTCTGAAGGAGGGGCCAACTCCTGTACTCCCAATTTAGCCATGAGGGCTCCATCATAGCTCTGCATTTACCATGAATTTGGGTCTCAGTCATTTAAAGGAGAGGAATGCTTAGCACAGGATTCCAGCTGAATTTAGGGCCCTAAAAACACAGGTCTGCAGCCCCTGTACCTCCCCTCTTAGGTACCTGAAGAACTTTTCATTTCAGCTTTCAAGTGTGAACAGAAGGACATCTACCTAGGAACAGAGCAATGGAAATGTTCATCCAAAGCAGCCATAGATACAAGGTGTTGTCATTGTTCTGATTTTATTTTTTCATTTTTTTGCTAATTGTCACAACTTCAAACAGACAAAATTCCCAGCTTTGCCTGGAGGCAATTGCTATCTTGCAGCAACCTTCACACCGCTACCCTGTCACAAGAAATACCTTTGCTTCTTTCTCGTTGATTGTTTCCAGCTCCAAAGGCTACAAAAGTTATGGGGCAGACTCCTTCCAAAAACTAATACACATTTAAATAATAACTGAGCTTTCCAAGTTTTGGCCTGCTGGAAATGGTATTTCAAAGTTTTTGCTTCCCCACCTCTTGAAGGCTTGAAACATACTTGTTTCCTTTCAAAAAGAAGACAAGAATCACAAATAATCTTGTGATGCCTGTAAAGGTGGTGTATCTTTAAATAGAGTATCTTGATGTACTTGAAATTCCCTGACTAAAACAAAAAGGGAAAAAAGTAGACACTTCATGCATATTTTCACCAAAAAAAACCGCATCTTGTATTTTGGGATAGGTGGCCTTAGCTTAAAAAAAGTATAATGAGACTTGTGATAAAATTGGAGAGCTGTCAACACTGTGTGTTCTCGCTATACGTTAAAAATCACTTTGAAAGGAGAAGTGACTAAGGCTGTTTTCATGTATGAACGGAACAGGTGGGTAATTTGCAAATTGCTGACAACATTTTCAAATTTTGACCAAAAAAAAAAGCAACGGAACACTTTTGTCCCCCCTAAAAGTTTGCCTTTGCCCTCCTCATCTTTTTAACTCCAAAAGCTAGAGATGATGTGCTAGGTTATTGTTCTCTTACACTGATATTAGAAGATTTTCGGTCTAAAAGGGAAAATGCATTGGAATTATCATCAGAGTCAGTAGTACTTAAGCCTTCACCTCAAATTTTACTCAGCCAATCAGCATAAGGAGTCCTATTCACCTTGTATGGGATCACCCATGGCTCACATACATCTCCATATGTACAGGAGAACACGGAGGAAACCCTTCAGGGAAAGGTGTCCTTTGAGGGAACTTGGCCCAAAATTTTTAGAATAACAAAAATAAGACTTCCTGGTCAAGGGGAAGTGAAGGGATTTGATTACAGAAGAGCTATAGGAACTGCCAAGCCCCTGGTCCATCCCTTAGATGGGGTTGGGGTTTTTTGCCAACCACATCTCCCTGAGAGACACTGTTGGCTGGACATCTCCGTCTGCATGACAGGAAGACTTTGCTTATGAAACAGTTTCCCCAGAGAATAAAATTCTTCCTAAAGCTCATTAGCTGGAAGTTGGCCGGCACTTTGAGGACAGAGACTGTGTCGGGTTTTCTAATCTCTTTTCTGGATGGCCTTGTTCCCCACAGAGATGCACAAGGCTTCGGAGAAACCCACAGAGGTTCAGGTCTCGATGCTGATACCTCCTGGAAACAACAGCCACAGACTAATTGTGTGGGGACATGTTTCCTTTCATCAGTTTGGAGTTTTAGCACCTGGACACCTCACCGAATATCTCCCTTTCACTTTTATATTCTTTCTGCAATTGATGCAGGGGAATGAAAAGAAGCAGGTTTGTACCAGCAACAGTTGCAAGAAGAAAGCATGCAGGTGGTTAGAAGATAAGCACTGCAGGGTTTGAAAGGCTTTTAGGTAGCTTAACACTTGCTTAACCAGCTGCTAATTAAACAAAGCACGCATATTTTTTACAAAAGTACCTCCAGTGCCCCCTAATGCTCTTCCCAACAATTGGTACCAGACTGAATTAGGTAACAGGATATTTTCAAAGTCCACAGCATCAACTGCTTCACCCTCTGAGGTGTACCGGCCAAGTTCTCAACCTTGTCTGACCGCTCTTAATTAATGGTATCCAACAATATCATTTGGACCGGTGATTTGGGTTTTTTTCTTCAAGAAAAGATCCATCAGTTATTTTTTGAAAGGAAACCACGTAGTCCTAATTTCTCTGGGGTAATTATTGCAGACACACTGAGGCAAAGAAGTTGAAGTGCATTTATTCCATCGTAGGAACAATGCTAATTCAAAAGTCTATTAAAAATGACAGACACAGGAGTAGTTCAGCCTCCTTCATCCTTCACAGCTTTACACTTTCCTAAATTCTTTCCCGTGGGTGTTGTATCTTCTCTCTGAACTAAGTAGCATTTTGTATCAACCCAGTCTGACCAATGCTGGAAATTCATCCTTCATTCCTTATTTCCCTGGCCATCAGCAAGTGAAGAGATGACCATCTATTTTTTGCTACATGACACCTTCCACACTCCCCCCAGGGCCTCCCTCTAACTTGGTCTGAAGTAAACACTTGCTGAAATGAAGAGGTGCCACAAAATTAAGAGGTGGAACTATTACAGATTTTAATTTCTGGAATGTTCAGCACATATTGGATGGCCCTTTCTCAACTTCCCTGTAAAGAACAGCACTCTTGCTTCTGGGTTAGGAGTCCTCATCATGCAATATATTTATGCTGGTAAGTAAAACCAACTGATTCTACACAGAATCAGTGCCTGACAGCGAAACCAAATAGACCTCTTTAGCAGCTGGATGGCCTTATATTTCAGTGGTATTGATCTAGTGAAGCTGAAGTGTTATTTTGGCCATATTTCTGCTTGCAAAAATCTTTGATGCCATGCAAAATTACTCAGCAGACAGGCTGTGAATTACAGTCTATATCCATTAGCAGACTCCAGTGTTAAAAAAGATTTGTTTTAACCCTCTAAAAATGGCACATGTGGTCTCGGTTCTGTTCATACTAATATAAATCAGGAGAAATTATGCTCTTTTTAGAATTTGTTTCTTCAATATGTAAAAAAAGACTAGAATCAGGCCCCCAACAATAACTACATGTCATCTGGGATCGGCTTACAAATGTGAGTTCAGCATATTGGGAGATGCAATCTGCACCCATGTGTAGACAGTCTTGGCTTACTGTTACTCTAAACACAGGACAATTGTTAGAATATACAGTTAGGACAGAAGCAATATAGATTTTTATTTCCTATCCACCTCCAGGCATTGAAAAAAAGCACGATACCATACAGTGCATGTTCAGTCCTATATGAAATTAATTATTTACAAACTGACTTCTTTGATCCCCATTAACAATGTATGTGACCACCTCGTACCCTTCCACACCTCCAAACTCCCAGTATCCCCACTACCAGATAATGTTGAACAAGGCTATGCATTCACCTGCCAGGAGTGGCAGATGTTACCACAAAATCAAAGTTGGTGTAGGTGTTAAATCACCATTCAAAGCCAAGAAGTTCTTTGACTCCTCCAGCCCTTCATCATGTTGCTTAATATGGAGCCTCCTAAACTCACTGCCATCCTTCAGGTTTGTAATAACCTCTAATATCCGTAGTAGCTGTAACCCCCATGATGATGTGCTTATATTCAGACCATCTTTTGAAAATGTATGTTCAAAAGCTTGTTTACGGGTAAAGAAGAACAACATCTTGTATATATAAGTAAAGCCAAGAATTTATTGTTATTGTAACTGAAATGTTAAGAATATAATCATTATTAGCCCGGAGCTAATTGATACAGAAAAAAAAAATATATTAATGCATTTAAAATAGTTATTCAATCACTTCAGGGTTTCTCCCATTCTCCTGGTGTTCTGCTCACCCATCCACAGCTCCTCTGGCTTGATGGTGGCAGTCTGGTAGTGGTGGGGTGTTACAGCATATAGAGTCCTTCGCTAGGAGGAATATGGTGCTCATGTTGATGGTTTCTTCTTCCCTCCAGGACTTGCTTGGGATCATTCTTATATGTTTGCTAACAGGCTTTTACACTTTTGCATTTTCTCTACTGGACTGCTTCACTGGTCCTGTCTCTCCTTCCGGACACCTCTACTATGGTACCAGGCCTATGTTTCTCAACGCTTTGTTACTGTTTCAGACTTGTAAACATCTCATTCTACATAGAGCAGCTGCCTGTTATTTTTACCTATATACAGCTATGACTGCGCCACACAAAGATAAATAGAAGTAAAACAAATTAGCCATAGACAGCCTGGTCAATTAGAGAAATTTACGTTGCAGCTAAACAAACTAAAACAAAGCTACAGACAGGTCAAGAGAAGAACAGACAGCATCTGCCTGTGAATCCTGAGTCCTGAGGATTTGCAAGTTTGGCAGAGTTTATGGTCTGTTGTGAGCAACGTCAATACCTTATTACAGGGCTGCATGTTCTTCCTTTGGTCCATCCACCTCCTGTTAATGCTATTATTTGGTGGGGGAGAGGGGGTATATTCAATTTCTGGTCTTACATTAGGAGCCTTTTCCTCAGCACAGTCAATGGAGAGAAGCAGCAGCCAAGAGAGACCTGGGCAATCAGAGCACCCAGAGGTGTAATACTGGCTCTGGCTGATGCCTGGAGTGAAGCACTGGGAATGTCATCTTCATTGTTTGGGAAACACATGGGGCAGTTCCCATCTCTGCGTCTGGTTATTTGTTTAACCAATGCAACTAACTGCTCTCTGACCTGGGGTGCTGCTCTATCCATTTTACAGAAAAACAATGTGAGAAAGCCTTTCTGATGGTGGAAGCCTGAGCCAGCTACTTGCCAGAGTCTCTGCTCAATATCTCCCCAGGCTACTGCCCATTTGTCCCCATGCTATTGTCATCTAAACACTTCTCCACCTCCCTTCCTACCACAATTGTCAGTGGACCCTGGTGTGGGAAGGTCCTGCCTGGCTAAGAGGGGAAAAGCCAGTTCAGTGTTGTGATGCATAGAGGGCCACATACTTTGCAGGCTGGGAAACAAGGGAGAAAACTGGTTACAATTCAGAAATGAGAGAGCTTGAGAGAGAGGTGTGGATGGATGGCAACCTCCTACTATCTTCCAGACAGCAATCCGGCAGAAGGGAGGGAATAATCTGAGACAGCAGCAGACCAAGAACCTGTAACCTGGAGCACGGGATGGACAAACTGAGGCTGCAAAGGAAGAGAAAGCCAGGGAAAGAGGAGGGGTAGACAGAGCTGGAGGATTAAAACAAGCACCTCCAAAAGAAACAAGAGAGCACAGCAGGGAGGGGATAAACCCAGGATAGCAGTTGGGAAGATGGTGGGTTTGGCCCTGTTGTCTGGTCATTACTTGGACTCACATGCTGCCAGATAAGAGACAAGCANCTGGTCATTACTTGGACTCACATGCCGCCAGATAAGAGACAAGCAGTTTCGGTTAGACACAATCTCAAAAAGGGGCTGAGGGACAGGACAATCTTAATTTCACAAAGCCTCAAATTCATTTTATCTTTGATCCATTCTCACTGTGGCAAAGCGCTGTGGGAGTTTGGCTGGATGAAGAAGAAGAGGAAACCCAGCAAATGTCAGGCAAATCTGGGCTCCAGGATGGAGTAACATCACACTGCTCTCTTTAAAAGGAGGGAGGACAAGAAGAAGGCGTAAAGGTGGGAAGCCCCACAGAAACCTTCAGGACTAGTTCAGCCCCTGGAAAAAAGCGAATCTGGTGGCCTCATTAAACAGGGCCATGCTGTGGGGTGGCAACACCTTTATAAAAAGCAGCGGCTCCTTTCCTACACCTGTGGACAAGGGCAATAGCACTGACCTTCCTTTGGAAAAGCACACGGGGATTTAAGGACAAAAAGTGCTGCTTCAGCACTGTTATTTTCATTCAGTGGGAGTGCTTCAGAGGAAGGCTTTTTAGTACTTTTTTTTTTTTTTATGACTGTTCATCCAAGTCTACTAAGAGCATTCAGCTCTCATCCTTTCTGGGCTGTGTAAAGCAGCACATGCCACACCTGTACCTCTGTGTCTCACCTGACAGTGCTTTTGATTTGTGCGAGAAGCTACCTAGGAAGCAGGGTAATGAATTAGAAAAGCCCCAGCAGACTTGATGAAGGCTTTCAGGATGGTGCAATGTTGCTTTCCTCTCCTTGAAGTAAGGAGGAGTTCCTTAAAAGTGTTTCGAGAAAGGAGCTGCTCAGCTGGCCCTCGGCAAGGTCCTCCCTGAGTCCTGGCCACTTTTCGCTTGGAGATTTCTTGGTTCTGCCCTTTCTGCCAGGGGACAGGGACTGAAGCCGAGGGACTGAGACATCACAGGAGAGGCGGCGTCCTTCAAGTTTCCAGCCCCATTTTGCTGATTCAAAGATACAGGTATTCTGTTTGGATAATTAGCCGCAGCTTTTATCTGAACTGAGCCTCAGGCACTCCAGAACTTTTCCCGTTGCTGGCTCCTGTGCTCCCACTATGGAGTCACGGGTTTTATTTCTCCTGTGGCCTGTTACAAATTCACATTAGACAGCTGGGCTTTTTCCTGGAGTGACCAGAGTTCAGCACGATTTTGCCCCCTCCCTGAATCCAGGTGGATCGGGAAACCATCACAGGTAGAGATTGCTCAGGCTAAATATGCAAGGTCTATTCTGCAGAGACCTGGAAAACAATCCACTCCTTTAGCCTGCAACTGCTTTCTCCTCCCCACCTTATGTGATAGCCAAAGCCTGGATTGCTCTTTAAGACATTTAACGGGGGGAAACCATTTGTTTGCCCCAATCTGTTTACAGACAGAAGAGAATATTTTTTAAGAGTAGAGAAAGCAGCATATTTTGCCCTGCAGCAACTACGGCACGCTTTACATTAGAGAGAGATTGATAACTTTATAGCACAGCTTTCTCAGCCCATCTCTGAAACACTAAACACCCACTCACTTCCAGAGCCAGTCCCTCTGCACACTACCTACATAACAAGGGAAGATTTACAAGGCTGGGGATGGCCAAGCAATACTTCTGGCTACAGCTAGTGCAGCGTTTGCCTTCTCTCATTTAGGATCATAGAATGGTTAGAGTTGGAAGGGACCTTCAAGATCATCTCGTTCCAACCCCCCTGCCATGGGCAGGGACACCTCCCACCAGACCAGGTTGCTTAAAGCCCCGTCCAGCCTGGCCTTGAACACCTCCAGGGATGGGGCAGACGCAGCTTCTCTGGGAGGTCTGTTCCAGTGTGTCACCGCCCTCGCAGTAAAGAATTTCTTCCTAATAGCTAATCTAAATCTCCCCTCTTTCAGATTAAAACCGTTACCCCTCATCCTGTCACTACATTCCCTGATAAAAAGTCCCTCCCCATCTTTCCTGTAGGCCCTTTAGGTACTGGACGAGGCTCTAAGATCTCCCCAGAGCCTTCTCTTCTCAAGGCTGAACAACCCCCAACTGTCTCAGCCTGACTTCATAGGAGAGGTGCTCCAGCCCTCTGATC
>RSEF01000001.1:3304519-3314743 GCA_003993805.1 Himantopus leucocephalus | reverse complement strand
GGACACATAAAAGGTCATCAAGTTTTGGGGAGATTTCTGGTAACAGTGAGGATGACCTTTGGGAGTATGTCTTAATCCATTCGAACAGTCCTGAAATCTCAGGTCCTAAGTACACAGTCCTTCAAGCTAGAATCAAGAATGCTCCTCCAGTTTCACCCCACTGGAAGAGGCTGCGTGCCCAGCCCTTGGGCCAGGGGAGGAGCAGCCTGGGGCAGGATTTGGGTTCCCGGGCAATTTTATCCTCCTCTTGCATTAGGGTGTTGGTTCATCAACCAACCCAAATGCGTCAAGGATGTTGCTGGGAGTATGAGTCCAAGGGGAAGGGGAGGACAGGGTGAACTGATGACTGTTAAGGTCCTATCGGTCTGAGCAGGAATTAAAATGCTCTGCAAAACATGCAGATTTGGGGAATCCCTGACAAAAGGGAGGGAATGCAATGCTAGGCTGGAAGCCTCTCAGCATGGGAATGGGCACTGTTAGGACTGTCCATGTACTTGTGGAGAATAAATGTGTGGTCAAGGAGAAAGACGGAGGGATCTTTGTGTGCAGAGCTGGTAAATCCCACTCATTCTGTGGCATATGGGTTCAGAGCATCTCCACACCAGGGTGTCTGTACCACACCTCCAATACTGCAGTGTTACCAAGGGGTGGGGAGGAGGGGGAAGAGAGAGAAACACTGTTACCGGAGCTGGCATTTTAATATTGAAAGGTTGTGAAATCTAATAAGAGCTACAAGGGAGGTTGATGTATTTTTTCCTCATGCTACGATGAAATTGGGATTCAATAAGTAAATGTGACAGAATATGCAATTTCCCATAGGTTTCGTGCAGCGGGGCGCTTCCTGCGTAATAACCTTAAACCAGTATTTTTTTCCTTACCCCAGCTCAGATCTCTTGCCTCCATCTTATCTGAATAATAGCTCATCCCCATAAAGTGCAGCCTGCCACTTTAGCTGCACCTTATCACTGCCTGATGGTACATGGTGAACAAAAGTAAATATTTTTCCCCCTTTTTTTCCCCATACTGGTGTGTTCCTGCTTCTTGTAATAAATAAGCCTGAGCTGTTAATGCATGGAGAAAGAGTAATTCTTAGTTGGCTTCGGTCTCTTTTATGGTGCTCAGGTGTAAAGGGCCTTTGAAGTGTGTTTCATTAAGACTTCTTGGAGATGCATTTTGCTTTTTGAGGCCATATTGACCATTGTAGAGATGATGGGAAAACTGCAGCAAACCTGCTCCCGTCCCCAGGGAAGAACGCCTCACCTTGATGTATTTTTCTAAGTGGCATCACGTGTTGGGCATAGGCTCACGACCTTGATCCACATGGTCTAACTTTGGAGTTGTATCTAATTTTGAGGCTGGCCTTGCTTTGAAGGGGGGCTGTTGGACCAGATGACCTTCAGAGTTCACTTACCACCTCAATTATTTTATGGCTTTGTGCATAGTTATGCTTTAAAACCCCTGGTGTGAAGGGTGAACTGGAGGTGTGTGCAGATAAAGGGCACAGAGACATAATCACAAGAGCTCGAATGCCTGCATTTTCACCCATTATTGCTTGTCAGCAGTAATAGCTTGTCCCTGTAACCCTCCCCTTCCCCAGTTTTGCAGAGTGAGCTTCTCCCACGAGCGGTTCATATGCCCTTAACTCCCCCCTCACTGCGAAAAAAATGCTCTCACTTAACCTAATAACTGAGCTTTATTTTTACATGTGCCCCTGCCAGGACCTGAAACATGTTAGCTCGGATTGCTGCCCATTCCTAATCATCTGAAGCAGTGAAGTTAGAAAGGATTATTAATCAATAAACAATCTCACTTTAAGCAAACACGTTTCACTTTGCAGCTGAGGGGAGGTAGGAGCACGCAGGCAGGTGGTCCCAGCAGTCCACGCTAACTTCTTGAGCTGCCCAACACTTTTATGGGCTTGGCATGATGAGAGCACCCTTCCTCCTGCCAACCCCAAGAGACTCAGCTTAGGCAGCACATCCAGAACCAAGGGATACCCAGGGTAGCTAAAAACGACCTCCTTCCCTCTCTGCTCCAGGTACAGTGCCAGTGTAGCAGAGAATTAAATCCCCATCACTACCAGGCTTGAAAACCGCAGTAATAAAATGTGCATAATGACACCCTCCCTCCTTCCTTGCCATCAAAAGACTCGGTCTTTGTTATTGCAGGCAGTTTGATTTTGTCTTATCGCTTTCAAGCTGAGTATATGATGATTTTATTGGTGCGCAGTGTTATTCTGCCTGCCCTTGGGAGGCAGAGGTTTAGATGACGGCGCTGGCGAGGCAGGTGAATTGTGTTTTTCAGCTGTCCTCCGGCCACGCTCAATTAAAAAAGAAAACCCACAAAACAAATTAGCTAATACGCAGCACAAAAGGAAACCCTGCGTAATTAAAACAACTGGTAACACCGTCCAACACGAGAAGGGTCAGACTTGGATCTGGCACCGCCAGCAACAGTGTCTCTCTCCTGCTAACGCTTGGCTTGAATTTCAGCTCAGGATTTGAGTGTCTAAATTTAATGGCCCATCTGATTCAATGGAACTTATTGTCATTGCCAGTTAACTTGAGTTGATATCAAGATAACAGCTTATGAGCAGTTTCTGTGTGGTCCTGATCACTGGTATTGATTTCAATAAGGTATGGGCTGGATCCCTGACACTCTAATTCCGAAATCAATGGAGCTGGGACGGTTCACTCCTCCTGAACGCCAGGGAAATCAGGTACATGCCTTTAACAATAAACCAGCCATTTAAATTATTTGTGCAGTTCTTTAAGGAGCCCTGGCAGGCAAAGTAGAGATCCTGCAGATGTAGATAATATGCTCACCAAGTGAAAATTCAGATGTCTTGAGCAGAGGGATGAAAGGAAAGGAATTTACTGATNAGGAAAGGAATTTACTGATCCTCACTGAAAGCACTGTCCAGTGCATTTATTGAAGGGCACTGAGGCAGAGTCAAGCAATCCCAGCCTGGGGGATGTCAGCAGGTAGGACAGCACTCAGATTCGGTTGGGATGGAGGTATTAGGTGTAGGGGCAAAGACAAAGTGCCTTTGAGTTGTGGGTCCCGTGTGATTATTCACAGCATATTGGACCTAACATCGATAACAGTTCCTGGTCCTGGCGTCCCATCACCAGGCCCAACTTCCCCCAAATAAAGCAAAGCAGAGCAGAAGTCATTAAAGAGAGGAGAGAGCAGGTAAGGAAGGAGCTGGAGATCCACCTTCCATTCCTAGTGGAGCACTGTGGAGTGGTGCATACTGCAGCTGTGGTGAAATTATATGATTCCTAATCGAAGCAGAGCCCTGGATGAGCGGCACTGAAGAAGGGTTCTCTCCATAAAGGCTAAAAATGCTCTTTTCCCTTTCATCCGACTCAATAGAAAGCATGATGCCTCCAAACGTGAGTCTGAGACCCTGCTCCACAGACAAGATGGAAGTAAACCTAGTTGTGGTGTGGTACCTGGCTTAAGGCTGGCACTTGTTACCAGAGCAAAAACACTTCTGGAGGACAGCTAGCCAGTGCTCCCCAGAAAATTACCCTTTAGTGAGGGTTGCAGTACAATAAAGACAACCTCCTGCACTGTGGCCTCTGAGATTTTTCTTTTCTGACACCCCAGCAGACAGCAACGGTTACACACCGACGAAATACCTTGCTACAATCAAAACCACTCTCCTGTACTGCCTAAAGAGGCAAGCATTAGCTCAGAGCCTTAACGCTTTTTTCCCACATTCTTAAGAGGATGGACAGAAGACTGGTACACTGATTGCTGCGAGTCTTGGATGCTATAAAGAAGCTCAACCTCCAGCAAGCCCAATGGCCTCAAGCAACACCTCCAGCCTCATTCCTTCTTGCACTGGCCATTTCCTGCAAGCAGGGAAGCCACACACAGATCCTGTAGGGAGTGATGCTTCTTGACCCTAATTCCTTCTGGACTTGCAGCGTACCAGACGTGAGCCATCCCAGTGCATAGTTCCTCAAAGGGGATGCTGCAAGTGTTATCACTATAAGCGTTACAGCAGCACAGCTCTCCTTATCATAGTACTCATTTTATCCTGCCATTCTTCCTCAATATCAAGATTTGTATTAGATTAATTTGGGAGCTCAATTCCAACATAAAGGACATCAGACTTTTCACTGGTTAAGCTGGTATTCTGGTGAACACAATGTTACCTCAAAGTTTGGTCCATCGCTCTGAGCTTTGGACATGGGTTTCCTCAGATGGAGATCTCGCTGCCATGCCTGTTCCAGTGCTGTAGACTACTAAATAAATCTCAATTTCCCTGCTGTTTGCTTCTTTCCTCCCTCCCTCTAGGAAACTTGAAATAACTCAGACAACGTGGTCCCCACTGGTGCTGAGACCAGTATTGATTTATGCAGGTGGGAGATAACAGTTGTTTTTAAGGTAATGGCAATAGTCCAATAGCAGTGAGCATCTGGGAATGACAGACAGTCATGCTCCATATTTAGACTCTCTCAGTGGCTTCCAGATCATCTCAGCTCCATTTGGAAAGTGAAAGAAGGGGATGGTTTTCCCTTGCACTCTGTGCCGGGAATGGCACCTGGCATGTGAATAATCCATCTGTCCATCATTTAGCATCCACCAAGGGAAGACATTCTGCAACAGGGACTTCAGCTGCAGTTTGGAGGATGATGTAGAGGTATTATCACGGGTTATGGTTCTCTCCTGCCTTCCCAGCTGCATAGAGTACTTCAGAATGCAAGTGAAGAAGGGGGCATGGAGGACAAAGGAAGAATAAATTCCTGATTGCCTGAGTGTGCCCAGATCTCTGGATCATCTTTCCCCCGAGTCTGCACATCAGAAATGTTTACTGAGCTTTCTACCTGTGATCTATGGCCGGACACAAGTACTGCAATCTCTCTCTTTCTCTCAGTGATTGAATGTGGCTCCTTTATAAACTCCCAGTTTGTTTCTCTGTGCCTGTGCTTGCTCTGATAAATGTTCTCCTTTGCTGAGGAGCCTAAAATGCTCATTCTGTTTCCATCCCCCTTGAAGTTTTACACATTGTTTGCAAACAGAATTTCCCCTGCAGCTGCAAAAGTGGTGTCTTTTTCCCAAAGTATCAGAGAAAGCGATGTGCAGGGAGAGGTGAAGCCACGCAGCTAACCACCTTGCCTAGCTCTGTCTGTTCCCTACGGATATGGGAAGTGACACATTTCCACTAGGTAATTACATGTTGTCATTTCACTGTACGCCATGCGATGCTTTGTGGGAAACTCTGAACTCCCTTCTTCAGAGAGAACTAAGCTGAGGTGATAGCTGTGAAGGCAGATTATTCCCCTGTAACCTGGGGGTAGCCTTCAGAAGTGTTACTCGAGCAATCCATGGAGTTTTCTTCAAGGTCCCTCAGAAGATGCAATTTAGGAAAGCAGAGCTAGGAGCAAAACCCCATTGTATTTAAAATTAAACCTGATCCAACAGTTGGACCCTAAGCCCCATATTTCATTGGATGCAATACAAATCCAGATGTTGGCCATGATTCCCAAGTGGTCCATGCTGCGCCCGGGCTGAACCTTGGTTCCAGGTGTTCATGCTCACATCCAAGGCTGAGGTTTGTTACCAGATCCCCACGCTCCCCTCCAAATTTCCCAGTGAGAGGAAACAAAGAGTGGAGGTGAATGGCTGGTCTTTACAGGAGGAGCAGGAGATGAATTGCAGGAAAGCTGAAGCACTTGCCATGACACTTGCAGTTTTCACACACACTCCTCTGAATCCCACACAGCTGTTCTGGGTGACAGTGTCCATGTCCCTTGTCATTTGCTATTCAGGAACATTTCCACAAAAGGAAGCTTGGTCACACTAGCATTCAAGGAATGCCCATTTTTCCAGCAAACATCCACATATGCTTAAGAAGAAGGGTAGCAGTGTGAAAAAAAATGATAATTCCCTGTTTCTCCTTTGCTCCCCATCTTTCATCTTCCCTCTCTGAACTCTCAGCCACCCATTTGGTAGCAAAAGCACTTGCTACCACCAGCCCTGAGGTGGGAAACAGCAAGGAACCATTTGGAAACAGCCCGCTGGTTTGAAACTGTTTATCCAAACTAGCCGGAGAATAGTTATGAATAACAATAAGCATTCATTGAGATCAGAATCCGTTCGGGGACAGATGAAAAGAGCTACGTTCATCCCTCTGTAATGAATAATTCAGCCCTCCTGAACTTGGAGAATAAGCTATTTAGTGTGCTTTACAGAGGAGGAAGAGGATGGAGATCAGAGGGACTGAGGAGTTTGTAGATGCCACTAGGATGGTTTAGGCAGCCAAGCTAAAGGCAATTGGGAGATGGTTTGGAGGGGTATTAAATGCAAGACCTGAATGTGCTGAGGATGCAGTTGGCCCGTTCCAGCATGAACAAGTGTGATAAAGTAGAAAGCCCCAGCTGAAGTGCTCTGAACTGGCTTGCACATGACAAATCAGAGGGAAAAGGTTTTAGAGCTGAGAGTTATTGCACTGCAATCAGTCCAAGATTGTGCCAGAGAAAACAAGGGAATTTTTTTCTGGCTTTTAAGTTAAGGGGAAAGCACAGATCTACAGGAGACACGTGAGACAGGTTTCTGAAGACAGAAAACGGTATGTTTTCGGTAGTTCTCTTGCTCACATCTTTCAGCACAGACTTTCAGCTGTCCCTTTTTTCATTAAACGGGTGAGCATTATTTCCAGTCGTGACAGCTTCAGATTCCCTAATTTTCTTTTGGACGTGGAATTCCCTTCTCTGCCCGAGCTCGATGCTGTTTCACAACGCCAGACTCATCACCTCAATTCTCCTGAGCTTTGACAGATGGAATTAGGATATAGCAGCACTGCGGCGAGACTGCAGATGGTGGGTTTCAAACCACTGACTTCAGCACCAAAATGCTTGTAATCGCCATTTTAAATGGAGACGGTTTCCCTGGGGAAAGTGCCAGGCTCTCGTAGGTGTTGCAATGAGCTGCTAGAGGGAGACCCGCTCACAGCCCAGCGCAATGCTTATAAAGGGCATTAGGAGCAACTTGCCCTTTCTGTTGGAGTGAAACTCCCTCTCTGATGGGGGAGAAAATGGCATGAGGTTTCCTCGCCTGCAAATTTCGCCAAACTGCATGCAAACTGTTGCCTGTTTCCAGAGGCAGACGTATCCTTATATGTGTTTTTGCAGAAAACAGAGCTGTCATAAATTTCCTCACCTTAAAGCCAGGTAGGAATAGTAGCAATAATAACACTAATAGCAAAATAGAAGTAGCAATTGCAGCAGCAGTAACAATGCAATAGGTTGGCCTCCAACTAGAGTCTTTGTTCAGGGAACGGATCCAGATTGCAGGGGGAAGGGATGGGACCTTTTTTTAAGCTGGATTCATTATTGGTCAAACTCTCTGTGGCTGCATGAACGTTTATCCTGACACAAACAAGGGGCCAGGGCATTAGTGGGAGCATTCTGGGAAGAAGGTGAGAACTGCCTCCTTGAGCACCAGTGTATTATAAACTGAATTGAAACCTGTTGTAGCAATGCTTTATTTAAAAAGACATAAAGATATATAAATTAAATATAATAAGGGAACACGGACAATAAGGAAAATCCCCCAAAGCTTCCCAAAAAAGACAGCACAAGCCATTAGAACCAGCCAATGGGTTCATGACTCAGAAAATGTATTTTGACAAACTTTTTTTTTTTTTAATTCTGTGATACTGTCATACGTTTCACACACAGTTAAGGCGAGCGGTGAAGAGCTCCCTTTGCTTGTGGCTGTGGAGAGCTTCCAGCTGCCTGTAGGACCATGGTGGGGTATAGACTGGAGCTGTGTGTGTTTCCTTACCCTCAGGGGAACGTCCTTGTAGAAAGCTGCTGCCTGCTGTGACATGGCCATGGCATTACCAGGGCTGGTGCATTCCTGTGACACAGCTATTCTCTTCCACCTTTCAAGCGAGAAGAAACAATTAAATAAAAATAAAATTAATAATAAACAACAACTAATAATTCAGGGGAGGGAAATTAAGTAGCTGTAGCAGCAACTTAAAGAACAGAAGCTCAGCAAAGGTCAAAAGAGAATTAAAAGCAGCAGGTTCTACCCACCAGCCAGTTGTAAAGATTTGTGATGCCGCTTGCNAAGGCTAAATTCTGGAAGAAAAATGCTTGCCGAGTTGACCCAAAGTAATATTTCACATATTTGGAATTAACACATGTCCAGTGCCAAACCCTGCATCCACAAGCACCTGACAGCACTGAGGACATTTCAGCATGAACTGCAAGACTCGTGTCTGTCTTTCCCTGAAATAGCACAGGTTACCCGGAGAGGCTGTGGAGTCTCCATCCTTGGAGATACTCAAAAGACGTCTGGACATGGTCCTGGACAACTGACTCTGGGTGGCCCTGTAAGAGCAAGGATTGGACAAAATGACCTCCAGAGGTCCCTTCCAACGTCAGCCAGACTGTGATTTGGTAAAGCTGGGTAAGAAACAATTTTATATCCTGCAAGAATTCACAAGCAGTTCTGTTTTATATGGGGATGAATTCAAACTCTTTATGTTTTTTTCCTGAAATGCACATGAGAGAAAGAGAAAAACTTTCTCTCTTCCCTCCATTGGTGTTCAGGTGTTCTCCTGGCTTTTGCAATGCCAAATGTCATGTCCCTGCTGTGCCAGATACAGAACAAGGAGATTTTCCCATCCTAGGCATGGCCTGGGGATTGATGTCTCCAGCTGGAGCCATTCACTGTTGCAGGAATTAGCAAAGACATCTGCTGGTTCATGACCTGAATCTCCATCATCACAGGTGAGTGGGCGTATGAGGCTGTTGGCTCTCCTGCATCATGGGAAACACGCCATCTCTGTGAGCAGAAACTCCCTGTTGGTGCAGTGGTGGGTCCTTCCTCGCAAAAGAGCGCCTAGATAAACTGGCTGTTTTTAAAGCAAAATCAGTTACCTGAAACATCCTCGTGCAGCTCCTGTGCTCTGTGGAGGCTGCAGCAGAGAAGGAGGAGGTGTCCAGCGAAGAAAGGAGAAGGCTCTTAGCCTGGGTGGGAGCAGCATTGCCAGACTCCGGGAAAGGCAGCGCTTCCCTGGGCAATAAACTGAGTAAAACGTGCAGAGAATAGACTTACAGAAAAGTACACCACTGCCCAAGGGGTTTGGGGCAGGCACCCTGATGGTTCCTGATGCATCCTGATGATGCCACCCTGCCACCCTTCACTGCTCCCTCTGCTCCTTCCCACACCTCCAAACCCACAGCTGGCTCTGCGTTTCCTTCTATCGGTGCTGATATCAGACCACAGAGATGATTTTATAAGTAAAACCTACACGGGCACCCTTCTCCGGGACACAGGATGCCTGCCACTGGTGGCGGGTGCTGCACTGGCAGCAAATAACTTAGGCACAGTGAAGCTGGGGAATAACAACCCTCAGACATAAGAACCCTCTTGACTTCTCCTGGAGGCTGAGGAGGTCTGACTCGCTGCAGAAGCTTCAAACAGTGTAAAACTCAAGCGTCCGGAGCAGATGCTGTGCGAAGATACCGAAGTTATTGAGGCCACAAGACAGAGCAATAAATCACAGTGCGTTACGGGGATGATTTTGTTATCTTTATGATGTAAAATCCCTCCCCCGCCATCCCCCTCCTGTCCACACGACTTGCGGCAGAAGCAGCCCACTGCGTTTTTGCAAATGAAATCATCAGGGACAGCAGCGATTCAGATCTCAAGGCAGATGGAGGGGAGAATCGGGTATCTAGAGCGTACGCCCGGTTTGCTTTTGCAAGCACAAGGCGTTGGGTTGTGCCCTTTCCTCCCCCTTCTGGGATTCAGCACATACAAAAAAACAAAAAAACAAACAAAAAAAAAGCTTTGGGTCTGATTCAGTTAGCCCTGTTCCCTGCCAAGAGCTCTCCCTCATGGGTCTGAAACAGATGTGAGCAAGGCTTGCAAGAGCTAGGCGCTCCCCAAAACAGCTTCTGTCCTGCAAACTGCTTCCTAGAGCACTTTGAAGAGTCAGTACCTGCTCCAACGTCCGTTAAGACCCACAGAAATCTCCCCATCACTTCCAGTGAGTTTTAGAACAGGGTTGAAAATAAATGATCACCGGGGAAGAAGTTTATGGGCGGAAGGCAAGTCACCCTGGAGGGTGGTTCGGCAGAGCAGATGCTACAGGCGGGACCACAGGGAAGTTGGTGAGGGAAAGGGAGAACACGGGAATTGCATTCGCTGCAGCTGAATGAAATTTGGGCAATAAAACTAAATATTCTT
>RSEF01000001.1:3287163-3304419 GCA_003993805.1 Himantopus leucocephalus | reverse complement strand
TGTCCTACAGATGCAGAGCAAATACATATAAGCTAGACCTTACAAGCTAGCAGGATAGGCTAAAAACATCCATTTTCTGAACGTGGGAGGAGCAGACACACAGGGTCTGTCTGCACTAGCAAATAAAACTGATTTTGGCCTCCCTGCTGTCCCTAAGGCAAGCGGCACAGCTCAGCTGTGGTGGTTTCATCTGTGATACATATTGGGCATGGTCCCCAGTCTGGGCTAGTCCCTGAACAATGAACAAGAGCTGCTGGGGGACCATCGGCTGGAGTGGACCAAAGCAGCTTCATGGTCTATGCCAACAGTTCAACAACACGGACCATTGCTGGGCAGTGCTTGACCTCATGCCTGTTCCCTGTGTATCAGCAGCATCCTGCTTGATCATATCTCGGAAGCAAGACCCTGGGATACTTCATTAAGACAATTTGACTCAGCAGAGACATGTAGGTGTGTTACATGGGCGTCATAAAGCACTCTCCAGAGGGGCATGTGTAGCAGGGCTGGAGAAATCACAATCTTTGAATGAGCCCTGGAATAAAGAGGACTACAATGGCTGTAGGACTGCCCACGTTTACAGCTGCAAGCTAGTCCCACAGCAGCATAAGTTCCCTAAGCAGGAATTCCTTGCTCCCCCTGTCACCAGTGCCGTGTGATGCTGTGTGTGGGCGCTGAGCGTGGCAGCATACTGCCCATCCACTAGCGTTGGAACAGAGCATGGTCCTACCAGCCAGAAATGCCTGTCAAGTGAAGGTTCACCCACTCAGGTGGACTGCAGCCACCTTCAGCAGTGGCTGTTTGTAAATGTTTGTAAGTGAAATGCAAAGGACCACCGAGGGCCGTGTGGGTCCTGGCTGGATGATGTTCAGCACCACTGTCAGGGCAGGAAGGTTGGCAAGAGAAACCAGCATCTTTATGCAGGGCAAGGTGGAGCCAGGAGTTTCTCTTGAAGGCACTAGGGTTTCTCCTCTAGAGGTGTGACCCTTCGGGTATGTCCAAGAGTGGCATTTAAGGTAGAAGAAGTCCATCATTAAAAACCATAGTGCAAGAATTGTTATGCATAGAAGGAGGAAGATGAAGAAAGGACACAAAGGACAACTGAAAAAGGAATGGTGGCTTCAGATACTTATTCCAGAGGTGATGCAAGGAAGGTATTAATGTCATCGTAATATTGACACTGGGTTGAAAATCTAAAAACCAACGTGAGACATTTTATGGTCTGTTAAATCACATGATGAAAAGCATTTTGCACAGAAATGATTTTATATGAATGATCATTGTTCTCCAAGAAAACAGACCAATACCAAATGGAATTAATACAACAGAATGGAAAATTACTATTAATAATAATAATAATAAATCCTGCAGTTAGATTTTCACAGCCTAATTATTCAGAGTGTTAGTCACTAATGGCCTGAGACATCCCCATCACAGATAATGCAAGTAGTCAGTAGAAATGTGATTGGAGATAAGTGGCCTGAATTACTCGCAAGTAGGAATAATGATAAATAAGAAATACATTTTACAGTTCTTTCATACCCCCAATCTGTGACTCTCAAAGAACTTAATGAATCCATATAACCCTTTGGTGGCAGAAGGCTTTGATAACCTGAAAACACTGCACTTGTGAATGAATTAGGCAGAATGTCCAAAGGTCCTGCAGTTTCTGTCTATTAAGCACCTTGCCCTCCATAATCTCCAGATAAAAATGTCATTATTCTCTGACCTTGCACTTGAAACTCCTTGAAGGATCTGACAAATCTTCAGGTTCTATCAGGTTTTCAGAGCAATGGTTCAAACATTTTCATTTTGTTGACCATAATTCAGCAAACTGACCCTGGTTTCCATCCTTCCCATTCCTACACACATATAGACATCTCTTGGTCTGTCAGTGAACCTCTCTTTACCAGTTGTCATTGAGGAGACCATCTCCCTGCTAGTTTGCATTGCCATTTCCACTCTGATTATGCAGTGCCTCTCAGAGTCCTGCGTGGTTCTTACAAAGGAGTATTACATCACTCATTTTAGTCTACAACATTTAAGTGAAAAGAGCTTCAGATCTCCAGAAGTTAATCCCAAGTTCTTACTAGCATCAACTGAGAGAGTTTTCTCCAGAGTATGACTAACAATATTTAAGACATTTAACAGCGTGGACACACCCTTCACTGTCATCTACATTATTCTCATCTTTTTTTACCGACAACAAGCAACAGGGAGAAAGAGGAGGCCCTTGTTCGGTGCAGCCAGCCACTTCTCCAGGACTGCTGGTGCTGGTGCTGCTCAGAGCATGGCTTGAGGACATTCTCTGTTGTATATTCATGGTAACTGAATTCCCTACACGTGGACAGAGTGGTAGCATACGGCACAGTCGTTCAAGGCACAGTGTTGAACCTATTGCACTCTAACTCAGGAACTCTTCTTAGACTGGAACACAACCGCACCTCCTCTGCTTTTTCAGCACTATCCTTTCCAGGGTACTGGTGTGGAAACTTCACTAGAAGACACAATTACATGTGGTCTGTGGGGCGCTTCAGGGTTTTGTTCTCTTATTGTTAATTGTGCGTTGGTACTAAATCACATATGTTGGAGTCCATCAGAGTGATTATCCCTTGTCCCTGTGCAAAGGGACACTGACATTCCAGTGGAGCAAAGCCGTTGTGCTGGGAGTCCACATGTGAAATGTGCCCTAAAAACTCCCTAAACGTATGCGAGTCTGTGAAGTTTCTTAGTATATGAGTACTCAGACTGGTAGGAGGGTTTCTTCTGCTTTACTCACAAAAGACATGAATGAGAAGTTTGTCACCATCCTGGAGGTTCCATGTTCAGATCCCTAGACCAAACTCAAGCCCAGACACTTCTATACTTTACTTTTTGGAAGCTGGAGAGCTATTGTCTTTACTATTTCATGTTTTGCAATATGTATTCTTCTCTTGTTGTGGAGAGTCTCAGAAACAGCTGATCAATCAAAATGTTGATTGATTTGAGTTATTAATTTACTTGATAACCCAGGTATTTGCCATGGGAAGGTAAAAAATGATCTCTGACCTACAGTAATAAGCTAATAGTGTTTGTGTTCCAACTTTAGAGAAAGAGAGGGGGGAGGAAAGAGATGAGAAATTCATAAATATATTCATGCCTTCAATCCACTCCAAATGATTAAACACCCCCAGGTTTGTAAAAAGAGAGTGCAAAGGAATTCTTGGAGTTCCTGGTAAGCAAATCATTCATTAATAAAGAACACTTCATTGTGGATAGAAACACCTTCTGTTTGATTCTTTACAACACAGAAGCATCATCAACTGCCTGGTATGGAACTTTGGAAAGGTCAAGATTAGCATTAATCATATTTTGGAATGCTGATAAAAGGTATTTTTGCTGCGAGCCAAAAAATAAAAAAATAAAAAAAAATATCAAGACTTCATTTTACATATTCCCAGCACATTATTCAAAGCGAGAGAAAAACAATTTCCAACTGATTTAGAAACCGAAAACTTGATTCTCTGCTGATTGGCAACCAGTTATTACTGCTCTTTATTATTTGTATGCCGGTAGCCTGAGGATGCACCGACGTGATAAACACTGTGTGCTCATACTGGAATGGAAAGTTTCTTGCCTAAATAGTCAAAGCAAATGCTGGGAGGAGAGAGAAGTAGCAGAGGGGTGGAGTGATTTGCTCAAGGTTACTCCACAGGTCAGCAGCAGACGTGACAACACAGTCCCAATCTGTATAACACATATCCAGTGGTCATGTTCTTGGATTGTAGGTGAAGGTGTTGACCTCTGCCTCTGAAGCACACCCTCTCATTTGATACTATATTATATTATTTGTATATTTATTTCTATATTATGTCATCCTGCTGTGTCCCTGACCAAGAGACCACACGGGGCCAGCAGTAAAAGCAGCTAGAACTTTGTCATAGCCATCCATATGCAAGGCAGATGTTAATGAAGACAGCACCATTTTCAGACCTAAACACTCAGCCTTCTACACAGCTTGAGTTCCAGTTTTCTCTGTATCATTTACCAGAGAGCTTGTCTTGCTCAGGACAGTTTTCTGGTCCAGACTGAGTCACAGTGGCTCCACAGTACACTGTGATAGTGAGGTTTGAATCTGGGGCTTCATTCACAGGGTGGTCAGATGAGTGCTTGCCTGTGAGCAGAAGAGAAAGAGAGAACAGAGTACCAGGAAAGACAGATTGAGCGCAGGCAAAGATTAGGAGATGGCTGACAGTTGTCCCACGTGTTCCACTGTCCACATAGTTATTCCAGCACAGAAACTCTCATGTTTAGGGGTGCCTTGGATGTCAGTAGCAAATGTTCAATCATAGCACCTGATCATCACCTGTGTATGTCATCACTGAATCTCTGCCTCTCCTCATGGCTGCCTGGTTGGGATGGCTGTTGCATCCATAATGAAAATCATTCCTGGGTGACCAAAGCATATTTTTAGCTACGGCACCGTTAGCAATGATGATAGTACAGTAGGTTTGCAGCAAGCTTCTGGCTCATTGGTAAATAAGGCAGCATAGAAAAGCTCGACATGGCAAGAGATCTCATTGAGAGGAGGCTAAAAGAAAGCTGTCTAGACTGTACTTCAGTGACTAATGGAAGGCCATACATTCACCAGAGCTCTTCTTATCCCTCATTCCAGTCTCCCAAGTCATGGCTCTATGTCCTCCAGAAGAGGCTACTCTGCAACAGCAACAACAGTTGTGCAAAGGCATGGAAACCGTTGTTCCTCACCTGTAAAGGAAGATTTGTGCAAAAGCAACTGCTGTCACTGGAAAGTGGTGTTTCCTCCTGTCTCACCTGACTGAAGCTGGAATATCCTCAGGAGGGGACAATGACGTGGTGCTGAATTGTTCCATGTCTGGGTTTCTGACAAAAGGGGAGAAGAGGGATCTGGGGTGACTTGAAGAAGGAACTTAACTGTAAAACCCACCCCCCATCAGCATCTTGGCATTATGCAAGGCCACTTCCTCCAGACACTCTGTCCACGAAGCCGAATTACAGAAATAAAGCCTGTGGGTAGACAGAGAGATACACTGGTGGATTCATAATACAGACATGGTTCTTTCTGTGCACCAGGACTCTGGAGTGGAGGAGACCTCTGTAAGCCCCCCCTGTTATCAGTGTATAATGCTGAACTAAAGAGAAGTAAGGTGTAAGATAAAATTAGCACTCTCCCCTTCCACTTTTAGCCCCAGCAAGCTGTGTGTCTCCCGCCTCTGCTCCAAAAACCTGGCCACTCTGCCCAGCCCGCGCAGCCGGGTGTTGGGGAGAGCTTTCACCTTGTGACCGCGTGGAGCCACGGGGCATGTTCCCCCTCTCACATGATGGAGACAGCCAGGCAGTATGTTTTCTTCTTATTTTAATGCTAACTTACCCGGGGAGCATGATAACCAGATGTTTTAATTCTGGATAAATTACTTCTTCCTGCAAGAACTGCTGTAAAAAAAAAAAAAGCCTGGAGGGGGAAAAACATAGCACAGCTTGTTCGGTGCTACTTCAAGGAAAGCAGGCATTCTGGGTAATGACTTTCAGAGGAGGAGTGCAGGCATGGGGGGGCTGGGGGGAACCCTAAAAAAAACCTATCTGCTCTGATGAACAGAAGGGGAATCGGAGAGAGCAGCAACCAAGATGCCGAAGAGACGATAATATACACAACGGCTCTGCAAGAGGCGAGGGCTGTGGCTCATGTAGCGTCGAGGTAACTACAGAAGTTGCTCTGTGTGTGTGTGAGTTGCCTGTGGGGCTCTTTTACAAAGGAAATTAGACAGCTCTGTGGCTGAAATCACGATCGTGGTGGGTGGGTGTCCAGATCTGATGTACTGACAGGTCGTTTGGGGGGATGCAGAGCTTGCTCAGTTTTGCTCCCCATATCCATTTTTCAGAGGGGAGAGCGTTACCTGGGTCATCACGATCAGATCTGGGCAGGCAGTAAGACCGTCCCTGCTCCTGAAACAGACAACGTATGTGAAAACCACCAAGTGGCTCTGGTTGCTGCTCCATGAATATGTTAATTAACGCCCTGCTGTGCCTGACCTACACAGGATGAGGGTTTCGGTATTGCTCCCAAGAAGACTACTGAGCCATTTTGTTTGGAACCGCGGGAGCTAATGCTCTTGTTCCTGAAAGTCTGGGGTTCACTTCCCAGCAAAGTGAAGGATGGTAATGCTTGCAAAATGAAAAATATCCCTAGGACTCAAACCGTGGGAGGCATCAGCCCTTGGGCAAAGCCCTAACTTTGGCATGTGACTGAAGTGCCTGAATTAGCAGCACTGATGTCCTGTTAGTCTTAAGGTTCAATGAAGGCGGGGGGCTTTAAGAGACGGGTTGAAACATCTCATAGCGCTTTGCTCTCTTCAGTGTCACCGGAGACATCCCAGGACAGGATTTCTGCTAATGTCAGTCTGAAAAACTGGGCCTTAGAGCCGTTCAGAATATGTTTTGTGACCTCCATCCCGGATCCCCGGGAAAAAAGGCTGTTAGGCTGTCCATACCAGCATCACTCTTTGGAAAGAATGTTATTTGCCGCAGAACAGTAATGGGAAACAGATGAGCTATATAACCCAATAGGCCATTTATGCTACTTTTCTGCAAATGCAGGCTTGAACATACGGTTGTATTTATGTTTTGGGTGTGCAGAAGGAAAAAAAACCAAAACAACCCAAAAGCTAAACCCCTGTTCTTTATCATTTGATCAGCTGGGACACTTGGAGTATAAACATTACACTGCGGAGACAAGAGGGCGAAATTTCTTAATGTCCTGTAGTGTCTAGACCAAAAGCAATAAATGCTCATTCTGTCCTGTGCACCTCATTGTAATGACATTATTCAGGGGAGAACCTGTCAGATGGGTTGAAAAATGGAAGTTTCACCTTTTTAAAACTAATTTGATAACTTCATTATCCCATGAGACGGGGAAGTGATTGGAGCCAAGGCATACACTAATGTTTTGTTGAATGCTCTCTGCTTTTTTTTTACAGCCACTGGAATCAGTCAGGAGTTCTGCATTATCTCGTTATAATTGTCCCAGGAGAGGTACTTCAATAATTTTTATTACCATGGGGAATGAAAATGTATGTTTTATTTGGTAATTTCACAGTAATGGCTCCAACTATGTAACAAACTCTCAATGAGCTGAACGGTGGCCCATCATTATGCACTCTTTTCAAAAACACGTGTTGCGCAGCATGCAGGAATCAGTCAGCAAAAGCACTCACTCTCACTGGGGACAGGAGCTGGAACATCCCTTTCTGTGCATTTTAAACAGCAGCAGGGGCAAAAAGGCTGAGAGGAATAACCATGGCAGTGACAGTGGCCTATTATTCAGCAGTGAAGTCAGGTCCAGCCTCCAAGACCTCTTCCACCCTGGCTTTCCCTGATTTTTTCTCCATGGGGGATGGTACCTTAGTCACAGAAGGGCTGATGTCAGCCCAAATTTTAGCACCCCTTGACAGTTCACTTTCACTCGTTCCCTTTGTGATTTGAAATTTATCTCAGCCCCTAGGCTGTGTCATAGCTAGAAACGTGTTGACATGACCTCGTGGTCTCCTGGCTATGCTTACAAGCAAACCTCAGACAAGCCTTCATGAACCTTTCTGCCCTTTCTCTTCCAGCATCTGTGATAGATAGCCCCTCATAACATCCCACACATCCCTATCTTCTGACCCGCACAACAGCCAGATGCAGTTGCCTCTGAGTACAGTTTCCAAATGTCCCTTTAGGCAACACCAGCACTGGGTAGATACCAACACTGAAGAGCACAGAAACCAAAGATAATAAAAAGAAGGAAAAAGAAGTGTTAATATTTGTTAGGGAGGACATAATCACTTCAGATCAAGCACTGGAGCAAAACCAGTCTGGCCACTGCCACAATGGATATGCTGAAGAAGAGATGATGTAAAGCTCAGGGAAGTCTGTAAGAACCACCAAAGGAGGGTCCTGGAGTGTTTTAGACAGAGCAGAAGAATAAACACAGGACAAAAATGAGCAGTTTCTGAGCATTGGAGAAGCAGGAGCCTGAAACAGACTGTGTCATCAGAGATAACACAGAGCTACTTGAGAAGGAGCTAATACAGGGACACAGCTGACCTCAAGGGATACATTTTGGAATATCCTGCATTAATCCATTGACTTTAGAATGCTTTGGCTCTTTATATCTAGCTTTAGGTTATATATCTCCAGTTTAGTACTGGTGCTGGGATCAAACTCCAGTCAATACAATCTCCTGAGTATTGCTGGACCAGCATGAAGAAGATGAAGAGAAGGTAATGGTTCATGAGCCTGCATAATACCAAAACCAGGGGGTTTCCAGTGTCAGTATCAGGTTGACCAGAAGTAAAGGGCATCCATATAGCATCTAACTAAACTGAGGTACTCCTAGGGACTGCAAAGTACAATTCACAGAGAAAAAGTCAATCAAGGATTTCTGAACACAAACATTACACCTATTGCTCAACCCCCTTATTCTTCCGCTGAGGCTGGGAGAACATATTGGAGAAATATCACTGAATGCTGCCACGTGCTCACAGCATTCCCCAGGCATCTGCTGTTAGCCACTTTTGGAGGCAGAAAGCTTTGTCTGACCCTCTACAGCCCATCTTATGCTCATATCGTTCATGGAGCAACACAGTTTTAAATATGATAGCTAAATGCCTGTCTGCTTCTTTTGCAATGGCAGGCTGCTGCAAGCTTTGAGACCTTGCTTAAAGCCTGGGAGCCGTGTACTCAAAATCTCCCTGCCTTCAGTCACTGCCTTTATTACCATTCTGTGTGTTTTCTATGGAAGAAATGTATGGTTGCCCCCAAAGCAATTTGTATGCTATGACTCAAAAAGAGCCCCAGGCAATAGCTGGCCTGCTTTAAGAGAGTGAGAAAAAATTAAATATCTGAGTCTGTTGAGAACAGTCGTCTTCTAGATCCAGAGATCATTTCCCCCAGATTTTCTTTATTCACACTCTGCTGGAGGTTGCCACCTCTCAAGAAAGAATTCATTTCCTCATTTCTTGACTTGTTGCAGCCAAAAATACACTTTATTAGTAAAGAGCTACTGGTTAGACCGTATAAACTAAGTCCATTCAATTTCACTGACACAGGTTAGGACAACCTCACTGGAGAGCTCCATCAGCTGATAAAAAGAAAAGTCTGTCTTTATGAGAGGGCAGTCTGTTTTATAAAATAATAGTATATAATAGGTTGGAAAAGAGCCCATGCTCAAGCATGACCAAATAGACTGGGTTGCTCAGAGCTTGTCTACCTAAGTTTTTAATATCTCCAAGGACGGAGAACCCACAACCTCTCTGGGCAGCCCTTTCCAGTGTTTAGTCGCGTGGCGATTTTGTTTTGCTGTTATATCTAATAAGAGCTTCCCATGTTCCAACATGCGAGCATTGCCACTAACGCTTTTACTGTGCACCTCTGAGAAGACAGGCTCCACCTTCTCGACAGGCTCCGACTAGGTACCTGCAGATGGCCAAGCCTTCTCTTCATCAGGCTGAGCAGACCCACCTCTCAGCCTCTCCTCCTATGTCATGTGTTCCAGGATCTTGAACACCTTGGTGACCCTTCACAGGACTCACTCCAGTATGCTCATGTCTTTCTTCTTCTGGGAAGCCCAGAACTGGATGCAGTACTCGAGAAGTGGTCTCACAAGTGCTGGTCAGAGGAAAAGAATCACTTCCCTTGACCTACTTGCTAATACTACCCTGTAGGCAGTTTGCCACAAGAATGCACTACTGACACATGTGCAACCTGCTGCCTGCCAGAAAACCCCAGCTCCTTTTCTGTAAAGCTGCTTCCCAGGCACTCAGCACCAACCGGCATCATTGCACGGGGTTGTGGAGTCCTAGACGCAGGATTTTAATCATGGCTTGAGTGGTAAGAGCAGTTAAGAGCCCTTTAAGTTCTTTTAATTAAAAGCTAATTTATCTTTCAAAGCTTTGCACCATGTCTTGAGATTACCTGGTGAGTAGTGTGTCTTAAAGCACAGTGGTGCTACCAGATCCTACTTCAGACCCACAGCGCTCACATTAAGTGCTGAAGAAACTCCTCATGCACCTCACTGGGAGGCTTCCCCACTGAACTGCAAGAGGCATCATGAGGGTATACGTTCAGGTAATGAGGTCCCTGAGAGAGAACACAATTTTCCTTCAGCACAATAAACCCCATTCCAACTCATTAAGAGGTGCAGACATTCTCCCACATTATCTTTCAACAAGTAGCAATTTTTCACACAGATCCTATCAAGCAGACCGGTTTCTAGCAAGCAGATGTATTGCTTGCTCAAACAGCCGTAAGTGTCAGGGCTAGAGTTAATTGCAAATTGATTGAATGGGGGTTACATTAAAAAAAGATGCCAGAAGTTACAAATTCATTAGCTGGGTTGAGAAAATGTTTTGTGCTTATTCAGCCGCTCCCATCCAAGCTCTCTGTAAATATTCACACACCATCAATGGATGCTGTCTGTGTGTTGAGGCATACCACATTCCCCCTATTTACCACGGGAAAAAGCTAAGCCACAGGAAAAAGTAAAACCATAACGTTTCCTGAAAAATGTTAAGATATAGTATCTTGTTCCATCTTGAGTACCAGGTACTCACCTACCTGCATAAAGGTGTCCTCTGGCGTAACTCACAGAGCTGCCTGTCTTTAACAATATATTAATGCAACTACATGAAGAATCAAGGTCAGTGTTTGTGGATTTTGCTGCACAACAGGCAAACTAGAAAATTTAGAGGACTCTTATCCTTAGTATGTATGAGCTCTTGAGTTGACTAGTGACTCCCTGCTTATATCTTCTTCCCTTTGCCTGATGCTGCATGTCTCCCAAATAATCTCAGTTTCAAATTACGTCCTGAGTTTATTCACTATGACATCAGAGTGAAAACTATCCACTACCATCCTTTTTCTTCCTAAGGTTAAAGATTTCCGCCAAGTCATCTCAAACTCTCTTCTTTTCTATTAAGAATAAATTCTAATGCATTAACTTTACTCCATTAATCTTTCCTCTTGGTTAAAGGTTTCTAAACCACTTCAGGGCTGATGTTTCCTTTTGTTTCATCCTGCACCTATTGTGGAGTGGGAAACCGAAACAAGAGGACAGGACAGTGATTGACAGGTTTTTCAAAGTTTATCAGGAAGCGCAAAATTTTACAACCTCTTATGCAAGTTCTCAGAGCTAGACCATGAGTCTTAGACCTTATTGGGAGTAGGAGTTGAACCTGTGCTAGAAGAATGCAATAAGTGGAAATAAAGGTAAGCAGCCATCAGCTATACCATCACAGCACTGCAGATCAACAAGGGTCAACCCCAGAGTCTTACTGTGTACTGAGGTTCAGCTCCATCAGGTGATGCTCATGCCAGTCTCATACATCTCCTGTAACTCCATTCCAGCATAAGCCTTTTCTCAGTTGAAGGGCAAAAGCTTGCTATTGCTCCTTGTGGGCAATGGAGCTTTAATGCTGTGTGTGTCTTTAGGGTTAGTTTTAGCTCATGGTGTAGAAAGAGCAGCTGGTGTTCTCTGGGTAGATTCAATGCCTTACCAAGCCATTAATTACAGAACATGTCATTTCCAGCCCAGATCTGGCCTGAGAGGTGTACCTGGAAAATGACCAGATGCTAAGGGAGGCTTCGAATTTATAGCTTTGCAATAGGCTTAAGGTTTTAATGGTGTTACATTAGCAACCCAGATCCCTGCGTGCAGTTCTGACACTACTTGCTGATGTCAGTGGGATAGATCGTGGCATCCTCCTTTGGTTTACAGACAGAGCTACAGAAGGAAAAGGATTCATAAGATTTGATGCTGTACAAATATCATTGTCCTTGAACAAATCACCTCAAGGAAAATTGTACAAATAATTCCATATTTACAAGTGAGAAGGCTTGGCTCAAAGTGTGGTGGGGATTGAGCTGCTTTGAGAATACAAACTCAGGTTTCACCAAGGGCTTAGAAAGCTGGACCTCAGCTCTTCATCAGTAAAAAGAGGAAAGTGATACTCCCTTCCTCTTCATCCACAAACATTTTTTGCCTGACCAATTTAACTCAGTCTTATAGGTGTACTCCTCTTTTGCTATGTCTGAAGAGCAGCTACCACAGTCTCAGCCAGGACTTTTCTCACACACGTTTGGTCCAGCAGGTTTGTACACACCTGCATGACAGATGAGGACTTGTCAGAACATCTCATACACGCAACATCTGAGATATCTTCCAGGATTTCACAGCAGGATGTGAAATATTTTTCCGTTTTGAGCACTGAACACAAAAGGGCATCATTTCACCTCCCTTTGTGCAAAGTAGAAAGAGAACCCCTTAATTTCTTATCTGATGTGCAAGACTTCTGACAAAGAAGTGCTGCCACACACAAATACTTAGCTTTGCTTTATAGTGTTGCAGCAGGGCTCCAAGTAATTACCAGGCAATGTCTTGCTGCATCGCTAATAGGTGCTCACTGCGAGACCAGCTGTACCAACCCAGGAGACAAATATCCCCATGCTGCCCTGCTCCTGGTGGCTCTTTGAATGTCTTCTTGGTGATTAAGTCATTCCCTTGCACTCTACAGTTGCAGCCCTGCTGACAGAGCTCCGCAATGAAAACTCATTTTGGAAACATTATTGAGGTTTAAGATCAAGACCCAGCAGTTTGCTGTCCAGAACCATTGAGACACTTCATTTGATTTAATGGTAATTTGTTATATTCATTTCAACAGCACAGGCTCCCTAAAGTGGTGACCTCTGTTTTGCCAACAAAAAGGAAGACATCAATAGACATTTGGGTCAAAAGCTATCCTTAGACTCAAAGAAAGTTCTGCTGGAAGGTTAATCTTATTTTCAGTTCTTTGGAAAACGAAAGTAACATGTTTTGACTTGCAGTGTGATTGATTTTTTTTCCTCATTAGTTCCTGATCTGTTTGTTAAGTGCTGGGATTCTTCTGTGATAACTCTTGCAGAAATCAATGGCTTGTGGGTTTGGGTTATGGAATCCTTCTCTCTTGCTTTTAAGTTAGTGGCTTGAGAGCATCTCTCCCTGGTAATGACTGGAAGATAATGTTAGTTTCAGGGGTCCTCTAGAAAATAAAGCAGCAACTAGGATGGGGAGGACTTTCTAGGAAGAAAAGGCACCAGCAGAGGCAGCTCTTTAACTGGCACAGCAGAAAGGCCCACAGACCATGGCCCACAATGGTTAAAGTTTCTTCTCTCTGTTCTGAATCAGGAGTCGTGTAAGGAGAAAGGGTGCAGTGTCTTTGAAGCTTCTTCTATTCCCTTAAGTGTTTGGGTGAAATATTTTGGTTGCATCAAACCCAGTGACCAAATCCCTCCCAGCTAGCCTGAAGGAATGTGTTTCACCTCTTCATTCAGTGGTGTTTGCTGGTGTTACTTTTTCCATTGAAGAAATGAACAGCTAGGAAACAAAAAAAAATCTTTCCCGTTTATTAGCAGAAGACTGACCTAAATATGCATTTGCGTACAGAGCAATGAATCCTCATGTAAGAGCCCTTCAGAAACTAGACCCTGTGATAAGTGGCCAGGACATAGGCAACCATACAGAACATGCAGCATCCTCATTTCACTGGGAAAAAAGTGATACTTCAGAAACTTCCTGTCATCACTATTGAAAAGCATCAGTCCATGCCATGACATTTATGTTATAGCCAGTGATTAGCTAAAGTTGCAAGATCCTCAGCAAGACATCCACTTTTAAGGTCAGCTGCTGTGAACATGGTTCGTGCCTCCAGTAGAAGCATTAAGGATGGTGCTCTCAGACAAGACTTGTAAAGCTGATCAGCCCGTGTTTGGTTTCCAGTCCATCACTCACCAGAATGGCGTCTCTTAGCTCAGTGTAAAAAGTCAACGATCCTACAAATTTAGATGGCTGAATTTCATGCAATTGCCCAGGTAGCATTAAAGCAACTCAGTTACCTGGAAATGTGATTGATGATGGTAATGTGCCCTGGTCACAAACCTATGCCTGCTTCCCATACTGCTTGAAGGGGGGAGGTCTAAAACTAGGGGGAATAAGCTGCTCTTCTCTTCAGAAAATAAGATCAGAGGTTGAATGTTATGTCCTGGACTTTCCGTGCATACCTCCACTCCAAGCCAACCGCATGCTCTCCTGTGTAGTGGCCAACTGCTGCTGAAGATGTTGTACACTCCATACCT
This sequence comes from Himantopus leucocephalus, assembly GCA_003993805.1. Taxonomy (NCBI): domain Eukaryota; kingdom Metazoa; phylum Chordata; class Aves; order Charadriiformes; family Recurvirostridae; genus Himantopus; species Himantopus leucocephalus. The sequence continues at coordinate 3,290,259 of RSEF01000001.1, read as the reverse complement.
CTGACCCGGACTTTCTCCCTGACCCAGCTTGCTCTTCGACACAAACTGAAGGAGGCAAAGGTTTGCATCTTGAGACTGAATGTGCAAGTAAAAGATCTAAAACTTTTGTTGCCGTTTGGAAAGAAAAGTTTCAAGTCCCAAATAGTCTGACATACACTGAAGGGACAACTCGCTCACAGCTACGGAGCGCTGGTGATCTGCACTTCAGGCTGCTGATACCTTCTTCAGACAGCTGACTCGCTCATTTTCTGTCTTCTACAAATAATTATTTCATTTTGTATTCAGTCATCTTCTCTCCTTCTAGCTTACAACAACATTTCTAGAATCATGTCAAATTCACAAAATCCTGTAAATTATAAATTACAGTGTGGTAGCAGTACACCTGTCCATCAATGACAGCTGTCTCCTTTCTTTTACTTTGCTGTCTTAGTTTTTCTTAGTGATTGCTCACCACTTTTGCAGGCACATTCACAGGAAGGTTGGGAAATAAAGGACGAAGGTCTTACCCAGGTGAACGTAAGAAGCCTCCACACTCACAGTCAGTCTTTGCAGTATCTGGATCACAAGCTTTCCCTTCTCAGCTTCAATATTTTTTTCCCTTTCTTCTCTCAAAGCTTGTACAAAAGCAAAAGAAAGAACAGCCATTGCATGGCTAACTATCACAGGCCCTCCAGATGTATATCCAGAAGATTTGGGTGAATTCAGACCACTTGCCTGAGTATCATATTTCCCATTATAGAGCAGATACTGGCAGGAGGTCCCAGAATATTTATTCAGTGCCTCACATTGAAGATAAGACTGTAATTACCAGAAGAAAAGTTCAGACGTGTTTCCATTGTTTTCAGAGTTGATAGTAGAAACATTTTCTTTTTAAAAATACCTCAAACAGTTAAGCATCTTGTTTGTTTGCTTTAATTTTCCTTTACGTTTTCTCTTTCATTTTATCTTTTGCAACACCTTCAAAAATTTTTAATCATCTCCACCTTTGGAAAAGTTCTAGATTAGCAGACTTTCAAATTCACTTTCTTGTTTTCTTGTTTTCTTTTGTTTATTTGGCTATTTCCAACATGGGAGACTGTTTAGGGAAAAACATGGAAAAGAAAACCCTATTACAATAAAAATTGTAAAAAGGATGCGGAAGTCAAAATTACTTTTTGTGCTAAGCAGGAAGCAGAAGGTTGAGAAAGGAAAAAAGTCTTTATTATGAAGCTGAAATAATTTTGAAATATGAAGGCTTTCTGTAATAGGCTTCAAAAGTGTTCTGGTTTTTTTTTTAAGGTCATTTTTTGCTTCACCAAAAACAGTGGAGAAGAAAGATGTTAATGAGATAGATAGACAGACAGACAGACACATATAGAGTTGACTTGGACTTTATATATATAATATCATACTAATTTTGCTGAGGCAAGTCATTCTCTGCCCCTGGGAGAATGAGATTTTGCATTATAAGACAAGAAAAAAACCAAGGAATCACAATTAACCAAACTCTCCTGTTGGGTTTCCCTACTGATTTGTTTTACAATTAGCTGCCTTCAGACTCTGGTGTTTTATTAGACAAAACAATAGGTCAGCACCAACTTTCTTGAGCCTGAAATCCCAGATTATATCAGGCAAATATGCTGACATGTCACTTTAGCCAGTGCTGTACGATCCCCAGGAGACTCAGCCTCTGTTCCTAAAGACCAGCCTCATAAAGCCAAGCAAGATACGACCAAGGGACCCACCTACTGCCGCAAACACACTTCTTCCGGATTTGATGGCTCCAGAACACTGAATATAGAAGCTATTCTTGTTCTCCGTTCTGCAACATCTCTGAAAATCAGACCATATAGATAGCAGACAGTCCTCCAGACGTGGTCCTAATCTCCCACACAGGGCGATGCTAGAGCTCCAGAGGAAACAAGGAAATGCCTAGTGCCTTAATGTGACATATCTGGGTTTAAGGGTGTTGCCTGTTTTCATCCTTCCTGGAAGGCAACCGATGTTCCTGGGTACCAGACAGTGGGCAGAGCATCGTATAAGAGCACAAGAGATGGCATGTGGAGTCAGACCCAAGGACTTTCTTGCCTACTGCCTTCTCTCTGATGCTGATAAGCAAAGTGTGCCTCAGGAAGCATGTTAAGGACACAACCTTGTAACAGCAGTCTTAAAAGCAGAGCTCCATTACTGTATTTGTGCAAAAAAAATGGTGTGTTTTGAGATGAGTAAAAACAAGGAGGGGGGTGAAAAAGAGGCCGCTTTGATTCTCTGATTTGTTGAGGAGGAAGAGGTCAGTTGTCTCTGAATCTTCCTTGTAAGTTATGAAACACACTGGCTGATTTTAACCAGATATCACTGAGACACAAAGCATCTTAAAGACAAGCTTAAGGAGAAGGAGCAATCAGGAAGAGAATAGACTGATAAAAAGTNAATAGACTGATAAAAAGCGTTTGGTTCACCCCAAACGAAGTCATGCGGTTCTGCTGGAAACCAAACTCCTTTAGCTCTGGTGTCACGGGACTACATGTTTTTGATGAGAAAAGTGTGATTCATCCGCATGGTACTGCTCACACTTTTGTGTTAGCCAAATGCCCACCCCTCCTCCCACCTCACTTTTGTTTTGCAAGCTCTTCTCTTCACTGTAAGTACCATGGTAGATCTCTGGTTGAATATTATTGCAACACACTGCTGCTGCTGCTTATCTATTCATCATCCCTTTGCTGAGACTTATCTGGGGATTTAAAGTCTCCTTGATTGTAATGATCTTCAGGAATTAAGGGTATAAAGGAGATCTTACAGTCCTCTATGCCTTCTAGGCATTTTTGTATCTCGAACTAAAAAAGGAATAAACATCAATTATGCCAAAGAAAAATATACTGTTAACTCTTCAACTGTCCGCCCAGACTTTGTTAACGGGGAGTAGGAATCATTTATAGTACTGGGAGCTGGGAGGAAATTTTGGCGGCATGTGATTCAGATAATCAAGGATTAAAAGGGGAGAGTTTGAACTTTTGCCGAAGGCCTTACTTTGAGATAAACGTTGGCCAAAATCATGAAGTGACTTGAAGACGTTCGGCCACACGTCTGTGGGAGGCATCTTCTAGAAGGAAGTGCACA
>RSEF01000001.1:3262573-3287063 GCA_003993805.1 Himantopus leucocephalus | reverse complement strand
GTGAACCATATGGGGATCCCAGCGAAGGAGCAAGGATTAGTGATCATTCACATTCCTCCCTCACTTCTTGTCTGCCCCAAATGGGGTTTCACTCACCTTTTTAGAGCCTACTGCTCCATCACTTGGTGGGATTTGGTAAAACAGAAACTGTGAGTGATTCCGGTTCCCCTGAGTCCTTCAGCTGCTAACTCAGACCCACAAAGGTGTCCTTTGCCCCACGTAAGTGACAGAATCTCAGCATCTAGGACAATCAGGTAGCAACGGCATTTTTCCTCCCTCACTCTGGGACAAATCTTTTGCATGCAGAGCAGGGGCATATCTGGGATGCACCAGCAGAAAAGGAAGCAAGTAGACCCACAACTACATGGAGCTGGTTTTGGAGATGAGGGTAGAAGGGCCTATTTCCCTGGTTAAATCAGTGGGGAAGATCTGCCTGAGAAAAGCCTGAGTCGAAATCGAAATGCTAAACATCTGGTTATCGCTTCTTTTAGATATATCCTTGCTCCTTTCTTCGCCCTAGGGAAAAACAAATAATAACAAAACCAAAGCAACCAATAACCTCAGGTTTAACACAAGAAGATAGAGAGTTCATAACTCCTGCCAGATGCTTCGGTGACAGGGTCAGAGATGAGCAGACTTGCTCTCCGACTAGACAGAGTGGAAAGATTTGCTTTCTGAGTTGACGAAGCCTGGAGTCCCATAAAAGACCATATGCTCAGACAGCCACAGTACAAGGCACACAACTGCTGTCTGGGGGTGTCTCTAATTCCTCTATCCCACTTTTTTTTTTTTCCTATTGCTCAATCCAGAAAAATAGTATCACTAAATATTTTTTTCCCCATTAGCAGACTGAGCCATGGCACGGTGAGTCAGCCAGTTTACATTAAGATAATAATTAGTAAACACTGTGCATTAATCATGCACGTCTAGGTGTGCTAGGAGGNGTCATGCATGTCTAGGTATGCTAGGAGGGCTTTCTCTTGAAGACCTCTCTAAAAATACCGGGTATACAAACACTTTAATGCAAAGAAGAGGTTTTTTGACAGACCTATACGCAAAATGAAGGCTTTATGGAAGAGTACTGGTTGACGGCTGTCCAAANATCATGCACGTCTAGGTGTGCTAGGAGGGCTTTCTCTTGAAGACCTCTCTAAAAATACTGGGTATACAAACACTTTAATGCAAAGAAGAGGTTTTTTTGACAGACCTATACGCAAAATGAAGGCTTTATGGAAGAGTACTGGTTGACGGCTGTCCAAAGAGGAGGGCTGGTTTCAGGGGGTGACTCACAGGGTTGTTAATTATTCTGCATGTGTCAGGGCTGAGTTAGAGCAAGGGGCAGGTTTGGCATGTACCAAGGTGACTGGCTGCATTGTAGGAGTTCAGGTCCCAGCCCTAATTTCATGAGAGGAGCCAGTCCAGGAGCTCAACTTTTGGGAGGGTAAAGGCAGGTCCTCTTGTGCTTTCCAGCCCTTACAAGATCACATTTGGGAGGACATAAGCCACAGCGCAGCTTTCTCAGAAATAAACCATCACAATTTAAACAAACATTTCCACATACCTTTCCCTCCAGGCTCCTAGAACTGTGAAGAAGCCCACAACTCCCTCAAAAGCCTGAAGACACAGTCCATTAGTTTGATCTCTAGGCTATGAAGGATGAAGCCCCTACCAGGAAAGCCTCTCCATCTCCCAATGCCCTCATAAGATGCACCAACCAGCAATGGATTGGACTGTGAAGGTGCAGATCTGTGTCCGCTTCCCTGCGTGGCCCCCAATTTCTCAGTGTAACCTTGGACAGGCTGGAAAAAAGGAGGATAAAAGTCCCCCTGCACCTGCCTCACTTATTTAGGCAGTTCTCTCCAGCTACCTCTTCCAACAGGGACAAACAACGCCTATCCCACCATGCACCCAGACAAGGTNGGAGGATAAAAGTCCCCCTGCACCTGCCTCATTTATTTAGGCAGTTCTCTCCAGCTACCTCTTCCCACAGGGACAAACAACGCCTATCCCACCATGCACCCAGACAAGGTCTCCATCCACCACTGTAACACTAAGGTAAACAGGAATGAATGATGAAACTAGTGCCAGAGTGGACTGTGATATTCCGACTCACCACACCTAATCCTTAACACTCCTTTATAAAAGATTCCAGCTTTCCCTTTAGGGTGCATTTTTCTTCCTCCCCAGGGGCACCTCCTTACACTTTTTTTTTTCCCCTCCTCACACTGCAAGGGTTTCTTTACAATAAGGTTAGGAGAGAAGAGGATTTTTAGCTATTGCTTACTTTACAGACCATTTCTCATTCTTCCTAGTGCTCCCGGTAATTCTTACTGAAAGACAAAGCTATTCATCTTAGCACATTCCCAGCCAAGTGTGGTTTGAAGCAGTTCACTAGCACTGTCAGAAGAGATATTACTCGCTATAAAAAGCTGCCTTATTCCCTCAAGTTGCCGTACTCAACGTGTGACCCTTTTTTGCTGAAAGATTGGCACAATGATTGCTTACTTCTAGTCACCTGGAACTTTTCTGGCTTGAAGACATTTTATTGAAAATCACATTGTACCAGTCAATCACCCTCCCACCACCATATGTTGTTATAGCAGGAGGAAGCCCTGCGAGTCTGTTCATTGTGCTTGTTAAACTGCAGGCTGGGTGACCTTATGAGAAACACCACCATCACGCTCTCCAGAGTGGTGGTGGGAGCAGCTGGGACAACTTGTGTTTGTCTTGAATGCTTTTGCTTGCAAACTTCAGAATTGTTCCTCTTTGCCTTGTCCCCAGGCAGATCCCTTCTGGCTCACACTTGTTGTCTGACAGTAGCAAAAGCTTTTGGGGTCATTTCCAATGGGGTGGCACTTGGGAGATAGTGGGACAACAGAGAAAACAGCCTGGAGGTATTGGTTCCGAAGCTAGATAAGCACTCACTTTGGAGCCAGCAAACAGAAATGATGAAGCAGGGGAAGATCAGCCCTGTGAGCGCTTCAACCCACTTTGGAGCAGCACAGAGAAATGCGGAAGGTGGGACGATCACAAGGTGCCAACTGAACATCTTCCCCCTGACCAGGATAAGGCTCTCGCTGGACCACTGGGAAGACCTGTGGCAGCTTTAAAGTCCTGGAGAGAAGAGCTGCCACAACAAGTTATATCTGCCTGTTCTTCAGAGACAAGAGACACTTTCTGCAATACTTTTGTCACCCAGGACTTTTATAATAAACCCACTCAGTTTATCTCCAGGACAGCTTGAATATGACAGCAATTTTCCTTGCTTTGATGCAGATTGCAAAGACGTTGGCGGGGCCTTCCTGCTTCAGATAAGTAGTCTCCAGCCTAGAAATCAAAACAGCTTTCCCATGCACACCCTGCAGGGATGGGGGTCCTGCAGGACTGTGTGTAGTGAAGGGTCTTGGTTTGCAGTAGTCGCTACAGATACAATTTGTAAGATCCACCATGATCTTTATAAGTGGAGAAGAAGTCATAAGTTTTTGTATATGGCAACATCTCAGCATGTAGTTTGGGTAATTGGCACACATTTATTTATTTCCATTTAGTCTAACTTAAGTCTAAGGAAGATTCAGGGAAGAAACTGCGAATGTCCACTAACCAAGGTCCTAGATACAGCTGTATGTGAAAATCCTGCCTGAATCCTGCCACCACCTCTGCTGAATGAGTCTTGTTCGCCATGCTTCATCCCTGTCTTTCCCTGCCCTGTCTCTCCTCCCCTCTATCCTCTGAGATCCCCCCTCCCATATAAGTTCCTGCAGATATGTTTACCTATTGGCTGGGGATCCCCAGCTCAGTCCTACCCTCTTGCATTCATCACCTCTTGCCCTGAGGCTGTTCCTGAGCCTTGAGAGAGCACCTTCCTCTGGAGAAGTAGGAAACCAGCCTGGAGACAGCCACAGCCAGTGATTCCTTGCTGGTTTCACACGCATAGTCACAGAGATAACTGGCAGCCTTTGCTACATGCAAATCGCATCTGCACATGCATGTACAAGGAGTCTGAGCAGGCAAGTAACTACCTGCAGAAGGGACTGGGGACTTATTTCTGTGCCTGTAGAAGATGGATCTGAGCACTCATGGGCTTTGGAAGGATTTAATAACTCTTCCTAGGTATAGGAATACACTCCCAGTAGTGCCAGCAGTCATTTGAGCTGAGCAGTCACGCAGGCAGTGTGACTTGATTACTGTATGCCCTGACTTCCCAGGGCTGGTGCACAGATGTTATCAGACTATGTCTGTGCTACTGATAAAGCAGGCCAAAGATCATCTCCTGGACCAGAGGGCACAGCTCTCTTCCATACAACTAAACTTTCTTCCCCATGCCAGAACCAGGAAGCCTTGCCCACCCTGACGGTTAGGATACATTTGGCCTGTCTTATCCCTTGAACTATGCTTGGACCTTCACTGTGACCTTGGTCAAAACCAGTGCCAATGAGCACGCTAGCAAACAAAGCCTGGCATGATCATGAACAGCACTTGGACCAGTGCTGTTTATTTGTCTGGTATAGAAATAGCTTTGGTGTACATAAGTTCTGTCCTGTTCTTGCTACACCAGCCTTGGGCTTTCCTCAGATATAGAGCTCCAGTTGTGTCCCCAGATGGCCTTGAACACCTATCTGCACCTCTCAGTACAACACCACTATCTATGGGGCAGTGGGAACACTTGCTCCACACCATCCCTGAATCTGAGCAACCGTTACATTTTATTGACCTCCAGACTCAGGCTGGATCTCTAAAAGGCCTTTGGACAACAGGGAGTCAGCATCCATCAAGTCCTATTATACTACAGTCAAAAGATGTGGCACTTTCCTGGCTTGTAAGAGCAACTGGCTCCCCCAAAACCTTTCCACAGATTGATTTGTCATGTTGTAATAAAGCATCTTTACCAGGAAAAGGACCCATGTCCTTCTCTTTGAATTCCACTGAACCTGTTACTTGGAAGGTCCAAAGAGTTCAGTAACCGGCCACCAGTCCTCCCGGCTCCCCAGGGAGATGAGTCTTGCACACCGCTGCCAGCAGGAAGCACTGTTCACATCTCAGTTCTGCTATTGACTTTCTGACAAAGCTTGGGAAAACAAATCCTTTCCCCAGGCTTTGCTGAGCTTAATCGCTGAGATAACCCTTTCCCTAATGCACTCATGGTCTCTGGTTACTCTTCAAATAGCACTTAGCACCCAGCTTTGGTGCCTAGAGATTCCTCCACTAGGTTTTGTGCACAAGGTTCCTCTACCTTTCTGCTACCAGAACAGGTCAGTTTCTCCTGACTGACGCTCTTTGGGAATTGATTAGTTTCTATTTGTTCTTATTTTTTCATATCTTCACAGTGAATTTTATTTCATGGCTCTAAAACCCATATGGCACTTCCAGTTCTTATTCTCCAGGACGTTGTGTATCCCTCTCATTCCGGTTTTGTTCACATTTCCAGACTTCCCACAGGTGACTGAAAGAAGAAAAGTATTTGCCTGGTACTAAAAGCAACTGCATCATCCTCACATTTGTTGATAGGAAAGTACAAACGGACTCGAGCAGCAATGCTCAGAGGCAAGTCTGGGTCTGGAGTCCCTCAAGGACAGGAGAAGCTGTCTCAGGTGTCTTCACTCACATCTGCTGCATGGAAATTGAGCCAAAGCATGAGCCTGGCCATTAACTGCTCAAATGCTGGGTGATGTAAATGCACAAATAGGTTCGTCATGTGGGTTTTGTACTCGGAGCCTGAATCTGTGCTATTTGGCAAAGTCCCTTTAACAGGTTNCGAGCCTGGCCATTAACTGCTCAAATGCTGGGTGATATAAATGCACAAATAGGTTCATCATGTGGGTTTTGTACTTGGAGCCTGAATCTGTGCTATTTGGCAAAGTCCCTTTAACAGGTTATAGACCAGCTTCGGGGCTGGACCAAGGAAGGTCAGTGAAGGGGGAGAGTGACATTATCTGAACGTGGCAGCTAAAAGAGCCTCTAAACAACGGGCATGAATCCAGCCCTCCTCACTGACCTTCCTGCCCGAGAGAGGCAGGGAGCTTGGCCCCGAGCAAAGCAGGAACTGTGGAGGCACATTTATTATTTTATTGCTTTCACAAGAAATGAAAATATTATTAATGAGTGTAATTTATAAGCAGGGGAGCAGACAAAACCACGCTTTTCACGAGCTGCTGTGCACTGCCTTGGGAGGGCAGGGGAGGAAGCGATGGGTAGATACCGGCTATTGTGTCTGGTTTGCAAGGTTACTTGTTCTGATAGAGCTTCATTTCACATCTATCTTGGAAAACAAATTCCCTTTCAGGCCTTTTCATAATGAAGAATAAAGAGGCTATTGTTACAGAAAGCTAATTGTGCTTTTAAGCCATTTTCTGCAGCCAAGCTCCGTGTCTCTTTGGAGAAGCCGCTGAGCTCAGGCTGCTGCAGAAGAAGCAATGAAAGTCTCCAGCATACACCTGCGACTACCAAAGGAGAGATCTATTTGCCCAGAACTGAGAAATCACTGTCTGTGACAACTCTTAATTCTGTTTGAGAAAGCTGCCTTGATTTTTCCCGTGGGAGTATGGGTGGAGTTTCTATTATTGTCACAGTGAAGAGGTGTATACTCGTCGTAGAAGAGAGAGTGCAGCGAAACCACGTGCTGCTGCAGACAGGTGAACTTCTACTCCGTCTCACATGTCCGTTTTGTCTCCCTTGTTTACCCGAATTCATGCACCGTTTGGCCTGCTCTGAATGACATGTAATGGTTAAAAAACTTACCACTCTTGATTTTCTTTCTTGAAATTCTTTAATGTTAGCTCGGCTGAATTATATTTAGAAATGTTTCAGCCGTATTAGAGTGGTTTTAAGACAATCTAGAGTCAGGAAATGTTACCCAGAGGGAATACAGGAAGAGCAATCATTAAGGATGCTTGTCATTAGACTTTTAACCTTCGTGCTTTCCCTGTCTCTCCCTACCAGGCAGCTCCAGAGAGGATCATTCTTTCTACAGCTTATTCATTTATCTTTATCTTTCTGGTCTGACTAAAGTCAAACACCAATTAGTGCTATTAAAGCAGAGGTTTTATGTAGGTGTCTTCAACAGAAGCATCTTCTCCCTGCTGTCTTTATCCTTTTTCTCTGTCTCTTGAAATCCCACCGGTGCTCTCCAGACAAACTGCGTTTTCTTGAGCTACATGAGGCAGCCTGGCCGTGTTTTGCTTTTCCTGGTGACCCCGTGTGACAGGTCAGTCTGCTGCCAACTGAGCAAACAGGCCACCTGCCAACTCCTCCAACTTCAGTAGTCTGGCCAGCATCCTAAACTAAGGGTCGGGTTCCTCAACATCAAAAGACTGGCTTAAAACTGACTAAATAAAGATTCAAAGCGATAACATGGGCTTGTTTTATTTGCATCCTGAGATTTCACCGTTAGGCTACACTAGGATAAATATTTTCTGGATTCTAGAAACTGGGCAGGGCAGACCCTGAATCAGGGAGATATCCTTAAAATCTCTGTTGATTTGAATATTTTTTTGTTTTGTTTTTTTTTTTCCTTCTTATGCAAGGATTATCCTTGAACCATAGGGACCTTCACAAAACAGCAAGTGTTGCGATACTTACAAGAAAGTCACAGTGACAACAACCACCACATACTGAAAGAGACCTGTGCTCATCTCTTATTGCTTCAGTTTCCTCTCCTACACCAGTGCCACCAGCAAGCTGTTAGATAGGTAGATATGGGCACTCCCCATATCATCCCCCCGCGGCACTATGTGACACTCGTCTTCCTGGGGAGCAGAACCAGCATCTCAGGTGCACCCCTGTGAACCAGGACCAACCCCACTGTCCCCATCGCTGGGCATTTGCACCTCCATTTGCATGGAGGCATGGTAGAAGAGCAGTCCTCCACTAGAAGTAGCCCCTGATTACAAAAGATGGGATAAAGACAGGATTGTTATCACTGCCCTGGGGATTTCTCCAAGGATTTCTACCACACTGTGGTTCCTATTCTTCTTCCCCTTCATGCATGATCCAAAAGGCTTTGGCTTCCAAGACGTGTATTTCAAGAGTGGCTGGTCAGGTTAAATGGGTGCCAATCCACCTGATGATAAAGCTGAGGTTCTCCTTGAGTTTTGAAAAAACCCATCAGACTCTTTCAGGCCTTTTAAATCCCTACTGGTCTCTCTGAGTGGTGGCCAAGCCAATAAACATGACTGTTGGTGCCATCTCTATCTCACCTCAAAACTGGAATCTTCCAAATCTCCAGGGTTTATCCCATCAAGTACCTAGGGCAACATCATTTGGCCAAGCTTTGTGCTAGCATCAAAGATGCTACTTAGTGACTCACTCAGGACTGGATCCAGTCTGGACTCAGAGTCAGCATCCTGCTGCAATTGAACTGCTGCCAAGGGCAGGTCCCAACTTCCCCAGCTTGACTAAGGCTATAGTAGGATGCCTGTTTCACTGTGATGTAAGCACTCTATAAAAGCACTGTTAGTAACAGTATTATCTCCCTCTGCTAAGGGTCTGTATGGCACTTTGACAGTCAAAGGGCTTTAACCATAAAAGACGTCCAAATGAGGTCTCAGAGAAAGTGTATGCTACAAGTTCCTGTGGCAACAACCACTTTAGGGGGAAATGCAGTTACTCTCATATCACAATCCACCTCCATAATCCATTTAATGCTCAAAGGTATTTTTATTATTTTCTGGTTCCTCCCTCATGTCCAGGCAACATCAAGCCTCAGGAGCTATGCTGACATCTCTGCAGGCTGGTGCTGTCTCACATCTACGCTAGCCTACACTCATATCTTCCAGCTGGGGACATGTCTCAGAGGAGCTGCAAAATGTAGCAGTGGGAAAAATCGTGGACTGGGAAGAAGTTTCTTGGAGAAAGCCTTTAATCCTGGGACAGTCTCTAAGAGAGCTTCTGTACTCAGGGTGGAGTGGTGAAAGAGGCTTTCAGGATGGAGGACTAACCAGACCAGAGAAGTTGAGACCTTTGTGGAGAATGGCATTGACATTACTGGAGGAGGGGACACACTAGTGATGAAAGGATTTTCTTCAGAGAACCATATGTCCAGTCCAAACCTCCAGGACAAAGGGAGACTTGACATCAATTGTAGCGGGACAAATGACATGTCTCAAAACCTAACATGGACATGCTGGTTTTCAACTTTGTTTCACTGCAGTAGGGTGCCTTCATAAGCACCAAGTTGAGTTAATTGAAGAAGTGAGTGTGGCTCAGACGAGTGTATCCAAATGAGACACAGTAACTGTGTACAGGCACACCTCCATGACATGGCTTTAACCATCATCAGGAGTGGACAAGGCTCTCCAGCAGCTGCAATGATCCTGTTTTGTTTCTCATTGCCACAGACTGAGGCCAAGTTCCTGGTTTCATCTTATCTGAGAGGCAGCTGCTTCCAACAGCAGGTGCTATGTCTTCCTAAACCACTCTAGCTTGTCCTTGTCAGATCCACTCTGTCTAAGGCTCATCAAAGTCAAGAGAATTGTCTTCCCTTTGCTGAAGATGAGCCATTCTGCATGAGCCACCACACAGACACAAGAGACAGTGACACAGGAATTCGGGTGAACAGGAACCTTCCTTGCTCTAGGTAATATAGTCACCAAGCATCACCCTCAAGCCATAAATCCCAGGACAACTTTGTGTTAGGCTGTTTATCCCAACAGATATTTAGCCCCACCAAGCCCTTGCCCCAACAGCTTTCCATTCCTCTTCCCAAATCCCATTTGCAGAGAGGTGAACAGCCAGGCCCCATATGTCTTCAAGATTTTTCTTTAATTTTGGACCTGCAGCAGCAACCATAGGAAGAGAAACAGGAATTGGCAAACTTTTCCCGGCTGAGGTTTGGTTTGAGATTTAAACAGCTCTGCTAGAGGAATGTCTCCATTATATAAGGGGAAGGATCTGTCTCCAGATGAAAGAAAAACTCATGTTACAGGATAAGTTTATCCCCTGCCATTCTGCAGATGGATGACTTTGAGGCTAAGGCATGGTCCTTGTACTATTCCCATCTCTTCTATCAATACAGACAAAATCTTTATGGCTTTCCGTAGCTCTCACCAACATCAACACAGATTTGCAGGGATTTCAAGGGTCATCAGAACATCCTTGGGACTTCATTTTTTCATCAATACCGCTAAGCTCACAGAGGACCTTCATTCCTTATTCCAGGCAAGCAATATTGTATCATCAGAGAGATGGCATGAGCAAAGGCCAAAGTCATCATGCTCATACAGGTGCCATTAACAAGCACAGACACAAAAATCAATGCAGAGCACTTCATGCCTTTCAACTCCATGCCCACACTGACCTCCGTTATCTGACACACCCTTTACAACCCGCTCTGCAAATAGAGACAGACACCTCCCAGTAAACTGGGCACCCCTTCCCATAGCCCTATTCCTGTGACACAGACAGCTCTAAAAGAAAAGAAAACACGTTTGTGAACACCAATATGTCTGTAAAATAAGAAGGAAAGAGTCAGAGGCTTATTTGAAATTAATGTCAGCCCCGAAGGATGTTTCTCCTGTCTCTGCAGTTCAGATTTATTGCGGTGATGCTGTGGTTCCCATAGCCTCTTGGAGTCAAAGGGGACAGAACAACTAGCAGGACTTTATTGTCTTCCCATGGCTGAACACAGAGGTTGTAATTAGAGCAGCCACTGATGCTAATCTGACTGCAAAGGGTGTCTGGGCTGCCAGCTGATCTCCGCTTTGAGTGCTGTCACAGCTTGGTACATGAGATTTGCAGCCGCACTGGAAGGGGGAGGATCCATAAGGCGCAGCTGGTAAGGGGATTTCAGTATTCCCTTTGCCCTCACTGTGGATGGACAGGTTTCATTCCCCCCGTGGCCTGGGTGACCTCTGTGGTATGACAGCCTGAACTGGGTGAATTGGAATTGGGTGACCTCCAGAATCAATGTGTTGCCAACAGCACTGTTGGTTACAGAAACCAGCAGGTGTAAAAAGACATAATCCCACTGGCACCAGTGGCTGAGGCAGCCCATTATAAACAGGAAAGTGATGAGTTTGGGGCTTGGCAAACCTCACAAGTGAAGGTGGCTTGGAAGTGGTTACCAATCATCCTTCCATATATGCGTGCCTCTTTCTTAGGCACTACACTACCTGTTTTCACAGGCACTACTGCTTGTACAAAACTAGGGGTTTATTGACTCTAGAACAGTTTGAGCTTGAGTCTGATGGTCTGCTTCATGCTGTCTGGTCTCAGAGACACTTAAATTAACTAGTGACTCCATTTTGGACCATGAAAATCCCTTTTGCTCAGTGAATTCTAGCTGCTTCATCAGGGGTGTTTCTGGATCTTTCAGGAGGCTCTTCCTATGGGTCTTTTTAGTCCCAGATCCCAGTGCAATACATTTCCACTGTTTAATTGTTATCATCCCCAAACCAGCTGTTCATCTTTAAAGCAAATCACTGGCTTTTCCCCATTTTCTTTTTCTTCTTTGTCACTTCTCGTGGCAGGAAAAAGAGACGATGCTTCATCTTTCCCTCCTAGGTTTCATTTTTTGCACAGAGTGAAGTGCTCTTCAGACTTCTCTCTCAATATTTTGTAGTTAGCCTCTTCTGACTGAGCTAACTGGAGACCATTAGAAGTATCGAGTGATTCACAACCAGCAACTGACAGAAATAAAGCCACCTCCTGACTGCCTTCCATTTTCTGCTGGCATCCATGGTTTGCAGGTGCAGGCAAAGTGCTGCTTAACACGTCTCTCTCTCTCTCCTACATCTTCCAAGAGTTTTGATTCTGGTGGGTCTCTCAAATGTCCCACTCTTCACCTACAAACTGTTTATTTCTTTTGCTTTGCTCTAAGTATCACGAGCTGCTCATAAATCTCTCAAATGTGAATAGTTTGATGGAGTTCAGACTTTTCCTTTAGTGTCCAAACTCTCAGTGCTGCAAAGCAAAGGGGACAATGTGATTTAACAAACCCATCCCAGATCTGTGTGAAGGTACAAGTCCCCATAGCTGACGAGGAGGCAGGTATAGAGACAGTGAAGCCTGCTGGGAGAGAAGTCATGAGTGTTTTGGGAAGTCAAGTTTCAGCAGGGATAGGAAAGCAGATGGTCCTGCCCTCTTCATTTAAGGAATACTTCTAAAAGGTGACACTGTTCTCGAGGGTCACAGCTTCTTTCCTGCTCCAGGACCCCATGCACCAGGTTTGGCTGGCCAGTGCATCCCTCAGATACGCTGGCATGGAGGTCCTGGATCAAGTAAGCCGCAGGTAAATGCAACTTCCCTGGCTACAGGCACTTCAGAGACAGACCCTCACTCAGAGAAGGAGATATGACAGATTCTGTTGATTTGGCATTGACACTGTCTCTGGAGATGTTCCTCAATGCTGCCTTAGGAGAAGAAATTTAGATGCATTAGGGAAATAGGCAGAGAGAGGCTCTGGTTCAGTCAAAACTCATGGTGAGGCAATAGCCCATTATCTCACCTCTGTCTTTTGCAAATGACTGTCTTTCATCATCAGGTCACAGGTCTGGGAAGGTCCTGGGGCCACCAGCTATCACTTTTTGCCTAAAACGCTGTATAGGGATTTTGTCTGAGCTTGGACCTTGGAAGAACCACATGATTGACTGCAGGCTATAGCCCTCCATCCAGACACTCTTTCTGGCTCCTCCAGCAGCCAAAGCAAATATGGAGTGCTGGTAGGGAGAAGGGAACAGCTTCAGGGGTAGAGGAAGGAGTTCCTATGAGGAGTGAGAGAGGAAAGTCAGAGAGGACTAAGAAGCAAAGCTGGAAGGGATGAATGGGGTTTTCAGGGGATTATGTGTGGAGAATAGAGAATATGAGGCATTGATGGGATTTGGCAGATAAAGCAGGCCAATAGGCATTCAAGGTATGGTGAGAGGGAGTATAGTGAGCAGTCTATCTTCACCCTTTTTTCCCCAAATGGGTGTTTGACACACCCCCATTGTCTCTCCCATGGGAGCAGAAATAGGAAGCTGTTGTAGAGCCTAAAACAACTAACTCCAGATTCTCTAGCACACCTACGCAGGCAGGCTGAGACTCCCTCCTTAGCGCGCTGAGATGCCCTTCAGCCCACGGTTCTACAAAGTAAACTAGCGTTGGTTGCAACAAAGCCCCAGAACTGGGTGTTGATTCAGAAATTTGCCAGCCATTTTCAATCATTTCTAGTTCTCATCTCTGCTCCTGCCCACTGGGCCCTCACACCGGACTTCACCAGAGGCTGCAGTCCTTAAGGTTCTGGGTTCACGTAAGGACTTTTAAAATTACTAGGTCAAATAAGGGCTGTGGCTCACAGGAAAGGCTGAGATGTTTCTTTATCCCATTTTCCCATCAAATACTCTACGACTATGTCACAGAGAAGAACAGGGGAGCTCAGCCACATCAAGCTCCATGATCTTTTTCAGCTTGCCCAGAGGCTCACAGCACCCACACTTTGCTTAGGAAGAGCTGTGGGTTCCCCTTTGCTCAGCCTAACTCAGGCTAGATCCTCCCACGTACCGTGAATGGGACCCACCTTGTGGGCAGGGTCTGGTGCACCTCCCTTTGGAATTTGTGACTCAGGCTGTGTCCCTGATATGTAGTACATACAGCAGCACATCCACAGGTGGGTACATAGATGAAGCTATTTGGTTGATGTCTTCAGAGCTCCCCCATGCCTTCCTAGAGCTGCTGTTCCAATGAACCCACCGTTCACCCCATTCATGCTGAGTATGGCCACTCAAAGCAATACCTGATATCCTCTAAAGGCAGGACAGGACTATAAACCCTGTGCCCCGCCTGAAAAAGCAGAAGGGATTTGGGTTCCTCCATAACATTTCATCAGGCAATGCAGCCTACAGGGGTCTCTGATAGACCTTCAAAGGAGATGGCGACACAGGCAAATAGAAGTTACACATTGGTGGGATAGAGCATAGGGTAGCTTTCTAGTGGTGACTTCAGACAAGCCACTGGGATCAGGATTACTACTAGGGCCTTGGTAGTAAAAAAGGCTGCAGGCAGAATGTGGTCACTGCCCACCCACGCAGACAAACCTCCTCCAGTAACTCCCTCAGGTTAAAACCATGAGTGGTCAAAACCATGAGCATCACACCGGGCGTACCAACCAGCTTCACGCCAACCCCTAGCAACTTCTTGGGGAAGCTAAGTCAAATCACAGCTCTTCCCAAAAGAAATAAAGTAGAAATTTCCCTCTATCTCACTCCAGCCTGAAGGTGTGAATAAGCACATGACGGTCAGCAACTCTAGGGCAAGAGTATAGGAGAATGACTCAGCAGGGCATCTGCTGTCATTCCCTACATAAGGTCCTCAGCCCACCCCTCAGCCTGCTGCCTTCATGCCTCTCTGCTTCCCAAACCCATCTTTTTTAATGCTAAATAATAACAGGCCTTGTTCCCTGCCTTGCCTGCTTTTCATCTAAATTAAAACTCAGCTAATCTCATTAATGAGCTCACCCTGGTGCCACCATGTTCTTTGGATGCCCCCTAACATCATTAGGAACTTATCCAGGGGAACAAAAGGGCAGTACTCCATGCAGGGAATGAAGAATTAGAGCAGGGGTGGGGTGTGCTTTGCAATTGTCCCCATAATCACTTGTTTGTGTGCAATTAGTGGCTTTAATCTCCATCTCATTGCCACTGTAGCAGTGAGCAAGTGTGGGTATCGGTGTCTGCATAGACAAAGAGATATGCGGGAGACAGCAGTACACAGGTCAGAAGTACATCAAAGGAGGTGAAGTGTGTTCAGATGAAGGGAGAGTGGAGTGAAGAGGTCTCAGAGTGGGTACAAAACAAGAGATTTAGGTGTAACATCAGTTAGGACGTCAATCAGTGACAGAGTATCACTGACAAGGAGATTGCTGGTGTGGAAAGAGACCAAACATGCTCCTTGGAAGGGACGACAGAGCTTCAGACCATCCTTCCGAGAGACAAGCCTGAGTACAGGTGTACAGGGCCATATGACATTGAAAGACAGGAGATGGGATTTATTTGTGCTCCTGACCTCTTAACACAAAAGCAAGGCGATATTGAATCATAGAATCGTCTAGGCTGGAAGGGTCCTTTAAGGTCATTGAGTCCAACCATTAACCTAACATTGCCAAGTCCACCACTAAACCATGTCCCTCAGCACCACACCTATCTGTATTTTAAATACCTCCAGGGATAGTGATTCAATCACTTCCCTGGGCAGCCTGTTCCAATGCTTGACAACCCTTTCGGTGAAGAAATTTTTCCTAATATCCATCCTAAACCTCCCCTGGCACAACTTGAGGCCATTTTCTCGTCTTATTGCCTGTTACTTGGGAGAAGAGACCAACCCCCCACTCACTACAACCTCCTTTCAGGTAGTTGTAGAAAGAGAAGGGAATACCAAGGGAGAGGGGGAAAAATAGAGCCGAAGGACAAAAGGAATTTTTTATACCACTTTTCCAAATTCATCTGTGTAAATAACTATCCTGATATGTGGTTGAGCTTCCAATCTTAATAAACTTTGACAAGCGCTTCTGTGAGCAGGAGTCATAAAGTTTGGTTTCCAACAGAGCTTAGTCCCATGGCTGGAGTATCTCATGTCTAATAGTGTCTGAATGATACTTTTCCTGTACCCACCAGTACCACTGCATACATCACTACCAGCTTTAATTCCTCTTCAGCTACTAATTTTGTCAGGAGGAAAATCCCTGCGCAATGTTGCCTGACAGTCACCCATTGCAATGCCCAGCACCCTCAGGATTATCGCTGGAGACAGGGATGGTGGTTTGCCTATGGACTGTGGAGGTGTCCTACAGGAATGGGAGGGTGTTGGGATATAAATGAGTGGGCCAGACGGCTGCTGAGAGTTTGGGAGGGCAAAGTTTGGAGTTCAGGCCATTCCATGTGATGGCCAAGAATACCTATCAGGGAAAGAAGCAACACAATTTGATCAATATGATGTCCAAAAAGCAAAGCTTGTCTAAAGTCACGTAATCAAACACTGGTACCCAGATGCCCATCCACCCCTACCTTTCCCACCTAATTCAGTGACAAAACTTCCAGTCTTGAATTCATCTATTTCTACCACTGACGACTGTGCAAAAAAAAAAATGCTCTTTTTCTCCTTCTCTTTTTTATCTGGAGATCATTTGTTCCCTCTTATTCTTTCAGATAATTTGAGAAAGGAGCTTTCTTCATATCTCACTAGATTTGGAACAATGCAGAGGAAAATATTTTTCTCTTTCAGGCTCTCCTCCTGAGAGACGGACCATTACAGTCATTCATCTCCAACTTTCTGGTTGTGTGTCCTTGGGGCGAAGACGAAGGAAGAGGTCATGTTTTTTCACTGCTGAGATAAAACCTGCAGAAGTGAGGCATCCGAGCACTGATCCATTACAACCCAACTTCTTGTTTCCAATCTGATCTTCCCAGCACCCCGTATATTGGATTTTTATTATTATTTTTAGGGCCTGCTCCCAGGACACAAGCGTATTTGCCGCTCAGTGGGGCTGCCAGCATCAAGCACTTCAGTATCAATGTTGCTTCATCTCAGAAGTGCAGCTACACAGGAGTGGAGTGTGTTTTTTATTGAATTTCTGGGTTTGATCTCGCAGGCCTTTGTGATGAGGGGAGTGCGTGTTGCTTTGACTGAGATCAGAACCACAGCAGCACTTTGTATATTGATTAGCTGAGGGAATTGCTCTGGCTTGGCTTTGTAACCCATTGTGGAAGAGTTTCTGCACGATGGCCTCACGCAGGTTTGCAATTCTGGGGGAGCAGGGATAGAGGTAAGCTCAGTTTAGCTATAATTTAAAATGGGAGATCCCAAAAAAACTCTCTTCTTGAAATAAAACTTATGGTCTTTATCATTTTGGGAAGTCTTAATCCCTGTGACTAATTTCTCTGGAGTTCTTGATGGCAAAAGAAAGTGTAGTCCTTTATGTGTGTGCATCTTGCAGTAGTTTGTTAGTCAATGCTCAACTCTTCAGGTGGTTTCATTTCTTTTCTAAAACATTATGAAGATGTAAACTTGTCCTGAGTTCACTATAAACCTTACTCTAGTAAAATGTTAGTCTGAGAGTTTTTTTCTGAGAGTTCATGGTTTTGATATCTTCCAAAGTTGCCTGTGTGGCTACTCTGGCATAGTAAAAGTTTTATTTGAAGTTTGGTGTTCCGTGACTGTGGTCTTTGAGGAACAGCAGGAACACTCCATGGCTGAGGGGTAACCAAACTGCATCACTGAACTGCCACCAACGTGGCCAAGTCATGCAGGACAAGAACTGGGAGAAACAAGATCCATTTCTGTACTGTGTAAGGGCATGATGATAGAAAAGTCATCTAGGTCACCCCTGAGACAAGGGTAAGAAGCATGTCTGTGTGGGGCACCTGTGTTGCTCTTTGTGTATGTGCTCATACATGTGCTGTACATGAGCTCATGCACAGCCATCACCAGGAACATTTGGGTGGAGAGATACAGAAACATATATATATGGAGACAGAAAAAAAGTGTATTTCAAGCGCTGGTGTGTGTATGTGTTTTTACACATGTATGTATATAGAGAGAGGAATTAAGAGAGGAATGAGCGTACGTGTGTGTTGACCAAGAGAGATTTAGCAGGGGGAGTTAATGCTGCCTTGTGAACCCAACTGAGAACAGATTTGAAAAAAAAATAACAAAACCCCTAAAATCACCGTCGTCTTTCTGAGTTTTCCACTCAGGCAGGCAGCTCCACAAACAATCAATGCAGAATTTGGCACAGAAGAGTTGGCATAAACTTTGGAGGAGGAAAGGCAGGAGGGAAGAGAGGAGGAACAGAGAGAAAGACAGGTCTGTCTGCAGCGGGGTAGGATGGGTGCAAGCAGTGTCTGAGTAATCAGTGACTAGTCAAGCTGTCGAAACAAGTCTGTAAGTTGGAGGAAGGTCTATCAATGTCAAACCTCCTCCACGTGGAGAGGCGTGATGCATACCCAGGAGTGTATGAAATGTGAGGGACCACTGTAGGATGTGTTTACAGGGCTGGGGATCAGTAGGGTGTGTGCACATCCAAGGGTGTGTGACTGTGGCTGTATAAAGAGGGCACAGCTCAGACACTGCACACGGACAAGCTGAAGAATATGCCTTTTTTTTGCAACCTACGATTATGCTGCCCATTTCCAGATCCTCTCCAAGTGCCCCCTCCCGTTTGAGACAATGCATTAAAGCATGGGAAAAGTGATACTTAACATTGAAATTCATCATTAATTCCTCCGTCTTTTATTGTCGTAACATTAGCCATAATGAACTCTTCTTGCACTGATGTCGATTTGGTGTGTCACTTTCCCTAGAAGTGCTTCATAACTTAGCATTAATTAATGGTGACTTATTGCAAATTGTGTTACAGAGCTGATAGCACTTCTGGGTAACTAAGTGTCACCAACTGCAGCCATCAAACTTGCTGCAGTAGCCAGGCGTCGTACAGGATTAATTGCTGTATCACACAAAGACATCACCTTTGGATCTGCACAGGAAAGGAAGGAAAGTC
This sequence comes from Himantopus leucocephalus, assembly GCA_003993805.1. Classification (NCBI taxonomy): domain Eukaryota; kingdom Metazoa; phylum Chordata; class Aves; order Charadriiformes; family Recurvirostridae; genus Himantopus; species Himantopus leucocephalus. The sequence goes on along the minus strand of RSEF01000001.1, from coordinate 3,268,600 downwards.
CATGACTTGGGATTTTAACTTGGTTCAATTCTCAGCTCTGCAATCAACCTCCAGCTTAGACTTGGACAAATCAATTAAGATGTTTGTACCTTTCCATACTGCCTTAGCTGTGGCTGTGTGAGGACTGGGGCAGGATGAAGCCCTGGGTGATAGGTGATTTGGCCCTGTTCAGGAGCCACCCTGCTCCTCCCCAGAGCTGGCTGCACTTCCATGAGGTCTAGCAAGGTTCCTCCCAGTTTGAAAGGTTCTGTAGACACGAAGGTGTCTCCATTTCATGGACCTTTGTCTTCTAAAGGATCTGCCCACCTTTGCTCACCCAGACTTTGATGTGTCACTGCCTACTCCCAAATCCAGCTGGGTGCAAACCCTCCACTGGCAATTCAGTCCCCAGGGAAGTTTGAGCTGCAGTTACACATGTGTACAGCTCCTCAGGGACAGAGGAGCTACCCCTGTGACATTCAGATGAAGGCATTGCAGGCCCACAGTGGTTCAGATGACTTGTCCTCCCCTGTGAATTCAGCAGTTTTAGAAAATAGCCTGAGACTCAATAACTCCTCACATACAATAACTTGCCTGAGACTAAAAGATAAAATAAGAGATAGCAACTTTCACCAGCAATGGGAAAGACCCTAAGAGAAAAGGGTACAGTTCATTATAAGTGACAGCATCATTCAGCAGACCGAACGGTGCCTTTTGGCTTCACAGGTCCGGGGCTCCAGTCCCAATTTTATCACTGCTGCGTGCTTTAAATGTGATATAATTCTAAACAGATCTGCTCTCCTCAGAGAAGAGACTCAACCACCCTCTTCGTACACATTAAAAATGCAGGCAGAGGCTGGTGTTTAATGAGTTGACTTGCAAGGTACTAAAGCCAGCTACCACCTGTCAGTGTCTTCAGATGTGCTCCTAGGCCTTAATTAAGAGCTGCCCTTTGTTTAATTTCATTCCTCCTCTCCCCAGACCCACCTATCTCCTTCCTCCCTTTTTGGTTTGGGTTGTTTCAGAAGACAGAAACCAGCCCCAGGGAGATGCCTTCCAAAGTCAATCAGAAATTCATTTCAGGAGGGAGCCCAGTCACAACTTCTCATTTATTCGTCACCGGCTAGTGACTTCTAAACTAATCGGCGGGACAAAAGCAGCCAGCCAAGCATGCAAATCAGATTAACAATTTGCACCTTTGTGAAAGGGATTAGCTGCTCTGCCTGGTGTGGATGCTCTAAGAAATCAATCTGCATCTGTCAAAAATTGTAACCTTACTTGTGTCCCTGACTCCATACTTGGGTTGGTTAAGATAATAATAATTAATTAACAGCCTGCTTTAGATTGCATCTTTTCCCGTATGGGATTAATCTTGTATTTCCTTAGGGAGCTGATTTTCCAGGCTGGTTGCGAATTTATTCTTTGCTGCTGTAATACATGATGGTGTTTGCACGCTTTCAGGGTCACAGCTACAGCAGGGAAAGCATAGTGGTTAAAGCAGTGGAGCCGGTTTAGGATTGTGTCCAAATCCCATAAATGCCACATGTGACTTCAGATAAGTCACTTAATCACCCTTTCTCACACCCTATATTTACCAGATCAGTCAAGGCAAGCGGATTTACAAGGATGATTCATCCCAAAAAGGGCCCAGGGACATCGCTTCTATTCCTAACTCCACTCTGAAACTTGGGTAAAGTCACTTTATTTACACATCCCGGCTTCCCAGCTGCAGAGGGAGGGCAGCATCTGCTCATCCCTAAAACCTGAGTGGCAGCCCTCAACGGAGGCACTCGCTTGCAGGCATGACCAGCCTTCAGCATCCTTGGGAGAGGAGGTGAGTTTTGTGGATGGGGGGTTTTCAGTAGGGCGTCATGCTTCTGTATTCACATGGGGAGGTCTCACCTGCAGGTGACAGCTCTAAATTACAGTTCCCCAGAGCGATGTTTAGGCAGCGACCAGGTACAAGGTAAACCCTAAGTACTAAAAGTCGGGATCAGCCCGAACTCCTATAAAGTGGAAATAAGCTCTTCTCTGAGAAATTGTCCCCCATACATGTAGGGGAGGAAGGGATGAAGATACCTAATAAAACTCACAGTAATACTTGCAATGCACGGGCTGGTGACGGTGCAGAAAGTAGCTTCGCCAAGCCCTGTTTCCAAATAAAAAAAGACAATGACCTTCCCACTCATTAACTGCAGTCTTTGGGCAAAGCAACCAAGTTTTCAGTACCAATAAAGTCTCCACCTTTCTGCTTCCCTGTTCACCTTCTCAGACTAATCCCCCAGAAAGGAGACCTTGCAAGCTGCCGAGGAGAGCAGCCCAGCTTGAAAGGTGCAGGCTCCTTTCTCCCATGCCCTGTTGATGTCACAACCTGTTTAAGGCCAGCAAATGTCATTTTCCACAGCACGGCATCCCATACCTGGCAAAGCTTTTCCCCACGGAAAAAGGGAAAGGGGAGAGGAGGGGGAGAAGCAGGGAAAGCAGCTGTCAGAAGAAGCGTGCTGCGCCCAACGTGTCCCTTCAGGTGTGAAAGGAACATCTCCACTCTCCTCCTCCAGCCATCTCCAGTGTGCAGCCAGGCAGAACCAGGCAGCTGCTGCTCATTACCAGTGTGGAGACCTGTCAGAAACACTCAAGACCCAGGACCACATCTTAATAGAGGAGATGCTGAAGGGACTTGCATCTCCTGCCAGAGCAGCTCAGTGACCACAGTATCTAAGGCTGTGGTGGGACAGCAGCATTTGGATGGCTTGCTTGAAAGTGATACATGCTAGGTCCTGTAGAAAGGAGCCAAATATCCCAACCTGCTCCCATTTTTCCTTCTCTTTCCTCCCCAATTATTCCAGCATGGTTCACTTCTCTTCCCAGTACAGCCAGTCCCAGTAACACCCAGGACATGTTGATGGTTCCTGCATACCGTAGCCGACAGACATCTCAAAGGTTTGGCCCTTGTTCTATTAAAGACCCTCAAGGTCTAATTCTTCTTTAGAAGAAATCCCTTATAACATTGCAATAACAGAGTCTGTGAGCACAGAGGTTTCATAGAAAGCTCCAGTGTTTCAAACCTTTTCCCTGCAATGGTAGGCTATGACTTTCATGGGCTCAAAATAGTTCCCAGACCTCCAATTGTCCTTTCCCTCTGACATGCTCAGACATTCTTCCTTTTGCATAGTGCCTGGATAAAAGGTCAGACAGTGTCTGTACAGGGTGTGGACTGGACTCCTAGCCGGGGTGTTCACAGTCCTTGGAGAGAACAATTTTTTGGGTCCCTTCTGTGTGTTGCCGTGCAGTTCAGATGTTGCTGACTTCAGGGTTGGGCAGATTCCTCTCACCCTGGCACAAACTTGTCATCTCAACCTCACATCTCTATTGAGCTCTGTCTGGTTCTGTAGCCCCTCAGTGCAAAACCTCCAAGATGTCCTGCACTCACCACCGTGGTCAAAATAGAGTAGCACAGGGTGGTGAGCTACACCAGCCTTTGAGATGTCCCTCCTAGTACTTCTATAGTACAATACCCCACAGGTTTCCAGGTAAGACCTTCTGCATTGCCATTCCACCTGGTGTAGAGCAGGGTGGCAGAGAGATGCTGAGCAGCTTGTTTGGAGATACTTGGGGCCTACTGAGTGGTCTTTTCAGGACAGCAGAGCCCATCTCCATCAAATTTACCCCATGTCTGCTTTAGAGCCGCTTTGGATGAGGGAAGTCTGCATCCCACTGCAGCACACAGGGTGGGGACATCCTTGGCCACAGCAGCANACAGGGTGGGCACATCCTTGGCCACAGCAGCAAGATTTCCTTTCCAATTTGTACATAACACTTTCATTAGAAGTTAATTTTCTGTTTATTTAACCTTTCAGCCTCTCCAGGCAAGCTCTCACCTGCAGTGCTGAACTCCTGAAATTACTTGAATGCTCCCAAATTCTTAATTTCCTCCTTCTCCACGACAACTTCTCCCAAAGGAAGAGTTGTTCCCTTGCACCAGGCAGGGTAGACAGGGAAGTTCAGCTCCATGCTGCCACTTTGCTATGCAAGAAACACCCACCACCTCCTGTCTCAGCCAGACCATTAGAGCCTTTTTGTCCTCTATTTCCTCTCAGCAGAAGGATCCAGGCAGTGCTGCAATTCAAACAATACCCCGTCATCTCAAGCCTGACTTGTCTGGCCTTGGACCCATCGGCATGACAAGGACAAGAACATCTCCTTCCTCATACCTCGGAGCGGTCATGCCAGCCTGGGATCAGCAAGTGTCTCCTGCTCAGCACACACATGCAGCACCCGGCATTCACGTTCACCTTCTGTGGATGTAGAGTGAATGTGCAAGAAGGAGCAGCAAGACAGGGTTGGGATGGGGTGCAAATGTTGGAGGAAAAGGAGCAGAACAGGATTTGTGATGAGCGTGTCAGATAAAATTGTAACTTGGGTCAGACATCAGGAAAGAGCAGACAAAGGCCCGAGGGAAGTCCTGGGCATACTTACACATCAGGACCAGCAGCCCCTGTGCCTACTTAGATCTTGTCAAGCCAGGAATGATATCTCCCTTTGAGCCAAAGTCTTTCTTTCTCTGGAGCTCTGGTGACGGCCCATCAGTGTACATCTATTAAGCAGTTTGTTATTGTGACAGCTGACACGGTGATTGCTCGGTATGAATTGCAATTACCGTCCAAGCTCAATGCATTTAAGCTTATCAAATAGGCAGCTTTAACTAACCAACAATTCTGCTCAGACGGCCGGGCCTCCTCCTGGGAGAAAGAGGCTCCTGAGAAGCTAATAGCTCCTCTTCCAAAAGGGACGTGTGCCCAGACAACAGCAGGGCTGGGCTTTTGTGGGGAAGGATGCTCAGGTGTTAAACAGAGAGGATATTCTTACTTGTTCCTTTGCCAAGCATAAGAGAAACGGGAGTACTCCTGGATGAGAGCCATCCCGCTCAATAACCCCACAGGTTAACAGGGAAGGTCTACCCCATATCCTTTCCCCACACTGAGGGAATCAGATGCTAAAATCTAATGAGAGCTGGAAGGAATTTGTATGAAAAAAAAAATACAAAAATGTGCGTGAAGCCTCTGATTTTGGTGGCACATTTTGGGTTTTAATCCTATGAGTTCTCCAGTCTTAAACATACACGCTGCCCTTCCTGCGAGCTTTCACTGCAGGGCACAGGATGGAGGGAATTGCAGTCCTCTGAAGCCAAGAGTCCAAGGATGTCCCCCAGAGACACCCCAGAAGGTTCCCATATGGTCGAATAAGCTGCTGGAGCCGATTTCCTGGCAGCAGCTGTGGTATGCAGTTGGAACAAACCTGTTCCAAAACATATCCCCTCCCTCCTGCACGCCAAGCACAGCTGAGCCGTGGTCCTGCTGCACAGCAGCCCAGGAGGGGTGGGTGCTGGCACAGGAGCTTGTCAGTAGACCTGGAGGTGAACTGCGAACTGGTTTGGTTGCACACAAGTCAATTCTCCAGCAAATAGGAAGGCTTCTTATGTGGAGAAGACTCTCAGGAGCACAGGGAGAGCATGGACATTGTATGGCCTTCTGGTGGCACCCCTTCCTCCAGCAAAGCTGTAAAAAGGAGATACATCCAAGCATGCAGTCCTGCGCACTTGCAAGGACAAAAGCACGGGCAGTACTTTTTGCTATTCCGGACCTCAAGGCCTGAGTTTGCATCCCTAGGAGGAGTGGTGAGTCTACTCATTAAACAGGACAAGAATGGCAGTCANAGTTTGCATCCCTAGGAGGAGTGGTGAGTCTACTCATTAAACAGGACAAGAATGGCAGTCATTGTCCCTCCTTTCGTGCATCCTGGTATAGCCCTATATCACCCATAAGCTAGTACTGAAGGACAACATCAGCACTGAACCTGGAGAATGAGGCTGGATTTGCAATCTCTGACTAGCTTCATCCTGCTTACCCCTCACCTCACCTTGCCAGGCTACAGCAGGCTACATGTCTATCTGTGTCTTCTCAAAGGGCCATCTGCAATTCAGTCCCTGCCTTCGTACATGTTTGATGGTCACAGAATCACAGAATGGTCGGGGTTGGAAGGGACCTTTGG
>RSEF01000001.1:3242883-3262473 GCA_003993805.1 Himantopus leucocephalus | reverse complement strand
AGAGATGCTCCAGTCCCCTGATCATCTTTGTAGCCCTCTGCTGCACTCTCTCCAGTAGTTCCTTGTCTTTCTTGGTCTGGGGAGCCCAGAACAGGGTCATGGTGGAGATGGAAAGTGCCTGACCTCTTTAGAGCCCTCTGCACAGTCTCCAGCATGGCTGACTCTACCTCACCCTCTTCCTCAGTTTTCCTTTCTTCTTTGCTTGAAAATACAATTCCTGGGAAAATAGTTGCCAGACAACATGTACACAGGAAGATTTTGTTCTTTGGCCTGATACCACGGCTCTTTAAATTCACCTCAACAACTCTTTTCAGTGGCTTTGACTGGCCAGACATTTTTAACCTCTTTCTTGTAGCATGCAAAGTCCACTGCTTTCATTTGTCTCACGGGATGGGATTCATCTTACCTAATGTTAGATGTCTACCACGTTGATCATCTGCAGCTAAGCTAGTCACCTTCGGCTCCCTTTATAGTCTGCAGAGAGAAATAAGCACTGCCAGGACATGAGTCATCTGACCTATTTGAGATGTCTACTTTAGAATGAGATTAATCACGCCCTGGAAGCACCTGTTTTTCTCCAACTTAAGCAGGAGTCTAGACAACCAGCTCAGATGAATCCAACCTCAGTATCTTTTTAGGTGCTCGTCTCCCCAGGATCATTGGCTGTAATGAACCCTCCACCAATTTTCTCAGGCCTGCTGTAGCTGATCTGTACTTTGGCCCATGCTGTGTTTCAGACAGCTAATGATGATAACTATGACCTAATGAGAGCAAGGGCTGCTGTTGTCTCCTGCAAAAGCAAATCTCATTTCTGCCCTTCAGAGGAGGTGGGAGAAGGAACGTAAAGGTACCAGGCTAGGCAGCTACACTTGGGTACTCCACATGGGTAGCTTTGGGGGTATTTTTATACTGCCCAGATGGTGAGGATCCTGCTCAAACAGTGCAGAAGAGATGTCAGAGAGCACTTAAGGGTAGGTTCACACTGCAAAATGTTGAGGATCCTGCTTGTGCTCTGTCTGCTTTTCCTGACAGTGCTGGCTCTCAGCATCGCCCAAGTCAAGGCTCAAACTGGGAAACGGGAGGAAATGCAGAGTCCTGGAGCTGCGTGTGTGCTGGGGAACATCTCCTTAGAGCATGCAGTGTCCCAGCCATGCAGCATCATGCTGGCCATAAACACGTGCACAGACAGCCTTTGGAAGGAGCTTCAGGTGTGCAAGGGGACTCAAGTATTGGAAGCAAACTGCCATGTGCTCTGGTCAGGTCCCTTGTCTGGATGGTGCAGAGAACAGGACACCATGGCATGCAGCTACTGGGCTTCCCAGACATGCCACTGAAGAGCTGCAGCTAACGTATGTGCTGATGAGCTGGACTGAGATCTGCCCACCATGCCCACCCCTGATACATCCAGGACACATGATGAAGAGCTTGGACCCACATAAATGCTTGCACATTCATGTGTGTCCTCATTCTTCATGTGTTTCAAGAGCTCAGGCAGCATCCATGTCTAAATGTGGGCTAGTCCATAACAGAACTGAGCCTGAGCTTGCAAAAGGGGCTCTGACCTGTACTTAATCAATAGAGAAGACATATTGTTGAAGTCCTGCCTTGCTGTTAACATTCCTGGTTGGATACAAATGAATTTAAAGGGAGAGTGAAGTACAGCAGGATCTGTGTTGCAAGCAGGATCATGGGATTGGGTTCCAAGAGCAGTTCCAGGTTTCATTACACCATTGGTTAACCACTACCCCAGCCTTCCCCAGTGTAAAACCACAGGGAGAATCTGAGCCCAGCTGAGTCTGTACTTAGCGGTTCTCACAGTCGAAGACCTGCAGCCATTCACATCTCCTCTGCTCCCTGTCTGTCGCACTTCCACTTTCCAGGTGCCTTTGTCACAAAGATGAGTTTGTTATCCCACCGGCGCAAAGTCTATCTTTTCCCCATCTCCAGGAGCAATGTGGAGTCAAACCTCTAATTGGTAGCATTAGGTTGAAACACCTTCTAGCTTCTGCTCGGAGATGCCCGTGTTGAACGAGCATTCTCTCTGCTAAATATACATCATTTATTGCTCTTGCAACTGGCCACGAATAAGACTATGCAGGAAACGTGGTTGAAAAGCACACACATGCACAGAGAAGTGAGCTGCTTCTCACCTGGCACTCGTGGCCATTGCTTCCTGGAGAGGAAAGGAATTTCCCTGAAGTGCCTCACAGAGGTTTGTTCTCCTCTTGCAAAAGCAAAGCAGCATTTAACATCAGATGAAATCAGTGAACAGGAGCACAGGAGTGGGGCCAAGGGTGAGATGGTGTTTTGTGATATAGTTAAGGCTTGCAGCAATCGCTGTGTTGTGGGAACAAATAGCATGAGAAAAGAGGTCTCACAATTATATTTTTTTTTAAGCATAGCTATTCTTATAGGAGTCACTCATCCATTTGGACAAAAAAATTATTTACACAGCAGGAGCTGAAGAAGGGCTCGAGTCCCTTTGTCCCAGAACTTGGCTGAAGTTTCCAGACAGCCCTCAACAAAAGCAAAACAATGCTGGTGGCTGTTTGAATCTTTCTCAGGTGCAATAAAATCCTAGCTAAATCAGCCAACTCACAACTATGCTAGTCCCTTATCTTATTTTGCCTCTCTTGTTTCAGGCAGAAAGAGGGACACAAATGTAAAATGGCAGAGAAAATCTGGAAGGAAAGGAGGAGGAGGNGAAATGGCAGAGAAAATTTGGAAGGAAAGGAGGAGGAGCGTTCAGATTAAAGGAGAGCCTGGAAATACCGTGGTCGAGGGCAAGGTCTGAACCAGGAAACTCTGTACTGGGCAGGAGGGACCACGCTATCCGGCTGAGAGCTGCAGTGATTTCAGCTACTCCTGAGGAAGCTGCTACCCAGAGGGCAGGAAGAAGTGAAGGATGTTTGCTTTCTCTGTCACAAGAACACAATCCAGGACAGACCGTCAGTATTTCTGAGAGACCTCCCCTTTCTTTAGCCCAGAAAGGCCTCAGTACATCTGCTCTGTCCGCTCTATTTTCCCCACTTCTATCAGAGGACTCCAAGCAAAATACCCCAGGGGCTGTGACGGAACAGATGTATGCAGAGGAGGAGGCATTTGAGGCTATTTTTCCACTGGGAATATCCCTTCATATTAAAAATACGCATTGGCCACCACCCCATCCTCTTGGGACTCCTTCATCCTCACCTACATTTGCACCTGAAGGTGCAAATTCCCTCTTTTTGTGGTGACACGGAGGATGCTGTCTAGAAGCAGCTTATGTAGGCAGTTGCCCGTTAAACTGACTTGTCTGAGCCCTGGTGAAATTGGGCAGTGAGGCATTTCACTTCTATCAGCACTCCCCTCCTTGGATCGATCCCTCCGTTTCCGTATTTATTGTGCCAGTCGAGGTGTTGCCCCCACGCCAGAGATTTCTGGGAAGTTTCTTTGACCTCCCTTCAGGTCAGACCGCAGATGCTGTTTACCAGCTCCGACCATCTGCAGGGCAAAAGCTGTGAATCCGCGGCTGTGGCCAGCAGCATCCAGGTGCATGAAAATCTGCCTTCCAGCACCGTCCTCCTCCTCAACAGCCACCCTAGGCAGTAACTTTAACTGCATTAATTAGTCACTGTTTACTCTCTCCAGGTCTCGCGTTATCACTGGAATACTCATCTAAATCTGGTGGCCAAACAAATTAAAACTAATGAGGCCATTAGGGTCATATTAACATACAAGGAAAATGGGAGAGCTTCCGGAGGAGGCTTTATTGCCAGACTGGGCACGTGCCATGCTGTGTGCTGCCGGCAAAGCCTGATTTCCAAACAGTATTGGAGAGAATAGGAACAGATGAACTAAATGCAGGGATGAAACAGTACCAAATCTGGGATGTGGCAGGACAAGGTTCCCTGCTGCCTCCTGGGGTGTTTAATAATGGCAAACATGGTGGGAGCAGCAGGTCTGGATGAAGGACCGGTGGCAGAGATTTGAGCAGACGGACAGGACTTGGCACGCAACACCAAGGGAAGATTCATATCTCAGCTCTCTGGACAAGTCACTTGACCTCCGCTAGTAAACAGGTCTGGTGCTTCAACAGAGGCTTCAGATAGAAGGTCATTCGATTAATTCCTATGCAGGTGGTTGCCTAGCCACGAAGCCAAGGAAGCAAAGGGAACGGGATGTGAAGCCAGACACATCCTCTTCTCCTATGCCTTTGGCTACAGACAGGCTTGCCTAGCATTTCTGCTGGCCCAGGAGCTCACCTGGGTTTGAGGAGAGATCTTACACACAAGGGGGAAGGTATCTTGGTTTTCACAAATTCTCACAGATGCTGGATGGGCTGTTGGGAGAGCCAAATGCAATGGGAAGATAAGCACTTATAGAAGAAATACAACTGATACAGAAATAAGGGTGTCTCCTGTAAGGGAACAGATGACAGGCCAGTATAGAAAGCTCATCCATGCTGAGATCCACCTTATCCTGCAGGCATTCAACTGTGGGGAGTGACAGTCCCCAGGTCTGTGTGAGAATGGGGGAGAAAATCCCCTACTACGCCTCTGAGGCAAGAACCAGAGCCCTCCTGCTCCTCTTCTGCCTTTGAAACACAGATGGTGGGTGATGATCTACAACAGGCCTTCCTCACCACCCACCCACCTCACCTACTGGGGGGCATGATGGTATTGAGCAGAAGACTTAAAATTCCAGCTGGAGAAAGCGTTTTGTAATGGGGTTTGCAGGACACCTTGGCTCTGTCACTAGGACTGTGCAGGTTTTTGCCTGCTCCATGGCCCTGGACATTTGGCATTCAGCTCACACGCAGTGGGAACTGCTCACAGGGTCTACAGAATGTGGAGGAGAGAGAAAAACACTCACTGCCCCCCGTGGGTTGATGCCTGTGTCACAGCACCAACAGCCACAGTTTGCCAGTTCATCCCCTGTGCTGCAAGGACATCCCCTCCATGAATAAGGCATTGTCTCAGGCAGCAGCCTTAGGGCTTTCCGTGCTGTGGTCACCCCATCACAAAGAACCTTGTCATCTTCTTTCCCCCCACCTTATGCTGATGCAGCTGCCGCAGATGAGGTGGGATGGGCGGGTGAGCTAAGTAGCCAGCCCTCTCCTCCACACATACATTTAAAAGAAAAAGTAAAATGAAGAAAAAAAAATGGCCCATGGGGTTTTTGGCAAAAATCATTTTATTCCAGCTTGCTATCAGCCACATCGAAAAGCCTGCCAGCTCTTTAGGACCACAGCCCTGGCGAGATGGGCAAAGGTAGTAGAGCCAATGACTGACACAGCAAAATAGGAGAGTTTTACTTAGAACAAATTGCTAAAAACAAGGACTGCAGAGGGCTTAGGGGTACATACAGCTGTCAGCTCCTGATGCCCCTGCTCCCTCCAGTTCAGCCCTCATGGCTTTTTCTGGCTGCTTCCAACCACCCCTTAGCCCCAGCCAAGGCAGTGGCAGGAGGACATGGGAGGTGGTGGAGAGTGGAGAGCAGAGACAGGGTCACCTGTCCTCTTCAGCCCCTTTCCCTTGCAGCCTCTGGCTGTCACTGCTCCTTCGAGGATGGCGGTTTGAAGCAGAGGAGGATGCGGCAAGGAGAAAACAGTGCTAGCTGTCTCCATGCCTTCTCCCTCACACCTTACTACCTCTCTCTGCTCATCATGCAGCTCCTACAGCCCAAGAGAAGCAGCCCTGCGTGCTCAGAAGGTGCTGCAAAAGGACCGCAGAGGTGCTCTCTGCTTCTCACCCCTCTCCAGCTTTCTCAGCTTCCACCAGCCACCAAGAGTATTGCCTGCTGCCTGCATTACCTGGTCAACAGCAGCAACGCCCAGAGGAGGTTGTAGGAAGAAGGATGAGAGAGAGGGCATGCAGGGGCGTGCTTTGGTGCCAGACCACTCATGGGCACCACTATGAGGGTCACACAGACATCAGATCATGGGTCAGGTGCCAGGCACAGAAATACGGACCTCACATTAAGAGCAAGTGGGAAAAGCAAAGTCTTGTTTTGGCCAAGAGGTCAACCCAGATGGCAAAGAAGAGCACAAAGAAATCTTAGGTGGAAGGGGATTTATCCAGCTCTTATTCATTAATACAATTAAACCCTTCCTTCACAAGCACAGTCTGCTTGTCTGTGCTAGCATTGTCCCACTGGAGTCCAGCACAATGTAAAAACAGTCTGTTGGGGACCGGGGCCCACTATGAGCAAACATATCAGCAGAGACAGCAGTTGCATGGTGGCAGCTTCCACTGGACAGACACAGTCAAGGAAAGAAGTGTTGTTAGCCAAGGGGAAAATTTGCTAAGGAGCATGAAAAAGATCTGTAGGACTAATGCCAGGAAAGATGAGTCTTTAGGACCCTAAATACAGCCCTCCCACCTTGGACAGGGAACATGATGCTTGCTGTTGGTGGACACACAAAGTAGGTTTTATTAATTGCTTGTCACACTCTTTCTGGAGGAAGGGTCAAAGGTGGCTGTCTCCTGAGGCTCTGGAGGCTCCACACACCAGCACCAACCCATCCCCAAATGGGACGTACACAGGCTGCTGGCAGCACCTGGAATATAAATTCAAGATAGAATATAGGGCACCAACTTGCAGAGCATTACAGACAGCATCTCTGGCCTTCGAGTAAGTGCTGAGAAAACAAGCTGGTTCCTCAGTCTAATCCATGGTGGGGACAGGCTGCAAAGGCTCAGCACCTCTCCATCTAGCTGATCAGTAACATGACTTGGTAGAGGTAATGCCAGCCACAGGGAGTACTTTGAGCTTCCTTCAGGGAGATATACAGAGATTTAGAGGGGAAGAAGCTGGAGGCAGCAGCTCTAGAAGAGTGATTTCTGCTTAAGCAGCACAGGGTGGTATCTGAGAGGAAGGGGCAAAAGGATGATGGTACTTCAAAGGACCATAAACCAAGGTTATCGGAGTAGAGGGAGCATCTCAGGACTTGCTCAGGTGTTTCAGAGCCTTGGCAAGGACTTCTAGCCCTCTCATCAGGTGGGTACTCTGTCCATCTCTGTTCCTCCTTCTTCAGGCACCAAAGGGGCAACTGCTTGGAAGAGGCAGGAGAAAGGCTCTTAGGAGTTATTTGGTTCTTCAGCTAGGCTCATAGGACAACAGAAATGTTTTGGTGAATACAAGTGAATTTGGTACCCATGCTGATGATGATTCCTGTCAGCCACATGCTTGGAGGTGTCTGGGATCTGGGTGCTTAGTCCAGTGGACTGTGTCTTGCTTACCTGAGCATTTGGAGCTCAGTGGATTGTTCACTCCAGAACAACTTATTTATTGGATGCTGCCATATTTTCCGCTTGTGGAATAACTGGCAGGAGGCTGTTGTTTTCTGAGGTTTATTTATTTTATCATTTTATTTTGCAATGAATTTCTTTCCCACTGTGGAGGTAGCACAAAGAAGAGATTATTTGCTATTCAGGCTGGTGATATACCAAACGCGTAACTTCTATGGTGTCATTTCTGTTTTCTTGGATGGATGAGGGTCACTTTGAGGGCCTCTTTTTGTAAGAATGAACACTTAAATAAGAAGTTTTAAAATGTATTTCCCACAAGCATTTATGTTAATGAAGACAGCATTTACAGAAATCTCTGAAAAAGAGCACTGGATCATCCCTACTTGTCTTGTTTTCTGGAGATCATCCAAGACTGAGCTAATGCTTATGTTTCTTTGCAGTGCTAGAAAGCCTTAGAAGCATCTCCAGAAGTTCTTATGCTTTCATAACAGCACTTGAAATCTACATATCAACCAATAAAGAACATTTATATTTTTTTTATAACAAAAACACATGTAACCTGCATGCATGCATGGCTGGGGTGACTGTGGCTAGGGCACTAAGCTTTTCAACTACATGCTACCAGCCCAAACTTGGTCTTAGGTGGCATTAACAGGAAGCCATTGCCATCTCCCTGATACAAGAGTGACATTTTATGGGACACAAACTGGCTTTTAGGGTTCTCAGTGAAGAAGTTAATGATATACTAAGCAACTGGGAAAGAAAGCTTACCTCACTACCAGAAGTTTGTGGCTTTAAGTCAACATCAAGGCTTGAAGATGAGCCAATACTAAGGGATGAATGTGCAGTGGTGATGCTTTTTCCAGAGACAGAGCAGGGAATATGGGACGTACACATAAAAAATATGGGTCCTTCAGAGGAGCAAAGCCAGCTTCCCCCAGACATCAGCATGAAGCACCTTTCCAAGACTTTAATTGGTAGAAAAAGGACACAAAATTTAGAGAATCTGTGAATAACACCAAAACCTCCATCTACCCCTCCACTGTGCAGCTGCAGAATAATCTCCAGATGCCCTCAGTCTGCTGCATGGTAGAGCTGTGAGGAGACTTTCATATCTGCTTAATCACCTTGCCCCAGCTCCCTAGAAACTTTGAATAAAAAGGAGGAAGAGAAAAGAAATGCTGTGATGGGAGAGAGAGTTAACTTTTAGGGCTGCGTAAGGAATAACCGAGCTGGATGTCATTGTGCTGCAGAAGTGACCTACTTTCGCTTTATCTGGCTTATCTCTGTTTGCATTGGTTTATTGATGGCAGGAGATACTGCTAAGTGAGTGGTGCTTCTGGAATATAAATGAAGGTTGAATGCAGCCCTTCTGCCCAGGCAAACACTGGCAGAGACCAGGAGCAGCGCCTCCACTCAACTCCTGGCAATTAGCGGGCAAATGCAAAGATGTGGTGGGCTCTGAGGCAGTGACCACAGCGGCATTACTGCCATGCTTTCTAATGAGCAGGCAAAAATTAGGCAATGAGCCCTGCAGGCGGATAGTGAGAGGGAGAAATGCTGGTTTAGTCCCACAGAAAGCTGGCTCAGCTGGGGTAGAGTTTTCCTCGGTCATTCCTTGAATTTCGTCAGGCTGGGAGAGCAGGGGGAGGAAAAAAGCAGCTCCAAGTGAAATCCTCTATTCTCCTCTCTAAGACGGACAGTGAGCTGGAGGGCATGTGCATGTTGCTGTCTCCCGTTGTCTGGCCACAGCTATGTGTTAAGCCCACTGCTGACATGGTTCTCCATGTGAGCAGGAGACTGTGCTTCTGGTGTGCTCTTCATCCCCCAACGAAAGCATCCACCTCTGAGGTTAAGCCTGTAAAAGCACATGAACCAGGGCCAGGGACACAGTTGCTAGCACAGCCTGTGGCCAAATGCCACCAGCTCCCGCACAGTCAATGCCCTGGCAGGGCTGAGGAGCTAACATGTACGCTGCCTGAGCCCATTAAGCCACGTGATGGAGGAGAGGAAAGGGAGATATATGGATACAAATAACTGTACTGCTTGCTCTCAGCCTCAGAGCATGTAGTTTTTTATGTTTCATTATACACAGAGCCATGCCTGTGAAAAATTTCTTTAGCGCACACGGAAAGTATATGGACTGCAACTCACTTGGTGCCACAAGTCCCATGTTGATGCTCAGCAACCTTTTGCCTTTCCACAGGGACAGAATCCCTCCTCCAAGCCAAATCATACAGGCTGGCAATCACTGAGATCAGGTGGGCATCCTGCCCTCTCTACACCCTTTCCTCATCTTTGTGGAGCACCAAAGAAGCACCAGGCTGCCTCACAACTTGTTTGCAGGTTCCTACTTCCCACCTGCTCAGGGCTGGTGCCAGACTTTGCAATAAGCTCCTCATCCTCTCTTCTCCTCCTCCCTTTTCCCTTGCAGGAGAGAGCGCCTGCCACACCTGTATTTGCTAATCAGCTCACAGCATGCTCGGTAATTGCCCACAAGAAAACATGGGTGCAGATGTGGTGGGGAGACGGGGCGCACGCACAAAATGAGATTCTTGTTTTCCAAACAGAAACCAAGATTTAATTACAGCCTCAATGAACGGTTATTAAAACCCTCTTCGCTTTGTTGTTTTTCTTCCCCCCATTGTCTCCCAGCCCTGCGCATTATTGAATCATCAACTCCTGGTGGCTTGTTTGGATGCTTTATAAAAAGAGATGATGCAGAAAACTGCAAACAGAGTTTGGACCCAAACAGAGTCTTACTCCTCTCTCTTCCTTTTCTTTCACCGTACATTTTCCCTCTCCTTCTGATAAAAAGAGGTAGCAGACAGTCATCACCCATATTTTCTGTCTGTTTTGATTCCCAGTCAAGCAGGAATTTCCAATCCCCTGCACAGGGAACAGAAAGAAGGAAGGAAAAAGGGAATTTGCTGCTGTTTCTAGGGCAAGACGGCTCTATGAGGTGTGTTAGAGACCAACAAGGGGCATTACCTGCTGTAGCTCTCCACGATGGGTTGATCTCAGACAAATTACTGAATTAATCCCCTGCCAGGACTGCAGGTCCCCAGGTTTCTTCACCCTAAGGGAATGTCTTCTTGCCTGAAGACAAGGGAGCATCTTCCTGTTCTGTGGTTGTGCAGTGCCTGGTCCCACATGGTCCTGTTCCTTTAGGTGACAGTAATAACCTCATCAACCATAGCAGATATCCTGTGGAAAGGTTTGCATGTCCCTTTTCCTACCAGCCTTTCTAACTGTGAGGTAGTTCGAGGACTCCTGGCTATTTGCAGGAACAGCTTACAGCTACCCTGGGGAGTTGTCCTTGGTTTACCCTCAGCGTGTGAGTGCGGACTGACATCCCTACTGCACTCCTCGAGGATATGAAGGTGATAAAGTTTGTCTGGAAGCTGGTGGCTGGCATTGGTCTCTGGAAAGATTCGTTGCTGACTCCACCATCCCACCTTCCCAAGGACATGGAGGAGTTGTAGGCTGTGTCTCCACAAGGTCCCTGCACCTTTCCCACCCCAATGTCTCTGCCCAGCTCCCAGCTCTTATGTCTCCCTCGTCCTGCCTCCCCAGCGGCTTCATGTGCTCAGTGTACAGCATCCCCAGGCACTGCAGCATGGGTCCTTAGCAGGGAAATGTCAGGGCTACTGGTGGACAACAGACCAGCTGCCTAGACTTCCACTGTCACCAAATATCCAACTCAGGGTGCCAGGTGCTCTCCTTATCTTATCATCACAATGCATGGGAGAAAAGACACAAGAATGGGCGATTTCCTTCCCCCATCCTCCTGCAACAGTCCTGCCCCAGCAAAAGCAACTCTCCTTCCAACCTGTGCCCCAAAGGGTCCACCCTAGCTGTACTTAAGAGGTAGGAGTTAAATCCTGCCCATGTCTAGCTTTACTGTGAAGCTGTCCAGGGCAGAGGGCACTAAGAAAGCTTTCCTACTACAGCAGTATTCATTAGCACACCATATTAGCCCTGGGCATGCATCAAAAATGTTAATCAGATGTTTCCTCCCTTCCCCTCCCCTCAGTTTTAATCCCTCTATCAGGATCCCCATAGGTTTGACATATGCACCCCAAGCCTGCTCACATATCTTGGTACAATCTCTGCCTCCATCCGCGAGGAACCAGCCGGTGCCTAAGCCCCCCTGCTGTCTGCAGGGTTTTCATACTTGATTCCATCTCCTTCCTGCATAATCCCTGCTTGTAATTACAAATATCAGGCGTGGGGGGCCACGGGGGCCATCTGCGGAGATAACAACTGCCCTGTTTGCTGACCAGAGCAACCAGAGTCAGCTCCAGCTACTTGCCAGCTCCATTGCATAAATCCAAAGAGACTAAAATTGTGTATTTTACATGGTGCCTTAACTCCTTCCTTGTCAAGGGCAGTCTCCCTGACCTGGCTTGAAACAAAAAGTTGTTTCTTTGCACGAGCCCTGAAGCCTGGTTTTCCAGTCCCATGGGTGGCAGCTTTGTCTAAATCCTGTGGATCCCTTGAAGCCAGTCAAAGAAAAACACATGCATTGATTGGGAGTTGAGACGAATCCTGAGGGTGGGCAAATAAACTTGAATTTGGGTGCAAACACCCTCCAGAGAGCAGTTTCCCATACAGAAATACATATAGGTAGTGCTGGAGGTGATTTAGGCTGGCTGGGTAAAACCAGCTAAGAAAATCTTGGCTGAGCAGGAGACAAATGACTGGCGCGGTAAGAGGATGGCCTCTGAAAGCATATATGTGAAGTGAGACAGGACCACCCTAATGGGATGCTCCAACCCCCCAAACCCTTGGGTTGAATTCACCTCCAGAAGGAGATGCCTTCTCCTCTCACTGACCATTTAAGACATCAGCAGAGCGTTGGCACCAGAGGGTCTGTCAATTACAAAACCACCAGTCAGATGGTTCCCCATCTCACTTACCCCACGGACCATGATGGGCCCAGTTCTGTACCAGGTTGCACGGAGATACACTAGAACCCATTCCTCCATCACCCAACTCCCATCCTTCCACCACATACTTCCAGCCTTTTCCCAGTGCTCCCCACACCCTCACACTGGGACCCCAATTGCATACTGGTATCTTCTTTCCCCACCCTGATACCAGACACTCCTTAAGGTTATTCACTGATGGGCCACAGCACCTTTCCAGCCCTGTTTTCCCAGATGTGCCTTGACTTATCTCTGCTTTGGCACCCAGACAGGATGCACAACTCCTAGCGATACTATGGTTTTACTAGCAGAAGGGCTAGTTATCATCCATCAGCTGATTGGGAACAACCACTGGCTGCCAGGATCTGATCCCCTTCTGCAACAGATCATTTGACAGGAGGGGAAAGATTCATCTGAGTGCCTTCAGTGTAGACACCAGTGTTTGGGAGTTGGTTTGTCTGTCCTAGGAACCAAACTGGGTCTGGGTATGGGAGCAGGCACTAGCCCACAGTGTGTGTGCTATTTCATTGTTAAGCATCCTGACACAGATGAAGGGACCTGGTAGCACTCTCGTAGAAAATATCAAGCGTGAACCAGACGGGTCCATCTGCCCTCAAGGCTGAAGAGCAATCTCTGGCCCATTTTATTTGCCAGCACAAGCATAGCCTTTGATCCCTTATAGTCACTGGAGACCTTGCCTGTGCAGCATGCAGAATTTACAGTGGAGGTTGTCTCATCCTAAAACAAACACCTACTTGTGGCCCAATGACTCACACCCTAAATCCTGCTGACGGTATTAATTAGATCTCCGTTGTCTTTGGTGGGAATATAGATGCTGGTTCACAAGGCACCCACATTGTAGATGCTTGAAGAGATGAATTCCACTTTCTCTCTCAATTAAAAGAGGCAGCACAAAAGCAGGGTCTTCTTGACACATTGCCCATCATATCTGGTACCTGGCTCTCACTCCTGAGGGCAGAAGGAGGCATGGATGGACACTGTAATAAAGATTCCAGACCACATCCAAGCTGTCCCCTCCAACATTTACAGAGGCAGTGAGTGAGCTGTTCACAACTCCTGTACAAGGCTTTCAGAGAGGACCCTACATCAGAGTTTCTTCTCTTTGCAAGGATCTTTAGTTCCTGACCTTCATCATGTCCTCCCCCCACCCCCCAACCTCCCTAGCCTCTCAAATCTCTTTTCCTGCGTATGCTGAAGGAAAATTCCTCTTGCTTTTGGGTCGGTTGTTGTATGAGCAGCAGAGAGATGACAGCAGCACTCTGAGCAGTCACCAGAGATGTTTCCCAAACATCCACATCCCCTTTCTCCCTCCCTTGCTCCAGAAGTTCTAGTCCTTTATCACACTCATTTCCATCCAACTATTTATTGTGCAATAACTCATTACCATTCCTCCTAGGACACCTTTAATAAAAGCCTATGCCTGCATATTAAATATTAAATTTATAAGATGTATAATCCTTCTAATTAAGTTGAATTTAATCTAGAGCTCTAAATTAGAAGGAAAGGAATGGAGAAAAAATAAGAAGGGGAAGAAAAAAAATCAGAAAAGCCAAGCGTGGCCCAGCATATCTGTGTGCGCCAACCACCCTGCAGTTCCATTGTCTGCGAGCAAAGACTGAAGGGCTGGCCACCACAGGGATGAGAGAGGGCAAGGGATCCGCACAACCCTTTGAAGATTCATTTCATGCCACTCACAGGCAGCACAGCCAGAGGCGAGATGTCCAGTGATTACAGACCCATCATGGAGTTTGACAGACCTGGTTTCCTTTCCTGCTCTACTGCAGACTCCCTGCCTGAGCCTGGGCATGGCAGAAAGGTCCAGATGCACAAAAGGACTTAGGAACTGGATCTTATTTGAGACAGAGTTTAGCTGCAAGCAAAATGATTCAGAAAGCTCCTGACTTTGGGGAGTTTAGGTCCATGTGACTTTCCAGCCTTTGGATTTCATATAAAGTTTTGCTTCCTCATAAAAATCAGAAAAGCCAGTCCCAAAGAATTTGTGTTTTGCCTTGGTCCTGGGCTACAGTGCCTGCACACAGGGGTAAATTCCTCCTGCAGTCCTTTCTGAGTGACACCATGAAAGCATCCAAGTCCCGTGGTGCTCATTGATGGCCGAACAAATGGTGGAGGGCCACACTGCCTATCTTATTGTTCATAGAGAGTAAGAGAGACAAGCTTTTCAAATATGTAGGCTGCAGAGGTCCTGCATATCTTCTAAGATCCTATAGCTTGAAAAGTAATGGGATCATGCCTAGGTTCTTCAGGAATGGAAACTCCAACTTTGCTCCTTGGTGTCGGTATGCTTTTCTGATGCCCAGAGAAGAAAGGAGGTCTGTGGGGACTGCCATTAATAAATGAACTTTTTCCTTGTGGAATATCTTACTGTGTTCTTAAAACAGCTGGATTTTCCACCTTACCTACTCCATGCAAAAGCCTTTGACAAACACACTCCTCATGGATTTAACACAGTCCTTGAACACATTCCCAGCCTTTTTCCATAAAGGAACCCAGCACAACTTTAAAGCAAAAATAAGGTACCCATCATTCCTGGCCAGGAGCTAGAAAGCAGGAGGGAGTTGTGCTGTTACCTATTATAAGCAGACTGTGTACCAGTGCACGTCTGCTCAATGAAATGCAGTTTTAAAAAGGTGGTGACTGGCTGTGGATAAGAGAAGGGAAATACCTGGCAACTTGGTCACTGCAGTGGCTTGACTGGATTGTAGATATCCAACAGCACGGTAGGAGGAATAGACTCCTGACCTATGTCCACAGCATCTGGAAGAAAACTTCCGAGGGATGTTCCCAGCACAGCTGGAAGAAAACTCCCTTGGGGTATCTCCAGCACATCTGCAGGCAGCTTCCAAGGGATGCCCCCAACACAACTGGAGGTCACCAGAATGCTTTCAGCACAACAGAAAGAAAAGGTGGTCTTGATGTTCTCAGCATCATCTGGCAGTGTTTAAAGAAAATCCCACCAGGAGACAGTGGCACATCTGGAGATATGTTCTACCAAGATGCTCTGAGCCCATCTGGTAGCACTGGAGGCGTTAAAGAGCACAATAACTGGAGTGCTGAGAAAGGGGAAGATGAATTAGCTCTCCTAACAGCTTAACGTTCCTCACTCCCCACTGGGTAAACAAAACCCACAGCCTACAAGGAGTTAGAGAAACCTCTCTTCTTGTTGACTGTATTCCACCCAAGTTGTGCTCTTGCCCTTTTTCTGCTGGTCATAGGCTCTTGCAGGGCCAAAAAGAAAATAACACGCTTACTGGCATTTTCTTCAAAGTCCATATTGTATGCATTGCTTTTCACAGGGAATTGGATTTTCAAATTCACAGGCTCTAAAGGTCAAGGATAACAGGCTATCAGCATTTAATATGCATTCCAGGGAAAAGAAAAAACTATAAAATTGGAAATAAAGTCTGCATGAAAATTCATTTCCAAAAACCCAGATCAAAACCTCTCTCTTCCCTCCTTACGAATTGGCATCTGTTCTTTGTTGTTGTATCTGAAAAGTATTAAAAGTCTCCTGCTAGCATCGTAGCTAAGTCAACATCTGTAGCATTGATTCCTGACACACAATCCTGAAGGTGATGCAGCAAGGAGGGGGGTAGGAGCCAGGCCTTTTGTTCAGCATCAAAACAACAGCAACAGCAGCAAAGAACGTTGTAGCCTTTTGTGCCGTGTGTGTGTGTGTGTGTGTATGTGTGCATATGCGTGTGCGAACGCATATGCCTGTTAGAGTTGTTGAGGTGGGTTAGGGTGCTGGAAGAGAAAGGAGTTTTTCAGCACAGATTTCAAACAACTCTCTGCTGCAAGAGGGACTGGGGAAGCCGAAGAAAGGAAGAATATGAAGCCCTAAAGCTGCCTATATTCTCATTTCAATCCCACCAGCCAAACTCAGGAAGGGTAACTGGCTACCTTGAGTTTTGTCATATACCAGGATATGAATCAGATTTAAAAGGAAAGGGGAAGGAAATTTGCTCAATATCTCATATTCTGATCAATTGGATGACTGCCTTCTCCCTTAGTAGGTTCCAGAGTTAACAGCTACAAAAGTTCCCCATTGTCTTGCACATCTCCAGCACTGAAGTGATCCCTGTCCTCACTGGAGGAATGCCTGTTCCCCGAAGATCCAGTAATGTCACCTGATGCTAGCATTTAGCAAGGTAGGTGCCCAGGCTGAACAGTCATCTGGGGTCCCCTGACAGTGGATGGATAGAGTCAGACACTTCCAGAAGGTTATTAGCCCAACTGGAGAGAAGTAGGGCAAAATCTTCCCTGAAAATGCATTTGTCTCCCCACTATTTTCTCCAGGGAGCCTAGACAACTTGCTCAAACTAGAAGTTTTGCTTTTCAACAGTTGAGAAGGGCCTCTCACTTCGAGAGCTGCCCAAGTCCCATATTCCAAAGTCTTCTTGCTTTCATCAGAAAAATCAGTCACTGCCTCTCCATCAAAACTCACCCTGTGACAAATCCCCAACAATCTTACTCCCCTGATCAAGGCAGCAGGGGCACAGGGACTTNTGGATGGATAGAGTCAGACACTTCCAGAAGGTTATTAGCCCAACTGGAGAGAAGTAGGGCAAAATCTTCCCTGAAAATGCATTTGTCTCCCCACTATTTTCTCCAGGGAGCCTAGACAACTTGCTCAAACTAGAAGTTTTGCTTTTCAACAGTTGAGAAGGGCCTCTCACTTCGAGAGCTGCCCAAGTCCCATATTCCAAAGTCTTCTTGCTTTCATCAGAAAAATCAGTCACTGCCTCTCCATCAAAACTCACCCTGTGACAAATCCCCAACAATCTTACTCCCCTGATCAAGGCAGCAGGGGCACAGGGACTTACACACCCAAACGCAAACTTTGGTACCGAGAATGAAGCAGGGCCAGAGCCCAAGCCCTCATCGCAGCTATCATCACGACTACTAGGGTGTTAAATCATCTTGAGCTAAGAAAGAAACAGAGGCACAAGAAAAAATATCCCAAAGTCTCTGAACTCCCCATTCACAGCCTTATCCATTGTGCCACATGTCCCATAAAGCATTCAGCTTGAGGAAAACCCATTGAAAATGTGCTGAGTAACTTAAATACCACAGCCACCCGTTCTGCTAAATGACTCACGATGACTCAATACTTGGCGGAGAGGAGGAGAGGGAGGAAAACTTGATTGAAAAGATTTTGCAGTCACTCTTCACAATCAGCTGCAGGGTGGGGTCGGTCTGCCCATGCTCCCTTTGTCTGAGCAAAGATGTGCCTGGGTATCACCCGCTCTGCTCCAGCTCAGGAGCTGCTGGCACAGCTGTCTTTGGGTCCTAGAATAGGTACAACATATTCCTCAGCGGGTTTATTTTTAGGTCCCTTAGGATTTCCTCTCCATTAGGTTTCATCAAAGCCCCCAGGCCAGCACAAGTCCTGACAGCTGCCCATCTGATGAGCTGAGGCTCTGAAGCAGTTCTGAGCAGCGCATGAGGACAAGCTCTCCTGCCATCCACAACACTTGCCTGCAGGATTTTCCTTGGCGTCACCTCTGGGAACATCCAGCTTCTGGGGGGTGACAGCTGGATCTAGCTTTCAAGGGAATTTTGAATCTGTGGAGCCTCACTTGTTCCCCTCCATTTGAGGCTTGGCGAAGAGCCCCCTCCAACCCATCTTGCAGCGATATCATATGGTCTACAGGGAAGAAAAACCCAGGTGCTTCTTAAGGAGAGCCCAGAGGTTGTTTGCATAAGAAATAGTGGGATGGGGTGCAGTGTGAGTCCAGCTTGCTTCCTGGGACACACCAGTATCAGGAATTGCACCAAGGAATCCATCATTCAGGACCAGGCTGGATGTAAGCAGTGTGCATAAGCATCTCCTGGTGTTCATCTAGGGTAGCTGGTTGCCAGTCCCCATTGCCCAGGACATCATGGCTGGCTTCGGCACAACAGGCACTTTGTGCTTCACTTTCCCTCCTGTTCATATGTGTCCTCAGGAGGAGGGCAAGGCACTCCTCAATGTTATTACCCACAGCTCCAACCCAGGTTGGCTTTACCAGCCCACCATCTCCAGCAGCCTGTACCTCCTTCCCATGGAGGACAGGCCTTCTCCCTTCCAGTGCCTCCCTCAAGCACGCATGACAGGGTGCTTTAAGGTCTCCGCAGAGAAGGGGTTAACACGCCCCTCTCCGAGACAGAGCCAGACACCCAATATCAATCTCTCAGCAGCTGATATGAATTAAGCCAATTTCTGCAGTAAAGAATGGGGTAATCTGGTTGCTGTTAACGGAGCATTTATGAGGGTGTTTGGAGGAGTTATTAGATTGGAAAGGCTTCTGCTTCCCCAGGATCAAGGACTTGGGTGGACAGCAAGTCTACAGCCCAAAGCACTACCTTGTTGTGAGGGAAGGAGGCTGAGACCAAACTGCTGAAATCAGTTAGAAATCAGCCACAGCCCCATGGAGGGAAGATCCATGGAGTGAATTGAGTTGGATTGTGTAGCACAGGGCTCTCCAGTGTAGGAAAGAAACTTGTCTGCTAGGGCAGGCTGAAATAAAAGTTGACCCCACCACGCAAGAACTAGGAGATTCCCAGTGAAACAGTCAGACAATGAGCTTAACTCAAGCCAAGGGAGTCCTTTTTCACAGAGTCCCAGATTCATCAGAGGAATTTTTTGCCTCAGGATATTAGGTATTAATAAGGCTGAAAAAGTGCTAGCTATTTTCGTCATCCATCTATAGTTTTGAAACACACACAGCCCACTCTTCCATCTCCAGTTTGGCACTGCCTTGAAAGCATGCCAAGTCTGGCTGGATTCAGAGTTGACATTTCCAGACACTTGGGGATGTTCGTTCAGGAAAACACAGTTTATTCAGGAAAAGGCATTTCCCTGCCTCACTCCTTCCACTTGCTTTGAATTCTGCCTAGTGAGATAACTACTGATTGCTTCAGTAGCTGAAGTCAAGAGGCACAAAAAAAAGGGCAGTGGAGGAAGGGTACCTAACACCAATAAATACCCAGGAATTGTTTTAATGCACCTCTTGACAACTTCTCTCTCTGGTGAAAGCTCTGTCCCTTCTGCCTACACGAATTTTGTAGGAAACTGCCTCAAAAGGCAAGGTCTGGTTGTTCCAGACTAACACCATCTTTGCTGCCTTAATGCACTTTGTAAATCCTTACCTGAAATAGGAAAGAGAGGAAATCCATTACAGCTCCCTTTCCTTATCTCCAAGCTTTCTCTAGCCTTTCACCTGAAGGTGGATCTGCCCATGCTCCTTATGAACATTTACTCTGTTTAGATCCACACCCTTCTCTGTGCTCTGCTTACATACACTGTCCTCCAAACAGACTCAACATGGGTTTCATCAGGTACCCAAAGCTGCGTCCAGCTTTGGAGTCCTCAGCACAAGAAGGACATGGGTGTGTTGGAACAG
>RSEF01000001.1:3186812-3231320 GCA_003993805.1 Himantopus leucocephalus | reverse complement strand
TGGGGTTGTTGTGACCCAAGTGCAGGATCCGGCACTTGGCCTTATTGAACCTCATACAAATGGCCCCAACCCATGAATCCAGCCTGTCCCTCTGTAGAGCCTTCCTACACTCCAGCAGATCAACAGTCCTGCCAACTTGATGTCATGTACTGCATGCACACCATGTGCTACAGCAACACCCCATTGTCCTGCTGAAGAGATACCACCCTGACTCTGCACAGAAAGCAGCAGGTAAAGCCAAAAAAACCTTGGATGAGATGAGACACACTTGCAGCCTGAGGGGTGTCACTCTTTCCAATGCCCCTGAAAAAGCAGCGTTCCCTTCTGCCTACCAGCACACACAGTGAATGCTTGCTGACCTTATCCTACCTAAAAGCCAACGTGGAGCAAGAGACTATACCTGGATCTATCCCTGAGTCTCCAAGTTCAGGACATTGCTCTAGTAACCACCCTGCTGCTGGTACATGATGCTGGGCCCGGACACCGATATGTGACACTGATGCATTTCTCTGTGGAGAAATCGTAAAGGTCTGCTGCAGAATCCCAAGCACTCATCAACAGTGGTGTCACAGGCAAAAGCTATCAGGTGGGCTAAATTTAGGAACTAAGATTACTCCCTCTAAGTCAGAAGACAAAAGACTGTCAAAGTGCTCCACCTTACTTCTAACAAGATGCCAGCGGAAAAGATCTTTCCTTCTCACCACAGAGACCATGGGAAAATCAAATGTTTTCACAGGCAGTCCTTGAAGAATAGCACTTTTTAAAGCTTTTTTTTTGAGAGGTATAATCCAAAATTATATCAGGTTTTTTTTTTTGTACAGTCTTATTTGATCAAGCTTCAACCTTTCATAGACAACAACTACTAGTGGCATCACAAAGACACCTGCAAGACAGATTCTAAAAGAAAATGCCACAGTTTCAGCAATAAATGGTGACATGACCACTAAAAATAGCAATAATTTTTATGATTCATATCGTAGCTTATGCAGAGCCTCTTTCTCTTTCCATCGTGGCAACCCAAAGAACAGGGAGTCTGAGTTCCTGGCTGAAAAGACCAGTCCTGGCTGTCAGTAGCCCTGGGGATATATCCCATTTGCACTCTTCAGGAGCAGGAAGGATCTGGGAGAGGCCAGACCAGCTTTGTGTAAACACATTTGTTTCTCACACAGCTCTGTTCCCTGTTATGAAAAACATAGAGTCCCCCTATCTGTTGTTTTTAGCACTCCTGCCCAGCAGATCTGTCCTGATGGAGTCACCAGACTTTCTGTACGGTTCTCCCAGAAAAGCCAGACTGCTTGGAGATGTGTCCACATGAAAGATGGGCAAGTGGTGGCAGCCATTGCTTGTGGGAGTTGGAAAGGACTAGGAGACAACTGAGGTCACAAAGAGGGAGTTAAGGATATGCCTCCCTCGGTGGCTTGGACACCATCCTAGACTGCTCTGATTAGTGTTTTTGACATGTGCCCAGACACCTGATCTGGACAGCATTGTATCCAAGGCAGCAGATCTGTTCCACTCACATCATATGGGGCTACAATGCAGGAGGCAAGTGAGAGGAGGGCAAAGCCAGACATGGGGGCCAGGGGGGGTAAGACCTGCACAGCCTGGGAGGTGTCCTGAAAACAAGTAACAGACCTTCCCTGTTGGCTTTTCTCTGTGTCTGTGGGAAAGGCTGTGGGACAGAGGTAATGATCATTCAGAAATGAGACAGCAAGCCAGGTTGGGAGGTAAGAGGAGCAGACTAGGTGCACAGGACCTACAAAGGTGCGAAACAGCAGCAGATGTCCACATCCATGTGACCCTGGCAGCAAGACATGCCTGCTTGCATTGTAGGCAAGTAGTTGCTAGGTAAATTTATGTTGCCTGGCAACCCTCAGTCCAAAATTCATCCAGCTTCCTCAAAGCAGGGGAACAGGCAAGCGGGATCAGTTCTGCAGAACATCAGGGCTGATCCAGTCCATCAGGGCAAACACAGCTTACACCGAAGGAAGTGGGCAGGTGCCCTGGGCTGAGCGAGACAAGCACCGTCCCAGAGGATTCATCCCTCCCAGCCGATGTGATGTTGCTGGTGGGGCAGCACAGCTGCCTACACCCTGTCGGGTGTCTGAAGGGGGGTGATGTCCAGAACAGCATTGTCATGCAGGTGGACACACTGCTGCAATGGGATGTGTTCTGGCAGACACCAACATCACCAGGGACATCTCCTCTCCCTCTGGTACACCCACGCTGCCTGAAGGGAGGTGAAGGGGTCATGTAAAGCCCAGGCAACCTCCTAGTCTAAGCTGCTTCCCCAAATGATCGACTATAAAGACACTGAGGATGGTCAAGAAATCTTGCCTTGAAGAAGCTTAGGCAGGGATGTTTTTAAAAGGCTGCATTGATAGAGCCTGCAAGTGCTTCTTATACTTTACTCCCTCCACAGCTATGATCTTTAAGCAACAGCATAAGACGGAAACTTCTTGAGCACTTACTCCCACTTCAGCATTCATGCAGGCACAATTCAGAATTTGTCTCTTTACGTGCATCCACACAAATCTGTAGCAATAAATTATTCATAAAAGTAACAAGTATTAAAAAAAAATAAAAGAAGAAAAACTGTTTTCATGTTATCTCTCTTACAGTCTTCCAGAAATGCTCTCAGTTACAATATTGCACCTTTTCTTCCTGAACTATCGCTTCTTCATCAACTTCCTTTCTCTTCTTTGCCAGACTTAAGCACACCTCCCACGTGTTGCAGCCTAAAATCCAAACATTTCTAGTGTCTCATGTGCTTTTTCCAACTTCAAGTGAAACAAGGAGCTATCTTGGGATAGATGAACCTTTTCTTCAATGCAGATTTTGACAGTTTTTTTCTATTTATTTCTTAATCTAAAGATAAATGAAAGATAACCAAGACCAGGAGCCAAACCTATGAGAACTACCCAATTCTTTCTGCTCAGACATCACCGCCACAGTTAAGTTATTGCACAGTATTATTCTCACCTTCCCACACAAAGGGCAAGATTTGGCAAAGTACAGAAGACAATCCAGTGAAAACTTGCGGGATACTTTATGTGCTGCAGGTTAAGTAATCCATGAGTATTAGCAGGTCTTAGACCGTTGGCTCTTTGGAGCCAGCACCATGTATTTTTATTTTGTGGAAGAATGAGTCTTAGGGAAGGGCAGCAGGGAGCTCTGAGGAGATATTTAAATGAAATTAAAATTATAACGGGCCAAATTGTGGAGCCTTCTTAAGCTTTGATCATGACAAATATAATCCCATGATCTTCAGTGGTATTTTAGACTAAGCACTGTAAGATTTGGCCTCAATAACAATAGCAAGGAGAAATATTAAGACGAGATAAATAATCTTCTTACTTTTGCCTACCCCCAGTACATTCAGTCCCCCTGACAGTGATCAGATTACTCATGTGCCTATCTGCTCACTATTTCAAGAGACTGCTGTTCTGGCTCATAATATGGAAAAGTTTTAATTCTACTCACTGTATCAAATAATACTGCTCAAGAAATAGGAGCTAAAGTCACCACAGTATAAAAATGAGAACTCTTATTTTAATTAAGGAGCAATCTTTGACAAGCAGAAAAGCCACTAGCCTATGACATTTCAGTTTAAATTTTGTCTCTAAGAGGAAGCCTGAAGCCTTTAACTTGTTATGAGAATTAAAATTCTGTATTTCCTTTATGTTTTGTTGGTGCTTTCTGCATATAATATCTATGGTCCAAATTTTGACAGCTCCCTTTTCCCAATGATACTGTCGGGAATGCGGAAAGCTGACAAGAAACATCATCTGTGTGATATCCAGACCTTGGTACAGACTCCCCTGACAAGTTTAGTTCACAACTTTCCCATTTCTCCTGGTAGTCACATTTGGAACTAGGTGAAATATTTCAAGTAAGATTTTTTGCAGAGGTGTACTGATTTTGGTCACTTTTTCAAGGGGAACATTTCCAGGGTTGAGAGGGATACTTTCTGCTCTTCTCCAGCTAGGGAAGGAAAGACTGTTTCATTCTGAAAGACTCACAGTTACCTCTCATGAAAGTATTTGAAACAGTCAGTTTTCTTCCCCAGTGAAGATGAGGTGAGAGGGGAGTATGCATGTGAGAGAGAATTCACTTGTTTTGTGTTGTTCCAAATTAGAAGTTGTTCGAGACATGGACTGTTTCTACTTAATACTACAATCATAGTCGGTGGCCTGGACCAAAATTTTGAAAAAGTCTCCAGGTCACCTACACAAAGATAAATGAGAAGGAATTATATGACTGTTATAATCAAATTAAAAGATGTTTTGCCTTCCTTCTTTCATTAAACACAGATCGTATCTCCCAGACCCCTTCATTTTCAGGCATCCAGGACCCCTGTGCTCAAGTAAGAAGGGAAGTCTGGCAGTCTTTCTTGACGATCTTGCTACAGACTGTCTGCTAGCTTCAGTGTCTTCTTCTGAGTGGTCCAAAACAGGAGCTGTCCAGTAAACTCTGGTGAAAACAGCAGAGGAAGTGAATTTGAGATGCTGTGTCATAGAGGTCTAGCATTTCCCTTAGGGAGTCAGAACATCTGTCTTTTTCACCATCTGAGAACTACAGACTCAGTCAAAATCGTGTTCCTCTGGAATCCAGCAAAGGAGAAACTGAAGAAACACATGGTGTTTTTTACCCCCATTCATTGCTACTGAATATAGAACGTGAAATGGCTCCTAACACAACCCACAACTGATGAGAGGAGCAAAGTGTCTTCCTTTTCCTGCCACCCTGTTTGGGGAACGCACAGCAGCTATGCCCTCCCTCTGCTCACAAGGAAGCCTCAGTTGTCCTAGACCCCTTCAAACACACAGTCCTTCCCATTCCGTCCTCTTAAGATCTGGGACCTTCCCTTTATGTAGGACCATCAAAAGTCACTTGCTGAATCACAGGCTGTCCCCAAGAAGGATAAGACTTTTCTAAATAGTTCTGGAGAATGAATAGGAGTATATTTATCTTCATTAGTGGAAATGATCTTTGGAAAGAAACGTGCCAATTCTTCTGCCTTCTTTTACAAAACCAGAGGTGCTCTCCCACATATACTGGATAAACAAACCCTGACTTTTATAGAGGCTTTTGGTATGAGTGAAATTGATGCTAACAATACAGTACATGCTGCATGAGGCTAGATGGAAAGACAGTTGTGTCTCACTAACAATTGTTTAAAAAGAATCTTAGCGAGAAATAAATACTTCAAAGACAGGCTGCAAACATTGCAACCCTGTGACTGTAGTATAACTATATATCATCATTCTCTGCTTCTGTTAGAGTGGAAACCAGGTCTTGACATTGATTGACGTGCAAATAAGTCATATTTTTACAGGAATTTTAGATAGTGACTCAAAATTGTCATCTCACCATTTCCATTTATGTACTAATTTCCATTTTCTGGTGTAATTTTTCATTTCATTATCAGTCTATGTGTTTTCCCTTTATACACTGCATTCACTTCATTTCTTCCTTTCATTTTGTTTCCTTTGATACCCTAACAGCTGGGTTTAAGAAAGTGTCGCTTTTATTTTTTGTCACTAGAGGCGAGGAAATTAGCACCTTGATGGAAGGCGTACTACATGGAGCATATAGACATTACAGAGCTCTTAAACACATTTCATTTCACTGTGATTAGAAAAATTTAAAATAGGCATCACAATTTTCATCCACTTTACTTCCTTTTCTCCCCACACAGCCTTTGCAGAATGAGAGCTGTAGAAATATACATTATGAAAAGCAGTTCAAGCCTCACCTTTGACATTGTTGTCAGAGGACAGCGGTAATAATGAACTTTCTCTTCCGCATATGATTTCAGACCATGCTACAGCAGGCTAATACACTAGTTAACCTGTTGTCTTTTTAGTCAATTCCCTGCAGCTACAGCTGTTACCTCTGAAACCTCCCAGGGTTAACTGCAGTTAGGTCTTACAGGCTGGATCATGAGCAATGTCAGGGGCTAGAGGGGCAAGAAAGAAGCCTGCGTTTGTTCCTGCCTTCGGGGAACAGCAATCTGTACAGAGAAGCATCTAGAAGCTGTTGGAGTGGGATTGACTTGCTGCGAGAATCATGGAGAAAACAGCCAGGACTAGCCAGGCACCTCCAGCGTGCTGCACAAAAAAGAAAACTCCCGGAGAACTGTAGTTACTGACTGCTTCCAGGGGACAAAGCCGCTCCTCATTGTAGATACTGGCTTTGTAAGTTTCATCCCCTGTTTGTTGCAAGATGGACTTTTAAGGACTATTTAGAGCTACTACCCAAAGGTGGAAGAGGACTTTGTTTTTCCAGACAGGATCCTGTGACCTCTGAAAATCCACAGTCCGTTTTTCCAGACATGCAGAGAAACTTACCCAGTGATGAAAATTTGCTAACTGGGAACTGATAGGAGCACTCACACTATCTACTTTTAGGCACCTAAGTAGGTGTTTGTGTTCAAAGGCTTGTCTCTGTAGTTCGTTATGTAGTCAATGAAAAATGTTCCTCCAGAAGATGATCCAGGGCAGAAATCTGCTCCAGTTGCTCTGAACCTCCTTATATAAACCTCTCTCCATAGACCACAGAAAGAGCTTAAGAAAACTAGCATCCTAATGCAGGCATTAAGGATACACCCTGGAAAATTAATCTGTTATTTAATATGCATTTTCCATGGGTGAAGTAGGTGGAAAATGGCATGCCTGGTAGCTGAAAGTAAATAAATAGGAGAACACTGGGAAAATATAGGAAATGTTGTTACTTTAGGAAGGCCCTGTATTAAGGGTTAAAATAACACAAACTTCGCACTCTGTGTGGCCTCTCATCATTTCTGAAGGGAGCATAAGATGCTGAAAGACTTAGGCTCAGAGATGATCCATAATTAGGGGTGGGCACTGGTTATTTTATCTATCCTTCACTTTCACACCTGGAACTTGATTACCCAGGTCCAGGGCTGCTGTTGACATCCCTTTTAATAAATGCATGCAATAGTGCTTTGAAGATTTGGGGTGCCTCAAGTGCAAAGAAACCTCATGTTTTGCATTTCACAAACATAAATAAATACGTAAATGAAAAAGGTATGATTGCTTCTACTATCCTTATTATACTTATAGCCCATACAGTGATGTATGTAGACAAATACATCAATGAATCCTTCTGAAAGAGATTAGTCTAAACCAGGTCTTCTGAAACTATAGCCCCACTCCTGTAAAAGATTTACTCAATCATCTAAATAGCCCCAGAAATATCACACAAGTCATATGCTTAAAATTAAGCACATATTTAAAACTACTCAGCTTAACTGGGGTCTTCTGCTCTCTTCTACTTGTTCATCACATCTGGCGCTGCTTGTTCTTTGTTACTCACCTGTGTGACCTTTTTACTAGGTCTTGAGGCAAGCAGTCAAGCTTTGTGTGGAGAACTGTATTAATACCAGGAAGGATTTGGTGCAGTGGTGAAGAGGAAGTGTTTAAAACAATATAAAAAGGCTGCATGGCAAACCGTAGCATTAAGTCATAAACCTTAAGGAACTTCCTAAGGCTGCCCAAAGACTGCCAGAGGACATTTAGAAGGTGGCAATTACTTGACACTGTAAGCTGTTAGAACTGAAACATCAGTAGATCATTTCCTCTCCGTTTCCTACTCATATTAGAGTCTGATTTGCTATTCCCATGTGATTTTCTAATGTCTTACTCTCAATAACAGTACCGTAAGAGAAACCATTGCGGTCTTTGGACCCCTTCACCAAAGACAGAAAGGACCTCTCATTTTCGGAAGCTTTTGCTGTGTTTTCACAACATTGGAGGATTCTGTCAGCAATTTAGAATCATTTTGGCATATTACAAGGGCACATACTGTACTTCATTAACAGGGACACTGTGAAGTTATGAAACATTTTAGGGAAAACTGCAGGATATTTAGAGTCATTTCTTCCTGAAAATATTCAAAGCCCTTTGGGGAAAATGTAAGCAGATGGTGTGCAAAGCATTCATTGTTTCTTTATGTAGCAATAAACAAATACTTTAAATTAAGAAATAACCAAATTTTAGGAAATCTCATCCCAATTATACACCAAAACAAAAGACCCTCAAAATCCATCGTACCTTTAGATCCTCAGTGTTTTCTTTCAACCTTTTCCATTTCTAAGACCATACTGCTGGGAATCCTACTGGCTTGAAGAGAAAGCTCAGGTACAGGTGCTCAGGTGGGTAATCACCCAGGAAGACATTTAAGCAAACAGAGTCGTGACAATTAATAGAGGCAGCAAACCTGTCCCTGTAACTTACAGGGGCAAAGGCAGATGAGGGCAATTGTGCTCCTGGTGCTCCAATGACTAGCCCTAGTCCTGTTTACGATGACTGCATTTTATTTGCTGTTTTGTATGGCCTTCTAAATTATCGCTGCTGCATGCCTCAGTTTACCTGCTTATAAAATGCATTCTTTAAAAACACATCCAAAGTTACTTGGTTCAAAGGCCATAGTGTTTCTAATAACAAACACCAATTAACCTCAATGACCATGGTATCATCCTGATAGGCCTGAAGAGCTACCACAGTTATTATTTACTGACTGGACTGTTTTCTGTCTAGTGAAGGCATGCAACATCTTACTAAATTTGAAGATCATGGCACGACAACTTTGTATCTGTGTATTGCCAGGCACTGCTATCATGCCTAGTAAGGCAATCAGAGCACGACAAAGAAAAGGATCCTTTTTCAGAATGAATTAAAAAAAACCCTAGCAAACAAGCAAAGGTACATTTGAAAATGTTTTGTGTAATGAATCTTGTTATTCTGTCAGTAAAGTGTCTTTTTTCACAGCAGCAAAAGTGATACTGACATCTAATAAAACTGTGCTAAAACTAAAAAACTCATGGTGCTAAATGTTCCTCTGAATGACTGTGATGTGAGTTTGATGCAATCCCATTAACTTCAATAACACTGATTTAATGAGTTAATCTATATTTACACCAGTGTATCTGAGAGCACAGCTCAGTCCACAACACAACAAAGCTCTGGTTCACAATACACTGGTACAGGTGTTGAGTGGGAATATCCCACTCTGTGCCTGTGGAAACAGCACAGGCAACGGCCTGAGTTCTGGTGCAGGGAAGAAGCAAGAGGAAAGCCTGCCTGGCAGTGACAGCCCTGGATTGGGATGTTGGAGGTGGACTTTGCCTCATGCTTTCTTCAGAAATATGTTCTCTGTCTCTACCTCACTTCTCCATGTGTTAATAACACTAGCTGTTCCTTTCTCTCATTCTGTTTATATCTGGGGCTAGGTTTTGGGACCCAGTCTTGATCAATAGTGTTTCACAAGACAGAGAAAGGTGTGTAGATCCTGTGCTGTAGCAGGATAGCCTAATGAGAGAAGGGATGCAATCTGTTTGCTGGATGGAAAACTCAGGGTCTATCACAGTACCCAGCACAAGAGACTTGAACTCACCGGAGATACTCAGTGCCACATGAACATGAATAATAAATTGTCAGAGCAGAAGGTTAAAGGAGAAGAGAGAAACAGAGGGATTCTGAGCAGAAGTGAAAGTAAGCAAATCAGATATTGAAATGCAAGTACAGCAGAACTGGCGTCTTCAGCTGCTCAGGTTAGGACCCTGCACTGAGCGGTTACCTAGCTATGAATATGCATGCCAACCAAGTGATGAGGAATGATGTATGATGTAAGGAATGCTAAAGAGTACACTTAGTTCTCCCTTGAAGGGAAGAAGGTTATAGTATTCAGGAGCTTAACAAAAACCCAGCAAGACCCTGAAGTCAACCTGAAACTCACTCAGCAAATAAAAATTCACAAATCGGACACCTCTAGAGATCATCTTGTCCTACTCCCTGCTCAGAGAAGGATCAAGATTGCCCAAAGCCATGTCCAGTTAGGTTTTGAATTTGTCCAAGGATAGAGAATACACAGCCTCTGGTCAACATGCTCCAGTGCTCAAACAACTTCACAGTAAAATAGTGTTATCTTCTGTTTAAATGGAATTTTCTGCACTTCAGTTTGTGCTTAAATATGTGTTAAGTAAATAACTAAGTAAATAATTGAATGAGGCATGACAGTCTTGCAAATTTTGGAAAATTAAGTGAGCAGCATGCATCTGAATAGGCTAATGTATGTGGATATTGAAAAGCAGGAGCCTGGTATGCAGACTAACAGTAATTGGTTTTCTTCATTTTCTCTTTCTTGTACAGTTTCAACTCGCTAACTCCCGTATGAGTTGGTGAGCTATTATGTAGAGGCTGACTATTAGATATAAAGCTTTACAAGCTCATTGCTGATAATGTCAGTGTCATGAAGAAAATTCAGGCCAGTTACAATATGTGGTACAAAGCTATCTAAAATTGTAAGTGTGGGCGTTTCAAGCGTGGGTCTTACCTCATTTGAAATTGAAATATGTTTGCAGTGCTTGAATGTGGGAAGATTAATTAGCACCTCTGTTTCAAAATAAGAAGGAGTAGGAACCCATCACAAGCAAAAGGGGAAGTGACACTGTCGACAGCTAGGAAGAAAGGGTTTTTCAGCTGGAAAATAATGCAGAAGAGAAACAAATGCATCCGTTTCTCCAATCTGAAGGCAAGGAAAATGGTATTTGATAATGACTGAGTTTTTCAAAACAATCCTATGGCCACATTTTTCTTAATTGCCAAGTAGCAGCAAGCTAAGATATTGAGTTCATTCTCAGGAGTCTACTGATTGAATCATATTTGAAGCTATCTGCTTTCCCAGATTCCAGACCTCAATTCCTCCAAGCAGGTGAAATGAATGAAGTTAGAAGGTAAACAAACAAACAAGTCCCCATGCATATTATGGCACAATTTACTCTGATATATTCCAGTGAAAGACTGGGGTGCATTAAGCAGTCCTAGGTATCACTTGAAAGTAGCTCTCTGTTGTGGTTTAGGAAATAGAAGCTGCCATTTCCCTATTTCATCTTTTTCCTATGATCCTTTACTTGTTGGGAACAGTTGCCTTTGATATCTCATATAGAATCACTCACAGATGTTTCTTTTATTCTTTATAAAAGCTGTCTCAAGACACTGATAGTTGGTACCCACTTCATTTACTATCAAAGGCTCTTAATATAATTTACTAAAATGACATTGAAAAGCAGCCTTCTCTTAGTGGGATGACTTTGTTAATGGTGTTTGGAGATAGCAAGGTAGATACCTATATCATGTCTTAAAGAACAAGATGAAAGAGACATATTCAAGCCCTCAAAACCCCTGCTATCCCACAAGTGATTCTCTGTCTTGCTTCAGGTAGCTCAGTAACACTGAAGTGTTGTATTTAGATCAATATCTGCCCTGGTTAACCCAGAATGACAAGATAAAATATTCCAAACTATAATTTATCACCGGAAGTGAACAGTTTGTGTTAAAAAAAATAAAATAATTGGAATTGTGATTGCTCAAGAAGTAAAGAGATTCTTGTTGCAAGATTTTTCCACACAGGAACATATGTATAAGCACACTTCCCCATTTCCTTCTCCCTCCTAGCTGGATTCCTACCTTCTCCTTTCTATGAATCTGCAGGAAAAGTGCCCCAAAGTGCCCATTTTACATGTGCACCCTAACAGTAGGAAAGTCTGCCTTTGAAAAAGCTTTCCCCTACAACCAAATTCCTTTTTAAAGGATGTTCATGTAAACCTTAGCAATATTTGCTACATAAATGAACTCTGAATTTTGCATAGGATATGAAAAATCTGGAGTCTTAAATTATTTTGCATCAAGTATTTCATATTTCGCTTTAATCTGTTGAGAAGAAAAGTTTGTGAAATGGCATATTGTGTATATACTGTGCACAAAGCCTCCCTGAATTCAGTCATGATTTTTTCAACTAATATAAGCCCTACAGGGGCAATTTAGCTTAGTCAAAGTCAAGCTGCCTTCTATCAGATTCTCACATCTTCAACAACCATAATAATTCCTGAAACTGAAGATGTTTTGTAGTATCTTGATAGCGCTGATGTTGAACAAAGCAAATAAAGTCAGTTTGATTCTCCTAAATTCAGATTAATCTGCAAAGCACAAAGTAATGAAAACATTATTTTGACTATCAAACTAAGCAGATATGACAGCAGTTGTCAGGGGAAAGCATGTGTCATGCACATACATAAACTTACCGCAGCATCAAGCTGTAATGTTTCATACCAGCTCTGTTTTATTCGCAGGAGTGCCTTTCTTCAAGATTGCTTTGGGTAGAGGGAGGGGTGGAAGAAATCAAGAACTAAAAGGCTTGAATTGCTTAGAAAGAAGAAATACTGAAATGGGAGCTCAGGAAGATAAATGGCGAAAAGTGGCCCTAAGATGAGTTCCCTTAGTGAAAGTTACCAGTCTGCCATGAAGGGCTGTCCGATAAAAGTTGTATGCACTGAAAGTCAGTTATCCACAGGACAAAATTTAAGTATACCTATATAGCTTTGTCTAAGATTTAGCTGGAAGGCAGCATCTATCCGAAAACTGGTACCTAGCAGAGTCTGTGGAACAATCAGCTCAAGTTCCCAAATTCCTTGTGGGCTCCTGCCAATACGTTTTGCAATGACCAAGTAAATACTTAAGTTTCACAGGTCTGGGCACTAAAAAGGCCTATCAAAAGAAACTATCAAACCTAGTTTCTATGAACATAAAATCCTATATGGCTTGAGGTGAGATCTGAGCTTAGGGTGTCAATATCTGTCAGACCAGGGAGAGGTGTATAACTACCACACAAGAACATTGCATTTCACCAGACTCAGGCACAGGCTGGCAGGTAGGATTGTACTGGTGCTGAGTAATGTTCTTAATCAAGATGAACTGGAAAAAAACACCAACAAGACAGAGAGAGAGAGAAAAAGGAGGTAATACATCTGGTATTCAAGATATTAAATTAGGTCGTACAATTTTTCATCCAATCCTTTTTATTTTACAGAAATCTAAAGAAATTATTAAGATGAGAAACCTGGCAAGATTCTGAGCAGCAGAATGAATGTCATGCTATGCAGAAAGACAGAAGACTAAATAGCCTCATTTTTGGAGGATTATGATCACAAGCTGTGATTCTGTGTTTGATTTCTTATTTTGGTGGGCTCTTAAATTATTGTAAGGCCTTTTTGTTTATGTTTGGTTTTGTTCTTGTTTTTTTTTTTTCTTTGTGGGAGAATGGCAATTGTGTGTATGTGAGAAAGGGAAAGAGAAATTCTGTAAATACATATGTAATATCTCTCTATGTATAGCTTATACAGTATCTGTATCAGCACAGAATAAATATTTTTAAATGGTCTAAATGTTTTGAGTCATTATCTTTTTTTTTGAAAAAAAAAAGGACCTTCTAAAAAGCTGATAACTTACTTTGTAGCCCATAACAAATATTACAGTGGTATAATGGCTGAATTTGTGAATGTAAGTGGAGATGATTTTTTAAACATTTGTTACATACCACATAGAAGGAATGTAAAGCAAACCTTATAGTTCATCTCAGAAAACATAATTAGTCTCCTTTAATGTGTTAAAGTATTGCAGCACTACCCCAGACAGGGTCACACAGGACTTGTTCATTCAAATGGAGCCTATTGCACTGCTGAGATTTCCTCTGTCTATGAGGAAGAGGAAGAAGCATTTCTGCTGCCAAGATTATTTGGCTTTTCTGCTGGGTAGCTTTATCTCCTGACAAGGGGCCTGTAAAATCTGAAATATCAGTGATTGCCATCAGGTACTAGAAATTATTTAGAGCAGAGAAAGATGTGAAGTGTCAAAAGCAAGTAATGCTGCAGTCACCAACATAAATAGCAGTCGATACACTTCCTCACCCATATTTTTGTTCTCAGTCAAGGCTATACATTCATTGTCTTATCTGTCTTAGTGGGGGTAAGTTTGCAATTGCATTACAGAGGTGAAAAAGTATCCTTCTAATTAGCTTTTTATTTAAGTTAATGAATTGTTTATGGGATGCTGGTTGGAAGAAAAAGGGACAAAGCATTTTTTTTAACTATAGGCAGGCAGAAAATACTAGCACTCTTCTCCACCTAGCTGTTCCCAAAGAAAGCGCACTGAGTGAGGAGAAGGCACACGCTAACAGTTTGCTAATCAAGTATCAAAGATACTGAGTTGCGAGGTTATAAAGGAAGAGACATCAAATTTGCTTTTTTGAGCAATTCTAGTTCAAAATGATGTTACATATTCCAGTCAAAAAGGACAGAAAACCTTGGGGAAAAAAGAAAAATAATGTATGGAAATGAAACAAAAATTTATAAATTTGGAGACCATGGGCATATAAGATCACACAGGAGTGAAATTCTGGCACTATGTAAGCCATGGAGGCTTACCTCAATTTTCAGTGGTCCCAGGACTTTGTCTGGCATATTAATGACAGCTGAACTGTAAAAAAAATATGGAAGTAACACATTGCTTAGTGACAAACTGTAATCCAAACTAGAGTCCCTTTTTTCCCTGCAGATAAAAATTAAGGTTTGCCATATAAAAGAAACACCACCAGAACTATTATTGTTGTTTTGAAGACACTGACTTTGCAGGCATATCTGTACATTCGAAGAATATTCACTGGAAGATAGTTGATAAGCCACTGGCTGCAGAACATCATTGGAGATAACAACGGTCCTTGAAAATGCACAGTAAAAACTTGATTTTGCAAATACTTCATCCCATGGACTAAGGGACCTGCCACTGTTCCAGCATCACACATTGCAGGGATCAACTCATACGCAGCCCCACTCGTATGCAGCCCCATCCTTTTGGAGGCAAGATGCATAGTGGCTGTTCGTGACTTTAACCCAACAGCTGCTATTTCTGAAAATGCTCCTAGAGGGATGTCTTTTGAAGGTTTGGAAAACAGGACAGAATTAAAATCTGACTGGAGAAACAATTCACTGCCAAATAACAGAGTGCCTGGAGCAATTCAAATAAAACTTCTTTCAGATGTCACTTACATTGTTGCAGACTCCCATAAAGATAAAGACTGACCTATTTTTCTTTTGTTTCAAAACTTGTTCCCTTTGACATTTTGTTGCTGTTGTAATTGCTGCCTCTCTCTCGTTCCTTCCCCGCTCTGGCATTCATTATTGTGGCGTGCGTGTGATGTGCTTTCACCTCCTCGTTTCCTCCGCCCGAGAGGAGTGTGGCGCAGCCTGCCAGGAGTCTGAAATGGCCAGGAGCATTACAGTGCTCCTGCTTTGCTGGAGACGACAGGGTGTATGGATTAAGACAGATGCAAGCTTTCCTTTACCCAGGGGCAACCACCGCCTCCGTCAACGAAACAAGGCAAAGGGTTTTTCTCTGCACACTTACCTCCATGCTTGGCTTGAACACCTTGAAATTGGAAGGCTGTTTCATGGCTCAGCAAGCCGTGGACATGTTAGTT
Organism: Himantopus leucocephalus; assembly: GCA_003993805.1. Lineage (NCBI taxonomy): Eukaryota > Metazoa > Chordata > Aves > Charadriiformes > Recurvirostridae > Himantopus > Himantopus leucocephalus. Next base: position 3,215,984 of record RSEF01000001.1, on the reverse strand, counting down.
TGAGGCACACCATACACACAGCTCTCTGTGTGTCACCGTGTGTGATGCTGCTACAGCTACATGAAATATTTAGACAAGACATACCTGCATTCAGAGAGTAGACTGGTGATGGAAAAGCAGCTTGCTGACAGCACCTCTCTGGATTAATTCGAAACACTTGCATAGCTTTTCTCTTTTCTCCAAGAGGCTACCACTCTCTCCTGTTCCTCAGTCTTTTCCCTGTTGCATCTGTGCAGTAACAAGGCATACTACCACATTTGAAAATTTTTTCAGACATGCAGTAATATATATATATATTTAGAAAAAATATTTTAAGCCTTGCTTAAAAGTATTGCTTAGTTAGCTAAACAATAGGAAACAGACAAGATGGAGGAAATGGGGTTTTGAAGAAAATACATTTTCCTCTTGAGTGTATCTATGGTTGCATAGCAGTACTTACTGGCTCCATAAATAATGACTTTGTATAAACTTAGTGGTGGGAAAAGGTCGTACTTGGTGACGTTGAGGAAAGTAGCAGGAAACTCAGCTTTTCAGAAGGATTCTTTTTGTTATCTTGGTTTACTGCAATGCATACTCTTAAGTGACAATGAATCATATATATTACTCCTCACTGTTGGTAGGAAATTGTTGGCACAAAGGTGCATTTATATGACATTTTTGTCTGGCTTGGCACAAGAGGAAAGGGTTGCTTTGTGCATAAAACCTTAGAAGGGAGTTCTTTCCACTTTCTTTCCCACTCTTTTCTTGCTGTTGTGACACAAGAGAGGTTTGGTGCTCTTTTCTTGAATAAGATGCTGGCGTGGTGGGCAGGTTTCTCCCGTATTGAAGAGGCCACTGTCATTGCACCTGATCCCAGGACAGTCTTTTCCTCTCCTAGCAGGAAGGTTTGGTTTGGTGTGGGGAATTCCCAATCAGGAGAGGGCCGGGGACATGGAGAGTTGGCACTTTCCCTTTGCCAGCTACCCAGCTTCATATACATGCCTGCATCGTTGTATAGGGAAGCCCAGATTTGACATAAGCCCAGCCTGGAGAGGGATCTCCTCTCTCTTTCCCAGCCTGGAGAGGCATCTCCTCTCTTTTCCCCTGCCTTTCAGAAGGCTGTTCCCTACAACATGGTGACCCCTGGGGAAGGGGAAAAGGGAGATCAGCAATTCCACCTCTCTAGAAGGATGTGTTCTGCACCCTTGGTACTCTTATGGAAGCTCACATTATCTGGGATAGTTCACTATGTGCTGCAGAAGACATGTACAGGCACCACTGTCCCCTAATTTGCTCTGCCCAGACCATTATAGTGCAAACAATTCACAACAGAATCACAGAGAGGGACCAGGCTCACTGTATCTGCATCACCATGGCAATGGCTGTACTAGTAGAAATGAAGAAAAGTTACCATACAGACATCCAAAAAGGATAAAAAAACATCCTTCTCAAATATGTCTTTACTACCTTCACTGTCCCATTGCGGCCTCTGTGATGATAAATTTTCCTGCCAGAAAGAGGAGCAGAGTCTCCATAAACCCCATTTGAGTACATTCCTTATACGTGGGAAGCTAAAATATTCAAATACAACCCTCCTTAGTACGTGATTTCCAACCCAAAAACATCCATTTGTACCTCTGAAAACCTCCACCTGAATATATCTCTGACTCACACATGAGTCAGTGTGCAGTTCCATGTCCAGGGATCTGTCAAAATGGGTTTTGCCTTTCGTTAAGTATTATCTCATTACCATGGAGAATAATGTAATAGTGAGACTAATTTTATACACATGAGAAAGTAGCAAATATTCACATGCCAAATCCAAATAGAGGTAAAATAATTAAAGAAGTATGTAACAGGGGAAGCGGACAATTAAACTTTGACTAGAACAAGTTGTCCTTTACTGACAGTTCTTCATCTGAGAAGGAAACAAATTCAATACTAAGATTCCATCCCTGCTCCTAAAAATATGCTCAACCCTTTTTACACAGCAGCTATGTTTTCTAGTTGCAACTGAAAGTATATGTGTAAAAACCATCAACAAAATATTTCATAAGGCTGGAGGCATCTTCTTATGTTGTCCAGTGAAAGCACAAGTAAGACGCTTTCTCTTGGAGTCCTATCCATGGCAAAAACTTCAAATTCAACCTTCCAGTGGACTATAATTGTCTAACACCTAATTTGAGAGTAATATACTTGATAGAAATTTGGGGTATCTCACAGTGACAAGGAAAGCTACTGATCACTACTGCGAGGCTGAAAATGTTGGTGCCTTTATTTTCACCTATAGCAAAACAGTACCAATACAAGGATTCAAAGAATAGTGAAGAACTACTGGAACATATTATTTATAATGCAAGATTTCACAATCATTAACAAAGCAAATGTTTAAATTTGGTTACAGAGAACCCTCCACCTTAAAAGGAGAACACTTGCTTAAGTGATTTGCTGAGCCATGAACATAGTGGCAAAATAGGACTCTGCCATGAAAAGCTGAAAATATGGATGGATAGTATACAAGGTTCAGTGGAGGAGTAAAAATAATAAGAACCTATTATGATCCTTGAAAGCACAGTTTACAGCATATGTAATATCTTTTTTTCTAATGTCCTTTGTGGAAGACAGCACATTTGAGTATGTTAAATTGTAATAATTTAGGCCAGAGCCAAGTTTCTCCAGTGTTGTTCATGTTTGGAAAACAAAACAAAATAAAATAAAATAAAACAAAAAAACCCCACTTGCAACTCATTCTGTTGAGAGCTCACCACAAACTTGAAAAGCAACAGCGAAAGGGCGAAAAAATGATGTCTTCTGCATGAGCCCCAGGTCAGCTAGAAGCACTCCTGAGAAATTTGTATTAGACCATAAAAAAACCAAAAGACCCTGAACTCCAATGTCAGAAGATTCAATGAACCAGACACATTAAGATATTTTTTAATGGTATGGACTGAAGACACCTGAATGACTGCACAGATTTCTGCAAGGCAAAACGGCCATCATGAATTAAAATGCACCACAGTGCGAAAGAGAGAATGTCAATATTTGCTGATGTAGAAGGATATACCTGGCAGTAGTTTGCTCAGTCACCCAGATTACTAAACTGTGTGTTAAAACACTTTTTTGAGATTTGGTTACCTGCTTGCCCCACAGGGAGGAAGAGCTTTACTAGACAAAGGTAGGCTTCGGATATCTGCAAGTACATCAGAAGATGGCATTCAGCCGGAGCTTTGTAGTTCACCAGAGCCACTTGTCACTGTCACTGCTCCACTTAAAAAGAGATTTTCAACACAGTCCCAGGAATCCAAACACTAAATTTCCTTTGAAATTCTGGGGCTATACTGTTTTGAAAACCTCGTTCTAAAAGCTTAAGTAGCAATGAGCATTAAACACTTTGCCTAATCTAAGGCTTGGACAATGCTAAGGACTTCTCCATAATGCTGGCATCATCTGCATGAACATGGAACATTTAGGAGAGAAAAATCTCCCCAGTTTACCAAATTGCCAATGTTGGTGAAACATGTGTTGATCCTGGGATTGAAATCAAACTTCAAAGGCATGAAACTAGCCCCAAAGTTGTTAAATAGTATGTCAAGTTGATTCCTCTTACAACTCAGACAGAATTATACTGTACAGAACACCTCCAGCTACTGTATCTAGCCTAAATGTGATGAATCCCAGTGCTCCTGTTTCTCTTCCACTCTCCAGAAACTATTTCATGTTCTGATTGACCACAGTTACACATTTTGTCTGGTTTTCATCCTCCATTCTTCTTTCACTGGATTTTACCCCATTACTTCTTATTATTGCTCCCTAAACTGCTCTAAACAATTCTTCCACCTATTTTGCCATGTAGAAAAAGAATTTTACTGTTCAAACATTAAACATTTTGTTTAAATATTAAACAGTGCTGTTTTTCTCTTGACTGTTAAGCCAGTTCAAAAGCAAGATTTAAATTGGTTTACAAATCTCTGACACTGAGGTCCTGTACAACTGGTGTCAGAAATCATGCCATTTTCTCTTCAGTAGCAAGCTAACTATACTATCACTTTCATGTGGGATGTTCTTTATTGTTAGGGCTAGGGTAGGGCACACTCAAATAGAAAATGATTTTGCAGTGCTGCGTTAACATGTTCAGAAGTTTTGTTCTATTTTTTTTTTTCCAATGAAAACAGCATTACATACATCTTTCTAACCATAATCAGTCACCTGATGACTTCACAGTCTTGTTATGATACAGAGATGAGATTGTGAAACATTGGAATATGAATATGAGTGGTTATTAAATTTTTCATGCCAACTGAGAGAATACTCATTGAGACAACTTCTTCACCTTTTTTAGAAACCATTAATAAACATTTAAATACACGTTAAAGACAGTGTTTTCTTTCTTAACCCTTTCATACCGCAGAAGAAATATTTAATTTGAAACTCAAATCAAAACAAGATTGCCAGAGATCAATTTTCTAATGCCCTTGAGCTCTTCATTTTGGTTGATGTGTTTATACCCAAAAGGAAGGGATGTCAGTGTGCATGCTTTTTACAACACGGTAGAAATCTTTTCACTCTTCTTGTCTAGTTCTTAGAAATTGGTTTCAAAGTCTCAAGACTTCTGCTTCTAATCAGAAGGAAAAAATCCCCTGATTTAATCTCATATGCAAGCCTTGCAGAAACTGAATCTTAATTCAAGACAGGGCTTCTGAAAGGCTTTATTCTGCTCTGGTTCAGTCCAGTGGAAACACTTGAATTGGTTTAAAATGGCATTGCAGTAGATCCCAGGTTAGCTGGCCTGATGCTAGCAGAAAAAGAGCTTGTGAATATTTTCCACATACTGAGGCCCTAATACTACCTAATCATATTTAAACTCGGATTTGTTAACTCAGAAAACTTTGAAACTGGTTGGCACTCATACATACATATTTTGATTTAAATATAGTATAAACCTAATAAATAATGCATGACTTTAAGGGTAAGTATTCTTCAGTCCAATAGTCTGGACAGTAAATTTCAAAACTACTCAATACAATTTCTGCAGAAATAATGGGAACCATACAAATAGCCACACAATTATCTCCTGTTATTTTGTTAATTATTTGAAAAGTTCTGGAGCATTGGTTTGACTGGGAAATACTAGCTTCAGGGACTATGCTGCCAGTGGCAGGTATTATGGATACTTGCTTTATTATTTAGACTCCTAAATGTTATCACAATACAAATAAAACTACTAAAAAACCACCAAAAGTTAAGGTTTTTTTGGTTTTGAGTTTTGCTATTTTATTCAGATGATTCAACAGCTCAGCACAAATCTTCTGATTTGAAGCCTGGATAAATCAAGAGATAGTAAACATTATTCTTTCAGTTGGTAATCCCAGTCTGGCCAAGGTCAGTAATGAAAGAAAGCCATAAATAAATGGCAAGCTCCAGTACACCAGAATGTGTTATATAATTTCATTTAGATTATTACAAATGTCATCAGTTCTGTATTTTGGCAGGCAGATGAGAAAGACTAGAGCCCTACGAATAATGGATTTTTTGGGTATTTTAGCTGAACCAAAAATTCAAACAAAAAAAATTGATTTGTGTCAATACAAAATATTTTGTTGACTCAAGACAAAATGTTTTGTTCCATTTCAGGCCAAATGAAATGTTTCATTTGACAAGACAGGAAACAATGATTTTCATTTTCAAGTTACTGTGCTAGATCACGTCTCTGAAAGCCCCCATCATGTAGAAACAAAAGTCAAAATACAGCATTTTTATTTTTTTTTTAAAAAAAGTGTCTTTAAAACAAGGTCAGCATGCCAGGATGACTATTTGATGGGCACCCACACATGTCCCTGCTTATCCCTCCCCCTGGACTGCTATCAAACCCCCAGCATGGAGGTGCCTGGTGCCTGGGGCTGCCCCTGGTGTCCCCCCACCTGCCCTGCTCCCTGTATGGGGCAGTGGAATGGTTCTGGCTGCCAGCTCCTGCCCTGCCACTCCAGGGGGAGACCCCGACAATCCTGAAACCCACCATCCCCTGGCCCCTGCGATGCCCTGGCACTGACGTTTTCTAATTCTCCTCTGTCACACATTTGTGTTTTGGAAAAATACCTTGTTGATTTCCCCATGAGTACAGGGACTGCTGCTTCCTTTTGAAGCAACTTTCGTGATTTGTATTTGATAAGACAATAATAACAAACCAGCATGCTCAGGCCTAGAAAAGATGGAGCTCAGGGTTATATTCTCAGTGAGTCATTAACTCAAAACACTCAAGTTTTCCACTTTGTAAAGTGTAGATAATCCTCATCTCCATATCCACCCCACCCAATGTTTTTTCTAGAGCTTTATTAAATAATTGCAGAGTGCATGAGCTCCTTGTCTAAAAGTTGGAAAGAGTGATCAGCAATACCAGCGATCCAGAGGTACATTTTTACTTCAGACAGAACAGAGTGGTACGAAAAAGCCCCTCAGACATACCATATGTGAATTTGATCTTTTCTCTGAGCACCCTGCTAATTACTTGGTGACTCCCTTTCCCTGGGGATGACTCTTCTCTTTCCTGCATGTTTTTCTTCTGTATACTGTTTTCAAAATGCCAACAGTAGAAAGCCATGCTCAGTTCCCTGCTGGCCCCTTGTCTTACATTGTCACCACCAGGGCCCTCGGTCCACTACAGTGACATCCAGTTCACCACAAAGTCATCCTCATATTTTGAGTTTCTGTTTTTATCTAGCCCTTGAACCTACAGCTAAGGTCTGGTGGTGGACACTGAAACACCGTGCAGGCCATTCAGAGACCCCAGCAGTGCATCTCTGCTCCTCACTAGTGGAGAAGACGAAAGGGTGACTCCTAAGCTAATTCAAACAGGCTATGATTTTCAAAGACTTACCAGAACAATTGCATTTATCCCGGTGGTGAGGTTGACAGAGCACAGGTGTTGGTATAAAAGAGGAAGTCTATGGGGCTTTTCCTTGGCCAGACTGAAAATCTGGACCTTGACCTCAGATTAAATTAAAAAAAAAGGGGGGGGACGACGGACGTATTTATGAGTTTCAAAAGTGGATTTCAACACATTCCACAGAGAACCCAAAGAAAAGATGGAAGAAAAGGTGATGCCTCCAGGAAACCACATCCAAAGCCAGCTGAAACCAGGAATGAAATGTCCCTTTCCTTTCAGTATCAGGAATCATGTAAAAAAAAAAAATGGTAGACAAGGGCAATCTTCACTGGGTCTCACATGCTTTACAGAGTCCTTTGACAACTAATGTGTAGAAATGTATACAGAGGCTTATTATTTTATTACTCAAAAGCACACAGTTCTCTACAGTACTTCCCTTAACAAAGAAGCTATTACAAATTAGACATTTCCTACTTTTGTAGGAAGATTATTTTCAAAATAAGCCCCAAAGTGTAACTTGTCTCTTATGTAATATTCACATTATTTGTTGGTCTTTGTATGGTCCACAGTTTAACAATATCATTACCGCAAATCCTGCAATGGTCCGAGATGCTTCTTTAACTTTTGGGCATGATAATTCCTTTTGGAATAAGCCTGTCTTTACTTGACAAAAATGAGGGAGACAAATTTATGCATTTGATCCTTCACTCAGAGAGGTGCAGCCAGAGATCAAATGCTGGAATATGATTCTACCTTTATTTATTTAATTGGTATTGCCAAGAGTCCATTGCCTCTCTTTGGTTAATATGTACTAAAAAGTAGGTTTGACACTCTTATTTTATATTTTTGTACTTACCTGGGGTAAACATTTCTTTGTTCTCTTGAGTAGAAGTACAGCATTTCCTTTGTTGGAACCACATATGCACATTGGGAAGAATTTGTTAGGACGGATTGGGAAAGATTTATTAGCTGAACATTTTAGAGTCAAACAGCAGTCCCAAATCAGTAGGTAAAAGATTTTTTTTATTGAATTCCCTACACTCATATTCTCGTTGTTCTTATGGTCTTTTCACCTTTGTCTGTTTGATTTTAGCAGCAAATGGATAGGATCTCAAACACTTCAGCCTGATGCTGGATACCTGTAGGGAACTAGAGTACATTAATTGAACAAAAAAAAAAAAAGAAAAAAAGAAAATCATAGAATCATTTTTGTTGGAAGAGACCTTTAAGATCACCAAGTCCAACCATTAACCTTGCACTGCCAAATAACCCCTAAACTATGACCCTCAGCACTACATTTACACACCTTTTAGATTACATATGAAGATATATGGTACGTATACACATATGATATGATAACAGACACACACTTTATTACAGATCAATTAAACTCCCAAACAGTATTTTTACAAAAAACTTTTATATCATTCATTGTAGAGATAAGACACACCAGACTTAGGAAACCTTTTATAGATACCTGACACCACCTGAGTTCACCAGGTATAGCTGTGCTGTCAACCACCATCAGCTGATGTGAGCTCAGGTCATTGCCATGGCAGCGTCAGGTGACTTTGAGGAAAGGTAAGGCAGACCTGAAGAGCAGAAAAAATTAAACTATTGGGGTAACAGATGACAGCTCTGAAAATCATCAGTTTTCTGCTCCTTTTATCAGTCAATTGTTAAAAAGACACAAGACTTTCTGTTATAATAAACTTAACATGCCTTCACAGAAAACAGCCATAGTCAATACTCTATTTTTTAAATGTTAGCAGACATTGGCATTGGAAAATGAATGATCAATTGGTGAATAAAACCAAAATAAAACAAAAAATAGTTTCCAAATTAATATTTACAAAGTGACAGAGATCTATAAGTATGGGAATTCAGCTTTTGTTTTCTAATTCATCTATTGACAGAACTTTCATGTTTGAAAGTAAAGGCAGAATCCTCTTTATTAAATTATTTAAAAGTGCTAATGCACAGAACTTACGTCACAATTTTCAAATTTGCTGACTTTACAGTATGTAATTAACTCTGGACACTCATTTTTGGTAAATAAGTATGTATTTCTATTGTGCTGTTCATTACAGAGTGGCAACGGAAAGACTGGAGCCCTCAAAGACAAGGAGGGACTGACTGTACTGCTCATTAGGTCTTTGTATAGGGCATATAGCCATGCAAGTGTTGAGGGCTCCTAAATCTGCACACACCTTCTAGTTCTTAAATGAAACTCAGTTTCAGTTATGCTATAATATACTAACATATGCCTCTTTCCATTTTCCACCAAAGTCCTTTGTAAGGTGAATGATTCAGTATACATAAAAACAGGCAGAACTTTTCCTTGGTGGAGTTAGATGAACATTGTAGATCTTGTTCAACTGAATATATTCTATTCTATTCTATGCTATGCTATTCTATGCTATTCTATGCTATGCTATGCTATGCTATGCTAAGCTATGCTATGCTATTCCATAAATAATATGCACAAATGGTGTAAGAATCTTGTTGTCACTGAGTCTTCCACAGGATATCACATGCAACGTGACAACATGTTTTCTAGGGAGACCCCCTCTTTTCTCAAGTCCTCATACACATCTAGTTGCTTTGCTCCTTCTGTCTTGGCCACAAGTAGATGGAAATTAGAATCACATAGCCTATCAGCCACATGTTATCATAGAATTATTGCCATTTTTAACAGGCAACACAGATTTTGTCAGTTCTGCTTGACTTCATTGATCATCCTTGTAATTAACTCCTCCATATTCTTTGGCAAACAGACAATCTGCAGGGTGAGGGAGGGGTTACTAGAAAATAAAAACAGGGGAAGACCTGAAAATTAGTCATTTCACATAACCACTGATAAAGCTCAGATGAAGATAATCAAGGCAATTACTGGACTGTGGGTAACTGGTTTCCCCTAGAGCTTTATTTGACCTCCAACAAGATCTGAGATCAGATGCAAAATTCTAATGTATTTATTGCTGAATAAGGCAGCTGCCTCTTCATCAGAACTACTGTCTTATATAGCATATATCTGATTTTTTTTTCAACTGGTTGACTGCTTTCTTTTTTTTTTTAAATTACAGTCTCTGATGTATGTGTATGACTTAGTGTTCCACCAAAGCCCCCCGTAGCTTCTGTCATTTACACTGTCTGCTGCTGGGTAGGATGCATGCTCTTGTCACATGGACCATGCCCTTTTATTATCCCTTACCACAACAGGGTGGATAAAAGCAGCAGTCTCCATCCGATGTCATTCTTGTTTACGGCTTCTGACGGATGCAACCAGCAGTGAAATGTTGCAGCGTTAGCCATGCCCGGGTCACGGCCACCCGTGTTACAGTGTGACGTGCTCACATTCAGAAGTGAGACCACAACCTAGAGTTTTCACCTTTCTCACATTTGAAAGGAGCCTAAAGCAAATCTCAAAGACAGAGACATTGAAGGCTGTATCTGCTGCAAGTGGGCAGACTAGGCGTAAAGCCAGATACGTATTTCAAAGAAATTAAACAGGTGCAGCTGAACTCTTCTTGTTTCAGACCAGAGGATAGGCCTAAAAAGACTTCCTTGACTAGTGTTATGTTGTACTTTGCACTTGGATGCTTCAGTGTTGTATATCTTGTCTTGTCTCAGTTTTTATTATTAAGTTCCTCCCCAAGGGGCCAAGGAACTAGTGAGATCTTTTTTTTATGCATATGTTGGTTTTCGCAATAAAACAGTGGGGGGTGAAAGTCTGACTCCACTGAAAGTGATGGCAGTCTTCCAGCTGTTTGCTGCATAGCCAGGTTTAAAGAGTGGTACCCAGCCTCACGGGGTGGTCCCTGAGCAAAGTCACACACAGACAAGTGGGAAACAACTTTGACAGGGTAACTGCCAGAGGAGTACTGCATGGCCAATCTTCTCTCCTACCAATCTATTGTGAACCTTTCTGTCTAATAAAAGTTGAAATCAACACTGAAAGCCTAATACACGGAGCTTGCTGCGCATCACCAGATGCAGTTTCCCAAGTAACTGGAGGATATTCTGAAGGAGCTATCAAGGATTTGCCTAAGTTTTCTGCTACTGTTGTCTCTGATTCTTGTAAAAATACACTTTATAGCTTGAAAATTACTCTGCACAGATTACTTTCCAAAATGATAGCTGTAAATACGCAGTATCTGTGATGCAAGTGTGCAGCAAAAAATAATACTGACTCCAGGTCTGGACCCATGCACTTGAACGATAGAAGCAGTCAGCACGTCTAGAAAACGTTTTCTTTTTTGCATGCCTACAGCTAGAATTACTATGTGGTGACATCACTTTTTGTATACAATTTTCCCACTGAAACAAATTCAGCCCCTGGAAAAGTGAGTACAATTCAGTTGCTCTATGGTTGCAGTTGTGCACATGCACAACAGCAATTAGGCCTTTCGCCTTCCCTTAACTAATTCTTCAACATATGCAAATTCTTTCCAGTTCCAGTGGTACTGGAACACTGACATTTAAGAAAGAGAAGAACAAATGCATTCATCCATTACCAATAAGACATTCAATTTTATGTCTTTTACAATCAAAAGGGGACTAATATTTCCTGTAAAGCTACTTGTCATTTGGCAGCAGTGCAAAAAATCTAGCGAAATGCTAGTGTATGCACCTCCTATACCAGCCAACAAGGTATGCTGCAAAACGAACGAGCAAGCTTTGGTATCAAACAAAGTACTTTAAGTATTAAATTGAAGTTGAAATGGAAGGGAATGAGATCAATTTACAAGAAAGCACATTAAATTTAAACCTGTCAAATAGAAGACTATGAAAAATCTCTATTCTCCCAAAGCAAAGAACTAAATTCCAAAATAGCCATATTGTCTTCTTCCAAAGGTTTAATGGTGGAGCATCCTCAGATAAAGAAGACACAAAGTAAACTATATGGAGATTCTTCACTAGCTAATAGGTTGAAAGTTCAATTCTTAAACTGACTCAAATGAAATTAAGGACTGGCAAATGAAGTAAAACAAAGAGCTAGGGAATCTGAAAACAAACTGTCTGGGCTTAAATACATTTTAAAACAAATTAGATTTCCAGAAAGTTCAGCACAGATCAAGAAAAAAACAATCAGTGGGGAAGTGCAAAGACAAAACTGCATAGCTGAGGGTTGATTTGCTCCTCCTTTCCCAGACTGAACTCCAGCATGACTGTGCTTAGAATGGAGAGTGCTGGCCCAGAAATCTGTCCTGGAAATGAAACAGAGGGACTCAGTAAAGATTTCTGAACATGCTGTCCATTTACTAGGGCTGTGAGGAATAAATCCTTTTACTGCCGTCACAAACAAATAATACTTGGAGCCATGAAGAGGAAGAAGTACTCACCCAGCACAGCACCCCCGCGTGTGTGGCTGAAATTCTGTGAAAAGAGGAGTATGAGCAACTGTTAAAGCCAAAAATATCTAGTTTTTCTCTCTGAGAAAACAAACCCAAATACCTATGTCTGTGACTACTTGGTAACCCTGTAATGAGCATTAAGAAACAGGATAGAACAATAAAATTAAGACACCATTATTGGTTTGGCAGCAGTAGGCTTAGACTGGCTAGGATGGAGGAAAAAAATCAGGAAAATTCATAATAATTCCATTTTATGTTAAGAAGAAAAAAAAAGGAATTAATCAGAACAGAGTTCTTTAAGCAATAGTTTTCTTGAAACTTAATTTCTGATGGCAATTGCCTATTTGGATTCTCTGACATCTAATAAACTAACAATTTCCTAACCTTTTGCTCTCAGGGAGCGCTCTTTCTCCTATGTTTACTCGTTTCTGAGAAATGTGCCTGAACCTGACGTCTTTGATAACCGTTCTGTTAAAATCATCCAGTGGGGACAGACAGACGTATATACTTGCACAGACAGCACGATCACATTGGCCTCAACTCCCCACAGGCACTAAAAAAGGTCCAACCAGCCCTTTCTACAAATATCTAAAAATCACAGTCACCCAGGGCTGTAAACTAAGGTGAAAATAATAGAAGTGTATTCGTCCTACAAGGAAGAGCAACAGCTAGCTAAGAAATCACTGAAAAAGAATATTTAGTTGTTTAATTTTTGTCCATAAGCAAGATTTTGAGGGTCACAATTCCCCCCCCCCAACTCCTTGCTGGGAGGAGCTGCCAGGCCTGGCAGACAGCAGACCCACAGGGTGAGGCAACCTGCTGTGGGTAGGGGTCTGTGGGAGTATGGGTGGTCCTAATACAAAATTTTGAGCTTCATCCACAGTGAAGGTATCTGATTTGTTCCTTTTCCCCATAAACTGGCCATCTACTCTAGGGATGTATTCTCCGGGCTTAGCTGAAAACCTTATTTTGAGGTCAGTTATCTCTGAGGGAGTAAAACCTTTTGCAGTTGTCTGAGGGTGGGTATCCAGTATTTGGTTGATTTTTATCCTGGAAGCAACCACTTTCACCTTATTTTCTTCTCACTGGTCATCTGAATTATCACTGTGAGGATGATTGGGAGAACAGAGATCAAACCAGATACCTCCTCACCATTCATCGTTCTCAGTATACATAGCAGCCATCTCTTTAACAGGCTCCATTTGACAAGACCATCCTAGGTGATCCCTGTGTATGTGGGCTCTGGGTGTTATCTAGTGCTGCAGTTTTCATTCTAACAACCTGTTCTGATTTTCTAGCTGTGTATGGCATATTTTATACAACATATTATCATTTCTTTGTTTCTTCTATGGTTCTAGCATGTTAACCTTACATAATCTTACTCTTCTAGCTTCTCCACTACTGCTGCAGGCAAATTCCTAGCAGCCAGCGCAAGCCTGGCTTTTCCCTTTTCCTACTTCACCTTGTTAGGACCTTTTAATTTCTTCAGTTCCTCTGTGACATGTGATCGTACAACGTTCTTCTATCCTAGAAAATTCCTATTCAGGATTTTTCCATCACTCCTCTTTAAATCTATGTGCTAGCTTTTTTCCAGTCTTTGCTAACATTTGCAAATATTTATCCTCTCTTTTAAACAGCTTTGTCACTAGCCTTCCTTAATCACAGCAAAAATAACTCTATTAGGTACCTCTTTTTTTTTAAGCTATAATGTTAAATCATAACTCCTGTCTGATTGATGATTAAATATTTCTCAGATAACTATGTGGTGCTTAGTAACATATCAGGGTGGCCCTTGAGAGGGTTTTCCAAATCCTCAGAAAGCCTGAAGGGTTATCTATGTAGGACAGTTCAAGGGCAGCTCTGGATCTAGCCCTTTTTAAACTCCTGTGACACATCAACATAGCAATTTCTCTCTTTCCAGTCATCTAGATAAGATGCTACTGCTATTCCCCATTCTCAAATCTAGTCAGTGGTGAAGCTTGGTGCAAATTCCCAGCAGACATGCACTCCTGTACAGACATAGATGGCCACAGAACAGCATAGACAGGAGAACAGTGCCTTTGCAGGCACCCACATAAACATGAAAAGAACTCATGTAAATATGAGCAACACAAATGGCTTGACCTTGTTCTTACTCACCAGTTAATAAGGCCTGAAATTCACTAGCTGCATCTCATGGATAGTCATGCACCCACATGCTTATACACACAACCTCACATTGGTGTCTCCCATAGCTGGCTTTCAGGCACGTGGTATCTCTACTGCCTGGGTCCTGAGTTCCTGATCTCTCTGGTAGCTTGCCCCTAAATACATATTCTACCCCATAACCATCTCCCAGACCTACTGGCCAACTAGTCCAGCTCTAAGTTCACTAGTAGATCACACCCGTACATGTTCACACACATACAGAGTATAGGGAATGCACACGCAAAATAGTTCAAAAGAAAAGTTGGTAAGACAGTAAGAGCTACGGTGATCAAGTGCAGGGCTTGACTGATTGACCCTTTTTATCTCTTTTTTCTGTTTTTCCACTGTTGCTCCTCTGTGTTCCACCCTGATCCTTTGCTTCCTTTAACTTTAATCTTTCCTCCAAAAGTCCCATAATGCTCTGTACATTCGCACACTCCCCTTACGACTGAGAACAGTAAGCTTTATACAGTCCCCAAATCCCCCAAAATATCCCATAAGTTTGTTCCTTCTTATAAGACCCATACCGATAGCCAATAACAATCTTTTTTTCCTCTTCCTACCAAGTAACAAGTGTTGGTTGAACCCCTTCAAAGTCTCACAAGTGATTCCCACAACAGAAGATTGATCAGTGCCTTCTGGTCTTCTCACAGTCTTCACTATCCACTGTCAGTTAGGGTCTGTGTATCTGAGCATTTCCTGTTCTTATCTTTGTATGCTGCACACAACTTTTACTCAGATAGGCTCACTATGACCCCTTGCGGAACACGCAATTTTCAAACCTGCAGCTAGTGACTCAGACTGCTTCATGGGAAACACAAAACAGAAGCAGGGGTCCATGGGGGCCAGGCAGGAGGACAAATGGCTAGCCATAACCACGAATCATGGCAGCACCCACACGGCCATCCCATCAACACAGTGCCTACATCTTCTCCATCACATAGGTGCACAAGTTCCACCTTCCCCTTCTTGGCTTTTTCCTGGGCCAGAGGAAATCCCTGGAGGGGCCATTAGGTTTCTCAGACTGACCCTTTAGTGAATGTTGTGCAGCTGGCACACGTACCAGTACCAGGGGCTGGTGAGTGATGGTCCTCAAGTGGTTGGGGTCTGAGAGGCTGATGGTGGCCCTGCTGCCCCTGCGCAGGAAAGGACAAAAGGGGAAAGGAAAAGGCATGCCATGGAGACAGAAACCCATTGCCATACTGTTTTCTGGGTTCCTCCTGTGCTTTGGCTGAGACTCCTGCTGCTGTCTCTGCCCGTCCCCACAGTTCGTGCTGTGGAGACCATAGCGGCCCTGACCGGCACGGCCACGGGTGCAGACTAGAGCTGAGTGGTTTCTACACGAGTTGTTTATATAGTAATAGGGATTAAAAGAGAAGAAACCCAATAAAAGAGGCCAGACTGGCAGGTGAACTGACATTGTTTGTGGCCATTGTGTGTGTTGAAAGAGCAAGGCCTAGAATGAAGCTTTCTTCAAAAGGAAGCAGTGGCATAAACTCAGCTGTGAGGCTGAGCTTTTCTATCTATTTTTCTACCTATTTAGACAAACAGCCCATGGTTTGTAAGGGTCCCTTTAGTGCATCATTACGGACTGAATTTTTTGTTCATTGTTTGTGTGTCAAGTGTTTTATATTTCGTGTGGCTGCAAATCATGCTTTTCACATTACGACTCTCTTCATGTAAAGTGGTTAGCAGTGGTGAAGACTCTAATTTTCTTTTTCCAGTGATCTGCCCTTTCATTAATTTCTTTCCTGAGACTTTCTCTATATTATTCTTTATGTCTCCCTTTTATTGTCCTTCCCTATTATTTTCACAGCTTTTCTGTGCTTTATTGTTGGTCATAAGCTCAAAAAAAATATTTCCTTAGTAATTAATTTTAAAATATAAGATAATTTATATTGTACAGTCCATTAAGAGAATAGTACTGCCTTCTTCATAAATCTGGGACACCAGCTGAGGTGAAGACTCAATGCAGGTGTTGCACGAATTGAAGCTTTTCCCTTGGGGTATATGGATATGCCTTAACTCTGTTTTTAACCACTGCTATGGCTAGATATCAAGTTGCAGCCAACCGTTTCTCAGTGTTTGAGATCTAGCACCTTGTGATGCTTGATGGGTTTGAATATTTTCCTTTTTCACAACACATATATGATGATCATCCCACTGAATAAAGGGTTTCTAAATCCTTTTCTTCAGGTGCTCATCTTTCAGTGGTAAGAGACCAACAGTCTTAGGCCTGAGGTACATAAATATCCATGGAAGTGTCAGCCAGTGTTATAGCCTGAATGGGAGCTATACACCAATCCATGGTCATATTTTCATCACCATCCTCCTTATGAAATATGCAACAAGTCGTCACAAGCTCAGTCCAGTGTAACCAAGAGGCCTTCCTTAACATTTTCACATTTTCTTGGCAGGAATAATAGTTATTTTTGCATTGCAAAGATTTTCCTTTGGTTTGCTCTGTGCCATGCCGATAGCTGCTTTTTCTCCTCTAGCAGCATGTTGTCCATCTCATAATAGAAGATGGCCTACGGAATTTTGATTTTTCAGTAGTGTGAAGAAAATGGGGAAAATAATCTTTGCAAGCATTAGATCCCTGTGCTTGGAGAAGGCTGCTTAGTTTCACAGGTAAAATATTAATGTCTATGAAATATATACTCAGGCTGGGGACTTCTACACACATGACCCTGCCACCTTGGGTGAGTAATTGCATGTCCATTTTTTCTTTCAGAAGCTGACTAACAAAACAATAGTCCTCACAGTTTCTCACATTATGCTCTGTAAATAGCACAGAAACTTTGTGTCCTTAAAGAACTGAATACAGTCCATGAGACTATTGTCTCCTCTAAATTCTGTCTTCTTTGACTTTTCTTTCTACCTTTTCAGCTAGCTCCTGGTGCTAACTGCTGAGATAAAAGGTGTCCCACTTTCCTGCATACATTCCCTATTATTATAAAAATACAGCCTTTCCCTGGTTTCTGCCTTTTTATCTTGGGCATGAGACACTAACTTAGTTTTATATTCAAGATATCTCCATAACATTAACTGCATTTCCAGCCTTTACATTTGTGAGGCTTCTCCACGTAGGCTTTACACCTCGCACACAAAATTACAAGTGGACAAACATTTACTTTTTATTATCAAGGGCTCTTTTATTTGTCTAAATGTTTCCAAGGCCCACAATGCATTTAGGGCATCTTAAAGTCTCACAAGAACTGAACCCGCTCAAAGCTTACTGACACATTTGTTGCTTTTATTAACTCCATCCTGACTGCCGCTCCTCTGTATCAGATAATAATTATGATCTTTGAGCACTGAGAACCTGCCTGTGCTGTTTTTGCAATATCTGTGGTCACTGTGAGTATTCACAATGAGAGGGCATCCCAAAGATGCTTTCTTGTTGCTTCCAAAATAAATACAGTCTAATAAATCAACATTGCTTTGTGCCCAGTCTGTTTCTTATTTGCCAGACCAAACTTTATTTCTCTGCTGCTCATTGTCCTTTTTGGACATTCCCTTGAGGCTTCTCCTCAAGGTCACCACGTACATGTTACTGTGAATTTGACTTTCTGCTCTGACTTACCATTTCTGTACGGACTGGGGACCCTTTAGCTTGGTTTTGGCTTGACTCAACTTGTCCTTGTCCCTGTCCCTCTTCTTATCCTGGCTGATACGCTGGCTGTCCCCACTTTGTCCCAGCTTTTAAATAGCTGCCATTAAGCAGTTTTCCCCCACCCGCTGCAGCCCATTCCCACCCCACACATACTAGGATTTGTTCAGCACTTGCTCTAGAAAAGAGACGGCTGAGGCTAGCCTCTCTCTCTCCCTCCCTTTTTCTTTCTCTTGATTGGTCTTCCATTGTGATCACAACACCGAGTAATCAAGACTGTAGACTTTTAAGCCATTTACAAGCATCTCATCTGTTCTGCAATTTCGTCAGCTGTGAAAATTTTGCCATGAAAGTCTGCTCCTAGCCCTATCAGACACCTCTTTTAGATACCAAGGTGCGTTGTGCCTTTCTCAGCAGAGGCTTAATTTCTTTACTTTTAAGCCAATCCTCATACACAGTTTTCTGAAGTCTCACAGCGTCAAGGGGGTTCACATCAGCAGGTTTGCCTCTGACAGTTCAACAACGCATACCAAGAGGTGTTGTGTGCTTTAAAACACCTCCACATCTCTGTAGCATACTGGTAAAACACTCTATAATGGAGACCTTTTTTCATTATTAGGAGTAAAGTGGTGAACATTATCCTGCTTTAACTGCTTATGTGAAGGTTATTTTAGAAAACGTTTTAGCCCCACTCTGCCTGTAGTTTCTGTGGTCTGCAGACCCTGCTAAAACTGCTTCTAATGGCCACAAGTATTGCAGAACTCATTCTGCCTATCAGACAAACCTCCCAGATGTGTTTGTATAATACGTTTATTACTGTGAAGATGTTTTTACTGCCATCATTTTTTTTTTTTGAAAAGTGTTGTGTATCCACAATATCTTGCTGCCATTGAGCATCCACTTCCCTCACAATTATTGTGTTTCTCCGAAGGTACATTCTTACCTTCTGTAAGGCATAAGCATCACCTTTGTCCAAGCCTTGTTGCCCTCCCTGCTTTCTGTTCACATCAACTGTTTGTGTTGTAGCTGCTTCAAAAAGTGAATTTACACTGTCAAAGATTTCCACCACTCCAGGAACACTGTCAGTCTCTTTCGACAGGCAATCCAGCATAGGCACAGCTATTAACACCCTGCTAGTTCAGACAATCAGTTTAACTTGCGGCTGAAGAGTCTTTATTCATAAGGTTCAAGAGGGGTTGCCTGCCTGGCATCTTCAGACTTGTTTTTCCCCCCTCTTTGAACAGTGCTGTCCTTTCTTTGAATGACTCTGTCCCAGAAACAAACAAAAATATCCTATAAAAAGAAACGCTGTATCTTCCTTCTCACCAGCCCAACCTGGCTTTTGAACATGTTAGATGAATGTGTGAAGGCTGTAATGGTACTGCACATAACTGTGACCGCAGCTCACGGGTGTGGGAAAACCAGACCCAGCAATAGTGGGGGCAAAGACACTCCCACCCCAGAGAGGCAGAAATTCAGCAGCTACTATAACAGCGTTTGTCTTTTACTTACTTGTAGCTTCATTTTTCTTCCTCTATCTGACCTCCTGCTGTGCACGCAGCTCCAGACCAGCATCTGGGCCCTCTTGCAGAGCTTTAATAACACAAGCATGGCTGCATGCTGTCTCAGTAAAAGCAAATTAAAACTCAGGGTGAGGGAGGTGGCCAGGCAGGAGGGGAAACACAGAGAAATGGCCAATGTCAGCCAGGGATCACAACAGCACCCGCACCACCAATCCATTGCTGTGGTGAACACTGATCATTTGGGGCTGTGCCAAGGTGACAGTGGCACCATGGTGGCTTGTCTCCCGAGTCCTGAACACCTCTCCCCACATCTCCCACCCCTAGTGGGCTGCATGATGTCCTCAAGGGAGGGACACAGGACCTTGAGCTGACAGTCAGACTCTGGAACTGCAGAACACCCAGCTCTCCCAGGGTCATCAGGACTGTGAAGCGGATTGCAAGTAGTTTTCCTGATCGAAATCAAAGGCACCAAATGTGAGGAGGGAGGCAGAGCTGCCTTTCTTAGTCATGGAGAAGCCAGGACAGTGAAGGGGAAGCTTGTTCTGCCCGGGAGGGAGCAATGGGGAAAGGAGACCAGGAAACTGCAGTTACCACCACCACGTGCTGCCACTTTGGCCAGGCCCAGCGATCAGAATAGGGGGAAAAAAAAAAGAAATTGGAAGAGCCACAGGAACGTGAAAAGAATGAGTTTTGAATGTCTACCCTTTTCCAGGAAAGCTCACAGGTGCAAGTGGCAGGAATTGAAAGACCTTAAAATCACCTCAGGAAGCCAGCTTCTAATTTGTGTCAGCCCGTGGAATGCCCAAGAGACTCCCACCCTTGCTGAGGAGGGAGTCCCACCTGAAGGCAAGGCTCTGTTCTCCCAGTGCTCAAGCTCAAGGCTGTTCTCAGCTGCTGTGTACATGCCAACTCCCCACCCCAACTTTTGGCCCCACCTCTGACAATGAACCCCCTTTTTCTTCTGTTAGTCCTGGAACAGGGAAGGAAGTTTATCTACACTTTCAACTCTCACCGATCTTACAGCCTTTTACTCATTGTTACTGTGCCACAGAGAAGGGATCACTCTAAGGACTCAATTTAATCCCTACTGGAGCAATCTCGCTACTAGTCCCAACAAGAACTGCAGTGGGAATAAAAAGAGTAAAGAAAATCAAGCTCACACGCTGTTGCAACCTCAAGCATGAACAATGAACACCCCACTGGGAATTTCTAAGAGGGAAAAGAAGGGGGTGTTACTGACTGCCTCAGAGCTGCAGCTTCCATGCCAGAAGTAGCCATGCTTTCTCTAACATGCTTGATGGAAACAATCCACAGGGTACCAAAAGATACTAAGGTGATCTCAAGGTACTAGAAATACAACTCTTTAATATCCTGGATTTGCAAAGACAAATATTGCTACATGTGCATGCAATGCCAACATCAAAGCAGTGTGCAATTACACATGCAGTGATGCTTGGCTCCTTTTGCCAGTCCAGGAAATACCACCCTGTGCTAGAGAAACACCTTTCCTATACATTAAAAAAAGGCGAGGGACAGAACATGCTCAACCACAAAGACGCAGGGATGTCTTTTTGCCTTCATGAACAAGCAGGTAAAAGAAGCAAACAGAGGTCCAGTGGGACTAGGCATGAATTCATCACTTTTCTACTGTAAATGGAAACATACAGAACACATATGTGTATTAACTCTGTTTCTTTTAATCTACTGTACTTACACAGATAAGTGGGGAGACAATTTTGAGAGAGGATGCAAACAATAGGAGTCTTATTGTTAATGACACAGCCGGGAGAGGACTCTCTCCGTGCTGAAAAGCATTCTCTTGTCTTGTGCCTCCTCAGGGCTCGCACTCACCCTGCCAGGGAGCTCCCAGAGCCAACACTCATGAGCTGTGGAGGTGGAGTGCAGCTGTTGGAAATATGTCCTGCCTGAAAAAGCACAACATTCAGTTTGCCGTTCCTCTGGATTTCATATCAGCTACGTCCATTAGCATGCTTATTTAAAGTCTCAGATAAAGCGATGGAAACCTTACTAACATCATCTATTTTCACTCTTTACAGTAACATGCCCACTGATGGTGACAGGCTCATTGCTACTACATTACACAGGCAAAATGATAACATCTTCCAGAGCCCAGTGTAACAGAGAGATTAATGATTTTACCAAAGTAATTTGCAGCAATTTGCATGATTTATAAATGGTAAAATCACAACTGAATTTTCAGGTCATCCCAGAAAACGAGCAGTAAGATACTCATTTCATCAGATCTGTTCAAGCTGTGGCACAGATAGTAACGGATTATTGGTCTGGATTTAAAATGTCACTATTATTAGGGTTTTTTTAACAAGTTCTCCTATCTAAGTTTATATAAACTCAGCATCAGCTATCCTGCTGGTTGCATGGAGCAAAAAACCCCAATGTTATTAATACATCCAGTAGTTGCTAGGATAGGAGATAAAGTAACCCCAATGGCATTCAGTCCATGTACTGATCCGTGCAATTTATTAAAGTCCAGAAATTTGTACTTTTGCCTGTTTCTTTTACTGCATTGCCAGACCTTACAGCCCTGTGTGAGAGCCTGAGTTGGAAAACTACAGTTGGCAGGGGAGGGATTTGCATATCCCACTTTTATTAATGTCATGGAAAAGGGAACATCCAAATCGCTCACCTTAGCTCAACAGACTTTCCCTTCAGGTAACATTTTTTACAGAAATTTAAGTTCTTGAAAAGAAAATTTAAAAATGCAGTGTCTTCAGAATAACATTTATAGTTCAGAAAGACACTTCCATTGCTATATTTTGTGGTTACTGGCATACCCCAAAAATCAAAAACATAACATTTGTCTGTATTTGTCATTGTCATTAGAGATATGATGCTTTAAGACTGATTAAAAAAAGAATTCTCTGTGAGTTCTTCTCAGTAGACTGTCTATTCTAAATACCACTTCTGAAAGCCCATCACTGAAATAAAAATCTTCCTCTGAGTCTAGCAAACATTACATGTCACATAAAATTAAAAAGTGAAAAAAGAGAATTGATTTTTAGTTCATCTTTTATTAATTCTTCTTCAAACTAGGTGTCATCCCTTACAGTAAAAGGACAATTTATATTTATTAGATTTGAGTTATATTTATGATATGTTCATGTAGGGCTATTCTTGGTTTATACCTGAAAGTATATTGAAATCTTTGGAGACTGGCACAAAGTAACAATTTATCCTGACAGATGTGACCTTATCAAGACTGTAAGGATAATACTTTTCATTTGAATGTTCTACAGCACAGAAAATCTGTTATTGTAGGTTGCAGAGTCTGTTTATTAACTGAAAGCTTTCCTGATGGGTGAGCATATACAAGGTTTTAGAAGTATAGTCCAAAAAAAAGGAATATATTTTAGCAAAACTACCCTGAATACTGAATTTGGAAAGTTTAATTGCAAGGCAGCCCACATGAATATGTATCAGGGGTATGCAATTACAGAGTATAATTCCAGCTTCAACAAATATAATCCATCTAACACTTAAACAGTCTCCTAATTTTGATCTTTTTACATGTGTTATATTTGGAGCCCAGCAGTGAGAAGACTCCAAAAGGATTCTTTTTTAACATTTCCACCTCTGCAATAGTTATCTTAGTACAGATTTACAAAGCTATGAATGCAAATTGAATCACTGAATTCAGTGATTCCCCTTGTTTTTTCCTGCGCCAGCATCAACAACTTCAGGAGAATGTGTGCCTTGGAAGTCTGTCACTAATGAAAATATCTAATCAGAGTGGTACTCCTGGAAACTTCTGGTAATCAGAGAACTAATTATTACTTGTAGTATGGGTTACATTTTGGTCTGGTGACCCCTAATGACTCCTTATGAGCCATGGCCTTGGAAAGAAGAGGGATCCAGGAAAGCTGATTGATGCTCAAGAAACAGCTCCTCCAAGCTCAAGACTGATCCGCCTCAGTGAGCTGAAAATGAAACAAATGTGGCACGAGGCCCGAATGGTTCCTGACTAACTCAGACATAAAAACAAAGTGCACAAGAGGTGGCGGCAGGACAGGCGATGCAGGAAGAGTATGGAGACACTGATTGTGCAGGAGGAGGGTTAGGAAAGCCAAGGCCCACCTGGCCTTGAATCTGGCAAGGGGTGTCAAAGATAACAAGGATGGTTTCTACAAGTATATGAACAGAAAAAGGATGATAAAGAAAAATGTGACCCCACTGCTGAAGGGGGCAGGAATCATGGTGAGAAAGGACATAGAAAACGCCAAGTTGCTCATTGCTTTCTTCACCTCAGTCTTTACTGTTAATACCAACCTTCAGCAATTCCAGGCCCTAAGACTACTGAGAAAGTCTGCACCAAGGAAGACATGCCCTTAGTAGTGGAGGACCAGATTAGGGAGCACTTAAACTGGATGTGCATAAGTCCATGATTTGTGGAAGACAGACTCCACAACTGAGAAGTTTGTAAAGTAGGTATGTTTATTCAGTGCTGGGCAGCACAGGGGGTTGCCCCACCAGAATCGTGCATGCCTACTGCGGCAGTTCGCCTTGTATTTATGCAGCAAAGTGTTACATATTCATCACACATTATGAAATGCCTATACATATTCATGACATTTTCCCCGAAAAGTCAGTCTTTATTACAATGAGTTCCGAGAAATCATTTCCATAGTCTCCACCTTTAACTCCTCCCAGTCTGCACACCAGTGCCTCCTGGTGGTCGTGGGCCAGGGTCTCGAAGATGAAGGCTGTATGTCTTCCTCGTTATGCACTTCCACCTTTTCCTCAAAACTTACTCACTGCATTTTCTTTAGCAAGGTCAGTCATGACTGTTCTGCTCTCTCAGCAAGTTCCTTCTGCTAGTTCATGTTTAAACATCCTACACAATGGCCAATGTTATAGATACATGGCTTGAATTGAGCAATGATTCCACTATTACAAGGCTATAGATATATATGGTTGTGCTATTAACCCTTAAGTGTTAGTTCCCTCTATCATCCATGGGCTGCACCCACAAATATTGGGGAAGCTGGCTGATGGCATTGGCAGGCTGCTCTTGATTATCTTTGAAAGGTCACGGTGACTTGGAGAGGATCCTGAAGACTGGGAGAAAGCAAGTGTCACTTCTATCTTCAAGAAGAGCAAAAAGGAAAGGTGTAGGAATCTACAGACCAGTCAGCCTCACATCACTCCCTGGGAAGGTGATGGAAGAGCTAATAATGGAAATCTTTTCCAGAAGCAGGAGGGACAAGAAGGTGATTAGGAATAGTCATCATGGATTTATAAAGAGAAAATCATACTTATCTGGCATGATAGCCTTCAACAAAGAGGTGGCTGGCCTGGTGTTTGAAGGGAGCACAGTGGATGTTGATTATCTTTAGTAAGGTTTTTGATACTGTCTCTCATAACATCCTCACAGACAAACTGCTGACAGAGATATGATGATAAATAGGTTAGATATGTGGGCAGTGAGGTGAACTGCTAAACTGCTGGGCTCAAAATGTTGTGGCACAAAGCACCAGTTGGAAGTCAGTTACTAGTGGTGTACCCCAGGGACTGATACCAGGGCCAATAGTGTTTAACATCCTCATTAAAGACCTGGACAATGGGACTGATTGCACCTTCAGCAAGGTCACAGATTGTACAAAACTGGGGAGAAAGGTTGATGGGCCAGAAGAATGGGCTGACAACCAGAAAGACCTGGAAAAATGGGTTGACAGGAACTTCATGAAGCTCAAGAAAATAAAGTGCAGAGCCCTGCACCTTCAGAAATAACCCCAGACACCCATACATGCTGGGGAGCAACTTTTCTTGCAGAAAATGTCATGTGGGTGCTGGTGGACAACAATTTGAACATGACCCAGCAATGTGCCTTTGAGGCAAAGAGAGCCAACAGCTTTTTAGGTTGCATTAGGAGGAATGTTGCGAGCACGTCAATGAAGATGATCCTTCCCCCATACTCACATGGTGAGACACATCTGAAGTCCTGAGTCCGGTTCTAGGCTCCCCAGTATAAGAGAGATGTGGACTTACTGGACTCTAGTGAAGGAACACCAAGGTGATGAAGGGACTGGAGCATCTGTCATATGAGGAAAGGCCAAAAAAGATGGGACTCTTTAGCATGGAGAACAGAAGGCTCAGAGGGATCTTATCCATAAATATCTGATGTGGAGCAGTAAAGATGACAGAGCTAAAAACTTTTTAGTGGTATTCAGTGACAAGATGAGAGGCAATGGGAACAAACTGAAATACACGAAATTCCACTCAAACACAAAACACACTTTTCTTACAGTGAAAGAGGTCAAGCAGTGGAGCTGGTTGCCAGAGAGGTAGTGGCATCTCCATCCCTGAAGGTATTCAAAACCCAATTGGATGTGGTCCTAGTCAACCTGGTCCAGGTGGCCCTGCTCTGAGTAGATGATGTCCAGAGGTGCCTGGCAGCCTCAACGATTCTGTGATTGTGTGACTCTGCAAAGGTCGAAGCTAAACTTGCTTTTGGTAGAGCTCTGAAGATTTTCAAACATGCAGTACAGCACTGCTATAGGCATTTATGGGGTAGGGACTTCCTGAGTCATGGGGAAGGAGAGAGTCATAAGCCAAAGTGCTGTTACTATGAAGTCTACATCTTTCTCCCTTGCAAATCTTATAAGCATTTAACTACCATCTGTCATAAATATCCTAAAATCTGAGGATGTGGAGATGATGGAAGTGCACCATGTGCACTTCTTTTTCACAGTGCTAGATAGTAGGGAGAAGGCTGAAAAACATCGCTGCTTTAGAAGACTTAGGTCTGTTAAGACGGATCCTCATGTCTGTTAACGTTTAACCCCTCCTAACAATAAAGACCCATTTTGCTCCTAGCTAAAAGGAGGAGGGGGCATGGGGAAAATACCCTAAACAAACAAAAAACCAAACAAACAACCTTTGACCTTTCTTACAAAATACCTGTGTTTGAGACACAGAGGTTTTTAATCACAGTTTCTGAGCACTGTGTAAATGTTTTCCTTTAAAGTGCTGGCTTTAGAAAGCTACCTTATGGATGATTTTTGTTGCCAAATGTAATGGCTTTTTCTCTCCTTTCTCAAAACTATTTTTCATGCAATAGGTAAGAAACATAAACTTTATAGCAAATCATATTTCTAATGCTCTTATTACTCCAAAACCACAGTTGGTGTTTTTGGTGTTGTTGTTGCTTCTGTTTTTTCTCTTGAGAATTCACACCTGGGAATGAGAATTGAGAACCCTTCTTCTTGTGGCCACTGGCATAGACCTGCAGAGGGAAGGATAAATAAAGCACAGACCTGTTAGATCTTTGTAGTATTAGTCCTACCTTTATTTGCAAATGGAAATAGGTAAAGAGATAGTGCAGAGTAATATGCACAGGGTAGTATGTTCTCAAATAAGTCTGCTCCACTGTCCCATCTGATGTTTCTGATTGATAGCTGAAAGAAAGATGTAAGCTGCACCACAGTTATGAGAGATGAAAGATATAGTGTGCTGTGATATATTCAGTATTAGCTCTTTCCCAGCAGTTTGATTGCTTGGACAAGTCAGGCTTGGGGGGAAAAAAAAAAAAAAGGATGAAGTTAAACCTTGGCAATAAGGTCTGGTCAACCTTTCCGCATTTCCCACCCCCCCCACAAGAAAGTCAAAGCACAAAACCAAGTTCGGTAAACATTTATGCTTTCCATCCTCTCTTGTAGCTCCACCTCCTAGTACTTGATAAGAACTGTCATCGCACAGCTGAGAAATATTTGAGTCAAATCTCCGTGAAGGTTCCCCCCTGTGAAGCCCCATGTGTGTCACCTGCCACTCTTCACCCACGGAGTGCGGCCAGTGTCATCTGCAGCCACTGGAACCAGGAGCAAAATTACAAACTTCCTCAAGGGTATTACACCAGTCACAAATAAAGCAAAAGTGGATGATATAACCACTCTCAAATTCCTCCTTGCAGCAGGCTACTGATCTGTCTTCCAAATTGAAGTCCCTCTGATTTTTCTGTGTGATTGCTGACAAGTTCACCTTCCATCACCTGTATACCACAAATACCTTGTCGCTCACCAGCAAATGAAACCGCCTAGGTTCGAATCGTCAGCGGTGTTGGCATGTTTTAGACTGGCTATGCCATATGCTCCTTTAATACTCCAATATCCACAGCTTTGGGAATCAAATCTGCTCAGACTTAATAAAATGTGTGTTAAAACTACAGCTTTTATTTTATTTGCTGGTGATTATTCCCTTACTTGTGAGTAAAAGAGTGGCATTTTTACTGTTTTATTTGTGTGCCTGTGATTGAGGAAGAAAGTTATTAATCCATCTTTAGATACAATATGCCTAAGCTCCTCAAAGCATAATAATTATAGCAGTGCTAACAAAGTTATTCTTCCTTTAGGAAACTAAGTGCTATTGGATTTTCACATTTAGGTTTTATTCTACAATAAGTGTCCTCTTTGCACAAGGTAAATAATCAAATTCTCCTTATGTAGAGTTTTTTACCTGCTGGGAGAAATTAAGTGATTGCTTCTGTTACACCTCTGGATATGTCACCAGTAAATTCTAGCTGAAGATCCCAAGAAAACTAGTTCACCAGGCTGCACAGTCTAAGTTTTCATTCTGTAACAGCAAAATGACATGAAGGAGAGTGTCCTCACTTAAGTTGCTTATCTTTCCCCTAGCTGTATGTTTACAACTTAAAATAACACTGCTTGGGGTTACCCAGGTTACACCACCGAGAAGTTACTAGGTCCCTAATGAAGAGGTCTGCTTTTCCAGAGCTTGGTTTCAGAACAGTTGCTTCCTCTCTTTTCTTGATTAGCTGATCTCATTTCTCCTGGTTTGAAGGAGCTGAGATTTTAGCATTTTTTTCAAGGTCAAAGCATATTTCTGTGGCACGTAGTATGGCAGTGAGAGCAACAGCCATCATTTGCATTTCCCAGGAGTAACAGAGCTGAACTAAGAAAACCCACTACCAACAAAAGCCTCACAGGGAAAAACCTGAGGCTATCTTAGTGTTCAGGTTGCTCTACAATCCCATGTCTCCCTAGACCATAGGCAGTACATAATTGGTACTTAAACAACATAATGCACACACAAGAGGTACTGAGTAGGAGTAGGCATACACTTATAACTTGCCCAGTGAATTTTTGACAAATTCACTTCTGGAAAGGAGTAACTTGGTTTTTGACTTGTCAACTTGCAGAGGCTGAAGGTGCCTATTATTAAGTGATGCAGAAAGCCTCCTGAGCATTCAGAAGTTGGATCCATTTCCCTAACCACAGTAGTTGTCCTTTTACTTGACACATCAATACAATTCCTGTAACACAGACTTTGCTCCCTTCAAAGTGAGCCTTCAAATTCCCCCTTTGGAATTTAGAAAGAAAAGCAAACCCACATGAAAAAGTGTCTGTAATAGCATGGCTAATTTTTTTTAATTATAAGTCTTGTTAGCTGTATCCACAAAAGAATATTAAACCCACAATTAAATTATTAGTCTGATACTCAGTATACTCACATTTGCTAGTTTCCAACAAAATACTATTTGATATATGCTGTAACGCTTCAGTGCCAAAGGATGGTTTTATAAAGGTCCCCGTACTGGAGACCTGGATGAAGGGATAGAGTGTACCATCAGCAAGTTTGCTG
>RSEF01000001.1:3157865-3173331 GCA_003993805.1 Himantopus leucocephalus | reverse complement strand
GAGACTCACATGGGAGAGAAAAAGATAGATGCTATACTCCATCAGGCAGTTTTCACCTGTCTCCCAGTCTCCCACGGTTCCTCTTGATGGTTTATACTGGAGGAGATAGGCAAGTGAAAGGCATGGCTTTGCCCACAGGCAATCTGGTTTCCAGTGCCACTCTGCCCCAGGTCTTTCACAGCCCGATTGCCTCTCCCATCCCTTCCACAAAACAGCTTGCACATCAGCATGGCTGGATTTATACTGAAAGAGGGGAGATTCAGATTAGATATTACGAAGAAATTCTTTACTCTGAGGGTGGTGAGGCACTGGTGCAGGTTGCCCAGAGAAGCTGTGGCTGCCCCATCCCTGGAGGTGTTCAAGGCCAGGTTGGACAGGGCTTGGAGCAACCTGGGCTGGTGGGAGGTGTCCCTGCCCATGGCAGGGGGGTTGGAATTAGGTGATCTTTAAGGTCCCTTCCAACCTAAACCATTCTATGATTCTATGATTCAGCCGTGCACTGCAAAGCCCCTGGGATCCCTGACTGGGAGGGAAGAGAGGAGGGTTAGCACTCACAAGGGGAAATGCTTACGGCACATTTCCCCAGAGACCCTTGTGCAGGAGTTGTTGACGATGCATCCCACATGAGGAAAAGTGAATCTTAAGGGGTTCTGAAATGCAAAAAGCGCTAATAAGGGACTCAGCATTACGGCACTCTGACCCTGAATATTCGGCACAGCCAGACCTTGTTGAATGGGACGTAATTGGCTCCTCTGCTCTCAGGGCTACCTAAAGGATGAGGAAACTGAGACCCAGAGAGGAACACTGAAGACCCCTGCCAAACTAGTACTGGAAATCAAATTTTTTGACTGCAATGAAAACCAGGGGAAAGGAACAGACTGGAGTAGGATTTGATAACATATGCCTTCCAACTGCTTTAAGAAAATCCACGGGGAATTAATTTCAGTGACCCTGCTGCAAGGTACATAAATAAGAGGTGCCTCTTTTTCAGATAAGCAACAGAGGTTAAGTGGCCACAGGGAGGAGGACATGGGGATCCTGCCGTCAACCAAGTCCAGACTGCAAGGCCAAACTTGCCCTTGAAGGACTGAGTTTGTACGGGGGTTTCTTATTCTAATCGAGTGGATGCTGCCACACTCACTCGCCACCAGCCATCACATTTCTGACACTCCTTCACAATGAGCTGCTGCAGCCACATCTGCCCCTTTTCTCTCCATTTGGGGATCTTTTGCTGGATGTATTGATGGCTTGTTTCCACTGACCATGGATGGCAGGAGATTAAATATCTAGGATTGTTGTGGTACAATCAATGGCCAAATTGATGCTTTCCTGTACTGCTTGCACATGGTCTGTGCTGTCCCTCCACTGACAGCAAAACACACAGTGCTCTGTAGGATGGATGCTGGATAAGATGAGATAGAATCATACTATAGAGCTGTATATATCTGGAAATATCCTCAAGTCAGCAGGGTGAAAGTTTCATGAGTTCACGCCTACCAGATCACAACTCAGAACTGGTTTGCCAAGGATCCCTTGAACAATTCCAGGGCCTGAGTTAAGTTTTTTGACAAGTTTTGGGATGGGTCACCTAGATCTGATCTGAAATTAAGCACACTGTTGTGGCTTTGGATGAGGGTCACACAAGCTAAAGATCATCCACAGAAGGTTGGAATACAGTGCAGGTTTGCTCCCTATTCTTCTGTTCCTGAAAGGAGAAGTAGCAAAGAGGATTGCTTCAACTGGATCACTGTCTCCACCAGGAGAGTTTGCAATGCAACAGGAAGAATTCAGGGGTGAACTCAGCGGGAGAAGACAGACACTGCAATAGCAGGGTCCATCAGAAAAACACTCCAGGTTTATTTATCATGCCGAGGACACTGTGAGACTTGGAGTGACAGCACCCTGCAGAGCCTCACTCAGCTGGAGACGTTTGGTTAGACAGATCCAATGCACTTTCCAGCCACTGTCTCTGCTGAGAGCTTCTTGGCAAATGAGACCACCCTGCCACTCATAGCCAGGAGCTCAGCCAACCTGACACCTCCCTCTCCACAGCTTTGGCAGAGGGGTCTCTGCAGGAGGAGATCACTGGCAGTGATGGCTACAGAGAGAAAACTTCAAGATCAATAGCATCATTAAAAAGCCTACAGAAAACAAACCCAATAAACTAAGGTCCCAGTCCTGAGGACACCTGGATCCACTGCATCTTCCAAGGCACAGGATAAGGCAGTACTGTTGAATAATGAAATTGTGAAATGAGGTTATACATAAGCCCAAGGATGTGGATACAGAAAAATTTGCTTGGCTTCCTGGCCAGATAAGCCAAATGAGCGGTTTGGCTCATTTGTGCTCATTTGGCCCAGTTGAGTTGACCCACAGAGGACAAACACTCAGCTTCAGGGTCAACATTTTCCCACAGTGAACACACAAACAATAAAGTCCTCTTGAAAACTAACTTGGAGTGGACCCCATGATGCTCACATGGACCTGTTTGCTCTCTAAGGGCAATGGAGATCATGACAAGTCTGAAAGAGGAGAGGTTCAGGTCAGCAGTGGAAAGTTTGAGGTGCTGAGACAAGTGTCTGAGCCGGGCTGATAGTCAGAACCAAAATGACTTACACAATGGAAACAAGAAAGCAATTCTCACCCAGAGAAGAGCTGTTGGAAAGTTTGATTCAAAGCACATCAGGGTGGACAAATGCTTTCCTGGTGCAGTCAGCAGATTGTGGATCAGGCAGCTGAGGAGATCTGACCAGTGTCTACCACCCTTCTCTTCCCTTGTCATCCAAAAAATGCATCTTGGTTAAACAAAGTCTCCCCTAGCAAGTCCCAGAGACCTCGCTGGAGCTTCCTGCGTGACTCATTGGCTCACCTGCCTCAGCCGGGGACTGAGACAGCATTTTGCATCTCCACCATGTGTTATCACAGACATTGAGAGAAGATGGCTGGGGGAAAAGCAGGGCTGGGACAGTGGAAAACACCAGCTGGTACTTACGTGTTGTGAAGGACACACCATCCACAGTGAGGGTCGCCTGAGCCCAAGCACTCGCTGCAGGTCTCGTACTGGCTGCACGACTCCACGGGCACCCGAGTAAGCTGCAGGAGGAAATGGGACAACTTGTCAGGCTTTTCACAGGCCTCTGCAATGCCCATAGTGACTTGACAGAGGTGCCACCCTCCCTGTCCTCTTCCCCTACTGCCTGTCCTCCCAGAGGGACATCCCGGCAGAGCTTGGCATGCCTGGGGCAGACAGAGGGATGCAGCTGCAGATTGCTCCAGAGTTCAACCTGGTGCAACGCCTGTCCAGATCAGGACTCAATTTGGTGCAATCCCTTTTGAGATCAGCACCTCCTCTGCGGCCTTCCCCTCTTCCCCATGGCCTCACTTGCACAGATTCACAGGGAATCAGCAAATCGGGCAGGCTGTGTGCAGACTGTGGTGACCTGGTACCTTGAGGCAATTAACGTGTGATCTTCTGCAGCAAATTAAACTCACTGGATTTCAATGCTCTCCTCCACTCTGGTTGTGGACCCTGTTGCTTTCTGGATTCCTGTGAGAACTGAGGTCTCATGATGTCTTTGTCTCCCTCCCATGACCTCCCGCACCACCACCGGTCCCAGGAGAGCATTAGCTCTACTCCCCATTGCCCATGCATCTTTCCAACCATAGGTTGTCCCATCCCTGGAGAGGTTTCTCCCAGCAGGAAAAGGACAAAGGCTGCCAGCCTGGGTATTGAATGAGCTTGCTGTCACCCTGACTTTGCAGATCAGAAGGCATTAGAGGTGGACCTAAAACACGCATCTACTGCCAAAATAGTACATTTTCTTATCTTCTTTTTTTCCTTTCTTTCCTCCTTTTTAATTAAAGTATTTCAGCCAGAGATTTCCAAGACAGAAGGGACTGCCTAGCCTGACATCCTGTCTAACAGACCAGAACCTTTTGATTCCTATTAGGTTTTGTAAGCCCCTTACTTCTTTGGAAGCCAAACATACAATTTGGGCCCAATGACCTGATAGTCTCTTTTCCACTGAATAAGCTTCAGAGAGCTACTATAATATACAGTCAATTGCCAGTGCCTTCACCCCAGCTCGTGTCAGCAGGGAGAGTTTATTCCTTCAGATGATATAGTGTGGTATTATCCTGATGAAACACCACTGAGAACTGCCAACAATAAACTGCAGAACAGTTACTCATGACAAATGACGAAGGAATACACCTGGATTCCAGTGACAATTTTTTACTTGGTGCAACATTCAAGAGAGTTTGAGCTGTGAAGTGGTAGATTAAGTTTCATTCTGATTGCATCTGTAAATGAACCAAGAGCTAGTTTTTATATATAAATATATATCAGGCAAAATTCCAGCTATTTATGAAGACCTTTTCTGTTTGTAACAGAAATTGTCTTCCTAACCCCTATACAGACACCCCACATGGTAGTAGATAGCCTATGAACAAAAGCTAAAAACCTGTATTTTTACCTCTGGCAGGTGGCAGCGGCTTTAGAAAACTTCAGACAGAAATATGATAGGGTTTATTTACCATTGCACCATTGCCTGTGTCAAGTCACCCAAAGAAACCAACTGTGGCTACTGAAAGCTTTTAATGAAAAAGGGAGAATATAAAAAAAAAAAAAACCATAACACACAAAAGCACCTTTCTCATATTGAATCTATTGCCATGAGCATAAGAACATTATCAGGACAGACCACAGAGCAACAAAAATGAGAAGATTAAAACAGGGAGCGAATAATTCAAACTTTCGTAAGTATGAGGAAGTTTCAAAGGTAAGATGGTTTGGCCATGAATGCAATTGTTCCACCTCCCTTAAGCTTCAGGTCAAGAAGGTAAGCTGTTCATGAAATATAAGTTGTATGCTCCAGGATTTCACCAGACTTATGTTGAACCTAATAGTCTGTGTTCTATCCAACTTGCANCAGGAAGTTTCAAAGGTAAGATGGTTTCGCCATGAATGCAATTGTTCCACCTCCCTTAAGTTTCAGGTCAAGAAGGTATCAACTGTTCATGAAATATAAGTTGTATGCTCCAGGATTTCACCCAACTAGACTTATGTTGAACCTAATAGTCTGTGTTCTATCCAACTTGCAAAAAGACATACAATTTTTTACAAGAAGACATCAAGGGGTGGAGACCTTATAATTTCCTACGTTGGCCATCCCCACCTGTTTTTTCCACCTGAGAAAAGTATATTGTGAATTATTTTTCCTTCATTACATCTAGCTTGACCACGTCAGCACTGTGAACATCAGAAAACTTGCAGAAAAGGCAGATAATTCATTTTTGAAAGACTGTAAGTCCGCCCTTCCTCAATTCAGATGCAATCAATTGTGTAATCTCCACCTTGTAATTAGAAATTTGTGAACACAGTTGGGATTAGCTATGCAGTTCCTGTCCAAGCTACCCTCAGTTTAATATATAGTGCAGCTCAATTTATCCTCATGAGCTGCAGATAGTTTTTCTGAACCTCGGTTTCTGAGCTAGTTTACATCTGTCTTATAGAAGTGAGCCTTGGTTAAGAAGTTTAGACCAGAATACACACTTTTCCAACATCTAGTGATGTTGGATCTGAATGTTCTGAGTCAAAATCCACATGTGAGTATAATATATGTACAAGAAAGAAGTCCTAGAGGACTGATATTTGATATTTCTTTGCAAATTGCTACAAAAATAGCAGAGAAAAAGTGGTCTCTGTAGGTCATATTATTATTATTATTGTTGTTGTTATTATTATTATTATTAAATTAGCTGTCAAAGGATATCCAAGCTCCAGTCAGAGGCAGAAGGAACCTACTGGGAATCCAGATCCTCATCGTTGCAGACATGTTTCCTTCTCGGTGTATTTAGGGTACTCAGTCTCTATAGGATATAGTTTTACTTGGTCTCTATAGGATATATTTTGTATGTTGTATAGGAGCACGCCTTACTTGTGTCACTGTCCCAGAGAGCACAGCTACGCAGCAGGAGCTTTCACCAAGCCACATGCCACATGTGTGTCACCATTCACATTGCTATGTGTTATTCCTGCTATAGGAGACCTTTTACGAGTTCACCTCAAGTAGCTTTATTGCTAGATTAATTAAAATTGTACCATGCTGGTAAATGTCTTGGGCTGTAAGTGTCAGACCTTCTAATTAATAAAGAAAGAAACTACAAAAAACAAAGGAGCTGCGACTGAAAGGAAAGCCACCTAGGGGTCGTCAGCTGAAAAGAAAAGGAACATCAAGCAAATAAGGCACATCAGAGGTCTTATTTTCCTTTGGAACATAAGCTGTAATTAATTCAGCTCAGCTTTCCATGTTGAAAGTTTTGAGAACTGACCGTGCCCCCTGGGAGCAGTCAGCTTTTTATGCTGCCCCTAAAATATCTGAGAAAGTAAAGTCCACGCAACCTCCCAATTACTGTGCCTTGCCATTATTCACAACGACAAAGGGACTAGATAGCGCTGAATGCTGAAATATCCATTGTAAACCAGACTGTGATTACTCCCTCCACCCCTTCTCCATCCTTGGAAAGTCTAACAAACTTCTCAAGGTCATTTCCCAACCTCGGTGAGGCTCCCTACGGCCGACCTTTCATCGGGGTGGAACTTGGAGTCAACGTTTTGCAGCAAATATATAACCAGGGTTTCAGCAAACAGAGGATAAACAAAAGCAAGGTGTCCTTCATTTTGGGGCACTATGAGCCAGGTTAGTCTCATTTATATTCCTGCAGTGGTCACAGCTTAACTGATATTTTGGCCTCACTGTGCTAGAGCAATATATGGATGTAAGAAGACACTGCTGTTGTTTTAAGGGCTTATATCCCATATGTGAGGAAGCACGTGTCCCCATTTTATCAATGAAAGCTGAGGCTGAAAGTGAGGTCTGCTGCAGCTGAAATAGGTGCTAGCTAAATGTCTTTGAAGATGTGGGCTTAAGACATCTGAGCAAGTTCACACAAGAAGTCCAGGAAAGAGCTAGTCTTTGAACACTGAGTTAGAAGTACAACATATTTAGACTTTGGATTCATTGCTATATTGAATAAATGAAGGTAAGGTTCCCATGGATCCCTATCCACACACCTGATGGCCATCTAGGAGGTGCTGTGCTTCCAAGACTCTGTCCATAGCAGACCAGAGGGACAGATGATCTCTGATCATATCTGAGGTAGGCTGCATTTCCAGAGAGGCCAGCCCACCACCGGATTTCCAAGATGACTACTGTGCAGCGGGCAGTGTGAAAGACCCAGGAGCCTCACCACTAGCGCCTTGCTTGAATAAGGGAGACCAAAGTGTCAGGACCTGTATCCCTCAGGCAGCGTCACCACCTAGACTGTCCCCTACTCACAGCTATCCAAAGTGAGATGCAATCCCAGAGCCAGGGTCAGACAAGTGGTAAGTGAATTTGATGTCCTTCTCAAGGGCAGCAAGAAAATGATGAGCAGGTCCAGCTGCCGTAGCTGCAGCAGGATTTGAAAAGATATTTCACTTCATCAACACATTCATTCACCGGTCCCCAAAGAAATCATTCATGAGTTTCTGGCTTACAAGGACATCCTGAAAAATCTGGCAAAATCTGCAAACTGCTGTACGGTTCAGAGCTCACCTGCTCTGTACGACTTGAGGGCTTTTCACACAACACCGGGGCTGTCCTCACCTCTGATCCAGCCTAAATTGCAAACTGCAGCTTCTCCAGCTCCCAGCCTCACTTCCACCCTCTATTTCTTGTATGAATGAGTTACAGAAAGTCATTTAAAACAAAATGATTGAGGTTTTTGGATCTGATAGACAGTAACAGCTAATCCTGTTAGAAATTTGGCTCCTGCTTCTGCCATTATATATTCACAAAAGCTCCTGCTATGTGCTCAGTCATAATTTTCTGGCTCCCATTTTTGACTTTCTTATTTCAATATACATTACTTTTTTTTCCCCTTAAACTGCCAACATTCTGGTCAAAACGTGAATCATTGCTCAATCTCTGCTGTTATAATTGGATGTTAATACAGCAACGGGATTTATTCAGTCTGATGGACTAAGTTAATTTAAATGTACAAAAAGGCATCTTAAGTAGCCAATTTCCTTCCCGACAGTCAAAAGATACATTTCCAAAACACTGAACAGTGACTCTGTCAAGCCATGTGGGTTCTGTGAATGCTGCTATCTTTCAAGACTCAGCCAGCCCCGAAAAACTGCAGAAAGATTAAGAGAGGAGCTTATTTGATTTCAAAGCCTTGAATAGAGTGTTCATGATAATACAGTTTATTAAATAGAGCAAGGCAAAAAACACCTAAGAGACCACTAGTGGAACCAGATTCTGCACCCGTAACAGAGTCAGTGAGGATGTTTGGTCACCTGCAGGGCATCCCCAGATGCCAATTTTAATTTGGCGTGAATTATGGACAAAAGGACCTTGAATTCCTCTGTCTTGTTTGAGCCCCTGTGCCTCATCCACCTGACCTGCAAACTCAGCAAAAAAGCGGGAACACAGAAGAGAAAAGCCCAGGGAGTTGAAGCACATCTTAGTTATACTGATAAGAAGCAGGACTCACACACATGTAGATGCTGTAAAACTGGTGGGAGAGGAGATGGTCCTGCAAGGATAGAGATGAGGATCTGGGTTTGATTCCAGCCTGCCACTCCAGCATGATAAGTAAATAACTTGCCAGTCCCACTGGGACAGGGAATGTCATTTCTCATCAGACACCCCCAAGCTCTTCCTCTTCATTGTAGCACTCTTCCCAGTAAATCCATGCTTACATACTTGGAAAACTGGAGGCTTTAATTATGGAGAGTTAATTGGAAGCAGCAGTAGCTGTCAAGGACAAATGACACAATAATTAAACTGGGGGTCAATGTCCCACTGTGTGGCAGGGTAAATTACCTGTCCTAATATACTTGTTCACAAAGGGCTTCCTACCTACAGCTGTGCGTGTGTTGCTTCTCCTCCTCTCCGCTGCCCTGAGCTGTACTGCACATCTTTGGTGAGACACGTCTTTACCCTGGCATTGCCAGAGCAAACTCCAAGCCACAATCACACGCCACTCCCACGAAAACAGGCAAAGCAAGGAGAGATACAGAGAGGTTTGATGCCCATAGCTTCTGTGGCAATAGCCCCAGAAGCCCTTCGGGTAAGGCTGAGAGATGTCAGTTCCCATCAGATGCTCTCAGGATGAGATTGCTATTGGGGCTCCCACTGCAGCGCAATTTTCTTTGCACCCTTTCCGGTGCAATTCTCTTCCCCCTGCCCCACTTGGCAGGACCCTGCTTTACAGCTGGCTCAGAAAAGCCAAGCTAGGTGTCTTCCATGGAGAGCATGCTGGGCTTCATTTCTGATCCATCAGAACTGTAAGTCTGGCAGCTTGTGGGGAACAGCTCTGTCATGGGAGGTATGCAAAGCAAGGGTTTCGTCCTCCTACCAAAGCCTGTTTGCAGCATCAGAGTCTACGTCTAAGCTAGAAACCCAGGCTCTGTTGAAGGAGACACCTT
Source organism: Himantopus leucocephalus (assembly GCA_003993805.1). NCBI lineage: Eukaryota > Metazoa > Chordata > Aves > Charadriiformes > Recurvirostridae > Himantopus > Himantopus leucocephalus. The sequence continues at coordinate 3,163,853 of RSEF01000001.1, read as the reverse complement.
TTGCAGGGCAGGATTTGTCTCCTCTGTGTTTTAGATGTCTACCTAGGGATGAGATAAATCACACCCTGGATTGTGACTGTGTCTATCCACTGAATATAACGGAGTCTAGACAGCCAGGTCAGACAGAGACATTTACAACGTACATGGCAAGCACTGGGTGAGGTGAATCCCACGTCAATGCCATACTTAATTTTCTTCTATTTCTCTAATCTTGCCACTGTAAACAATCCCCAAACACACCCCTCTCCCCTCTTCCTAATTGTAGCATCAGAATAACCAGTCACAATACAAAAAGCATTTTCTTTAATCACCGGGAGACTGGTAGAGGAAACCCACTGTGTTGCATAGCTAGAAAACTGTTCCAGGAACTCGAAAGACCTTGTGTGATGACACGGACTGTGTTTGAACAAGCGCCTTTCACCATCTGCTCTGTAAATACAGCCCTCGTGCTTTGCTGCATCCAAGCTCATTCCTGCTCTCTGTTCTGGCTTTATTTACGAAGGAACAGACACTCAGATAACAAAGATTACCTCAGTCCTTTTCTTGAAGGCTCGGCGGCTTCCCAGGTTCCCCCTTCACAACAGCTCAGCCTACGCCCTGTCTTGTCCCTTCTTCAAAGAAGACTACCACGCCGCAATGGCTCTTCTCCCAAAAGCATCGGTGCTCGAGGAGAAGCTAGGGACATGCTGTCCTGCTATGAGTGTGGCTGGCAACCTGGAGATCGAAGAGCGTGTGTCCAGAGGTTTCAGCACTGAATCTCATTCAGCTTTCCTCTGAACTCACTTGTTTTTTTCCTTACCAAGAATGCCAAACACTTCCTCAGCTGGGACAGCAACAGTGCACCCCATCGGCGTGCTGATGTCCTCTCTGTACAAGGCAGGAAACATCTTAGGAATCCTTGTCCCTTGTGTAAAGCACAGTTCACCAGCTAGGAGGTGTGGAAGGAATGTAAGGTGATTTTACTCAAGCCTGATGAAACCAGCCACTTTCTTACCTGCCCTGTAAACCATCAGCTCCGGCCAACTGTCTCTGCCTGTAGTATTCACTCTGTGTTTCTCCCTGCCAGGTCCAGGTAGGTTCAGATCCCCCCTGCCTTGTTTAACAGTAAATCTTTATCACACGGTCAAGGGTTTCAGTTGGTAAACAGTAAAACAAATGAGGTTTGTCTAAACTCCGGTGTTCAAAAGCCTTCAAAATAGAGAGCCTCGTGTCACAAATAACACAGGGCCAGCCCAGGCTTAATGAGAGCCGGTGCCTGTGTGGTTACTGAAGCACGCCTGCCGAGCAAGGGATAGATCGTTACCCAGGCACTATAAAGACTATATATAGATTTAATTGGGACCTGTAATGGAATTTATGTCACTTCAATGGGTTTTCTCAAAGTCCAGCATCACTTGAAGGCTCCTGGTGGAGGTGTGAACAGTTGAAGTGCACAGGGAGAAGTTAGTAGTTGTTTCTAATGCTGATGGCTACTTTCCAGGTCACCTTGTTCCATCATCTTTCCAGATGTTCCCATCCTCATCCTCAGTGCATCTTCCTGCAGATCCATTCACCTCAGCAGCCCCCTCAGGTATCCCATCATGTCTCCTTGTTGTCCATTCCCATTGATGCAATCCTACCACCACTCCAAATCCCACCTTTACACCCTCATCGTGTCCCTGGGTTGAGATGTCTTCATCTCAGTGTCTGGAGGATCTTTGCCTCATCTCTCTCCCCAGCCACCCACACCCCCTCCGGGATTTCTAGCTCCACCACTTGATGACCCATGCAGTTCATGAAGGATTGATTGTGTTGATCTAATTCCCTTGTGCAGGATTATAAAACCCCTACAAGCACTATCAAGCTACAGACAGCATGGCAGACAGACAATTTGAAAAATGTCCTTTTCTCCAGTTGTGATCAGACTTAAAATTCCCCACAGAAACCAGCTGTACTGGTTGGGATCAACACTCTACATATCCCAGTTCCTTGTCTTCAGCCATGGCCTTATGGTGCTAAGAAAAGCATAAGAACAGGGGAAGCATATATGATATGTCCTCAGTAACTACGCAGCCTTTGGCTATTTTCATTCAGGGGAACTTCTGAGTCTTATGTATCTCAATGCCATAACCCGAATAGATCTTTCTTTAATTTTCCAGTTTATCCTTGAAAACACATTGACTTTTTGCATCCACAGCATCCTTTGGCAAACTGTTTCACAGGTCCAGAGCCCACTGCCTGACAGAATCACCTCCTTTCATTTGTTTAGGACTCGATTTTCAACAGTTTAATTTCATGCCCTGTAATTCTTGTATTTGCAGAGGTGGTGAACAGTCACTTCCTATCCATCCCCTTCTTCCAATGATTCATAATTTCACCAATCTCTACCATACACCACAGCTCACCTCTTCCCAGGCTGAGGAGTTCCTGCTTCTTCATTCACCTCCCACATGGAAAACACTCCATACCTCTGATCATCCGGGTTCCCTTTCTCTTTTAACCATTTATTTACCCTTGTTAGCCAAATGTTGGGCAAAAGGAGAGGCTACATGGTGGCATAGGTCATCTTTTTATAGCCTTCTCCACCTCTGTCCTCCCTGGACTCTCAGGCACTAACCACAACACCAAAAACTATTAAGCTACTGCCTTTAACAGGGTGACACCTCTCGGTTTGAGGCACATGAGCACACATATCCTTCAGAGTCATCCCAGCTGTGAAAGGAAACACATCAGCTTAAGCTGTGATTAAGACTGCTTTATCACAGGCTCAGCGAACGGCAGGTAACTCGTAAAGCTGCGTGCACTTGATTGCTTTTGGTGGTGTGAGCATACAGTGGTACTGAGCTTCAGACAGCTCCTCAGAGGACGCGCTTCTCCTTGCCATGAAAAGGGACATTTGTTTTGTTCCCAGATATCCTCACACATACTCCCCCCTTCAGCCTCTCATCACCGCCTCTTCTCCTTTTATAAGCCATTCTCCATGCAGTGCCATCAAATCTCGGCTGCCGCGAGCTCCACAGCCTGCCACAGGCAACAACAATTGAAGTGATAGCATCAACTGAAGAGTTATGAGGTCACGCAGGTTAATCTGCAAACCAAAAACTTGAGATCTGAGGCAGGGAGAACCATGATAACCTTTGCTTGCAGTTGATCCTGAGCTGCAACAAACATACACTAACCCAATCTAGAGACACAAAATTGGGACTTTCCAGGGCTATTGCAAAACGTCTGCCTCTCCGGAGCGCTCACCACCCACAGCGTTACTGAGGGTTTCAGTCAAGAGTTAACCAAGATCCAGGGAGAAAATGTGAAGCAGGGTCTTCCCGAGCCCTTAAATATATGTCTCAGTTTATTAAATGAGAGAAAACCAGACAGAGTTTACCGCTCAGCTGACGCCTGTGAGAGCTCAGTGTGCTCTCAAGGTTTGGGTGGTAAATAGCGCGGCCAAAAAGACAACGACCGGGCAGAGATGCAGGGAACTATTCTGGGGCATATCTATTTGCCTTTAGATATCTCCAGTGTTTGTTTCAGCACGGAATGAGTGAGAATAAGTTCCCAACTCCCTCTCTGCAGCACTTTAATTTGTGGAGGGCTTGAAAAGCAGAATTCCTACTGCGTGCAATGAGGGTTGCTCCATCCCAGCCCCCAGTGCCCATATTTCAACGGATTAAGTGCATAACCTAGTGCAGCAAGCACTACACATGTTTTCCCAGCTTTCTCAGACATTCATCTTGCCATAAAATGAAAGTTCAAGGACATTTAATTCTGGGATCATATAAATGCATAGCATTTAAGGTCAGAAGGGACCATTAGATCATCTGTTCTTACCTCCTGTACATCACAGGCCACTAAATTTCTCCCATCGACCCTTATACTGAACTAAATAATCTGGTTTTAGCTAAAGCATGTTGCCTAGAAAGACCTCCCATTTTGATGTGAAGATACCAAGAAATGGAGAATCCTCCATTTCACGGGCAGTTTGTTCCGGTGGTTAATCACTCACACCATAAAAAGCTTGTACCTGCCTTATTTTTCATGTGAATTCATCGAGCTTTGGCTTCCAACCACTGATTCTTATTCAGCTTTTCTTCTCTAGATTGAAGAGCCCTTTAAGCCTGCTGTTTTCACCCCATGAAGATGCTCAGACATGCGAACCGGATCATTCCTCAATATTCCTTCTGATAAATTAACAGACTGAGATCCTTCCAATCCCTTTGAGGAAATCATACCTTCCCACTCCCCACAAATAATTTTTGTGGGGTTTTAGTGCTCCTTTTCCTATCTCTCAGTGCTCTTTTACAAAAGGAGACTCCAGAGCTGACCACAGAGCATGACTACTACTCGCCCACTTTCTTGCACTCCTCCAAGGATGCAGGATGTTTCTGCCACAGTCTAGACTCAGGGAAACCCTTCACAAGGATGTAAAGAAATGACTCGCTCATCCATTTCAGTCATTGCTTTCTAGGACACGTCTCCCACTTTCCAGCCTGACCTACATTCCTTCTTATGAGACAGAGAAGTTTGCTTTTGTTTTGTTTGAGGGAGCCAAAGTCACCCAACTGCTCTGTCCTCATCACCGTTAATGCTGAGCTAATCATTGCACTGCTGAATATTTTATCCATGGGATTTAGTATCACCTTCCTGCTCATTCACGAAAATTTTCAATAGCTTTGGGCCCCATATCGATCCCTGGAGAATACTACTAGGAAAACCCTCAGGCTCTTTGAGAGCTGCCAAGTATTAAGCTATTTCAGAGATATTTTTTTTTTTTTTGCTATTTTTAGCTTTTTTTTTTTTAAATGGGAACGGGATATGGTGTTGACTCAAGTGCTGTATGGAAAGATAAAGACAGAGCATCCACACAATAAAACTTCATTATTTCCTTAAAGAATGAGTCACCTATTTCCTCAAAGAATGAAAAATGTCTTATTTCTCATAAAAATATGCTACCCAACTGCCATTTGGCCCAATTCAGGAGTAGGTATCAGGAAATTCAGACTTATCCAGGGACTTTTCTACTTAATATTGCACCTTCTAGCCACCATGAATCACTAAAGCTGGGATCTCACTGATGCACCAAAATCATTAATATATTCCCCAGAATATTTGACACGGGGCACTTCAGGTCTCAGGTGTGTGAAGTCACCCTCAGAGGGGCCCTGCGTTATCCAGTGCCTGTATGTTATAGCTTTACATCTGTCTAAAATGCCTCGGTGAATAGCCCAAAGCTAGATAGGACCAGTCTGGGCACTGGCAACCTGTGGGGCTGTTAAGACATGTGGTTCCCAAGGCTGAGATCACCCCCAAAATTGTGGTTGCCCTGTGACTACAGGTGCAGCAGCATTGATACAGCTGGTTTTGCTGGCAACCAAAAGCATACATGGGCCACCCATTCTCCTGACTGCTGGTGGTAATTCTGAATTCAGGCCTTTGCATGGGTTCCTAAGCTTGTGAAGGAGCACACAAGGTTCTTCATTTCTCCAATCAGTTTCTCTTTCCTTTGCACTCCTGTAATTTTTTTCATATTTTTCTCCAGACAAAGCAGAAGGCTGAGACTCCCACTGCACCTTTCTTTTTATGGAAAGACATACACGGCGCCCAGATTACTTGGGGAAAAATAGCTGGCATGAAGATCTGTAGAGAAACAGAACTTTTGTCCCTGTAGATAACTGATTCAAACCTGATTTATGGCCCTCGACACTGCCCGGTACTGTATGAAACAGTGAGATCTCATTTCAGCTCCTTGCTGCCAGGCATTGAACTCACAAAAGCTGCTGCTGAGCAGGAGCGCTGGCCGGGGGGGCAAAGACTGGGGCTGGGGGTGTGAGGCGGTGATGGTGTTGGACCACTGCAAGATGAACACTGCCAGCTGGCTTGGGCATAAAGCACAGAGACCCAAGGGAGCCCACAAAGCCTTTGCCAGCTCCATCCAGGTGGTTCCCAAACTGGCGTCTTGAAAGAGAGCAGGATTAACCTACTGAAGCATCTTAAAGGAGCCCTCCACCTCGA
>RSEF01000001.1:3115554-3157765 GCA_003993805.1 Himantopus leucocephalus | reverse complement strand
AAAATAGAATACCAACCCAAAAATACCCTTTTGTCCCAGGCTGCAAAGGAGAAGGGAGGCCAGTTTGGCACATAAGTCAGGGGGAAAGAAATGAGAGCAAGGAGCAGGGCCAGGCCCTGGGAGAGCCCCTCTGAAACATAAGCCCTGCTGTGCAGCTTGGAGGGCTCCCTCCTCTTGCCCACTGCCAGCAGCTGGGACAGTGAAGCCCCCTCGCTCCCAGGGCAGCCCCAGCACCTCCCAGCAGGGCTGGCTCACACGTACACTGCCGGCATTGCAGGTGACACTCTTGGCAGGACCTGGCTGACCATCCCGAACACTTTTATCCAGGTCTCACCCACATAGAATGGTTAGAGTTGGAGGGGACGTTAAAGATCATCTAGTTCCAACCCCCCTGCCATGGGCAGGGACACCTCCCACCAGACCAGGTTGCTCCAAGCCCCGTCCAACCTGGCCTTGGACACCTCCAGGGATGGGGCAGCCACAGCTTCTCTGGGCAACCTGCTTCAGTGTCTCGCCACCCACAGAGTAAAGAATTTCTTCCTAATACCTTATCTAAATCTCCCCTCTTTCGGTTTAAAATATTACCCCTCATCCTATCTCTACACATCCCAAAAAGAAAACAGTGGCTTCAAAGAGTTTGGAGTCTGCTTGCAGAACTCAGTGCATCTGATTTCCCTGTCTCAGTAGCAGCAGCAGTGACGTCCTCATTGCTCCTCTTTACTCTTCCCTTTCTCCAGCTAATGCAAACATGTGCGCAAAAGGGCCAGCGGTCTTCACCTGCGGTCCTCAGAACCATTCAGGAAAGGGATGTGGAACAAAAAGCATTAAGGATTAGAAGAAAATCAGGCACAGCACTAAAGCGGCTGACTGAAGGTCAAACACTTATGCTTTTATTGGTATGAGGATTGACACCAGTTTTATTAAAGCAATCTAACCACTATCTAAAGACTGCTGTGGCCACGCGTACCTTGGTTTAAGAAAAGGTTGACCCTCCGATGCACAGAGTGGTCAAAGTGGAGTGAAGCGGAGGTTTGTGCGGTGGATCTGGCCTCCGTTCAGCCACAACAGGCTCATCGCACCCATAGGATCAACAGAGGGGACGGGTGCTATTGATTAGGGCTTGATTACCCAGCACCAGGCTCCTTCTCACGCGTGCAGACACGTATGTGCATGCTCCCATGCATGCACACATGCGCTCCCTGGCAGCCAGCTAATGGCATTTGCAAGCGCCGACAGATTTATACTGTACAGAAAGGGGCTGTGGGGAACATTTCTTTTTATTTACCAGCTTCCATTTCACACCGGTGAACCGTAAAATTATAACTACAGCTTTTCTCAGTCTTTTACCGGTCTATGATATCTGTCGGTCTGTCTCTTACCTGTGCGCACGCATGCAGTGTGGTAGCAATAATGTATGTCCTGGAGGAACAATATCACCTCTGCTTCCCGAGGATTACAGCCTGCCTCTTCCAGAAACAGCAATCCCTGCCCCTGGTTTATTAACCGAACAGCAGGCATTGAGAAAAACCCTCACCCACACAATCAGGAGAGTGGTTTTCTCAGCATTTATGGAGAGAAGGAAATTAGTAACGTATAATAAAACCAGAGGACAGCTGAGGATCAGTTTCAAATCTTACCAAAATAATAGGTGAGGAGAATTTCCTTCCAGTTGCCTGGGATTTTACCTGAGGAGAGCTGTGTATCTCCTGCTTTAACTTCGTGAGTTACAACATCACCTTTTTGGCTCGTGTTTTAGAAAAACACAAGAGCTCGTGCCCCTATTGCTTTATCTTCTCTAAAGGACACACAGATTTTATAGGTATCTGTCCCCAGGGAGGCGAAGGAAAAGTGATGTTTTGTACTTATTTTGTTTCTTGTTTCAGCCATTGCTCCTGAATCAGCACCTACAAGCATCCTTCCCTGTTTTTTATTTATATTTTTGGAGACAGAAAAAGTCTAGGAAGGAGGAAGCCCAGCCAGGTAGGAGCACAACTCAAGTCCCTCCCCGGCCAGAGACCCATATCTGCACAAGTTATTTAATCTCCTATTCACTTCATCTAGCCAAAGCATCTCTGAAAGGGACATAAACACCATCCAGGGCTATTTCTCTCCGTTGTTTATGAAGGGAGCCTATATGGGGGGTGGGATGAATCTGGAACATGCTTTTTTTTCCACGCGCACACCAAGGGTTAGAGCATATCTGCAGCTCACAAGGATGTTGTGAAGCTCCGGGACCAGGGGGATTGCCTGGCGCTAATAGTGGATGTTTAGAAAGGCATGTACCGAATCCCTGGAAACATTTAGCTCAGATGGTTTGTTTTCCTAAAAGATATGCAGCATTGCTGAGCTGGGGCTCAGAGCAGACATCTCCCTGAGGAGTTCTGCGACCTGAGTTATGTAGACCACGTTAGAAATCACGCTGGTCTCTTTTGGCTTTCAAATCTATGAATTTATAAGTAGTTGCCAAATAGTTTCAATGATAATTGTCAGGCGGTGCTGAAAAGAGCTTAGCTAGGCATACAGACCTTACGTGAAGGGAAAACTTTTTGTTATTATTATTATTATTGCAGATGGGTTTTGTCTTGCTCAGCTTTAAACTACATTTTCTCTATCAGGATATAGATTTCAGAAGACAAGTTGCCTGACCCAGTGACCAAGCCTATAATGGGAGTGCTACAGTAATTGCCATATTTGCAAGACAAGTATGAATTGCTACTTCTAGATTAGCCATACAGACAGTGGAGATGAATTTTATCATCGCCTGAGATGTGGTTTGTTTTCTGCTGATGCATGAATGTTCCAGCAATTAGTTTGCTATGTTAGGGTCCCCTTTCCCACATATTTTTTCCTGAGGTTTTGTGTTGGAGCTTTTGTGAACTATTGGCTGTATAGGTTTTTAAGACAATTCACAGTGAAATGACCATTCCAGCACCCTCAAGTGTTAGTGCATGAATCTGAATTTTCTGCTGTTTTGTGGCACATTACAGATTTAGAGCATCGGTGATACTGGCAGCATTGGGAGAGAGGGGGATGTTGATTGGTGGTGTAAGAGGCATTTACCAAGTTGAGATTAACTAATTGAATTCCTATCTGATTAGACCAGGTAGCAGGGCTTCAAAAAAACCCCTGATCCTCTCCTACTGCTTTGTTCCAACATACTGGAGAGCTGTCCTGGAAAACAGTGATATTTATAAATAAGAGAAACCAAGGGGAATGCAAAAAAGAACGTGTCAACAAGGCTTTGAACAGAGGACTGATCTTCTAAAACCCCAGATCTGATCGCCATCCACAGAAGAAATCCATGAAGTCAAAACTGAGCCACATCTTCCACTGCCTGCTCTGCCCCGGTGCTGTGTGTTAATGAGAAGAACAGCACAGGAGGGATTCTCACCTGTACTTCCAGCTACTACACTAAGACATCTGGAAGATATCTAAAGCCAAAGAATTCATGATCTCCTTACCATTTTAAATGTAGTTCCCTTTCCATTTTTTTTTTTCTATTGCTTTTTTTTTTTTTCATTTTAGGAAATTTTGCAATTTTCCATTACTAATTACTCAATTATCAAGATCCCTAAACATTCTTATATAGGCAATTATGGAAAGGGGTTCTGTATTTAAATGCCCTGTAGTATCAGTGAGGCTATCACTGGTAGTTCCTCCTGCTTAACCCCCTCTGAATTCCTAAATTTTAATTCAGAATATTCCATTAAAATTCATCAAAATTGGGGTTTTTTTAATGAGGAATTAGATTGACTCAACAGTTAGCCCCCAAAACCATGTCCTTCTTCTGCAGAAATCTTAATCCTTTCATAAAAGAATCTAAAGACTTAATTTTCCTATGACTTATAATAGATCTGATTTGCTTGTCTGATCTCAATAAAATTCCAGTTCAACAGAGTATTTAGTCATAGTTTAGTATTAGCTTCTCCATTTACTTGACTTTGTTTGTGATTCTTTTTATTTTTCATATAATTTGTCAAGCAGAAGTTGATGCATGGCTCTTCTTGAAAACGATAGCATAGAGACCAATTAGTCAACATAGAAACTGGCAAACTCCTCCTAATATAACCGCATGACTGCCACAAAATGGCTGCTAAATAAAGATCTATCTACCTTTTAAAAATATTAACCTTTTTGTTGACACCGCCATTTATCAGAAGGTTTATTCTTTGAATGACGAGATGGATAGAACAAAAAGCAGAGCTAAAGGCCACCAGCTACGCCATCATCACACAGATGGGAAGCAAATGCCCAGGGGTGCTTTTAAGCATAAAAACTCACTGAGAAACCATTTTGGCAAAATAACTGAAATTAAAGCATGAGTTAGAAGTTTGCTTTGTATAAAATACTTCCTTAATTACTTAGGAATTGACAGACTTAATAAAACCTAATATTCACCCCTCTCTGTCTCCTACTTCTGCTGTCAAGCGAGCCGGATGTTTCATAAAAGCTGCAAGTATCCTGCAAGAGGCGGGCTCTTGTATTAGGTATCTCTGTATTCTCTAACGCCTAGAGACTGGTTTATGATCTGAAGAACTGCAGTTAAGACTTATTCTAAATTTCTAGGTTAGTTTATTTTCTTAATTAAAAATCAGGTGAAAGCATTAAGCTCCAAAACGTTTTTTTTTTGCTCCTTTTCTACCTTTGCTTGCAACTGCATCTCCGTGGATCCTGTTTAGAATGAAAGCTTGAAGGGGGAAAAAAGTAAATGGCCACCTTATTCATTGTCCTGGGGAAATTCTCTCCCACAATGAACCTGCAGAGTCACTGCCAGTCCCCACTGCAAGGACTGAACCGCAGGACAGGCTGTGGTTGGGGCTGGCTGGGAAAGCGCCAGCAGAAGAACCTTCCGTGGGGAGATGCTGGTTCACGGAATTCAATTCATGGAGCACCAACAGATTGCAATGAGCTGTTATTAGGCTCAGCACATCAGAGAGGGAGTAGAAAACTTCCAGTAATTTGCAAGTTGTGCAGCTGAACTTAGAAATGCTGAGCTGGTTTTGGAGCAAAAAGAATAATCTTTTCCAAATAAACCCTTCCGCAGAAAGGAATTAAAGGATCAGGTGTGATGCTCAAAATACCTGTGGCAGCAGTTTAGCCGGGAGAGTTGCAGGGGTAGGAGCTAAGCAGGAACTCAGACCTAAAGTTTCAAAGACGAAGGGTCTGGGACAGAACAGTCTTCAATAGATCATGATTTGGATACACATATATTGTTGACAAGCATTAATGAGCAGAAGTCTGGGAGATCTACCTGCAGCTCTTCTGTTCCTGCTTGGGAAATCATTGCCTCTATTATAACAGACCACTGGAAGCCAAGACAGCTTCACATTTTCAGTGGCAAAAATGGTGAGCGAGGACAATTAATTTTCACCCTTCATGAATTCAGGAGGCAAGGAGAAGAAAAGGTGAGATTGAGAGATGGTCTTCAAGCTGTTCACTGAAGGGAAGGAAATTAAAACAACATCTACTGGTAGTTAGACACACAGTCCCAAGCTTGGTAAACAAAGCTGAATTCCCAGAGCATCCTTTAGCTCCTCTAGCTGCAGGCTGTTGATAAGCTCAGGACAAAACCCACAGACAGTCTACTGGGAAAGGAACGGGGTCGGAGTGCAATTCCACCTTTAATGAACTGGTTTTCGTTTTTACCTTTTCCGCTTTGCTTTCCCCAGGTGCCTGCGATAACTGTTTCTTTGTCCGGCAGGACTGGAAACTCATACCTCCATTGCGGTGCTTGTGTTGCAGGAGCTCACCTCGTCTGCGGGAGCTCGGGCTTGGGGACACGCTAACCACATTCACCCTGCAAACCAAGTCCTGCTGGTAAAGCACCACATTGGCATATCCTATTGCTGTAACGAGAGAAGAGCGTCCTCTTCCAGGGACAGAGTGCAACAGAAAACACTAAGCTAACAAGGCAGAGTTGCCACTGGGGGAAATGACCCATTAATTTCCATTAAAAATGCCCAGTTGTTTCAGGGGCAGGGTTTCATAGCTCATCTGCAGGAAGGAGCTGGGAAGGACAGGAGATCTGATGGTATGAAAGAGGTGGGAGAAACAGCTCTGATTTTATCTACTGACAACTTTGAGACGCTAACGAAAATCTCTATGCTCACCTCTCTCTGGTTCCCCTGGAGGTTTCCAAGTTTATAGGCAGCATCAAGAAGAGAATAAACCAATTTCTGCATAGGGGTTTGGTCAAGGGAATAAACACACTGCCAAGGAAAATGAAGCAGCAGAGGTAGGTAGCTTATATGAAATGCAAGGAGTCCATCTCTGCCTCCTGATGTCCTGAGCCACAGGTTACTGGAAATGGAGAGCATATCTTTGTTTTCTGTTTCTTTTGAAGCTGTCTGCTACATGTTCATCACTGGCCCTTATTAGAAACAGTTTTCTCAGCTGGAGACATCTCAGTCGGACCAGTGCAGATGGGCCAGGCAAGCTGTACACAGCCCATCTCTGTGCCACTCAAGAAGGAACAGACCAACAGCAGCATTCCTTCCTGGAGATGTAAATCTGAAGAATGATACAACGAGGGATGGGAGATGAGGAGAGGGAAGACAAAGTCAGCACTGAAGATGATTTTGAAGTTTTAGAGAAAATTGTTAATTTGCCAGGCAACTTTGCATCACAGAATCGCCTTGATAGGCAGGATCAGACACCTCTGTCAGCGATGGTCCCACCTCAGTGGGAAGCTCCTCTGTTACATGGCAAGGGGAAGTGATGGCATGAAGAAATTTGTCTATGGAAGATGTGTGCCTGGGGACCCAGCAAGAGCAGGCTTCTGTCACCAGCGCTTGCCTTTTCCCCAGTAACATTACAGATTAGCTTCTTTGTGTCATAGTTAAGGGTCACTTGGTTTCCATTATGAACCTCATTTTCAGGAGGCTGTAATTCATGTATTTTACATTGCATGTAGCTGGGAAAGAAGAAGAAGAAAGAAAAAAAAAGCCCCCCCTCCCTCCCCTGGAAAGAACAAAACAAAACAACAAACAAAACCAAACAAGCATCAGACCCACAAAAAACCACCACAAAATACCCACACAAAAAGAACCACAATGATGGTTCCAGCTATCCTAAGCTTGTTTCTCCAACATGAAGGCTCATTCGGGGAGGTGTTGTTTAATCTATTCTAGAGGTTAAAATCCCAGGCCTTGAGAGGAGGTATTTGCTAGGGAAACTGTTCTGCTCTTTTTGTCTTTTTTTTTTTTTTTCAGTTAAACTTTAAGGAAAGGCTGAAGATTGCAAATGTGATATTTGGCTAGGAAGGATTCCAGCATGAGGAATCACCACTCTTCCTCTTCATTTTAAAAGACCAGTCTATTTAAGGTTCAAAAGCATATGTTGCTCCCCGCTTAAATTCCATCCCTTTTGTTGCCTGGCTGCAAGCGAGAGGATGCCACTTTTCTTCATCTGGCTCAAAACCATCGTGTTGCTAGATTGTACATCACGGATTATTCACTAAATCTTGGTTATGTGACGATGTGACATCTCAACAGAACTCCCTGCCAGTACTGTGTGAAAATATTCTCAACTGATCCCACCGTCAGCGACAGAGTCATTTGCATGTGAAATTGCTACTGTCTTTGAAAACAGAAAAAGGGCAAGCAAATAAACCTCCGCCAACACTGCTTCCTTCTCTGATGTTGCTTATTACCTGCTAGTGTCCTCTAAATTTGCACCCATCTTCCCAGGTGAGGTGTATTATGTCTTGGACCTGCTGAATCTGAAAAAATCCCAGACTTCAGGGGCAAGTCCCTCCCATTCTGGGGTGTGAAAGACCCACTTCTTTGTTCCTTGTACCTTCTTACTGACAGTAACATCCTTAGCACAAAGCCCTACATCCTTTGTTCAAGGCTGCCCATACCTTAATTAAGTCCCTTCTCTCCCTGTGTTCATACTCATGCTAGAAGGAGGACTACTACTGCGAGTAGGACTTGCACTACTTCATCTCCATTTCTCATACATTCTTAATCAAAAAGAGGGTTCAGCTGACAAGTGGACATTAATGGCAACAAAATCCCTCCACGGCATCAATGAAGACTTGGTGCAGTTAGCTGAACACCACCAGCTTCGGAGGTAACGAGCACGCAACTGAGTGAAGTCTTAAGTAATAATATTTTAGCAGTTCTCAGATGACACTGGAGCACTGCAAAAATGTCAAACCTAACACCATTATTCAAAAATAGGAGCATGCGATTAGACAAGCAATTATACACCGAGTAGCTTAACATAAATTGTGGGTAAAAATATCAGAAACAATTTTTCAGGATTTAGTGAGGGAGCACCTTGTAAAGCATAATTGGATTAGAGGAGACAGCCAGCATGGATTTACAAGCAGGAGGTCTTTTGCTTAACTAACTTGTTGGAGTTCTTTGAAGCTACAGTATTACTGCCAAGGTAGGCAAGGGAAATGTAATAGATGTTATGCACTTAGATTTCCCAAAAGCAATTGGTGAGGTTGTACAGTGAGATTATCGGCTAATGGAAGAAGTCGTGCTATAAAAGCGGGCTGGCTTAGAAAAATGGCTCAGAAGCAGAAAACAGCCAGTGCGTGGGCTGGCTTGCCATGTTCGTTCTCAACCTCAAAAGTGAGTTATTTAAGTGCTTGGCCTGGGGAAGAAGGAGGTGGAGGGGTTGAGGCTTGGAGATCTCTTCTACTCAGATTTCAGAGAGCTCCCAGTCTTTTGCAATGTGCAAATCTCCCGCAAGAGCTCAGCTTACTGGCCCCGAGGATGAGAACAGCCCAGGGAGATCATTCCTTCTCCAGTAAGAGATGCAATTCAAAGGCAGCCCAGCTGTGTGATCTGCCATCCTCAAGGCTGCTCGCAGAAGGAAAACCAAACCTTGCTTCCACTCAACAAGTGAGGAAACTGAGGCACAAGCAGGAAGGAAAATGTGCCTGATGTCACCCAAATTGGTGCCAAAAGGAGCACAGATTTCCCAGGGCTGGGCTTTACCCTCTGACTCATGCTGCCATGGAGCATGTTCAAAGCAGAGGATTTCTTGTGTATGTGTAGGGTGAGCACAGCTAGCTTCAGCCCCACAACACCTAAGGGGTAGGCCACCCTCACAGGGAAAGAGGAGATGGGTGCATCAAGGACTGAGCAGATGGGGTGTTGGCAGTGGGCACAGAGCCCCCCAGTAGGCAGATGCTGTGCTTTCAGCCCCTTATCTGCATCCAACAGACTAATTTCTGCGGTTTTACATCAAAAGCAGGTTAAGGAGAAGACCTGAGTGGCCAGATTCACAGTCCCCAAAGCTCTCCCAAGAAGCCAGTTGCTTCTTCTGTTTCTTTTCCACATCATGTTTCAGCAGCAAACCACGTTTTGCTCCCAGCTCCAGCTGCTTTTCTTGGCTGCCCTTGGAGCCGCCAGAGCCGATAACGCTGGAATCTGGGTTCAGTGCTGCCCCACTGCTGTCCAACAACAACAGCAACTGGATCAGGGATCAACAGCATTCCCAAGAGCCATGCAAGGCTTTTGCTGGATGCCCTGAAGACCCCACTCTGGCTCACAGACCGCCGGCCGCCAATCACATAATCTCCTCCTGTCTCTCTCCTCTGCTGGTGCTGCGGCTGTCATCCACATCACTCCTCCTGGCATCCCCATTCCCTTATTCCCCCTTCCCACCCTCCCAGAACATGACCCAAGTTTGTTATGGATCAGTGTATCTACAAAGCTTAAGCTGAAAATCAATTTTAATTACCAAAATCAGATTGCCGTATCAATAAATCACTGGGGACCTCTTGGAGACATAGACAGAAGGTTGCACCTGGAAGTGGAGGGAGGGAAAGATAATGACTCATTTTCCCATCGGGCCCCTCCCTGCATTCACTGGGCAGTACTTATCAACGTCATTATCTTTTTTATTATTGATGGTATAAAAAGGAGATGAATGGAACTGGAGTCAGTTTTAAACAAACAGCATTTGTTGAAACTTGATTTCCTGGTGACCTCTTGACAAGAGGTCCTATTTTTTATATGTAGGATAGCAGTGAGGAAAGTGGTTGGAAAACCTTTCATGGTGTCCCCTTTGTCAGGGTGAATGATTGATCAAACTGCATCCTGGAAAGCTAACTAAACCTTGGCAACTGGGATGAAAGGAGACTACACAGAGCATCATTCTTCCTATTGCAACAAGCCTACCCAAATATATGATTATTTATCACCATTATTACTAAAGGTGCTCTTAATTGGATGTGTGCTACTTCAGAGAGCTCAGTGGTTTGCATCTGGGAAGAGTCACAGTAATAGCACTATGCCTTGTTTCTTCTTTCCACCCTTAGTTCCATTGGCTTGCCATGGACTCCAATGTTTTTCAAGACAAACCCAAAGTCAGAAAAGGGAAGAGGCTGCAGTCCAGATGATGGTGACGTGCCAGAGGAGGTTTGAACAGGTCCATGCTCTGCATGGTGGAGGTACGGTGAGTATAGAAGGCATCTCCACACTCTCAAAAGCAGAGACAAGGCACCCCTCTGCTGTAGCCAGCAGTCATCCTAAGAAATAGGATTTCTTAGATTTCAGAGCATCAAAATTACTCTTGGCCTGGCTAAGTCCTTCTGTTCTCCACTTCCCCCAACTCTGTCACACTGGCTGGAGGGTAGCTGACCATGTCGAAGTCAGGGAAGAAGTCAAGGCAGGTTTAAATTGTTCAGCATCTTCCACTGCAAAGAGCCAAGCAGCTCCACTGTGCCCAGTGCTATTCACTGCAGAGTCATAACTCACTCCCCAACAGAGGGTGGAGCAGAGATATGTGGATATCCCATCCACAGTTTAGGGACAAAGCACCAACTGCAAGACATATCCTCAAGTACAGCTGAGTACTGATGGTCACCACTGAACACAGGTGCCAGATCCAAAAGGCACTTGGCTACTGTACCATGATGGATAAACCTTTTTTTTTTTCAGAATGAACCCAAGCCCTCCCAAATGCCAAACTTCAGACACTCTTGGAGAGGCCACCATAGTCATCTCAAGCTCAACCTGACAGGTATTTTGGCACCTTCATGTCCAGATTCACAAAGGGACACAGAGGGTTGCTACCACTGACATCAGAGGGAAGAAAAAGCTTAAATGATCAGTGATCCAGCCCACAGCAAAAAGCCACAATCACACAGACTAAAAAAGAAACAAGCGTTACACTCTGCTCTCATCAGCCCCAGACTCTTTCCCTGAGCACTGATCTACACCACATGGGACACGGAGCAAAGTCCTTTGAGAACCTATCCCTACATTACTACTGAGCCAAACCCTGAGGATTTATGTAGATTTGCCCCTCCTGAGAAAAGCATAATTCAAAATAAAAGCCTGATTTTTGTCTCTTTTTCTGATGCATAACTGCCAAGGCCTTGTGCTAAGGACTTTCTGCATCTTCCCTTGCAAACCTAGAACAAGTCTCGCAAGGTCAAGCGTTAGAGACACGTAAAAAATTGTCCTCAGTGATCTATCCAAAAGCACCTAGGAACAGACGCACACAGTCTTGTACAACGAAGTTGTTCTTCATTGCTCTCATTCTTCTCTGGTTAATATGTCAGGCAGGCTACAAACGAGCAGCCTTGGCAAGTAAATGGCAACCGCTCCTTTGACTACCCATCAGGGGACAGAACCAGGAGAAATTTAAAGAGCAGTTCCAAAAAGAAAGAGAGGTGAGAGATGGTGATTTTGGGAAAAGAATACAGCCCAGAGGCTTCCTTCATCCACCCTCCTCCATCCTGGACCCAGTAGCTGCATCCAGAATGATGGAGTGAGCCAAAATCAGACTCAGACGGAGAAAACACAGCACAGTCCATTGCCAGTGAAGAAAATGAGCTTCCTTGGCAGTCAGCAGAGATATTTCTTGCACAGATACTTTTTTTAATCTTCCTGAAACATTATGAGCACCCAGATTAACACAAGGAGATGCTGCCAGAGACATAGGGTCAGCGCAAGGTACGAGCCAGGCCTTCCCGTTGGAGGTGATAACAGCTCCTTGCTGGAGCTCTGGCAGTTTCTCCTAGCGCTAAATCCTCAGGAGTTATTAGCGGTGATAACTTCCCCCTCACAGTCCATCTATGCGTCTTCCCCTATTCATTCTGCATCTATCACACACAGCTGATCCCTTGGTGGATGCAGTTTCCAGAACCTTTATCATTTTTACTGTAACCTCAGAAGGCCAACTTAGTTCTCTGTTGCTATAAAGGACAAGGTGTTTCACCAGCTGTGTCTCCATTTGGAGCAGGAACCTGTGCATACACTCCGTGAGTGAATCAGGATCCAGAAGAACAGGGAATACCCAATCCTGTGTTAGTAAGACCCCATGGAGACAAGCCAGACCACAGGACCAAGGTGCCTTCTTGGTGTGATGCAATCTCTGGTGGGACCGGTGTTTTTTTTCAAACACAACTATTCTGCCCTTTTTCTGGTGTGGGTGGGAGCAGGACTGCCAGCTGTTGGAAGTCTCTGTGCTTTACACCCACCCACGGCCCTGCCGTGTCCTCTTACAACACATGATACACAAGGAGGATTTTTTTTCTGAGAATTTGCAGCGTTTGAGTGATTGCAAGGGAGGATAACGCTGCTCTTTCACAGATGGTCCCTATTGCCATGGTCTGGTTTCCAGAGGAGCAGAGTGGATTTCTGTGCTCAGTGCCCTTCCAAGATGCTAATATTAGCTGGGCACATCTTTCCCATGCTTGCCTTGAAAGTTTTATTGTAGGCAGCAGCAGGAAATAGGTAAAGGTTGTTGAAAAGAGCTTTGGACCAGAAATTTGAGCTCT
This sequence comes from Himantopus leucocephalus, assembly GCA_003993805.1. Classification (NCBI taxonomy): domain Eukaryota; kingdom Metazoa; phylum Chordata; class Aves; order Charadriiformes; family Recurvirostridae; genus Himantopus; species Himantopus leucocephalus. The sequence goes on along the minus strand of RSEF01000001.1, from coordinate 3,145,014 downwards.
CAAATACTCCTCCCACACACTCAACTCAGGAGTGAGAGCAATTTTCTCTTTTATCTTTATGATATCCCTAATACCTAGCAAGGGAACAGCAGGCAGAATAATGGGTCTTTGGCTCTGTGTTTGAGGGAAGGAAGAGCCGGTGCTCGCCTGGGTGGGCTGGTGAGACATGAGGTAATTTCTCATAGTTGCTTTGAATGCCCATCTCTCACTCCACTGAATGAGATGGGGGGAAATAAAATTATCTTTCGGATATGGCCAAAGAAGGCACATCTAACTATCATTGCACCAATAAAACGTGTAGAAACTCCCACATATGGCGAGAGCAGGGTTATGCTGGTATTAGTGATACAGCACCCACAGCACGAGCAAGGGTTACATGCAAACGTGTTTTGTGTCCACCTTTGGTGTTAAAAGGCACACGTTTATACACACCGGTTTCATAAAAGAGTTTCCTTCATGGCAGACACAAGGTACTGGTTGCGTACCAAGGTGGTATCTTGAATATTTCCTTCACGGTATGGACTCAAGGTGCCTCCCTGGGGTTAGGACCGTGCTGTGTTTCACACATCGTACCTGTGACTATGTCCACTGGCAGCAACAGCTGACTGTGACTTTTGGCTCTCAGAGAGCTTTTGCTCCAACAGGATGAAATAGCGATGCTCATGTATAAGTGCCAGGGAAAAACAGTGATACCTTTTCCATGTTTTTAAGTGAAAAAACAGTTTTTCCACACAGAGGGTGTTTTTTATTTAACATGAAAAGAAAAGCACAGTTTTTTGGCTTTTACAAAGAAAAAGATTTTTTTTGTTTCTTTTGGTAGAAAGAAAAAAAAACTAATTTCCTTTTTATTTTTTTTTTTTTTTTTACTTTAACAAATCTACATAGAGCCATACATACTTTTTTTTTTACTGGAAAAATAGAGGAAAAGAGTAAAAGATGATATAAAGTTGGTCTCATTGTCTTCCCAAACAATGACAGTTAATTTTTGTGTATAAATAATATGTTGATGTTAATAGGACGACGGACGTATTCATGAAAAATTTTGAATGATATAAAAGAAGTCCGATTGTGTCTGTGACCAAAAATATATGCCTTTGTTGGCGCCTCATACAAACTGCCTGCGCAGTCTCCTTTTGCATATGTATGCTGGTTCCTGGCATATGCAACTCGTCACCCAGCAGCTGCCTCCTCAGCCCATGCATGTGCTTTCCTGTACATATTTTTTAAGTGGCTGAACATTTGACCCCAAGATTCATTATGAGGGCAGGGTGGTTGGTTTTTGTGTTTTTTTGTGGTTTTTTGTTTGTTTGTTTGGGTTTTTTTTTTTGTTTAATGTTAATGATGTAAAAAGAAAAAAAGAAACAAAAAGTGGGAAAAAATGTTTGACTCAAAAGTCAGCTCTGCCATCCTTCTGAGTGAGGTTATCATCATTGCTGCTGCAGGCAGGTCAGAATAGTCATCCTTGCAGGAATGGAGTCCAAATAATGAGAGTCCAATTAATTGCTTCTTTCCTCTTTTCTTCTGCCAAAGTTTCAGTAGTTCATTTTCCATTTTGATTTCCTGCTTCAGTTGAAGGCTATAGCCTAGTTATTTGCTAGGGAAACTTTTCTTATGGAGGGTATATTTTACTATTTTTATACCTTTTTCCTAATTATCAGCCTCAGGACTATGTTTTACTATCTGCAGGCCAAACCCATGTCTGAACAGCCATGACGTGTCAGTAAAACCCCCTCTGCAGAAATCTTAAAACTCCTTTAGGGTTCCTTGATGCAAGATGTCATGGTCTCGTCTTAAATGCTGACCATCCTCTCCAGGATGCCTTTGAATTCAAAGTTTAAACCTCACTCCGAGAGCTGGCTATCGAGGCAAGAACTGAGCTAGCCTTCAGTGCTCACGTAGGTGTTTTCTAGCCCAGAACGGAGAGCTTAATGTGTCACCTCGGTGGAGACACACTTTGCTGTAATTAAAAAGATCTGAGTCTCTTAGCCCTTTGCTCTGTTTCAAGGAGGAGTTAATTCAGGGAAGTCTCTGGTTTAATTTGTGTTTTTTTTTTTTTTTTTGCAGGAGATTAGACAAAGCGATTAGGTGATTACAACAGCCAGCTCTCACCTTGCAGTATGAAATCTCATCAGATACTGTGAATCTTCTTGGGCAGTAGGAATCACCAGGCTAAGCTGTCTCAACTCGCGTCCAAAAAGGAGGTCCTTTCAAACACCTTTCTCTGGCATATTGCACATTCAAATCTTGGTGGGATGCACTAGGAAATTTAATTCTGCAGAAGTGGATAAATGTGATGCCCACTCACTTCTGCTTTTACTGACAAGCAGGGGAAAAATAACTGAAATAAAATCTGTTGTGTAGGGACAGAGAAGGGAGATCAACAAGATGTGACACCGCGGTCCCAACCAGAAAACCACATATAGTGTCGCATTGCACATAACTCCCTCTGGCTTGCGCGGCACTACAGCCATCTGGTCCTTATCCTGGCTCCATTTTAGTGACAGGTCAGTTAATTTTTACTTTTGGCCATGATCAAAAGCAAGACACGGGCATAGCTGGGCTACAGATCTGATTTGGCAAAGCAATGCCTGTCGTCTTAAAAAACAATCCCTCAAGCAGTCTGAGATCCTTGTGAACAAGCGGGCTGTCTGACAGCTGATGCTATTTTATGCAGCGAGCTATCCTTTCATTCACTAGAAATGTATTACATTAAGATTTATTAAATTACATTTATTAAATTAAGAAATAAACTTTAAGCAAGCTTCCTTCATTTGCATAATGGGAGGCAGTGCAGCAGATGGAGAATGGAGACTGTAGGCAGGCAACATAACACAGGAGTCTGAATGTTTTGTAGATGAATATCCTCCTGAATACTCTCCCAGTTGCCTCTGAATGGAAAATAACCACAATTTCCATGTACTCGGTGGTGACAGTGGGGTCAGTGGCAGAGGACATTGAGTGAAATTCCTGGATCCCAGCTGCCTGATACAACCTTATCTATTCAGCATGCTCATCTGGACCCAACTCATATTCCCAAACAAACCTTTGGAGGACTTCTGGAAAGGCATAGCAAATAGGAACAAATGTAATTTTCCAAGGAGGGCAAATGCTGCCCACATATTCACACAACTTTGCATAAATAACCTGGCAGAGATTTCTGTTCAAATTCAGTTAAGTGAAGGAGAACTGCTTACCAAAGAAAGTCCTAGGTGTTCTTTTAATTAATTGATAGGGATTTTTTCGTTTTGATACCTAGACCTTAATCCACCATCCGCCTGATTCGTATCTACTGGTTAAATAACAAGGTCTGGAAGACAAATACAGGCACACTAAGGAATGGCTCCTAAGGCAGCAGAGAAAGTTGATGAAATGGAGAGCACCTTATGGTTCTTAATCCTGATCCTGCCATATTATACAGTTTCATACCAGGTAGGGATCCCATTGATGAGGATGAATTGGTCTGTCTCAACAGAGAGGCAAACTCAGCAAGAACTCCAGGAGTCCTAGGCATTAGTCAGTTTATTACATGATTAACTGATTCCCTGTTAGCTGCATATCAGTTATTCATCATTGATTATTTTTATAGTTTGCTAATACTGTAACGGGTAACTGCCTAGGTCATAAAGGCAATTACACTAAATACCAAGCAACAAGTGCTCCAGCATTTAGCTAGAAAATGCCTCGTCTGCTTGAAAAATAAAAAAAAACCTAAAGCCACAAAGATCAGGAGGAAATAATCTGCCATTAGGCTAGCAAGAAAGAATTTAACTTAGAGAAACGAGCGCGCAAAGGAAAGGAATTGACCAAAGCCAGCTGGAGAAACAAGGATCGGGCCCTTACAACACGCTACTCCTTAGAAAACACATCTGGAAAACAGCTTGTCTTGGATCTGTTACTGTGCAGCTGATCTTATTGCGGAAGTCAAGAGGACCAAGCTTTGAGAATTGCTCATGCTGAGCCATACGTGTTATACAGATAACCTTTAGGTACCGGAGCCAGCAACAGTGGCACTATGAGGAAGGGAAAACACAACACTGAAGGCAGAGGAGAAAGAAGAAAGATGAGCATGAGGGTCAACAGCTCAAGACAGTAATAGCAAGGCCTGAAGAGCAGGAGGTCAACATGGAGGTTAAAGGTAGTGAGGTCCAAGGATGCAAATTAACTATTGACCTGATCTTCTGCATTTCCCCCAAGGTCACTCAGCACATTGGGAAACTGGGACATGTCTGTTTCACTGAAAGTAGGGGGTATGTGTGTGTGTATTTTTTTATTTTTTGGAGCATTTTTCCTCTGCTAGGTAAAGCTGAAGACTTCCTTCTCCCATGGGAGATCAAGTTTTTCACTGTCTTCTAACTACTGCTGATTTCCAGAGCTCACTGATTATTAAACAGCACTTCCTCCACAAAAAGCTGTCTCTTAATGATCTCCAGGAGGAACAAATGTGAACTTGCTCATGGGAGCCAGTTTCCAATACGATTGATTTGACCTGAACCTAAGCTGACCACAAAGCTAGAATGGAGATCAGATACGGAGAAGCGGCCAGACCTACGTCAGCAAATAATTAATCAAATGTAACCAAGTCCTGGACTGGGACAACTGCAGATCCACAGTGGTAAGAGGCTGTGGAGAACTTCACCCAACACGTCGGCATCACAAAGGAACACGCCGAGCTGATACCAGGTGAACTACAGAGTTAAAACTCCCAGCCCTGGACTATGTGCTGGAGCATCTGGTCTGCAGACCTCCCCCATGCTAACTTCTCAGAGATCAACATTCATTAGAGAAAATACCTGACAAGTTACAGCTCGTGCATTTCTTCGTTGGAGTTATATATAGATCCCAGGTTTAGCTGTAACCTTGTGTTTATTCCCCAAAGCACGTGTTACAGCTAACTCCAAAATGCTGATATACTCCGGGTGTTGGCGACAAGATATAAAGCACGAAGGACTGCTTTTGCAAATGCTGTTTGCAGAAGTGATCCCAGCACCCATACTGGGACAAGCTTTGTCTGCGGTTCTTTCCTTTAGTTTCCATTTATTCAGTTTGTTTAGTAAAAATAAAATAAACCAGTAAAAACAAAGGTAAACTGTGTTCTTCTATGCACTAAATCTCAAACCTCAATTTTCATTGGTTTCTCCTCCCCCAACATGGTAGAAATGTGACTTTCATCACTACAGTTTACTCAATATGGGACAAAACTTTAGCACTGTAGGTTATTTATTTGAGTTCAGTGACATAGTGCCCATGCAGAAACACTGATGAGCCCACCTTACGAGTCTGCAGAAGAAGCTAAGTTGCAATACTTTGGATTTGCCTACACACAAGGATTATACGAATTTGAATTAAACTAGCTTAGTTAAAACAGAGCATTTTGTTTGTTGACTTTTAGTTCAGTTCAGTTTAGCTAAACTAGTACTCTGGATCATCCAACAGCAACTAAACAGGTGTACGAGCTATGATTAAATAGATATAACTTTATGCACATAGAATGCTGGGCTGATTTAAATACATCGGCTTAAAAATGCACCCTGGAATAAATCCGTCTGTGTGCATGTCTAGATTTTAGTGTGGCACCTAGGAGGGATTTGAACATCTCTTACTCTACTCTCTGTTGAGGAAATGATGGAAAACTCAAGTCAACTCTTTGCTAGAGCTGCCTGACACTCGTTCCCTATGCAAGCAATGGAACAAAGGGGCTGGAAGCCCCAAGTCCACCACCACGGTATGCGATTAGACCGTTTTCAAATGGATATTGAGCATCAACAAAGGCAGACAATGCTCTTCTGCTTAAAGGGAAGGAATGTATCAGAACAGACAAGCAAAGCAACATGATTCTTTGGACAAGTCAGGCATCTCTGGCCATACTGGAAGCACTGGCATGTACATGCTGTCCCATACTATTAAAATGAAAACCCTGACTTCCAGCATATTTTAATGCATGAGACACCGTTTGCCCTATGATTTATTTTTATGTGTTCCCCTTCAGGCTTATAATCTCTGGGTCTGCGTAAAAACACCTTCAAGACAAATTATTTTTTTTAAGGGCAGTTATTTAGAAAAGGCAAGGAACATGCCATGCAACATGAGCTGACATCTGTAATGCATGGCTTTTCCCAGAAAACTAATAAAAGAGAAGCAAGCTGACGCTGAGAAGACACTTCCTCTGCAGATAGGGGAAAAAAGCCAGCGCTTTCCTTATGCCCAGCTTAACGTGCCCGTTCTGTATGTGTGTTGTGCTTGTGATATATATCCATATGTACCGGGCATCTGTTTGTGCGCCTGCTGTAAAAATATGTTATGGATATAGCTTTCTAAACGTACATGCTGTACGAGTGTGTGAGACACGCATTACGGGCGTCGGATGTACACATGTGATAAGTCTCTCCCACCACGTAAGGAAGCACATGGTATATTTGTGTGTATACAAACAAGTGTCACATTTATGACAAGTCGCATTTCTGTTCAGCCACTTGTGCACGGATGTGTTTGAAGACAGGATGTTGGTGCGCATCTGTGGACCACGTACGCAGGCGTTCACATGCCGATCGCGAGGTGCGGGAACGAGGTTCACACCATCCTTGTGGCGCCTGGTGAGATGTAGCTCTGTCAACATTACGCTGCTACTGCATCTCCTTTATTATGCAGTCCTGTCCATGCTGCATGTTTTGTGGAGCTTATGTACCATGTATTTTATGAGCACGTGCCCTGTGTCGTGCACTCATCCTCTATCGGTAATCTAGATGGAAGTGATCCAGATCACATTAATTTTGTAGTATTAATGTTCATTACGCACACTACAGACTGTGCTGTGTATCCCTCACTGTGCCATGCGTGTGTGCACAGCGTGCTTCAGATCCCATGCAGTGTCCAGCGTGCAAGGATACAGGGGGTCTTGGTAGAAGAGAGTCCCCTCAAATGCTGCCCGGTAAGAAGTACCCTGCGTAAATATGCCCATGTCCCCCTCAGAGACACAACATGACATTTCCACTGCCTGGAGGGAAAATAATTTATGTAGCTGCACACTGAGTTTGTCAAACGAGTCAGAGAAAGGAAGATCCATCTTGCATCTAATCTCCAGGTTGCGAATGGAAAAGGCAGCAGTCTGGAAAGCTCTGCATGCGTGAAACACACTGAGCCTTCACTCGCTGTCTCACTCCTTCCAAAAANGGATAGGAAAAGGGAAGAAATGGGTAAGAGAGGAAGTTATGAATATGAACAAAAGAAAAACAGTTAAAAAAATTTAAGTTATGGGTCCCCTTTTAACAAAAGATACAGCTGTGAATGTGATCAGAGCAGCTGGGTGGTCACCCTACCCTGGTAATGTAGGTTGTCTCACTTCCACCTCATCTCTTACCTCCTGAGTGTCTTCTTTTCCTAAAGTGACTGAAGGATCAATGCTCTACCGTTAGAAACAGGTACTAACTTTTTTAGCACAGACTGCAGAGTTCTGGACCCCCATGGGAACTCAGACGATGTAGGTCCAGCTCCCTTCTCAACGATGAGCCCACCAACCAGTTCCAACCAATTTCTTGCACCTCTATATCTGTGTCTTTGTGTATAAAATGTTAACAGAATAGAACAGGATAGATCGAATTGACACCTTTTATTAGATCAACTCAAAATTCAATAAATGAGGCACGGTTTTGAATCAGACTTGGATATCTAGAGTGTTTCCATTTCTAAATATGTGCCTGTCTTTCCCAGACGTATTAGCTGATCATTAGATCTACTACAGGGTGACACTTCTATTTAACTCATTTTCTCTAAACACATTAGCTGACTTGCAGATACAGAAAAATTCCCACACACTTTCCTGTGGCACACAGGCGAGTTTTTCTGTTTTGCTTAATTATTATTAACTGTAAACACATGCCGCATTGCATTTTAGCATGTGCTGCTAGGACTGCCTTGTCCAGCAATAGCACAATTAAAACCCTTTCATAAGTGCAGCATCAAGAATCTTAAGACCGCTGTGTTGGGTCAGATTCAATGGTTTCATTGCCACTCTTTAAGCCTGACAAGGTCTGGCCAGGGCATGTGGAACACATCTCTTTCCCTCTGCTGATGCCACCAACTGCCAACACTTCAGCCTTGTGCCTTACAGAAACCTTCCATACCTCTTTTTGTGACCCATCATGATAGTATTTAAAGTAAAGGCTGTGGCTCCAGGCAACATACTGGTACCGAGAAGAAGCCAAATCAGAAATGAAGTAGCCTGTATGGGAACACGCTGGTTCACCCCACTACTTGTTTGTAATGTTTGTGGATGATGCGCTTTGGGCTAGTATAGAGCTGTGGCTCTGAACCTGTGGTTCACAGGTCACCAATGCTCTGCAAGATGACCCACAGCTGTCCCACAACCGTGGCCACACCTCCACTTGGAAGTCACATCACTCAGGGCTGTGGTAAGTCGTAGGAAAATGCTGAAGCTTGTTAGCAGATGATGTCTGGAATATTTAAAAGCTACTGGGCAGGAGCAGGGGTCTCTTCTGTAGGATCTGTCACTGCACATCCCTGTGTTGCGGAGTGATTTTCAGGAGAGGGGAAAAAAAAGAGGAAGGTGGAAAATAGTGACTGAGAACTGAGTATTGTTTCATACACCTTATTTGGTAAATGGCAACAATGCAAGCAGACCAGTTAAGTCATGGATATCACCAGGTATGCCGTGGATAGTACTTTATTCACTAAAATAAGATCATCTTATGGTCCTACAGCATCTTATGGTCCATGATGTTAGTCTATCTTATAGTCTATGGCATCTCTGTACCATCTTGGAGGGCGTTGGAGTGACTGTAGGATATCAACCCAACAAGCCTGGTGCCTGAGCCACAGTTAGACACCTAACATCCATGTCGGTGAGAGTGATCACCCATTCAGATGGCCTGTTACCCAGGAATGCCAGACTTTGGCTCCCTGTACAGCAAACGGAAAGAAACAGTCATGAAACATTTATTCAGCAGATGTATATAGAAGGCGGTTTAAAGACAATTCTTACATTTCTCTGCTGGTTGTAGAGACAGCCAGGGTCTGGCAGCACTGCAGAACAGCAGGCTGGATTGTTTACTGTCCTCCCAAAGTTATCACAGTTGGTATGTTGAATATGGTTTGGGGCTACGGAGGGATTTGAGAAATTCCTGCAGGGTTTGTTCAAGAAACCCATCTGCCAGCCTGGACAGGTCCGTGTGTCTGTCCAGCACACAGCAGACTGCTCTCTCTGGGACAGCTGTCCTGCAATGACTTGTGGAAGGCAGAGTTTCTTGGAAAGTGAACCGGGACTGCTCAGCTCGGTGTGAAATCTCTGGCATTATGCAACACAGGCGGCACACTCCCTGCTCCTGAAACAGATGGAGTTAATTCCGGGCCAGCGTCTGCTTTGCAAATACTCTCAGGAACAGCCGCCCTGATCAGTAGCACTGCTGCGACTCACTGACTCATCGCAAGATCTGATTACTCCATGGTATGGCCAAGCACGGTGCACCAAGAATGTCCTTGTCCCACATTCCCACCGGCTCACCGCTGCTTCCCCAAAGGTCAAAGAGCCGAGTCGTGTGGTGTGGGAGATAAACGCAGCCCTGCTCCTGCTCTCAGACTGCCTGAGACCTAAAATGGCCTGAGCCTCCACTCCTGGGAAGGTGGAAGGGAAATGTTGGAGTCGAAACTCCTGGCTGTTTATGGCTCTTGGCTATGCCCAGTACTTCGTGTGCTGCATGAATCCCTCACCTCTCTGAGGTCAGAGCATCCTTCCTCTAGACAAGATGCAAGAGTCCCCTGTAGAACTACCACCCAGCCACATACAGGTGCTTCCAGCCCTCTCCTCCCACCCTTGTACCACTTACTTTCACCACTCTGTGAGGAGTCCCTGTGTGCGAATCACAACATGGACTAAGCAACCATGACAGTCAATGAAGACATGCCCTGGGAAACAAGCCATCACTCTGAAAGTTACCAGGTCTCACCTGAGGGCTCCTTCCTCCACCTTTTCTCTGAGAAGATCAGAGCTTCTCCTACTTTCTGAAGTGTTTCCTATAGGTATAAGATAAAGCTCTAGACAACTTCATCACCATCCATCCCTCCCTGAGCAGAAAGAATAAGGCATTCTGGTAGCTGGAAATTGGACACTAACTGATCTTTCACCTTCACAGCGATGACCAAAACTGGTTAGGGGCCCAAATAGTTTGGGAATGAGATTTCATCTGGAAATAGTCTCAGAGTGAGGACAGTACTCAGTCCCACATCACACAGGACAGCTGTAGAAGTTAGGTTAAAGCAGGCTCAGTATTGGGCCCTATAGCATTCCAAAAAAAACCCCAGGAAGTCTTAGTTTCGCCCTCTGATATAATCTGATACCTGCTACTGAAAACATCCATCCATGCACACCATCAGTTGTTTTTACAAATGGATTTTCACTGATTAATTTATGGAGAGAGGTAAATGGGAAAAATATTTTCCACTTCTGTAATTATTTTCTTTTTAGCTATGCTCATCTCTTCTGTCTCAATAGGAACTTTTATAATTTTAGAAAAAGGTTCAAAGCAAAAATAAAAATAGCACTCCAAGCTTGCAGGTGGACAAAGTACCATTGCTAAAAAGTGCAAGACCCTTCTTGCCTTCTTTCCTTTAATTTGACACAGTTTCTCAAATCTAGGGCTTTCCCTGTCTAGATCTGACCATTTCTCTATACAGAGAGGGCTCTAATAATTCAGTTTCAGATCAGAGAAAACCCAGTGGTTCGAGTTTCAGTTGGAGGATATGCTGCTGCTTTTTTTTTCTTTTTCCAAAATAAAATAAAAAGNGGGCTCTAATAATTCAGTTTCAGATCAGAGAAAACCCAGTGGTTTGAGTTTCAGTTGGAGGATGTGCTGCTGCTTTTTTTTTCTTTTTCCAAAATAAAATAAAAAAAGTATAAGAAACTAAATTACCAATTCCTACCTCAAAATACCTGTTGTAAATATTTGCTGCTTAGGCAGGTGTCTGTACACACATGCCAACACCCAAACACGTGTATGCACAAAGATACCCTAATGCGTATCCCCTCCAGGTCACTTTCTGCACCGGTCTTCTGATCAAACATACTTCAGCCACCATCAGTTTCAACTTTCCTCATCTACATCAGCCTTTTTCCCTGTTTCCATGATCATTACAGGATCATTACAGGCTTTTGTACCTTTTCACTACCTCTACTTTCCTCTTCAAAGCCAGTCCTTTAATTCCCACTCTGTTGTCACAGAAGATCTCATGACTTTTTCCAAAGAAAAGAGAGAAATTTTATTGCAATTCATCTTATACCTCTACAAGATAACCTCCTTTTTCCTCCATATCCACTGGTAGGTAATCTGGCGGAGCTGGCAGGACCAGAGCAGTACGTGATGCTGCAGGTCAGCACTGAGCGCCACCTGCCCTCTGGTTTGCCTGAACATTGCATGAAATTAATACAGTTGTCACAGGAAGAACAAAGTGCATCGCTACATCAGGGGAACATTGTAAAAACCAGCCATTCAGTTCTTGTTGGAAAATCTGCTGTTCTCCTTTGTGGGAAAATCAGTAGAACTTGCAAATGCTCCATCCAACCATATAGTAGGCAACTACTAGCCTCTTTGCTGAGCATATAGCCACCTGAGCATACATGGTAGTTTGCAATAATCTTAGAAATATCAGGCACCTTTGCTTCCTTATCGTTATTCATCTCCTGGTGCCATGAAATTCCATAACAAAAATAACCATAAAACAATCTTAGTGAGGACTTTATTTGGAAGAACGTGGATCGTTTAAAAGCGTGACCTGTCCATCCAGGGATACAACCAATGAAAACTGGATTCAAAATACAGAGCAAAAGTGTCCAGTGGGCACAGGAAATAATGTAAAAAACTGGGAGAACGTTGCAGCTGTGCAGGAGTAGAAGTCAGGAGAAAAGCTAATAGTAAACAATTTTCCCCTTTTTATGCCAGTCCTCAATAAAGGAATATGCCTATGAATCAGGATCAAACTGAAATTCAGATATTTCTGTTGGTTTTTTCCTCCCCTTGCCAAAATTATATTAAAACAATGAACATGGGTCGAGTGCTCTATAAAAAAAAAAATAATTTCATTTTAACCTCCTGAAAGGAAGGGAAAGAAATGAACAGCTATATATTAGAGAGGGAAAAGAGATCAGCCCTTTACCCAATAGCGTGCAAGATAAAATATGCATCCAAGATGCAGTACAATGGGTCTGAAGCCCTTGACCAGACTGAGACCCGAACCAACAGCTCATGCTAAGCCCATGTAGACAATGATAATTAGTGTCCACTGAAAGAGGCCACAGCACATATTTTTCTGGTCACAGTCATCCATTTATGTGTTCGGTGTAGTAGAAAAAGGAAATGTGATCAAAGTCTGCAAAAAGATTAAGTCTGTGCATTTCCACTTAATTGGTCTCTTGGCTGTCTTTAAAGGGTGGTTGTTCTCTAGAGTGGTTGAAATCCACAAAAACATACATACTTCCTCACCAAACTGACAAACAGTCTCCTTTAAAGGGACCAATTTTATTTTTTCTGGGATTATCTTTTTCCAGAACACAATGAAGATCTTCACTGCTTCCCAGGGAGAGCAGAAAAAGGTAGACTTTCTGCTGAGGGAAAAAATCCTGTGAACTAGAACTGATCATTTGCATGCTGGAAGCAAAATGAAAGAGTATTGCAAACTGGACAGGGTTTCTGCCCTTGATTTGTCAAAGTTAGCTCTTTTCCATAGTCGGGATTCCCAAGGGACACATGCAGCAGCAGCAAAGCAAATGCTGAGCCCACACAGGCCTGAAATCCATCTAATTAGTCCACCTTTTCAGCCTGCTAATGGTGCTCTCCAAGCTGCAGCACAAGCCGGCTTTCCCAGCCACTAAACTTTCTGAGGTAACTGCTCTCTCTGCTCTCACTGCCCTTGGTTGGGAGAAAGCCTGGACAGCCCACTTAAAGACATGACAAACTGTTGGTGGACATATTTGTCCTGGTTACCAAAGCTGAGTCCAGACAGAGGACAAATTAGATCACATTTGTCTGTTCCTGCTGCTCGTCAGACCATCATTCCCACTCTCCTTAGCTGGAGAGTTTTACGGTGCCCTCCATATAACCACACCAAATTAAGAGTTATGGGTAGACTGTACCCCATAAGGATAAGTAGAAATGTGAAAATAAAAAGGCATAGAATAATGGGGTTTGCCCAAGAAAATGTGAAGCATCACTAGCTCTAAGAAGAACGCATCCAGCTGCCCTTGTTTCAGAAATACTTATGCAATGACTTGCTTTTGTTGTCTTGGAGCTGGACACTCATCAGCAATGTCCAGCTGGACCTTTTCTTCTCGGTGCTACAAAGACACACCTACAGGCACAGACAGACACAAACATGGACATGCAGTTGTGGATAAAATTCAGCGGATGAAATGCTGATCACTACATGTGGTCAGCAGTTCAAGGGAGGTGATTCTGCCCCTCTACTCCACTCTGGTGAGACCACATCTGCAGTACTGAGTCCAGCTCTGGGCCCTCAGCACAGGAGAGACATGGACCTATTGGAGCAAGTCCAGAGGAGGCCACAAAGATGATCAGAGGGCTGGAACACCTCTGCTGTGAAGACAGGCTGAGAGAGTTGGGGCTGTTCAGCCTGGAGAAAAGAAGGCTCCGGGGAGACCTTACAGCCCCTTCCAGTCCCTAAAGGGCCTACAAGAAAGATGGGGAGGGACTCTCGGTCAGGGAGTGTAGCGATAGGACAAGGCATAATAGTTTTAGACTGGAAGAAGGTAGATTTAGATTAGATATTAGGAAGAAATTCTTTACCGTAAGGGTGGTGAGACACTGGCCCAGGTTGCCCAGAGAAGCTGTGGCTGCCCCATCCCTGGAGGTGTTCAAGGCCAGGTTAGAGGTGGCTTTGAGCAACCTGATCTGGTGGGAGGTGTCCCTGCCCATGGCAGGGGGGTTGGAACTAGATGATCTTTAAGGTCCTTTCCAACTGTAATCATTCTATGATTCTATGTAAGTAAGTTGTCTAGGCTTCCTCCTTGGACAGTGGAGAGACACAGGAACTTCTGGGGAAGGATTTGTCTAAGCTGAGTATATACACCTAAATAAGAGAGATGGATCACAGTGTACGACTTACGGTCTCTCCACTGACTGTCAATGGAGTCTCAGGTGACAAGTCAGATGGAGATGTCTCCCTGGTAGACACAGGTGAGTTGATTGTGGCATGCTATGCCTCAGGTTCCTGGGAGCTCTCTCTATTCGAGCACAGGGCACTAGAAGAATACCAAAGTCTGAAATTTGCTGATCACTACCAAAACTTCCAAATTTCTTACATAGCTCCAGGCTCTGAGCAAAATGTGGGATGGCTTGACAAATGACCGGTCGTTTCTTTGTCTGTTGTTAAGCCTTGAGTACAATTCTGGAGGAGACATCCCAGAACATCATCTTAGGTAAGCAGACACCATCACTTGACATCCACACATCCCTATGGTTTCTGAAACTCCATCACATTTCATGTAAGCCCACACTTGCCCACTGGGGGTGTCATCATGGCCTCTGCAATACCATCTTAACCCTACAAAATTAGTGGACTGAGATAAGGGAAAAGAAACCTACGAGGACTGATAGATTAGTTCTTTCCATCTATTTCTAACAGCTCTATCAGTACATGGCCTTTCTTACACCCGGTTATGGAACAACGCCAAATATTTGACAATTTCTGTTGGGTATTGGGGCTTTGCTATATGCTGAGCAAACATGCCATTTGCAAGTTGTTCTGCAGGCAAGTTTCCAATGTACCTCGCCTGTGTATATTCTCTAGATCCCTTCTAGAGTGAGATTTTTTAATCTTTTCCCAAGCGGAGAACACTGCCCAACATCAGTCATCACAACACACGTATCTTTGGCTGTGCCCTATTTTATTGAAATTTGGGAATGAGTCCCAAAATTACTGAGGGATCAACAGGAAGAGTCATGCAGACACTTTGTTTTCCTTCTTAGTTTCTTTTGGTTAAAACTGACAGGTTTAGCCTAAAATAAGGTATAGACCAACCAGAAGGCAAGAGACAGCTGGTGGAAAGCAATGACGCTGCACGAGACACAAGGTAACACTAAGATAAGGCTGGGTGGAACCAGAACCAGAGCAAGACTCAGGAGCACTGAGCATTAATCCATGCCCAAATTTACCCCAAAGTTTCCCATTTAGTCCTGCTGAGCCTGTGAATTGTCAATATGTTTGGAAGTCCAAAATTCAATAAAGTACTTAACCTCCTCCCTACAGATTTTCCCATTCAGGGTGGTACTTCAGTACCTGTTCACATTTAAGCAGGCGCTTAACTTTTCTCCTCAACAGGAGCTTAATTGTATTGTGGTTTGTCACCCTGATGCTACAGGTAGCCACGTCTCCATAGGTGTGTTTTACTCAGGGATTTGAAGGACCATGACTGTTTTAGCTATATTTCTATTCTACCTATGGAGCCTGGGGATCCAGTTAAAGAGGTGAGGCCATTAAAATTACAGGCATTTTAATTCTGTTCTAAGCAATTATATAAGCCCTATCTGCTTGTAGAGAAAGCCTCCCTGTGTCAGAGCTAATATTAATTTTAAATCTCCAACCTTTTCAAATTAATGTGAAACTGTAAGTTTCCACATTCTTTGATTAAACATTCTGCTGTGTAATGACTACTTTATTATTTCCCCCCTCCAAATTACTGATTGTTGTCTTACATTACAGCCTCATCGGTACTTATTAAATTAACAAGACTGTGAAACACTTAATGAATCAAAACTCATCAAGTGTTTCCAAAGTTAATAACTAATCTAAAGATTTTTTTTATACTATATCTGCATGTGAAATTTATACATTCCCTACACAATCGTTGAAGTTCAGATGGTCCTAATCTCATGAAAGATTTATTACTGCATAGCTCGGTGATTTATTCAACGTTTGCTGAAGCAACACGTAGCATGTGTGGGGAAGGGAGGAGTGTCTTTATTTATTATTTAATTTCCAAGGCTTATGCCAAGTTCTTAGGACCCCTCCGTGTGTATGTCTGCAGACTCTTGCCAAATAGCAAATCTGCAGTTGTATATTGGAAGTGGAAACTGTGGTGCACAAAGGATGGCCTAAATCCAGAGAAGAGTGACTGTACAATGACAGGGACAAACTAATGGAGAAACTACTAATTTGTTTTCCAAAACAGAAGACCAAAAGGCAAAGATTTTTTTCAGGATTATGAAAAAGCAGAGAAGCCTTCCCATCAAATGTTGGGAAGAAAATTAATAGGTATAGAGGGGATATGCACTGTAGATTGTCGGGAAGGGCATGGACGTACAGCACGTAACCCAGCAAGAACCAGTATGACAGCATCCTTATCCCCAGTAAACCCATCCCTGGGCAGGCAGTACCATGCTTTACAATAGCCATACCCTAATCCAAAAGGGCTGAAGCATGCCTGAAAGCAACCGTTGTGCCCAAAAAACCATCAGCATGATGACAGTGATACACAGAGACAAGTGCTTTTGGGGGTACATGATGTAGGGCATGGTGGAAACCTGTGTGGGTACATGTGCAGCCACCAGCACACAGGACCCCATGGGCTTGTGACACAAGTACAATCAGGACTCCCAGGCTCGGAATAAGCAATTACATCCCACCTGTGTGAAAGGCAGAGTGCTGGTGGACCTGCAGCCAGCACTGCTGAAGGAGAAGGAGGGTGAGCATGTGCACCCACCACTGTGGTGCATGGCATGGAGGGGTTGTCTCTGGGACAGCCAAGGAGATACGAGATGCCCTCCATGGTCTGGAAATAAGTAAAATGAGATCATTTGCAAGATCTCTGCCTCGAGCATGATATCAACACTGCCCGTTGTGACGTCTTGGCAACCATGAAGACTTTTGAGAGCAATCCCTAGAACAGAACCTGCTCCAGGTGAATAGCTTGGTGAGGACAAAGCAGAGGTTTTCCAGTGGGCTCAGTAACTCCAGCAGAGATGTCTCATAGTGAGCAGAGCGCAGGGAAATGCTCTTCCCATTCACCTGCACCCATCCAGACAGAGCCAGCATCGTTTCCCAAGCCTGGGAGAGGGGGTGGCTCTGAGGTGGACAGAGGATGGAGGGTATCAAAGGGTGAAAGGGACAGAGCAATGGAAAAAGAGCAGGAGGAAGAGCCAGACAGCTGGCAGGATGACCACGGCAGCACCAGCATCGCGGCAGACCCAGGTGCTCAGCTGCCCATATGGAGTCTTGTGCAACTCGAACAGGATTTATGCTCTGTCCATATAAATTGCACCTCTCTGCCAAGAGTGTGATAAATGTACCCTACAAAGCTCCCTCAGGCCCCACTACCCTTTCCCCCCTGCCCTGCACGATCTCTGTTCTCAGCTACCTCAGGGCAGCTGGATTTGTGATTACCCACTCCAACACCCCATCAATCTTGGGCTCCCTTCTACACGTGTAGGAAGAGATATCTTTCCGTAATGACACTGCTGTAAAACACAGAGCAGCCTGAAGTACAGCCTTTTTCGGAAAGAGCTCACAAGCAGCTAGCAGGGCTGTGAGGAGAGACCAATGACCAAGCCGAGAGAAGAAATGCAACCCAGCCATATGGGGCTGGATGACAAAACCCATCAGGCGTATACGGGAGAGGAAAAATTCATCCGCAATTTATGCTGCAGCAGCTGAGACCCGAGAGTGGCCTTGTAACTGGATTTTACACCAATTCTCTATGATGCATTGTGAGGAGAGAGACAGGCGCAGAAGGGCCGTGGCTTAGCCCCGGGGGCAATTGTGGAGGAAAATGCAATTACATCTGGCTGCTGAACTTGCCCTTGCCTTCCCCTGGCTGTGTGTGTTGTGCTCTCGCCTGGGAAAACTCATATGCAAAAGAAAGAAATTGGAATAAATGGCCCTGCCATTGCCATCAGTGACCCTGTGCCCCTGCTCCCCATTCCCTGAAAATACTTTCACGCCATCCCAAGCACGGGATGATTGCAATCAGGGGAGACGGACCCTGGCCCAACCCTCACTGCCCACCGCACCTTTCCTCATCTCACAGCTGACTCTTGTCCCACGCTTTGGTGGACCCTGGAGACATTCAAGACCCATTTCTCCATGGACAGCACTGAATTTCCACCCTTCCACTCCTCATTTCTCCTCCAGTGCCTGTCTGCTCTCTGGTGCAATGTGTTCCCAGGCTCAGAGAGAGGCTGCAGGAGGTCATCCCACACCCAGATGTTCATAAAGGTGTGGGGGGATGAACGCCATCTGGCCAGGGTGTCGTAAGAGCCCCACCGATGGAGGACAACACAAAGCAGGAGGAAGATAAATCCTTTACGACAAGTCACCCAGCCAGGCTTCCTCCCATAAGAGAAAGGATCTACCGTAGGATGCGACTGGGACTAAGCTCTTCTCCAGGAGTTCTCACACTCCCTTTAGTTGGCCATGAAGACTCCTCCTGCCTCTTTTCCGTCTTCATCACAATGGTAATTACTTCATAGTGGGGATGAGTTAATTAATTCATGCATGTGACATGAATTAATACTTCTCTAGTCCAGTTATACCTATTGATCCAGAGCATTCACTTATCTTGAAACACCAATACCTGGACTGAAACAGGGACAATCTGGAGTTAAGCTACACCTCAATCATTTATTTCTATTTTCTTACCGATTTCTAAACAAGAGAAAAGTCCTCACATGTCCGGTGCTGTATAATTCTATCAAACCATGACATTTGGTGATTTTCTCAAGGTCATAAAGAAAGTGGCTTTTCTGCCATGCTGGCACAGTCTGTGCCGCTGCTGGTGGGATGTGAAACCAGATATCCTGACCCCCATGGTGGTGTCTCACCCCAGAGATCAGGCCCCCTCAAACTTATAGCTATCATACTGAGGGATGAGGAGGAATCTGGATGTGGAGCCCGCCAAAGAGGTAATTTCAAGCCAGAGACCACACGGAGCCCTCCAAAATACCCCAACCTGCCAGCAGTGTCAAGTAGTCCATAAATTATCCCTGAAGCCTTCTGTTTTTAATCAGTCCCACTCCCTGATTACTCTTAGAACGTGACTCCAGGCCGCAACATGGAGTATTTATCTTGCATTAATTAGATTAGAAAAGCAGGGGTATTCGATACACCGACTAATCAAGTCAAGGCATCAATACGGCATGTGGCAGAGCCTTACATTGCCCTCACTCTGCAAGATGACAGGTAATGAATTAGTTCTGGAAGGTGCCCAAAATAACACTTTGTGACCTAACACAGGAGAAACGTGAACTTTTCATCTGTTTCCCCACTGGAGAAGAAAAAGACGGTGCCAGCGTGTACATACTGGTATGTATATACCATTCCTGAAAGGCAGAACCGGCGAGGCTGAGCAGTAAAACACAACTCCAGGTCATTGGCCGATATGGAAGGGTATAATGGACTTCAGGAATATTAATTATAGCAAGCCGAGGGTGCAATGTCATTGNAGGAATATTAATTATAACAAGCCGAGGTGCAATGTCATTACACTTTGCTGAACCTGCTCCTGTCATTTCAGCTGGGCTCTGTGTCCTTCAGCAGGCCGTCCCACACATGTTGCCGCTGTGAACAAGCCTCCTTGGAGGTGACTGCATTTTTAATCCATCTGCAATCTCCATTGGCACAAAGTCAGTTTGAATGGCTTATAAATACCACCTTCAGAGTTACCTAAACCCTAACGCAACAAGTCTAGGTCTCGTTGTCAGTGGGGATTTCCTATGGTCTTTGGTGCTCTGTGGTTTGGTCATTGGGCCATGACACTCATCATTTTAAGACTAGTGCAAAAAAGAACAAAAAAAAAAAANAAAAAAAAAAAAAAAAAAAAAAAAAAAAGACTTAGCCATCAGCCATCAGTAGACGATGAAAGTGCAGACTGCTCTGTTCCAGGCAATGATGACTTACTCATGGAGGAATGGGCTTACTGATCATTTCGGGTCATTGCTTATTATGTTACAGGGCTGATGGGGGAAGGAAGTCCTAGCCTGAAAGACAGAAACACAGAGAAAGCTGACCCTGAGTCAGCATTAAACTGGGGGTGAGAATCTGTCTGCTGAAGCCCTGTGGGCTACTGAGGCCTTATAAGAGCAGGCTGCAGGGCTGTTTCCAACCAGAAGCTATCCTCTGACCAGGATGAGTAGAGAGGAGCCCCTGAGTTACAAACACAGCTTTACTGTGAAAGACTGTCGAAACAACCTTTTAACCTCCTTCTCTCCTCCCCTTATTGTTAGAAAATATGTTCTTACAAAGTGACATGTTGTGCTGAAACAGTAGCTGCTCTCTTGCTATAATGCCTCTGATAATCCATATCATATTAATTTGTCCTGTTGGGTAGAAGGATGGTCCTTCCTTATTTATGGATGGAGAGCACTCAGATGATGCTCTCTTGTGTCTCTGCACATGCTCTCCACCAGCTCTCTTAATTAGTCCAACACAACTTCCCAACACAGAACACCCATTTAACCCACTAAACCAATGCCCCAAACGTAATCCAGAGATTACCCTTAGAAGGGCAATGCATGCGAGGGTGAAGACTGCCACCTCCCTCGATAAGATGGGGAGACAGTTCGTTCCTACACCAGCAATGCTGCGCTCAGTGTTTGGAGGAATGTGGAATTTCCGAGTAATTAGGGTCTTTGCAAAATAATTTCGTTCCTCCTGTTCTGAGCATTTGTCTTACATNCACCAGCAATGCTGCGCTCAGTGTTTGGAGGAATGTGGAATTTCTGAGTAATTAGGGTCTTTGTAAAATAATCAGTTTCGTTCCTCCTGTTCTGAGCATTTGTCTTACACGAATCCTGAACAAACAGGCTCCATTAAGGGAGGGCAGACGAGCAAGACAATCAGCACGAGAAGCCACCTCTGTCTTCTCAGCAACCGTCTTCTCCATCCCCCAGGTTGGAGCTCCATCCTTGAGACCCGCAGCGCTGCTCCTGCAGAGCGGAGGTGCTCCCTTCTCCCCCTCGTCTGTCACACGCAAAAGTTGTGCAGCGTTTCTGCAGATTGGGCTCCTACTCCCGTTAATTTTCTCTCTCCCTGTGCAGCCTGAAGCAGTTGGAGCCTGCACTGAGATGTAATGATCTCCTGATTTTGTTCTTGTGAGTCAGCCTCTGCTCAGTACAAAACTCTACGCTAATCCCAGCATGAACAGCTGTTTCTGGCAAAATGAGGGACAACAGGCAGACAAAGCTGCTTCGGGTGTTTGTTTCCTTCTTCTTCAGGAACTAAATCTTCCCAGTTAAAGTTCTTGAGGATGTCCATTAAGTTTATTGAGCTTGCGGGAGGCCTCAACTACAGCTCACTGTTTCGTGCTCAGCTGTTTAGATCAATGCAGCAAACATTTAACAATTTAACAACCTGGTGGGAGGGGAGATGCGAGGAATGCAATTGCAATTAGAAGGGTGGGTTTTTTTCAGGAGTTATCATTAAACAGCAAATGCTCTGCAACTGGAAACGTGGTGAATGTCAGAAAAGCAATTGCAATAGGCACAGTCATTCCAGGCTCTCTCCCTGCTCGTCTTCAGGAGGGAGGCAGAGGTGGTAGGTATGGTTGTTGCAGTCCCAGGAGCTGGTTTCCCGTTTGAGGAGGTCTGGGTGAGGTGTGAAGCTCAGATCCAGTTCGATTACTACCTCTTCTCTCCCGCCGTACCTGGGAGATGAGATGATCTCTGTGCCCATCCCACTCCGAATGCCATTCACTGAAGCCCTAGATCCCTCGTGCGACCTTAGCCGGTGGGCGAGGCTAGACATGAGCCCCAACCTCTCACGGCGCTCCCGCCAAGCATGGATTCCTTGCTAAACAAAGACATGAGTCTGCTTCCGTTGGGTTCCATGAGAACAGCTCATCAGAAAAAGCTGGATTAACATGATTTTGTGTGCCCGGGGATTTACAGGCATTGAGAAAGAAGGTGATCGTACTGGAGCTCCTTTACAAACACCATTTCCCTTTACTAACTGTGTGGATCACATTAGTATACAGGGCTACAGATGAGATGAAAACCCCACAGCTGACATGTTCTTTACAGTCTGCCTAATGAAAGACTTCTCCTGGTCTGATTTCAAACAACAGCCTCGGGGAGGAGACACTGAAGAGGTGGAGAGATGCGCCCAAGATTTCCAGCAAGTGTGTGCCTAAGGCAGAAATCTCTAGTGCCTCGGTCCCCTCTCCTCTCTCCTCTTCCCTATCAAATTCCCTAAAAAGCAGAAGAAATGCAGACATTGAGATGAAAGGGATGACGAGGACCATGCACTTGCCAGGGTCACTTCATGGTGCAGCCTTCTAACTCACTCTGTTGTTACTTCATCTTTTCTTCCTGGGAGCAGCTGATTTATCTTTATTATCCTCCTCTGTTGTCACTGTCATTAAATTTTGTTGAGCCAAGAGACTCCACTGTGTGCTTTAGTAATTCGATCAGAAAGGAGGGGAAGCGGAGCTGAGGTAATAGGCAGCGTGAAAGAGGTCAGGAGAAGCAGCCGTGGCACATTAAGGGAAATACAGATCCGGGCTCACTTGGAAATGGTAATCATATGGAGCGTGCCTGAGCAACTGGCAGCAATAATCTAGAGCAACAACGACCCAGAGCCCAGTTCGTTCCCCTCTTTTTTGTTTCCCCTAGTCATAGTCTCATCTTCCTAAGACCTGATCTTGCAGGGATGTCACATCCCAGGCTCTTTTCTCAGGTTTTAGTCCGTCTTCACCAATGCAAACCGGCTGCTGGAATTAGCAAGGGAAGAGCTCAGGCATTGCTCTTCCCAGCTCGTTGTTTTACATACGCCTCTGCGTGAATTTGTGGGTTGTTTCATTTAAGCATCAGCCATTGAACAAGCCCAGTGGCAAAGTAATCATTTATCTGTACTATTTTATTTATATGGCAAGAGTCCCCTGCTGAGAGAAGAACCCCACTGCGTTATGCCCTGCTGCAGACAAGCAGTAAAAGGCATTTTGGTCCAAGTCTAAATGGACAAAAGCGGCAGAAAACGCAGGGAGAAAGGAGCTTCAAGGCATTGGAGATGAAATTAATTCATCTCCTGGAGATCAGAATAACAAAGAGAAAAAATAGAAATTGTTTACCTTGGGGGTCAGCAGCAAAGCCCCGTTAAAGGCAGCACCCTGTTTGCTAAGGCGTTTGTACTTGCGCTCCATCTCCTGCCTCTGTGTGTAAATCATGGACCTGTGAGACATCCCACTGAGGCCCGTGGGACCATCCCCATGACCAAGTCCCAACATCAGGCAGGAACTTCACCAGGATGCAAATACCGATATTGCAACAGCCTTCTCAGCACTGACGCGGACAGGGCTTCATCAAGAGAGCAAAAAAACGCCTTTAGTGATGGCCACATGGATCAGAGCCTTACAGCTTAAACTGTTCAACACGGAGCAAGATGTTAGCACATAGGTAACCTTAGCTCCTCAACAGTTACAACACGCTGGGAAGATAACCGTGAATGTCACTTTTTTTGAGCCCTGAATGTCGCTTTGTTGGTACTTCTAAGATACGCTCTCAAGAGAGAAACACAGATTCATTCTTTTTTCCTTTCCTTGTTTTTTCTTCCTTTCCTTGTTTTTTTTTCCTTTCCTTCTGTTTTTTTTATCCTTTTCTTATGTTTTTTTTTTCCTTTTCTTATGGTTTTTTTTTCCTAGTGCCTTATTACGCTGTGTAACACAAACACCAGTAAAGTGACGTGTCTTATGGTCAGACACACACGTATACATACAGCACCCCCAGCCCTGTATCCTCCTCTATATGTGCACAGTAAGCAAAACTGTATTGTCCTAATTATACACACACACAAAACCATATTATTTCGGCCAGCTGTGTAGAAACCCCATGTGTTTACACTGTATGCATATGTGTATACAAAAAGGACGCAGTTCATCTGGCATATTTTAAATGCCTTTTTAGGGTGAAAAGAAAACCCCCCCAGGAACTCTACTGAGCACCAGTGACCAGTCCTTTTTTTTGAAGAGAGGTGTCATGAATCTGTCATTTGTGTTGCATTGTCAAGGGAGCCCGCACATCTGAAACAGAGGATGAGATCTCTTTTTTACACACGTACAGAAAACGTGTACAGATAGAAGGAAACTGTGTCTCTCTTATCCTGTTTCTTCCTTTCACGTACACATGCTCTCACGTGTATGCATATACGCACACAGAGACTTCACGGATTCCCTGAAAAAAATGCAGAAATAATAAGAAACTATATAGAGAAGATGTCCAGGATCCCACGTGCTGACTGGGCTAGCTACGGTCCAGCGTGCAGCGTAGTAAACAGAAATTTCATTGGAATAAATTATTTATTAGTTTTTGAGGTTTTTTTCCTTGAAACTCATAAAAGCAACAATGAAAAATTACTCCAGAATTTATTCATTTTGCATGCTGGGAGAGATATATTTTATCTCTGTATATATACAGATATAAAGCAGACCACGCTGTGATCTTATATTTTTATGAACAGACTGCAAGTTTACACGCACCACAGAAAGAAGCACAATGCCGTAAAAATTAAAGGAGCAGTGCAGAAATCCGGTATCTTTGTGGGCACATAAAAAAACAGAGGTATAGTTTACTTCAGATACTATCGATGGATGTTCACTTTCCGCTTAACTAGGCTGGAGCTGATCTTTGCCAGCTGATCACTTCTATACCTTCAGGCACTGAGATACCACGCTAGACTTGGGCCACTGCCGCAGCAAATGTATATACGTTGCGATTAGGGCTGTCCTGCAAGGTCTCTATGCGCTCAGCTTCAGTGAAGACCCCTAGATGCTCTTAATTTTTTATTGCAGTTTCCTGTCTGGCCACAATCCTAATACTGCCTGAAGGCTTCCATGCTGGTTGGTAGCAACACCGCACTGGATATGGCAAAATCCCACCGCCTTGAAGTTGTTTTTCATCTTTTACTGCTCTCCCGCAGTTCTTTGTTATTCCAATCCCAGGCTATGCTCAGCCTTTCCGTTGTACCTCTAGCAAGACTTGACAGCATCTTTGAGGTTTCAATCATGATGATACGTGTAGACAGATAATCTGCATTTTCTTTTTCTTCAGCTAACAATGAAACTTGCAGTCCGTCCTCTGCTGTTTCTAAATTCTTAGCACTCGATCTGGGGCTCTGCATTAAGTTTATCGTCGCGCTACATAGCAGAACAACTTTATACATTGAAGTGCAACTGCAGGGTTCAACAGATCATCCTCCGACATCTAAGGATCCACAGAGGTTCTCTTGTAGCACAGTCAGTTCTTTGCAAACCCTTTCCTAATATCAGACATTTTTCTGTCTGTCCCGCAATTCAGCACAAAAATAGTCACTGGGCTTTTAGATCTATTGCACCGTGCATTTTCTATCATAAGAACACATACGTATCTATGGTGGAGAGCACAGACCTGTCCCAGGTAAGCAACAGCTGCTGAACCATGTGCAATCACACTGCTCAGAAGGTCAGAGGAGACTAAATAGCCCAGGAGATAAATGGAACTTTTGGAGGAGTGTCCTGATTTCTTCTGCAATTTTTCCATAAGAACCAAACCAAGGAGCTTCCACACCTCAGCTCGTCCAGGGAGTCATTTCCACAAATTCATTGTATCTCTATGTGCTTGATGAACTCTGAGAAATAGCCCCACAAACGTCCTTGAAGGACTTTGCTATGGATCACTGATTTTTCTAATTCCTCTGGAGTTCTTTTTCAGCACTTTTGCCTCTGGGATCCCCAGCCACATTTTTTACAGCAGTGATGTGGGTTTGATTTTTAGGAGACCCAGAAGTGAGGGATAAAATACTGTAGCTAGCTCTAATTACTGGATTATTAACAGCAGTCATCCTGATGCTCCTGGATGCCTGAGCTATGCTACTAATTCCAGGTGGGTCATCTCATAGTCCGGGATCTGTGTCCCTGGAAGCTGTGTGGTCTCTCATTCACCTCCTTTACAGAGGGTCTGGGAGCTCTTCTGTGGCCAGAATAGAACAGGGTGACAAGAAAATCTCAATGGCTGTAAGCAAAGTACAGCACGAGTTTGCTAGAGTATTCAGTCCAAGCCCTAAGACTTAAAGCTGAAGAAGTGATACTATTATGTGGCTTCTTAGAATCCATTTCTGGTCATTCTTTCGATAGCAGTCCCCAAAATGATATCTGTTCAGCCCACCTCAGATGCACAGAGCGACAACCTGGGCAAGAAGGTTGGGGACAGAGACAAATGAAGGGTGATGGAAACTGCTGCCCCCTCCCAAGGGGAAGGGAACTACTGCCTTGGGGGAAAATGTATTTATTGCCCAGCCGAGGCAGGCCACAGGCTGACACTGGGCCAGAATGGCTGGAACAGTTGACAACAACCTGGTCTCTGCTTTGGGTGGGAGCCTTGGACAAACATCTGAAGAAGCTTCCTGGTGGCACGGCAGCCAGAGTTCCAAGTGTCTCTGTAAGGATGACAGGGGTATCCTGAGCGAAAAAGAGCGTGGAGACTGGACACAAGCCAAGATCCCTTAGCTGTGGTATACCGGACACCTAAAGTCAGAATCATCTTTGTTCACAGACCATGCACATACCTCCCAACAAATGAGCTGCTTGGACCCCCTTACTGGAGTGAGGTAGCTACTGCTGAGGGTAGTTCGTGCTATACTAAGGTTGAAGCTGCAGGAAACCAAGTGTATTTCACCCTGAAAGGGACAGTTTCTCTCTCCCACCAAGAGCAGGTGCCTGGATGGTTTATTTAGATGCAGACAAACATGCTACAGATAGGTAAGATGAATGCCACCACTTCTGCCTAAATGAGTCTGCTTTACCCACAGGTCATTAGCAGATGAGCACCCCATTCCAGAAGGATGGATGCGTTCGTTACTAGGAAGCCACCATGTCCCAGCTGCTCTGTCAGCTGGGTACCAACAGTGGTGGCTGCACTGCACTCAGCCTCTTCCCAGCCAGTGGTGGGAAGGACAAGCAAGGAGAAAGAGGAAACCCTTCCTCTTGGACAGTATCTTTCATTAGTGTGGCTTGAAGCTCTTTACAAACAAAACCCCATACTTCCCGTTCTGTGCTCCTAAACTTCTTGGACCAATGGAGCTTCCAGTCTTCCAAGGGAGATAAGGTGAGAACCAAAGAGGACGTCAGAAACGTATGTGTTGCACTGGCATTTTACAGTGAACAGGTCCTTTGTAAGATACATGTAACGCACAGAGATAAATTTGGTGAGCTTTACCCTGGTGGCTTGTGCTGNTCCAAGGGAGATAAGGTGAGAACCAAAGAGGACGTCAGAAACGTGTGTGTTGTACTGGCATTTTACAGTGAACAGGTCCTTTGTAAGATGCATGTAACGCACAGAGATTAATTTGGTGAGCTTTACCCTGGTGGCTTGTGCTGTGCTGAGTGAGGACAGGAAGCATCATGACACATTTGGCAGAAGATTGTGCAAGAAACCTCCAGTAGCCACTGCTACAGTCCATCAACTAAGGGCTGTCGTTTAACACTGTTTGTTATTGCGAGCGGTTAGTTCAGCACACCTCTCACATAGTGGGAGCCAAGGCGTACAAGGGGCAGCTCTTTTACCCAACTTGACTTAGAAAATGAGTGGCTCAGCAGGGAGTAGGACTCAGAAGAGTGGACCTCTCCAACTTGCTCCCCGTTGGGTGGTTTGGATGGTGACAACTTTAGGCAGAGGTTGAAAAATGCTGCCTGCTGCCCTTTTGGCAGGGAATTCACAGCCGCTGCTCTGTTGTGCTCCCCTCTCATTGATAAAAGGTCTCCCTTCTCAGAGCTAAGTGCTTGAGGGATGCCCTTGGTGTGTTTGCAGCTTTGGCCCAGTGGTTTTATGGTTATTGGCTATTGCTCCAGCTTTCTCAAAGGAACCCAGCATTAAAATAGCTTTCTATATTCCTTGAGTAGCTTCCATCATCCCTTGGCAGCAGTCATCCCTTCATGTCCTCTCAATGCTGTTACTGGCATCAAGCACAGGGCCCCACCAATCCCAGCCCTCTGATGCACTTAATTAAAGCAGAATCGCTCAATAATTCTGTTGTGCTTTCCCGGGCATCTGGTCATTCACCTCTCATGTGCGCAGGCAATTAATTTTTAGGTTGTCAGTACAAAGGGATTGAAACAAGAATATTAATTCCAGCCCAGCGGGAGGAAAGAAGGAAGTTTTGCTGGTGTGTGAGTCTACCTGCAGGGCTCTGCTCCCGGACGCTGAGTGCCCGCGATGCCTAAAGGCCTCCCAGAGTGTTGAAAGTTGGAAGAGAGGGAAGGCTTTTGAAATAAAACAGTTCCCCCCTCCTGCCCAATTCCATTAATAATGTGGATAAATTAATAACCATGTTCCTGCCTGGAAACCTCATCAAAATCAGTGGCCCAAGGTGCTACATAAAAATAAATGCCAGACCCTGCTGCAAGGAGCTGTATGTGGCCATTAGTGACTTGTGCAGCATCACAGAGACCATGTAAAAATCTCAATACCCTAACTCCTGATTCACAGGCTATGGCATTTCTCATTAGTTTCTCCCCTTTCCCTCAACCTTAGGAAANAAAAAAAAAAAAAAAAAGGCAAGGCAGCACAGAACCATCATTTCCCCTGGCATTTATTGAAATGTCATTTGAATGAGACCAAACAATGGTTTGTGTTCCTTTGGGTAACTGACACGGGCAAAAGTCCATAAGAACAGGAAAATTGCAACTCTGATCTAGTTAATGGATATTAGAGGCACAAAATGCTTTCAAATGCACACAATTATTTTTATCTGCTAATTGAGGGGGTAAAAGCTTCTTTCTAGGAAATATGGTAATATATATTGATCAGAAAAATGAAGCTTCTATTCCAAACCCTGAGCACGATGCAAGGTTAAGGGATTTTAATTAATGAAAAAGCTTTTTTATGAAATGATGCCACCACTCAAGAACAGTATACACTATGACCTCCAGTCAAGCGGAGACACCTTTTAAATATGACTCTGCTCATAGAAGCATCACTCACTCTCTTTCTTGGCCAGATAAATATTGAACAGGCTGTCCTATTCTGCCCTGATTGAGTGGTGAGTATCCACTGCTGAGGTGACCACCACAAAAATCTCGGTCCCAGATATGGATGTATTTCAGGCATGCCACAGATCCCTGAAGGCAGTAACCAGCAGTCCCCAAGCAGCTGGGTGGTACAAGATCAGCACTGGGGAGTGAAGATCCACGAAGGATCCACAAGATGTGTCCAAAGAACACATTGCTTGTCTTTCCAATGCACATATTGCATACATTTCAGGAGGGTTACTTCAAGATGTACGCAGTCTTGTCCCCTGGACTACATCAAAAGCAGTGTGGCCAGCAGGTCAAGGGAAGGGATTCTGCCCCTCTCCTCCTCTCTCCTGAGATCCTACCTGGAATACTGCATCCAGCTCTAAGGCCCCCAAAATAAGAAGGACATGGACCTCTTGGAGCAAGACCAGAGGAGGCCACAAAGATGATCAGAGGGCTGGAACACCTCT
>RSEF01000001.1:3095180-3115454 GCA_003993805.1 Himantopus leucocephalus | reverse complement strand
GCTTTGAGCAACCTGGGCTGGTGGGAAGTGTCCCTGCCCATGGGAGGGGGGTTGGAAGCAGATGATATTTAAGGTCCCTTCCAATCCAAACTGTTCTATGATTCTATGTATTAGCATTGGCCGTGGTCCTGGAGCATATCTGCTGGTTTAATTTGTTCAAAAGGAGTTTGGGTCATACACTCTGAGCCATTCTGTGGTGAAAAGAAAAGCCAGTAAGTAGAGACAACTGGGAGATTTGTTACAGAACTTCACTCCTGATCTGACGAAATTTAAAACAGCAGTGCAGATGTACCCACAAGTCCTGTGCCTTTTACTCCTGAAAACAATTCCTTTGCATTTATTTTAAGTCCAGACTCCTACAGTTATCAGATGCCCAAGCTGGCATTGAAATTAAAGGCTTCTACCTCTTCTTGTGCACCTGGATTTAGTTTCTAACTCCTACAAACACAAACAGAAATATAAATTAGCTCTTTCTATCACTTATTTTGAAATCTGCTCTGCTTGCCTTGCAAATGGAAATATAATGAATTTCAACTTCAATCAGAAACAAGCGCTTTAGTTGTTCGGTATATTAGTGCTACATTGTTTACAAGATTATTCTTTTTTAAAAGGCACAATCGACTTAGACTGAGTCCCAAATGGATGGTAAACTAGCAGAATCTAACCTGCAGCAGTGGTTTTGCTACCTGAAAGGTAATATATTTACTTTCACCCCACCGGGATTCTTCTGCATCACAGACCTGTACAGGACAGACACTAAATTGCCCAAGATGGCAGAATTATCACACCACAGGGGCAGAATGGAGTCTTTGCTGCAGGATTTAACTGGTTAGTTTGAGTACAGCAAGGCATCTACACGCGTGTCTTCTATTAATAATATATGGCTACAGCCCTACCTAAAATCTAACCTGGAGCTTCTTTGCCTAGCGGGACAGACCAGACCCACTCAAGTCAGCTCATGATGGAATGACAAGATTATTCTGCTGTAATCTCCAGTGGGAAGAAGAACAACACTTGTCATGCAAAATTGCTGATATGTTTGCATTTATTGCAATTCAAGACCCGCCGGGATGTGTTCCTGTCCAACCTGCTCTAGGTGAACCTGCTTTGGCAGGGGGGGGTGGACTAGGTGATCTCCTTCCAACCCCGACCATTCTGTGATTGTGTGTGATTGTGGTATTTCTGCTGTGTTCGTATCTGTGGTGGTATCTGAGCACCTAAGTTTTAGGACAAGAGGAAATGGCTTCAAGTTTCTCCAGGGGAGGTTTAGGATGGATATTAGGAAAAAATTGTCACAGAAAGGGTAATCAAACATTGGAACAGGCTGCCCAGGGAAGTGGTGGAGTCACCATCCCTGGAGGTATTTAAAAGACAGGTAGACGTGGTGCTGAGGGATGTGGTTTAGTGATGGACTTGGCAGTGTTAGGTTGATGGTTGGACTCGATGATCTTAAAGGTCCTTTCCAACCTAGATGTTTCTATGATTCTAGGTTTTGGCTGTACATATTCCTTAGGAAAGTCATGGAAAGCCAAATGGAAAAGGATTGCTCTACGCTGAAAGTGGTTATGCCCAGACTCAGGTACCGGGCTCAGACGCACTGCTGAGTTGAGAGGGGTGCACCCAGCAAAAAGTCTCCTTAAGGCAGGGAGAAGTAGGCAACAATTAACGACCCTCCAAAAAGAACACTTCCTCCTAATCACTTGTTTTTATCTTGCTTCTGATACTGTGCAATGAGTTTGGGAGAGGCCAGCAGAGTCCAATAGAAATTCAGAGAAAAGCAACATTATCCACTGAAACGTCAGACAAATATTGACTTCTTCACAAAAGGTTTACTCAGATGCCCTCAGCGAGTCAATATTTGGTAAGGAGCATTAAAATTTCACAGGCCCTTGGCCAAGGTGACTTTCTACAAGTAGGACTGATGTCTTTCATAGCAAACCTGCCCACCAAGCCTGGGCAGAGGTGGCCCAGCTCTCAGCAGCCCCTGGTCTTCCCCTGACTGAGAGAAAAGGAACATTCCTCTGCCTTTTGCTCTGCTAGACATGAAAATCCTCCTGCCTGGGGGAGGTGTCTGAGTAACAAGTCCAAGGTCCCAATAAATCCATAGCAAAGGAGGAAAAGAAAGGATAAGCCCAGAGACCATGTTGATGGGCACTTCATAAATACAGCTGACAGGTCAGAGAGGTTGGTAGGTAGCTTTCTGGCATTTTATCCCATGAACAAATGTTCTGTAAAGACTGGAGTCACTTCCAGTTGCAGTAAAAGGGAGATTTCATGCTCCGTGGGAATTGTCAATCCCCCAAAGCTTTCAGAAGCTTGTGACTGCATTTCCTGTGCATTATATCCCATTATGCAGATGCTTTAAAGTTAATGTAAATCACATCAGGACTAATGGTAAAGGGCTTTTGGTTATGAGACGCAAAGTGCTTTGAGATGGCTTCTGACGGTCCAATGGCCATGTGTCTTCACCCTCTTCCCCTCTCACTCCGTACCCTGCCTCCACTCATCTGCACATCACGATGTCCTGAGCTGTCATAGACAAAGCCAGCAGGGCTCGCTGGGTTAATTAAATCAGCATCGTTTGCTGTCTGGAGCTCAAGTGACAAATGCATTTCCAACCCTGCCCCTTTTGAGGGAAGGGTGGTTTGTGAAGCATGACAATGGCTGGGGACTCCTGGAATAGGCACTCATATGTCTCACCCAGGTGAAGGCATCACCACCCCGTGACTTGGTTTCCCCCCTCTTGTTCACTGGGACAGAAAGCACCAGCTGTGTTAGTGTGGTAAGCGCATTTTCACTCCTCTTTAAGGCTCCTCCTTTCCTGTTTCCCTTCCTGGGCTGTCATGGGGGAATAAGTTGTCAGGAGATGCTTGGGAAGACTGAAAGGGACAGTTCCCCTCCTCCCTACTCAGGCTGTGAATGTGAGGCTAATTCTATTAGCCCAGCCACTCCATTATCCAAATAGCCCCTCGCCAGCCTCCCGGTTCATCTGCAGATGCATTAGTGTAATGGTGCTGTGCACTGCCAAACACACGCTGCCTTCCATCCCAGATGTGCTCCCCAGGCAGATAAGGTGATTCTTACATTTTTGTATATACATATATTTACAAAAGTATATACCAGAGCACCCAAAGACGTCAGCAACTTCAGAAGATTTTGAGCACGCAGAGGGCTTACAGAACAAGGCTCGTGTTTTGTAACACCTTTTGAGGTCCCACATAAGCATGGATATATATGTGCAAAATGCTGTGTGTTGGTTCATCATCTGACAGTTAGGCTATATGCTCTATCATCTGCCAATGCTTACAGCTAGACAAAAATAAGCCTGATTCCCTGCTTTCTGTCTTCCCTACTTTGAGGTTTGCAGAAATCTGTCTAACCCAAGCAGGTATTGACTTTCTTATGTTAGCACAATGCTGCCTCTTCTTTTAAGCTGGAGAGAGAGGGATGTAACTCGGAGAAGTGCCATGTAATGCCTGTGTGACATGGCTTTTCCTTTGCCTCCTGACCTGGCAGGAACATTACAGCAGATCCACATATGTGCAGTAGGTCCGGGTTTTCTGTGTGTCCTATGTATGACGAACTCGTACATCATCCTTCCAGTCACCTGTGTCATCTCACAAGACACCTGTTGCATGATGGAGGAAAGATGCAACGGGGTTCCTGCCACTAGAGAACTCATTTACCCACAGCCTGCTCCCAGTCCGACCCAAAAGAGAGGGCAGTTAGTTAGGAAAATGCTGTAGCCTATTATGAAATCTTGTAAGAAATCACTAAGGAGCCAATAAATAACTACATCAGGTATGTGTTGCACATGACCACTCTCACAGCCAACAGGAGAAAGAGCAGCATCCCAGCTGAAGAGCAAACCACAGAGCCAGACAAATTTTTTCCCCCACAAATGCAGCACTGTATTCAGGGTGACTTTTCACTTGGTGAAATAAAAAAAAGTTAGTATCTTGGAGAGGCAGTATGGCAGGGAAAAAATAACAAATGCAAGCAAAAAAAAAGAATAACAGTGTCCCATTGAAATGCACAGGATATTTCCAGGGAACTGACCTAGCTGAGCAAGAAAATTTCATCCGCCCGGTAAAGAATCTTGCTATTTTTCTAGGACTCTGGGGCAAAACTGTCGATGCTAAAACCTACAAATACTTCCTCTGCTTTAAGAAAAAAAAAGATTCAAAACTGCAGTTCCTTATCACATGTGAATTCTCCTTCCTTCTCTTAAACAGTTGTGTGAAGAAGCAAAGACAGACACAAGCTCAAACATATACATCAAGTACAAATGCTTCAGTATTTAAAAGATCTTTTTGCACCATAACCATTATTGCTGTTCCTCTAAGTAGAAAGAATAACACTACAAAGTTGCCTGAGCACTGAAGACAGGGGTAAGGAGTCAATGCAAATTCTTGATTGTGTGAACTTCATGCCACAATTAGTAGTAGGTTGATTGATTGTCAGTTTAAACAGAAAGTCTAGAAAAGAGAAAGGGGGGCTGGTTGGCTTGGGTGGGAGCAGGGAGAGCCTGTGATATTTGCCACGAGCACTTTTATCTGTTTAGCTATGAAAATTAATGAAAATAAATGATCAGAAGGCAATAAATGGGTCTGCAGCTACCCTCACGAAGGAATGCTGATACACTGTTTACACATCTAATGTTTGTTTTGAGACTCTGCAATCTCCGCAGGATGCTTCAGTGCATATGGTGTTGTCACTGTATTTCTTTTTCCTTTTTAATTTACCAATCCAGGGTATAAAGGTGTCCCTGAAGCCCTGGGCTGGTTTTTGGAGGCTCCCTTTGCTGGGAAAATGTGGTGCACTTCAAGCAAACCAGCCCTGAAGGAGCTTGGATGCGCAGAGTTGGGTGAACTCCTGGTACCTGAACGGCAGCAGGAGACACCAGCGGGTGTCAGCACCACTGACAGGCCTTGAGAACATCACAGCTGACCTTCCCAGCCCCTCCTAGACCTCTTACCACACAGACGCTTGTCTTGCATCACGCAAACATGAGGTCCTTGTGGTCAGGGATGTGCTCGAGGTGACTAACAAGCAGCTATCCCTGAAGCAGGGACAGACACCTCCAGGGACGCCCGTGCATCCGTAGACAGCCTTAACCAGAGGATGCTGCCAGCTGAGCAACCCCACTGCACACGGCAAGTCTGCTCCAGGGGGGAGGTGTGGGCTTTCCCCAAACGTGTATCCACTCTTCTCCTGTGCTGCCCCTGTTTATAAGGCAGACCTCAGTTCTTAATCAATATTTCAAACATTTAATTAGAAGTACAAGCCAAAACCACTAAATGCTCAAGCTGACAGCTTGCAATAGCCCCCATCCTGTGGCGCAGTGTGGAGACTTTGTCCGCCTACACAAATCACAGAACACTGTGTTTGTACTACTCTGTAAAGTTGTATCTGCACTGGTAAATTTAAATGTGCCCTGCATTACTCTCTGGTCCTAAGGCCAGTGAATATAGAATAGCAGATGTACACATCATTAAACTCTCCTAGCCTGCAAATGGAGCAGCTGCAACCGAACTGCCTCTCAGAAACAGTCACTGGCCGTGGTCGTTCCCAAACCATGTCCAGGGCTGTCTGGGAGACAGCTTGCCGGCCCCACGGTGAGGGTGGGCCAAGTGCCATCACAGCAATTTAACAGACAAGACAATCCACCTCCAGTGACTGGTCATGGTACAGATGTAACCTAAAGTCCACGTGGCTACCAGTTCACTGCTTGAAGGAGCCAGGAAAGCCATGATTTAAAAAAAAAAAACAACCCAAAACAAAACACAAAAACCCCACCACACCAAAACAGCAATAGCAAGCGAAGGTAACCCCTCCTCCACTCACAAGCCATTCACAGAGTAACATCCTCCAAGGTGTGCACACAAGTGGTCCTGAAGCTGTGCCATTAACCAGGGCAGTAAACTGCCCAGCTTTAAGCACAAGCCAAACCAATAAATTAATTTTAAATGTTTTCTATTTTCAACCGCCATCAGTCTAGAAGCACAAATGTAAGACCTGGGAAGGGATATTACAGATCCATATTAACACAGGAGATAAGATATCATCAACCCAGGACCTGAAAATGGCAGTGTTCTCTCAAATAAGGTCCATACTTGCCTCCTTGGTGGTGCACAAACTGCTGGATTTTCAGATGAGGATCACAGAAAATGTTTTTCTTTTTGCAAGCACACGGTAAAGACGGACTGTGCAGAGATTAGGTGTGTTTTCCCAAAGGTGTGAGCTCAACCTTGGGAAAGTGCTGAGTAAAGGGATAAGTAATTAGTGATGGATAGCATGTTCACCAAGTCCATTAGCTGGAAAGAAAAGCAAACCTGCAGTATGCTCAGCTGGAAAGAAAAGCAAACCTACAACATGCTTCACATTCCTCCCCTACATTTCCCTGCCTCCTGACAGCATCCCAAGGACCCCCTCGCAGCCCACGCTGCCGCCTGTCAGGTGGGTCCCCCCAGCGCAGCTTCACATCTCATTGGGGACTGGCATTTCCAATCAATTAGACGTGTCACCGCTGATTTTCTCTGCTAATTACTGGAGTTTATTATGTCTAAAGCCAGGTTAAATGCAGAATTCCCGAGGTCAAATGGGGTCGCCCAGACAATCAGTTCCACATTTTCCGTAGCAACAGAGACCCCCACAATCAGTCACTGCCAAGTGGTTTGTAATTACCAACCTGCCAGTTAATGGCCTGAGGTGAAATTCTCGGGGATAGATAATGCTCTTGGAGAGACGGAGGACAAAAAATCTGAAGCGGCAAAGAAAAAGGCCACTTTGGAGGCCATTATAGCACAGACGCCTGAACCAACAGCCTTTTCTTGGTGTCTTAGTGTGGAAGGAGGTGGTTTTCCTTTACACATCGAGAAGCTCGCAGAGAGCAAGAGTCTTCCTTTGCACCAGTTTCTGGGCCTGACCCAGTTGCCAAATGCCCTTTGGTTTCAGTGGTGTCAGTTGAGGCCACAACAAAAGCAAAGATGCTCAGGGGTAAGGACTGACAGGCCATAACCCACCAGTTGCTCAAAAGTGTGCCATGAGCTCTGCTATCTGCTCCTTCACCCCTCCTCGCCTAGCAATAGATGCGGTGGTTGTAAGACGGCTGCAAGCCAAGGAGAGCCTGGGAGGGCTGTTCTTCTAAAACAGAGCACACAGCTCCCTTCAGAAAGAGAAGAAAAACATCTCCCCATCTGTTTTGGAGACGAAAGGGGTTTCAAATCTCGCTTGGCTCATTTCGACACTGCATCCTGCTGGTGAAAGACGTCCTGTCCCCTTACCAGCATATCGGCTGTAGCAGAGCATGAAACACTTCAGCCCAGACAGAGCACACGGGGAGGCTCAGAGTGCTCACTGTTTGCAGCAGCAGCTGCCTGAAGAGCCTTGCCTAAATGTCAACACTGTTTTCAGAAACAATTATAGGGAATGCAAAAATAGCAATCAGGGAGTTACGTACCCCTTCTCCATCCAACGGCTGGCAGATGAGTTTATGTCATGAGGAAGCCCAAAGAGGATCCCTCTAACAGCTGGCACTGAAAAATCCCTATAAA
The DNA here is from genome assembly GCA_003993805.1 of Himantopus leucocephalus. Taxonomy (NCBI): domain Eukaryota; kingdom Metazoa; phylum Chordata; class Aves; order Charadriiformes; family Recurvirostridae; genus Himantopus; species Himantopus leucocephalus. Next base: position 3,107,898 of record RSEF01000001.1, on the reverse strand, counting down.
AGATAACGCTACACAGGCTTCCCTTCCCAGGGTTAAAGGCTTCAGGATGACCAGTGGTGTGGAGGAAAACCAAACTCCTATGGATCCTTCTACAGCTGGAGAGGTGCTGCAGAACCATGAGAGTCCACACTGTCAAATTCTTCATGGACTCTTGCATGGGTTTGGCTGTCCAAATTGCAGACTCTCAAAAAACATCCAAGTGGTTTTGGTTTATTCCCTACACAGCCTGGATGCACCTACCCTCCTTTGGGAAAGTAAGAGAGCACAGGCCACGCTGCAGCATTTGGTCTCAGTGCCAGAAACTGTTCCCTGGTTTACTGCATTTATTGGTATAGCTGCTGGGAAAAAAGGATACTTTGTCCGGATGGAGGCTAGGTCAGTGCAAACATCTGCCTGTCTCCTTTGTGTCAGTGCTCTCTGAATCCAACATTAATTATGTGAATCATCCTGGAGTTGATACTCCATCAAAACACATTCCTGACATGATGCTTGGAGGCAACACATGGGTTACCTTTGCTCTTTGGGGCAGAAACTACTGACACGTGAACCTCACAAGTGTTTGGAAGGTTCCTTTCAGTGAAAGCTTCCCAAATGATGTCATGGGAGCAGCGGTCTTGTACAAACACTATCTTTCATCCTCAAGAAATCCAAAGGGCTTTAAAAGTTCATAAATACATCACAAAGGCATCCATGGATCCAAATTCTCAGAGGAGGGACACAAGAGCAGGTATTTACATGGGAGTTCAGGACTAGAGGAAAATAAGTGAATTAATCAGGTGAATTAAGGGAAAGGATTTCTAAGAAGTCAGTATGATGTGAATAGTGCTGGGATTGGGATGAGGCAGCAGAACTAAGAGAACCATTATTTCAAAAAGTCTCAGCCTTAACCTGACTCTTATTGAGGCAATGACACATGGAACATTTGGCAGAGAAATCGTCCTGTCTATGTACAACGCCCACTGAATGGGCCGGCAAACACACAACTATCTGCACAACTCTCTGCACTGATTTTTCTGTCCCCTCAAATCTTCCCAACCACCTGAAAACCCTGACCTTGCTGCGCTTATCATATAGACACAACCACAGGTGTGTGCCCGGACTCTAGGGAATGTCATTACAGCACTGGGTGTCTTCCTGAGCTGCACTGCCCATCTACACAAGTGGCTAAGCAGGCCAAGCCTATACTACAAAAAAAAAAAAAAAAAAAAAAAAAAAAAAAAAAAATGGGAAGNCCTATATGATTACTGACCAAGTGCTCAGTTCACTGGTCCAAAATATATTTCTAAAGGGGGAAAAAAAAAAAGCAAGACAAACTAAATTAGATCTCAAGCATTCCAATTACTTCCTCATCCAGTTAGGAGATAAAACAAGAAAATAATTTTCAGGGTACTTGAGTACACTTGTCTCCAATCATGAACTGGAAAATCACAAAAATTGGAAGAAAACCCAAACAAACCCTGAAAAAAAATGGAAAAAACATTAACATCACAGTATGACTTGAAAGTTCTTTTTTAATAGAAAAGAACATAAAAGCCAGTTTGCCTTTCAAGGGGAGGTTCTGGAATTTATTTCATTTACCTGCTCCTGCTACACAAATCTATGATGATAATGACTATATCAAGTAATTTAAAGTGATGAAAGATATTTAGCAGGGGCTTAAAGTAAGATAGACTCAAAGCCATGAGTACAGAAGACACAGCAAATTCTGGAGCACTTAAAAAAGTTCTCCCTGAGTCTGACAACGAAATGCTTATTAATCCCCAGTAACAAGGAGCACGCTTAGGAGTTCAGAGGTATCACATCAAAAAATAGAAAAGGCATTACAAAATGGTAAGCCTGTGCACTTATGGTGTAAGGAAAAGCCCCAAGAGAGCAAATACTTGCTTCAGAGAAAGTAATAAGATACATGAGCCTGCAATGGAAACAACTTTTGAAGCATATTTAAAATTCAGTAATTAAGAGAACGGTCTCTCACAGCCACCGGGCACCAATCTGGGAAAGCACTCAAGCATGAGTTAGATTTTAAACCCAAGAGGTATGGAATTGCCTATAACCCTGAGCCAGGGTCTCTGTATTGCCCAAATCCTCCCCCGCTGGGAGCACTGGTGCCCAGGCTGGGCTGGAGTGGAATACCAAAGCTGGGGGGATGATTAACAACCGGTGCTTTCAAGTGACCTGCAAATGTAAGGTCTGTGCGAGGCAGTGGAGAGGAGGAGACCTGGCTGTCAGTGAGATTGGAGGAGACAGATGTTTAATGGAGTCCAGGATTACAGATCTGCCAGGCTTCACATGTAATCACCAGCTTCTTAGGTTTCCTCTTTCTTCTTCCCTTCTTCTGGGTCTATTACAGGGTCAGGGGCTGGGGGAGGGGAGGATGGAGATTTTCAGATTTCCAACTAAATTCCTTGAGCTGCCCTTAATACTCTGACCTATTCCCAGCTGAAACCACAACCTACCAGTCCGCCGGGACTCAGAGAGAGAAGAGTTGATTTTTAGTTGAAAATAAGAGGGGAGATGCATTTAACTCCACGGATCCACCTCCTTTTCCCCAAACAGCGCAGTAGCTCTGCTGAGCAGTCTGTGTTTGACTCAGAGAGGCCACACGGCAGAGGAACAACACCGCAATCAATAGTGCCAGATGACCCGCACGCGGTGTGCTGGGCGGCAACGTGCCCCAGGGGACACGTCTGCATGGCTTCCCACCCGTCATCCACTCCTGAGGATCGATAGTCCCTGCCGCTTCTCACCCGGGAAATGACTCTACAAAAGCTTTTTGCCTTTATGGGCTTTGCTCACTCTTTCCTTCAGTCTTACTCATTTTTTGTCCCCTGTGCAAGGCAGGGGGTAGCGATTACTTTGTGAAAGCAGAGCTCCATGAATTAGAAGGACCAATGTTCCCACTGAAAAACACAGGGGAGAGGAAGAGGTTAGACTGAATGTCCCATCTCATTCCTCATGTCATGATTCCAAGGCAACCCCCTACCATTGTGCGCACCACATGGATATCTTAAGGCAATGAGTCCCAAAGACGAATCCTCTACAGGAACACGGCACCTTCAAAAGCCTCCGTGCCTCCTCCAGCTCCTGCGCCGCCTCTTTGAGCAGCCTGTGGAGGAAGCATCCTGGCATGGGGATGACTCTTTGGCAAGCTAAGAGATGAATGCTGACATTAGGCATTGCTGAAGTTCAAGCCAAATGCAGAACCACAGATGGCAGTGTGAAAGCAGTAGTTCTACCCCCAAACGTTGGGCACGTAGAAAAGGGCGTAACTGTAGAGTTCAGGCACAAATATGCCACCACTGTGACTGAACACAGGTCTTTTAATGATAAAGACTGTATCAGGCACTAAAGAGTGTTAATATATCTGTATGGACATAAAAGCACCCAAAACACTGACACAGGGGTGATTGGGAGACTCAGCTGTGACACGATACTCTGTCACAGGCATGTGTCATGACCAAGGACGTGTCACTCAGGCCCCTCTGCTCATCAGCTGTAAAATTTCACCAGTGGTGCTCCGACCCAGAGGGCAGTTATATGAATTCATGTCTTGCCAGCAAGATGGGTTTGGACTCTCCATGATTAAGATACATGCATTCAAAGTACTTGAGCAGTTGCGCTGATACACTCCCCCTCAGCTGGATCCCAATGATTAACGCAATGTGCTTGCAGAGAACTCATTTCTCTGGGATGGGGCAGGTCTGGAAGAGACAGGGTTCTGGCACGGACAAGCAAAGGGACACCCACCTCCATTTTGTATTAAATTCTTCCCTCCAGTGAAAGACTGTCAAACTTCTCCCAGCTAGTCCCCTCCACACAGCTTGGGTTCCTCTATATGGGATCAAGAAAGCTGTAACTTAGTGTCACCTACAGGATGGCTACAAAGAGGAGAACAATTATTCTCTCAAGAAGCATTTCCCTCTCCAATACACTCAGCAGAGCTCAGAACTGATGGTAACATAGCAAAAGTCCCTCTGAACTTTGGGATCCAGCAAAGCGTTCCAGCTCTCATCAGAGCATGCACACCAGCCCCAGGTGTCGGGAGGAGAGATGAGTTTTCAATAGCCAGTGGCAGGAATTGCGGAGAGCTCCAAAAGAGGTCCTGATTTTGGAAATATCTTCTGTACCTTCAGGACACATGGAGTAACAGTGGTTTGCCCACAGATGTACAAGGACTCTGTGGGCACGGCAGGGTATGAGTCTAGGTCTCCCAAATCCTGGACTGTCCCTCAGCCGTAAAGCTTTTCTCCTTTCCAGTGCATTTAGCATAGTACTTGTTTTAGGGCAAAGTGGAACACTTGAATAGAGCATCAAACTGGCATGCAAAAGCATTTCCAAAGCATAAAAAGAGCTTAATTCAAGTGTGAAAAGCCCAAGGCTGAGGGACAGTGGGAGATGAAATTCCAGATGCCCATGCATCTTATGGGATGGAGATAGCTCCCAGCATAATTTCTTCCCTTGCCATAAATGGCCCATTTGGGACACCTCCAAGACCTTGAATTGGTTCCTCACCTGCTCGCCCCAGCTTTCTGAGTTATTTACATCCCTGCTGGAACACGCAACCAGCCCAGCAGGAGGTTAAGGGACTCCCTCCTCCCTTAATTATCCCACAACTTACTCCTAGGATACCCACGTGCTAGCAGCAAATGAGTTAAAATCAAGCTAAACTATGACTTTTTGCAATAATATGCCTTTTGCTGGTAATTATTTCAAAGGCGTCAGCAGCACAATGTGCTGCAGTTTTGCTGGTGGATCGAATCGCTTTTATCCTTCTTGGCTGAGAAACACAGACACTCACTCGCATAGTGTCTGTTCCATCCTTAGCTAAGCATCCATGCAGGATTTTCCATCTATGCAGTCATTTCTCAGAGGGCATCTGACCATATTTAACAAGCCCTTAATTAGGTGAAAGCAAATGCAGGGGAGAGCAGAGTTCAGCCTCTGATATTGCTGAGGGTAATGAGTGGTATTTTAGGGGCAGGAAGGAACAGTCAAAGAGAACAGAAGTTGCCTTTGCTGCCAACAGGGATTACACTCATTGCTTGATAGAGACGGACTGAACTCTAGGAACTCTTCTTCCCTATCTCTTTTGTGCAGGACTGCCCAAGAGCAGGGCAGCTGGGCAATGAAACGGGCAGTTTGGAGTCATCTTGAGGATTTAGAGAGAGCCTAACATGACACACCTTTGCAAAGAGAGCGCGCATTTCAACTCTTCACTTGGGTGTCTTAGAAGCTCTGGTGACCCTGATCTGACCTAGGGTGTCAGTCTGGTTTAGGAGCAGCCAGTTACTCCAAGGAAGAGACTATGCTGTCAACGTTCTTCCTTCCTGGCTTTCAGAAGTTGAAAAGTGGAGTTCTGCAGAAGACCTAACCATTTCCAAAGAGTGGATGTGCACATAGTGGTCATCTTTCATACTATGCGCATTAGCCCCTTCTACAGGTTGCCAGTCCACGCTCCAAGAGCCTACAAGGCAGCAGAGTTGAATGATAGAAATCTGCAACAGCAGTGCCAAAATCTACAGTTTATGAGTGTCTCTGCTGCTTTTAAATCCCCAGGTCAAAAAGTCACACCTATTAGGCAATCTCGGCTTTCCATTTTCAAACAAGATCGTTTCTGCCTTTTATGGCTCTGGACCAATGATGAAAAACATGGTCTGCACACAACCTGATGGCTCACAAACAAACAAATGCAAATTAAAAGGAAAAACTCTCGAGTTATTTTTAAAACTTGTGATCTTGAGCCAGTGTTTCTGGGGACAGCCTCAGACTGACAATCCCTTGGAAACAGCCACTCCAAACCTAGGAGTTAATGCTAATTGAAATCTTGTGCAAAGACCACATTTGAAGAAATTAAGCTATAATTAAGTAAAGTTATTAATGATTGCTTTAACTAATTAATATGATAACACAAGCAGCAGACAAGATTTTAATCAGTGGTCATGAAATCAGAAGTAAACTAGCCAGTCACCACCTCTTCTTTTGCAGCTAATTTGCACACAATAATTCCGCTGCAGATAGTGACTCAGCGGCAAAGGGAAGAAGAAGAAATCTCAGGAGACAAATAGGTATAAGCCTCCCCCATTTTAATGAGAAACAGACACAGAAAGGCCAAAAAGACCCTGTCAACATGATTTGCAATACTGTTACTTAATTTTTACCAAATGTGGTTTCTGCCAGGCTTTAGTCAGAGTACATATTTATTTGATATTTCATTGGCAAAGTTTAAAAGAGCCCCCAAAATACCTATCTGCTTCTGCTACGCATGACCCTACCAGTCTCACCTTCGACACACTGTAATGGTTTTAGGGAATGATAACACCGCACAGATGTGATTTATTCTCAGATCATGGATGACTTTTTGCTAGTTTACAGGGAAGAAGCACAGCTTCCCGCTGGAGCGTGAAGCTGACTCACCTGCATGAAACAAACCTGCCTGCGCTGAGAGGGACAGCAAATCTCTTTCCTTGAGTCAAATGTGGGGTTACTCATAAACTGTTTGCAGAACAGAGTCTTCCCCAGCCGTTAGTAAACCAAAAGTAGGAGGCAGCTCAAAGCTTTAGGAGTTTAATAATATGATGATGGGGCTTCTTGCTGTTTGCCTTCTGGTTTTTGAGCCTTTAAGTTCGTTTTCTCTAGCTCTTTCCTTTGATCCCTCTATATCAAAGGGAAGAGCTGTGATTCTCATGTCTTGGAGTTGCTTCCAGGTGCTGCGTCAGCTTTGCAAAACACACCTAGCACTGGGAGAGACCCGGGAGTCCAACACGTTGAAATAAAAGTTATTTAGAGGGTGGTGGAAGTGACCTTCCAAATACTAGTCCAAAGCCACACCAGGAAAATGAGCATCCTGCACGTCCTGGCATGTAGTGCCGGGCTGCGTGTGCATGTCAACACTGAAGAGTGGAGGAAGCAAGGAGGCATGGTCAGCCAGCAGCGTGGGGACAGCTGGAAGAGGAGAGAGCAAAGGAACAGGGGGATGGCAGGAGCGGAGCGGTGATGGAAAAGCGAGTGTCAGCCTGCAAATGAGAGGACAGGGCCATCAAGAGGGATAGGATCAGAGAGAGAAAGGGATCAGGGACAGTGAGAAAAGAGTAAAAGAAGCACCTCAATCCCTGCAGAGAACTCCAAGGAGCTTGTAGGCTCAGGCTTCTCAACTGGGAGGAGAAAAAGATTCAGAGAGAAGGGTAGAGGAGGAAGAAGGACCTAAGGAGGCATGTGCATGTGTGATGAGGAACAGAGGAGGTGCAGAGACACTGCAGGCCTCCCGTCTCTGCTCCTCCAGCAGCATTTCCCATCTGCTCCTCATCCCCTTAGATCAGTGCGTGAGGCAGAGGGCTCCCCGCTGTCTGCGCACCAGAACTAAAAAAAAAAAAAAACCNAAAAAAAAAACCCAAAAAAAACCCCAGCCAAAGCCTCCAATGTACTGATATCCCCATGACCCCTAGGGAACATGTCAATACAGGGACACGTGACATTCAGACAGATAAGCGAGGAATTGACACTCTGGAGCTTGAAACACACATATGCCTGCACCTCCGTGAAATGATGGGACCTTTGTATACTGTGTCTCTGGGTTTCAGTGACAAATCTTCCCACCTCCTTCGTTCAATCAATCTCCCTATAAAATATGTATTTATATATAACAGAGCCTCTCTGATGGTGAAAAGCTGTTGCATGCTGCTCTCGAGAGCATGGCATGTCTGATAGCACCAACAAGTGCTGCTTGTCACCTCTCGGCATTCAGAGGAGCTGCAAGGGAGGACCTGTTTCAGACACAGATCACAGGGCTGAGCTGGGTTCCCTGTTTCCTTCAGAGCCCAGGGAGTTCAGCTTTAGATGAAAACCCCCATGTGCAACCCAAGGACCTCCCAGTGCACTGTGGAAACTGCTCCCATGCAGATGTTGACCTTGAAAAGGCCAGGGGATATAATTTTTTTTTGCATGGGAAAGCCTCTTCTAGCAGCCAGATTTATAGTGACAGCTCTTTGAAGGTGTTTCAAGTTAAAGGGTGCCTTGCTGAGCTGAGTCCAAAGGCCTCATTGCAGAATAGTTTGGGGCACGGCGAGAGGAATACGTGCTGGGGCTGCCAGAACTACGATAGGACTGGGACAGGCTGGAGAAATTGGCTTTGTCTTCGGGGCTTCCATTCCTGTTGAGGACTGGTGAGTGATGGAACCAAGCCTGGCAAAACTGCTTTTAATGGAGCAGCTACACACCCAACAGAATCACTCTTATCTCTGGTGCACAGCCAGGGTTGAGCCCAGCAGACGGAGGGAGGAGAAACCTTCGCCTTCCCCATGGATAGGAGCAGTCCTGGTGCCTGCCTGCCTTTGGAAAGGTCAGGTCAAGCCATCACCCTCCCATCCCTCATCTCCACAGACCTCACAAGGCCAGGGGATTTCTGTGGGCAGTGAAAACCTCTGAGAAGCCAAATCTTCATCCATTTACGAAAAGAACTGTACAACGTGGCATGTACAGCGGACGGATATATGCTCCCCAAGGCCAGCCTGCACTCCTCCACGCTGTTCATAGTCCTGCCTCCAGCAAAGGCAAACCCCTGAGCCCATTCTCAGCCACCGAGGCCCCACAAATGTTAATTCATTCGAGCACTTGAAGTGTGTTATATCATGATCACACAGATAGCGACTGTATTGCCACGATGGCAGCGCTGTCATTTGCAATGCTTGCTACATTGCAGATAAAATCAGAGACGGGCAAAGGCTTCTGTAGTGTTGAGTATTTCACAAAATCAGATCAGATTTTAAATACTAACAGTCCATGCCCTTTTCACTAACATCTCTCACACAGACACCCTTGNAACTGTATTGCCACGACGGCAGCGCTGTCATTTGCAATGCTTGCTACGTCGCAGATAAAATCAGAGACGGACAAAGGCTTCTGTAGTGTTGAGTATTTCACAAAATCAGATCAGATTTTAAATACTAACAGTCCATGCCCTTTTCACTAACATCTCTCACACAGACACCCTTGGACTTCAAAGATGGGTGGGAGGAGATGATTGAATAAATGACAGGGACTCAGGGCTCCTGAGTTCTCTACAGGGCTCCGTCAACCACTTGTGGTCCTAAAAAAAAAAATGCCCAAGCTTGTGCTTCAGANGGAGGAGATGATTGAATAAATGACAGGGACTGAGGGCTCCTGAGTTCTCTACAGGGCTCCTGAGTTCTCTACAGGGCTCCGTCAACAACTTGTGGTCCTAAAAAAAAAAATGCCCAAGCTTGTGCTTCAGAATAGTCAATCACGAAATGAGTCTNAATAGTCAATCATGAAATGAGTCTGCTCACGTTGTAACACTCAGGGCAGTGCAGATAGTCAACACACCAGCAAGAAGATGTTCTTGGAAGTTTCTGGAGGAAAACCAAGTTGCTCCTCTTGTTCCAGATCTCATTTTTTTAGGAAGTGAGTGCGTGAACAGTGCTGGCCCATTGCCCTCTCCTTGACAGAATCAAGACAGCTCCTGGTTGTGTTACAAGACCAACCTGCCCAAAGGAGCCGAATTTATTGTCTCTGTAAATCTGAAGGGCTGTACAAAGCCAGTGGTGGTATCTGAGGTGACCTGTTGCCAAATGGGCCTGCACAAAAAGGAAACTCTGGGCAAATCTGAAATCAGTGGGTTGATTATTGGCATATTGACACACTTAAGGGCTTTGACCGTGCAGGGAGCCCCATTCTGCTCAAAGGAAAAAAAAAAAAGGATCAGCAGAGTAAAAGGATGAGAAAAAGGAACTGTGTCATGACCAAAGTCTCACAGGAGCCCACAAGCAACAACTGCTTCCAGCTTCCCACCCCATCCCAGCAGGTGACTGGGACTGTTTTCACTTCAGCACTGGAGATGACATCCCATCCCTGCCCAGCACGGCGCAGATAAGAAGCAATCCCAGCCCTGTCATCATGTCCTTTCTCCTGAGTTATCATCACCTCGCAGCCTCTTTAATAAAGACAAATGTACAAAGTTGCTCCCCTCTCCACTCCCACTTTGAGGTATCCATAACTTAGGGAGAGGGTTGGAGACATCGCAGCAACACAAAATATTTAAAATAAAATTAATCAAGCAGAAGAAATGACAGTCATAGATTGGAAACTATAATGCCCCAACGTTGCATGGGGAGAAGGATAGCCAACCTGCCACATCTGAGCTCCTGGACCACAACAACCCCACTGAACACCTCCCACCAAAAACTGCATGTATCCCTGCCTTATGGACCAGGAGAAACCTCCTCTTAGCATAGGTAAAGGCTAACAATTTCAGTGTTAGTCACAGTTGGGAAAATAGCCACCTGAAGAGGATATGAGCAGTGTCTATAAAATCATGACAAGTGAAGGAGAAACTTGTTTTTTGTTATTCACTGCTGCTTTTTTAAAGGCAGGAATTAGTGGGTGGTAAAACTGCCATGAGGGTGGGTGAGAAGAAGGGACTTTGCAGCCCATCTCCATCCTGGAGACTTCTGACTGTTGACCACTGTAGACCAATGCTGTCAGAGTGTCAGAGCACACCACACAACATCTAGGGGAGATCTCGGTGTTTGAGAACTGGGTGATACTGGGAGGAAACCACATTGCTCTGAAAGTGCTATGGGAATGTGTGCTCCCAAGCAAGACATCCTCCAGGCAACCCATGAAGGCAATAAGAAGTATATCAAGTGGAGGGTTTATGTTTGGTGCCACGTACATGATTTAAGGTCAGGCAGGCAATACTTGCTCAAAGAATCATTGAACAGGTGAACATGTCACATGTGGACTGGTGGCCTCCAGTTGAACTAAACTTGTACTGTAGGGCACCTGCCATCACCCTACCAAAATCCCTCATTGATCCCTTTTGTTTGAGGATCTAAAGCTCCTCACAAAATCTCATGAATCAATCAGTTACAATATTTCAAGTCCCTGGATGTCCACAAGATTAACTTAAATTTTACTATGAGTTGTCTCATACAAAACTAATTCCTCCTCCCACCCCAAGAAGAAAACTTTCTAAGGCCAAGCGCTCTGCTGAAATCAGCCAGACTTCCATGTTGAACACCCAGATTGGTCCTTCCTTGGAATCTGGCTGTTAGTATTTTCAGTAATAATACTAATAACACAACAGGAACATTATTCTAAACTTGGCCTGCACCCTGGCAGGCAGTGTCCTACTCTCTTGATCACTGTGTCTCCAAGAGGCTCCAGCTTCTCCAAATACTCCAGTTGGAGCCAAGTGATTCAGCGTTACACTTATCCATATCTGTGGCAGATGTAGCCACAGTTTGAGTGGGGGTGGAGAGCAATGTGGTATGCAGCAGATGCAGTAGCAACTCCTTGTCATGTAGCCAGTAGGACGTGTACTGCATAAAGCAATGCTGGGGGTGGTTTCTGCCCCCTTAGGTCTCTGCCCCTGGCCCCTCAAAAATTGCATCAGGGTATAAATGCAATGGTTTCTAAGCATGAAAAATCGTGAGATCAACAACGGAGCACATCTTTGTAGTAACTGTGTTCGCTATCAGAACTTCACGTGCAATTCTGATGTCCATAGCATGATCAAGCTAAAAACTTTCAAAGCACTGTGGGCTCATGGAGTTTCTTACCTGCTTCTCAGACATGATGTAGAGGTGTTCATGATCCATCGAGAAGGCCATATCCCGTAATATGGGGCCAGTATCCACCACCTGCACAATCTCATACTCCAGTGTGTTCTTGGTGGTGCCATCCACACGGATCTGCAGAGCAAAAAACAGAAGCGAGGAGAGAACGTGAGTATTTTTCCTCTTTCCTTCGAGACTGGAGAATAATCATTGGAGAAATGCATTGTGGTCTGGGCCTNGCGGGCCTTTTGGACAACAGCCACTGTCATTGCATAATAAGGATAAAGCAGGTTTAACTGCTTCCCCTGGTCCTATCTGTAGAACAGTACGGACCCTGCTCGCTTTTACCTGGCACTATTACTGTGCTGCTGTCATTGCCTGGACAAATCTCCCAAGCTGAAAATGACGGCACAAAGGGCAGAATTTGTGGTGATGATGAGCAAAAAAACACACAAGGTTCCGCAGCACTGACTCACTCAAATACAAGTCAGACAGTATTATTGTTCTTATTGCTAATATTCCATTGGGCAATATATTATTGCAGAGTGTACAATACAACACAGACTATTTCTCTTGTTGATTACAAATATCAGATATTGAAATCAGTCCTGCACAAATATGTCACCTTACGATTCCAGCCACATCTCATAACAGGGTGTCACTTAGGAACATCAATAACTGGAATTATGAGAAGGAACGAAACACACAGTCCCAGTCTGTCCCTGACAGTGACCCAGCAATACAGAAGAAAGTGCACAAAACACCAGAGTTTTCTTTACTTGACTAAAACCATTTTCTAGAGATTGGGCTGAAAACCAGCTGGAGAAGGTTTCTAATCCCTTTCAATAGTAGAAACACAATTCAGAATAATCTAGCTAACCACAGGAGTGTTGGGTCCCTCTGGACTTTTTGAGGCTCTGTACTTCGGCAAACCCCATGGCCATGTATTTCAGAGATGCACCCATATTGCCTGTCTCCCTTGCTACATTTTCAGCGAGTAGCCTTTCCGTTTCAGAAAATCATATATTCTGCAGCAATGCAAACATTATAGTAACCTTCCCTGGAAGAAACAAAGTTGTAGCAGATCTGCATCGTGCTCCACATCGTGATCATAGAATCATAGAATGGTTTGGGTTGGAAGGGAC
>RSEF01000001.1:3063286-3095080 GCA_003993805.1 Himantopus leucocephalus | reverse complement strand
CTTTTCTTTTCCAGGCTGAACAACCCCAACTCTCTCAGCCTGTGATCGCCATACCTTCCTGACCAAAGGCAGACCAAAGGCTCCCAGTCCCTGGTTTGCACTTGTGCGGTTTGATAGCTGAGCAAAAAGCACCCTTCCCACCCAAAGTAAAAAACAAGCTGAGGAGAATTTATGGTATGAAGACCTATTCCCACTGTTCCCTGGCACACAGTCCATGAGCTTGTTCCTTCTGTATCAACCTTTCAGCCAAGAAACTGAGACTGAATCATCTTCTATATTAGAAAGGCAAAGGGAAAGGGAGAGAGGGAATGACAAAGGGTCTGGAAAGCCTGTATGAGCAAAGGGCAGCAACGATATACAGATTCTTGTCTGCATCCTTCCTCAATCTCCACACCTGCTGTATGATAACAAAGAAACCTTATTCCCCCTAGACTAACAGGGGAAAGGAGGAAAAGAAGAGTTAGAGGGGGTCTCTGTGACAGCAAAGGGTGAGGAGGGTGCTCAGGGATGCTCAGCTCCTGTGTGCAATCCATCAGGCTGCTCAGCCCCCCCCAGAAGTGGGCACACGTGCAGGCATTGGCTGTTGGGCTGGTCAAACGACACCAGAGGATTTGCAGTCAGTTTGTCATCTTGATGGATCTGGTGATGACAGCAACACACTCCGCAGCATTGACACACGAAGAGGTCAGGTCCTGAAGCCCAACACGGAGCATCCGTGCCTCCCACTAGCTCTGACTGCCTGGGAGGAAAGTGCTCGCTTGCGTTCATGGTCCCTAAGGGGTGAATTCAGCTCCTCAGAGTCTCTCTTCTTGAAAGTGGACACTGATGTGATTCACCCATGAGGTCAAGGGCAAAGAGGCCAACGGTCTCTAGATGAGTCATTCCCCTTAGGACACTCAGGAGAAAGGAAGGAGACAGAAAGGGCTGCAGGTTGAGAAACACAGGAGTCACCCTGTTGGGGCTCTGCACAGGGCAGCTCGACTGCTCCCATGGCAGGAGCCTTTCCTATTTCCCACGGAGACTTTCCTGCACCAAGTTCTTACTCGCAGGGAGCGGTTGCTGAGTTTTGCCTGCTGTTTCAGCTCTGCCTCTCCCCCCGGTCCCTTGTGGCTGCTTGTCCTCGTCAGAGGGCTGCTGAAGATCCTCGTTCTCTCTGCTGATCACTCTGCTAAACAAACCTTATGTCTTTGCTGCTTTGACCTTGATTTTTCAACATCGTCAGGGTCAGATCTGTAGGCCACTAGATATGTAAGCAGCCAATTATCACCCCAGGGCTCAGTCACTGTCCTCAGCCTTTGCCAGGCCCCATTAGAGGAGAGGGAGCTCAGAGATGGAAGAGGCAGGCTGGAGAAATAGTCGTCTGGAGTTAACAAACCGCGCAGACAGGAGACACAGCCCCCAGGGATCTCCCCTCTGCATTTGGCGCAGGTAAAAGATTGCAGAGGTTTCACACCAGGAAAACAGAGATACTTGGAAGTGATTTAACAGCTATCACTAGCCTAATTGCCTGAAAAAATCATTATTTTGCAGAGGGGGAGGGAAGGAGGGAGGAACAGGGCTCTTTCCACCATCCATGTGCAAACACACACACGTGCACACACGCACACACAGCCCAACAACTATAAGTGCAGAAAACTCTCTTTCTAGTTAAAGCTAGTAGCTAAGGAGAAAGAAAATTCAGAAGAAGGCCAGAAAGTCTGGCAGACGTTAACCCACAGTGCACAGACTGTGTGAGCCCTGCACCAGCAAACAGGTGATTATCATAGCTTGGCAGCCAAAAATCTGGCCCTTAACTCAAGCCGTCCCTTTACCTGTCTTAAACCCTGGCTTTCTTATGTTTGACCCCAGGCATGGAGCCCAGAGGATCACCACCTTCCCTGCACACTCTTCTCAGTTCTGAGCATCAAACAACACAACGGCAATTTCTCTTAGAGAGAGATTTATTCCTGGCTCCCAGACACTCACTAGACCCAGGGCATTTGGATTAGAGAAAAAAAAAAAAAAAAAAAATCAGAAGAGCCTGTGAAGGGGAAATGAGAAGATTCTCATCAAAGCCTGCAAGTGATCACCACTAAAGTCAGGGACACAGATACAATCTCTGCTCGGAAAGCTCCACAAGTTGCCAATTGCAGGGAATCTGAAGCACACACAAGCAGTTTGCTCTGTTCCTGCTCTTCTTTGCCAGCATCAGCCACAAGCCCCACGTGGAGCTGGGGTGCTGGGAGAGACAGAGTTTTCTTCTAACTGAAGTATGGGTATTCGTATATTCAAGATGTTCTTATGAGGCTGTGGGATTAGAGCCTGACTGACCGTCCAGTGGGGATTTCTCCTTGAAACTGCCTGTGAACCATGAGCACCTCTGCAAGGCAAGATGAAGGGGAGCAAGAAACTATGGAAGGAAGGGACTCCAGGACCATACCTGAGTCTCAAAATGCTCAGTCCAGCACAACCACCACTACCAGACGTATGCACACTCCTCCACAAACACGCTCATCACCTCCACCGCAGGAATACCCATTCCCACTGCCTACACGTCTGTCTTGGACAAGCACACGCTCCGTTGGACCACAAGATGCTCTACTCAGCACCCCAAGCTCCCCTACCCTCCTTTAACCCAAGACACATGGGTAGAGCTCCCAGGGACCAACACAGTTTGGCAGCACATTAATCCTGCTTCCCGGAAGGCTGTACTCACTGGGCTTCGTTCTGCAAAGCCGGCTGCTATTAAAACATCAGCATGATGCTTCCCGAAGGTCAACTACCAGGGGACCTATTCTGGCAGCTGCTTGTTTGTTTGTCTGAACATTATCTAGGTCTGGCTGTTTATTTACATCCATTGAAGTAGCAGACAATAAATATCATCTCCCAGTAGCAAACAGATGCTTGCACTCGAATGTTCTGGCTAGCGTTGGCTTCAAAACGATCTCCTTAATGAGCAAACAACACTATTAATCTTTAAAGACACAGGCTCTGGCCTTCCCTGAGCTCCCGCCCTGGCCATGGCTAGCCCTACAGGCATCCTGGCAAGAAGCCCACGGGTCTGATGGATGAAAGAAGGTAAAAGATACCTTCTATCACTTGACTGGTGCTTTTCAACGTTATCTGGGTCTCCCCAGCTGCTGTGGGGTCCACAGGAGGGAGATGCTTGAGCATAGTCTCCCAGACAAGCTGGTGGCAGATGCCTCAATCACACTTCCTAAGAGGGAGATGGGTTTTAGAGGTTGGGATCATATGGTTATCAAAAAGAGAGGCACAATAAACCCCTCCAAATCATGGGTATGGACTCAAAAGGGTCAGAGAAAAGCAGTGGAGTTGGAGGACAAAGGAATTGGTGCTAGCAAGAATTTAGTCCCATTGCCAGAAGCCAAACCATGATCATGGCAAAAAGCAAATATCTTTAAGCTCACCAGAGCAGCAGAAACACCTCCCTTCCAGATTGGAACATTGATCCTGTCAATGCCACTGTCACGCTTCTATTAGCATATTATTCCTCCACTAAGCTGGATGGGGACAATCTCTTTTGGAAAGCCTCTGCATCTGCATTGTGCAGATGTGGAGGTTAGGTGAGAAAGAGGTGAAGTGACTGTGCGTGCCAGCAGCAGAGCTGGGAAAAGCTTTCCCAAACTGTATGTGTATGTTAGCAAATAGCATAGTGTATAAGGAGTTACCTGTAAAGGGACACTGTTTCTGCTAAATTCCAGCATGCATACTAGACGTGCTTCAGGAGCTTTACTTCAGACCCATCAAAGCTTGATCCCGTAGACTGAATCAGTATTTGGAGAACATCAACATCATCCAATTTTATTTTTTTTTATCCAAGAAAAACTCGATTCATACACTTTAAGACTAATCTGCTGTATGAATCACAGCAAATTAAGCACAGACAACTGATTGTCTTCAAAACTGTTTTCAGACTCACTTCAAAAGCACAATCCTGAACCAGAACTGTGCTACTACTTCACCTCTATTTTATTGTCCCAGAAGCTTGGACTGGTCACTGGAAGCAAAAGAATGGATCATTTCTACTGTGCCAAATGAGCTCAGCTGTTTCCTGCTCTTCTAAAACCATCACCTCCTGCCCAGAGCATCGTTCCTGGCCTACCAGAATCAAAATGAGACCCTCTTCATTAAATCCTTTGTATAAAGCATTTGAAACCCATCCAGGAGTCCCGAGAGTGTGGTCAGGAGCAGGATCATGATGGCCTGCCAGGAGGACAGAGGGAGCAGACGCTGGTTGGATGATAGTAATTACAAGTAATTAAATGAATAAGTAAGTGGAAGAGGACCTGGTGAACCATGGCTCACTCAGCCAACCTGTCCCTCCCCACCAATTCTGCTTTTGTGCAGCATCAGCAGTCCCCGGGCTGATGAAGTTAAAGCGAATTCATCATTGCCATCCCCAACGCTTCCAGCCGACGCTCCAGCAGTTCCTGCTCAAGTCATGCTGATGGTTTATTTTGGCCATGAAATTGTCCCAGTTCCCAGGGGAGGTGAATAAGTGGCTGCCAGGAAGATTGCAAGGGTGGATTTCAAAGGCAAAGCCCGGCAGGTCACAGATTCTCTCTGTGCTGCCTCCTCCTGGATGCGAGGAAGCGAATACGGCTGTGGCACTGCCTCTGAAAGGAGGAGAAATACTTTTGGGGAGGGAAAGCTAGACCTGGCAGGACAATCTCTGTCCTCCCTGTATCCCGAGGCATCCCTCCTTTGTCCTCCCTGCCTCTCTTTCTCCCAGCTTCTCACTGAGAACATCATCGTTATTTCTTGCTATTGGATTAAGGATCTGAAAACCTCATTTCTAGGAGATCCAAGCAGCCCTGGAGCCCAGCACATCAATCCAGGCTGCTCCAAGCAGTGCCCAGCCACAGTCTTATGACTGCACAGGGGCCTCTAATACTTCATTGCTTTTCCAATATCAGTTCCTCCCTGTTTTATGAACCTAATGTTCCCCAGCGGATGCTGGGACTGCTGGCTGCTGCTCCTGGCATGGCAAGGGGGAAAAGACACAGCAGACAGCGTATGTTCTAATGTCAGGCCATTATGACGATCATCTATTTCTGCTTTTCCATTGATTTGGGTTACATGATGTAGCTCTATTGATCTTGGCAAAGACGAGGAAGGGGTTGGTGACATTCTATGCTCCTCCTATTTTCCTCCATTTTGGCGCGTGTTTTCCAGTCAAATAATCTGTTCTAATTTGCCTAAAGCCTATTAACAGGAGATCAATTTCTAATAAAACATGGCATTTCAATAGCCCTGTCTATCCACTGATCCAAAAAGCCTTTAGAAACATTAATTGAAAAAGCAAGGGGTGAGGTATCTCTTTCTCGTGCCTAATAATAGTCAGCCGCCAGCAGCCCTCTCTCTTTTCTTGTACAGATGTTTTAAGGTGCTGCTTGCGTGAACAACACCAGCCCATCCAAGTACAGATCTCAGAGCACCTTCAGCCATATGGAGAGCAGGATCCTGGAAAACCAGGTGTTTAGTCTTCTCAACACTCACGCTTTCAATGCTGTCCAGACCTTAATGTGTCATGACGGCAGCCACTCTCACCGGAGGCTGATCTGGAGAGTTGACCCCAGCCATTTGCTTCCAAGGGAGACCCACACCCTAAATTTGCAAGTGCCCACCAGTTTTTACCCTGGCAATGATGACATCTAAAACTCTGTCCCAAGATCATCTGTGTCTGTGTGATCACTCATCCAGTTATATCCACAGACCCAAAGTTGTACACACAAAAATACTCCTGCAGAAGACACCTGCAGGCACAGCAAGATCACTCCATAGAATGTATATGCACACCTGAGGGCACACATCTGGTCCACACGACAGAAAGGACAGCAAAGCGGGTTGGTGTTGCAACCCCTTCAGGTTCCTGATTTACTTTTTTGTCCGGGAGATCTAAATCTTGTGGTTAGCAAGCAAGACTTACTTGCTACAGCATTGCAACAGCCGAGGAGAATGGTTCTTCCCCCCTTCTCCATCCCCGCAGTTCCCAGGTTTTTTTTTCAAAGCAGCAAACATAGAGTTTTCAAGCAAACAGCTTCCCTAGAATATCGCCAGCTAATCCCTATCATCTGCGGGCATTGCACTGTAATCCTCCCTCCGCACAGCCTCAGCTGGGCTCTGGCAGGGAGCACTGGTGGCTGCACTGGGCAAGGGCACAGGGTCTAATCCCTGCAGAGGAGTCACCCACTGACCTCTCGTGTAATCCAGCCAGGCTGCAAAATTAGGTCAAACAGAGACGTGCCTGACTGCTGGACATGAGATCTCCCTTGCAGGGCAAGCGCAGCACGCCGGGGCTGAGGAGGATTCCTCTTACTTCAGCAGGGACAGGACAAATATGGGGCAAGATGTTGATGGCCATCGGTTTTCCTTTTCCAGAGACATGTGGGTCACCATACCTTGAGATTGCTACTCATGGTGGGTCACTGTGTCACAACGGATCAAGCATGCAGGGACCTGGGACAACCTTCTCCTTTGGGCCAGAGGGTCCTGCAAGCCAGGTAGACAAACTCCTAACTGACAGAAATCCCCTTTCTTTCATAGCCCATGGCATGTGACTACTGTGCCACACCACTGTGGTTCTCCACCCACTTTTATAGCAAGACTTACTCCCAGGCACAATGGTTTTACGATTTAAATTAGACACAAATAAAAGACCAGCCTTTCATTCTGGGCTTGGACAGCACCTAGCACAGTGGGTTTATGACCACTGCTTCCAGTACTGTAAAAATAATAATTACAGCTTCAAGTGTGGCCAGCCAGGCTGTACCTGGAGTGCAGGGCTCACCCCAAACTGAAACAGCTACAGAGCTGGGCACAGGGGGAAAGGGAAGGAGATGACCAGGTCCCTTCTCTGCCTCGCTAGGGAGAGCACGTCAGGTGTATGCAGCTTTCACATTCATGAGCCAATTGACAGATGACATCATTTTTGAAAGCATGGTTTACACACGCTCCCCTGGCGCTCCCTGATTGATAAATTAGACACTCATGAGCCACGTGCTAATCAATGCAAATCATTAGTTTGTAACAACACAAGGCAAGCTCGGCAGAGCTCATTTTTCAAGGTAATGGCCTGCCAAGTGATCAGTGTTCAGCAACAAGCCCTGCCAGGCGATCTATTAACAGGCTGCTGGCACTCACCTATGGCACGGGGCTGAGGCCTTTGCTGTCCAGTCCCCCCCAAGGATGGGGCTGTGCTGCTCGGTGCAAGAGCCAGAGCCCTGAACCTGTTATTCTGCCTCCTTCCTCTCCATGAGGCATTACAGCTCCTGGCCCTTGCCTGGGCTCCGCAGACAGAGGCCACCTTGGTCCCAGACATCTGGGGTACGCTCGTTCTCACTGCCAGGCACCCCATGAACACTCGTTCTCTACTTATCCCAGCCCTGCAACCTAAAATAAAAGCCATTTGAGACTAAGAAATTGTGCTTTGCCCTCTATCAGTGGAAAACGAAGCAGAGCACTCAAAGCATTCACGTGCAGATATGTCCTAGGAAACTTCATGCTGACAGCAGTGGCATGTCTAAGAGCTGATGTCCGCATCAGGCATGTGTTTGACCAAACAAAAAGGCCACTTGAACACTGTAGCCACCAGATTTTACATCTAAACATTTGGCTTCAGGCCCTTACAAGCATTGCCCATCTGAGTGGGAGAATGAAACTACATTAAGGAAAGACCTGCCACCATTGACCTTTCTGCCAGAGCAAAGGGAGGGCAGGAACATGGGATGAATCTGCTCCTTCACCAAAGGAGCCCATAGAGCCTCTGTGTCTGCTTCCCGAGCTCCACAGGATTTCAACGCCGCTGGCAACAGAGCGGAGTCTCTTCATCCATGGGTTGCTTTATCAGGCATATATCCTACCACAGGTGCTCTATAGAGCACCTCCAGGTCCTCCATGGAGAACAAAGATTCTCTATTTGACATTCCCAGTGGCAAAGTTCAGTGTTCACAGAGAGGGCCTTGTTGCTGGATACTCGTATTTATGACCCCGGTGGATAATCTCAAAGGTCATCCCCAGTGCCACTCCATTCACATGCCCTATGGTGGGGCTTTTGGATCCTTCAGACGGCTCTTTGCAACACACCTACTCTACAGTAATCAAGTCATCTCCTGCTCCTCACAGCACCCTATTGCATGAGCTGAAAGGGAATCGCCCAAACCTATTAATTCTGTAGGTCTTCTGGTACATTATGAGGTTATTCTAATTTTTCGGGGTGCAGGAGTTCAGATGCACATAAAGCCACTGACCTTGGCAGGACGAGTACAGATCTCCAGGCACTTTCATTTCTCCAAAACTGGTGGAATTTCATTTGCATGGCCAACATTCTGGGGAGGGGACAGCTAGCTTTGAAATGTGTATCCTGTTACTGCCTGGTTCTTCAGAAAAAGAATGTAAATAGATACTTTGAGTCAGTGAGTTTTGATTGAGATTAAGGGAACAACAATGCAAAAAAAAAAAAAAAGCACAAAAAATTAAACTTTTACATAAAAGAGCATTCATCGGGTGGCAGCACATAAAGCTCACAACCCAAAATGCCTGCCTACCTACGGTCAACTCTTTAGCGTGTGTCAAACTGTAGATCAAAATAATTCAGACAAGCGACACTACCAGAAGGGCTCAAAGCCCTGCATGGTTTTGGTTAAGAAATACCCAGAAGCGCGGTGTGTGTGTGTGAATGGGACTGACCAGAGACAAAGATCTCAACATAGTTGGCCTGGAGTAGAAATCCTTACATGGAATTGCTCAGAAATGGAGGCAGATAGTAATATGGGATGGTATGAGGACAGATGGATCGCAACATGGGCTGGATCGTGAATACAAGTCCTTTACAAGTGCCTGTTCATGGAGCTGAGGAACCAGATTCCTCCCAGAGATGAGCTCATCCCGCCGTGCCGGGAATGCGGTGACCCGGAGGGCTGGGAGCCCTGCGGCGGAGGGTGCAGAGCAGCACCACAAAGGGCCCTTTGACTGCGGCCAGACGGGGTGAGCTTTGAGACACCCACGGACCTTCACGACACCGTGTCACTTGAGAGGAAGCCAGCTGCCCTTTGGCAACGGGAGGCATGGACACATGGGCAGGAGAGCACGCAGCAGCACACAGATGGGCACGGGCAGCGGAGCGCACGTCAACACAGCAGCATGCAAGAGGGTGGAAATACTGAAGCAGGCAAGGCAGGCAGGGGCATGGAGACACCCAGAGACACGCACACGCCGGCGTGCACACACTCTGCCCACCGAGGCTCATCCGCCTGGACTGAGGATGCACTCACCAGTACGCCATGGGGTCTTGGTCATGAGCAAGGGGTGATGTAAAGATGAGCACAGGCATGCACCAAGTGTACATTCACGCCCAGCAGAGTCTGGGGTGGGAGCACACGTGGGCAGCACAGGCATCCCCGCAAAAGGACCTGCTCCTTGTAGCGGGCAGCACAGGGAATCTGNGCACCAGTGTCTTGGTCATGAGCAAGGGGAGGTGGGGTGATGTAAAGATGAGCACAGGCATGCACCAAGCGTACATTCACGCCCAGCAGAGTCTGGGGTGGGAGCACACGTGGGCAGCACAGGCATCCCCGCAAAAGGACCTGCTCCCTGTAGCGGGCAGCACAGGGAATCTGAGCTGAATACGGGCATTTACACACACCTCGGGTGGCGCGGTGCCCTGTACAGCTCCAGGCATCAGCGAGGGCAACAAGCTCAATCATAGCCTGTCACATTCAATCTTGGAGATATACCCACGCATTCACAATTTCCCTTTGCAATGTATCAGAGGCAGACTAAAGCTCCTGCTTTGCTGAGGATTTGGGCACTTTCACTATTTTCTCTGAACAAAACAAATCAAAAATCATATCCCAGAGATTACATTGCTGGTCAAGGAAGATTCTCTGTTCTTGCACCGATATTTGTGTCAGGTACTGGTGCTAAATGGCTACAGAGAGATCCAGAGAGTGATGGCCTGTGAGTGCATAATTGAAAATAGAGAAATCTGGGGGCTGGAGCTCTTTGCCCACTCCCTTGCTCTGAGAGCTATGGGCTATGGGCTGGATGGGCAGATGGAGTCGTGGCTTGGGAACAATTCTTGTCAGTGATGCCGGGACATGTTATCTCCAGGGCCAGGGGAAAGAGGAACCTAAAAGAGAAGCTTTCCAAAGAAATCAGCCAGCCCAGACTCGCTGTCCAGTCCTTTTTGTCAGTTGACATCCCTGGGGCTAAGGTCGAGATAATGAGGTCCCACATATCTCTGGGCCCCAGCCCCACTGACAGGGTTGTGCTCTGCAAAGGTTATTGTAATTCAATTGCTGACTCTTTCAGCTCCTAGGTTTCTCAATGCCAAGGTGACCTATTAAGAACGTAATATCAGATAAAAAACATTCCTTGAAGCCTTTCTAACCTTCATAATCTATGTTTATCCCCAGGAAAAAAAAAAAAGGAAAAAAAAAGGAGAAAGAGTGAATGCTTATCTTCCAATATTCGGTCAGATAAAGGGAAGTACCATATGTAGACAAAGCTCCATGTTTGCCCTTTCATGCCTTTTATGCAAGCAGCCAGAAAACTGACCCAAAACTGACCCAGCACTGAAACAGTGGATGAGGCCTCTTCTCTTCACCTTCCATAGACTGATCCTCCACTAAAGGCTGCTCTCATCTGCTGATCCACCAACGGTTCCTCTGCTTTTGTCTCTGGTGTCTGAACAACAGACGTGTCTCTCTGCAGGCCAGGCTCAGCACAGAGCACATTTCTCACCAGCCAGTCCCAAATGAGTAGCAGTGGTCCCAGCAAGTGCCAGCTCTTCCATCAGCCAACTTCCATCAAGACCAAATCCCTCAGCAGCCATCTCTGCTCAGCTGCATCTCACTGATGCCTTTGTCTTCCCAAGGCTTCCTCTCATCTCCCATCAGCCAGTCCCTCATTAGTGACCCAAAGCCATCTCTCATGCTTTTTTTCTTCCAAGGTCACCAGACCATTTGTTGGTCCTCTTCAACATCGCTTGGCTGGATTCACCTGCAGTCTCCAGCACTGAGCTGCAAGACATTCCTAGTCACTACTGAATGGAGAGACAGCCACCCCTCCAAACTCCTGCAGGAAAGACCACACCAAACACATCCTTCCTCAGTTTCTCCCTCTCCATCTCCCCAGTCCTTCCTGAAAGGACCACCAACAACCTCAGCTTGCAGCAGCTTCTAAATCGCACTATGCACTTTATGCAGCCTCTTGGCTTCATCAAGGACTCCTAAGATCCCCCAAACATCCAGCCACCTGTGCTGAGAGCTACTGCTATGCCCTGTTCTTCTGAGCATGCCACATGAGCAAATGTGAATGGCGAGAGGAAAGCATTAGCAGCTATGGCCCTTCCTCCACCTCAGCTAAGAGAGTAAAGAGAGGGGGGCACAGGGGCTCTCAGCTCAGAGGCAGGAGGATGAAGGGCACTAGCATATAGGGGGAACATGCAATGAGAGAGAAGAAAAATGGTCCCAAGCCCAGAAAGCAAAATTCTGCTCCCCCATGGTGAAAACATGGGGCCATGTCCAGCATGGTGAACTACATCAAAGGTCAGTGGATATGGAGCAGTGGAGAAGTGAATATCAACAGTCCTCCTTCCCAGCAACGTCCTTTGCACAGCCCCTTACTCCAGCCTGAGCTGGTAACAGCGAATGTTCTCTATACTCCTTAATCTTCTTATTTGGCTCCAGGGTTAGAGCAAGGGACTTCGAAAAATCAGAATCTTAAACCTTAGCTAGACTATGAACTGGCCATATGTCTTTAGAAATGTCACCTACGCTGTCAGTGCTTCACTCTCCACGTTTTTCATTAAAACATTTGTGGATTGGATGATTTTTAAGGGACAGCTTCTGTGGCTGTGGGAAGGGTTAAATGGAGGTTCTTGAGACAGGAAGTATAGACTCAAAAAATACCGCCAAAGTAGCATGTGTCGCTGTGCATCCCTCAGCTCAGAGGGTGACATGGGAGAAAACAGCATATTGTATGTTCACACACCCATGGCTCTCAGATCATTACTGGGGGCATCTCCAGAGAGGGCTGGGGAGAGTAAAAATTGATTGGCATTGGAAATCTTCAAATGAAAAGTATTGTGGAAGTTAAGTAATTATTACCTCCAATGGCATAAGAACAGCACGTATCTCCAGACCCTTAATCACAGGGCTTCCTTTTACATCAATCAGAATTAGCCAAATGTGTATTCAAAGCCCTTGATTGAATTATCTGAAAGTAATTCAAATGAATTTAAAAATAACGGTGTAGTAGGCACATTTTTAATGCCAGTAAATCACCAGCCAGAACCATCAGTGTTAAGTCTCCGTGTACAAAGAGACGCGAGGTGGAAATGCAGCAGTCGAGGATGGCAGGGAGTGATTTCCTCCCAGCCAAGCACGCCCCAGCATCTGCAGAGCATCAGCCCACGTCTATGGGAGTGAAGCTGACCACCCCACGGAGGAAACAGAGCCCTCCGTGTGCACTTAAAAGGATTAGGAGGTCTACTGTGATCTGTCCTAAAGGAGCTGTATGGCACAGAGGGCAAGGAACAAGGCACGATCAAGAGAGAATTAAGAGAGCCAGAGGGATTTAGCAGGCAAGTGCTGACGCATTATTCCACTTAGACAGAGACAGGGGACTCCTGGGAGAGGAGAAAGGCTGCTTGAGCCATTCAGGTTGGGGCCTGGCTGCTGAGCTGGGAATCAGATCTTAGGTCAAGCTGTTGGGGAGTTTAAGTTGCCCTGTCAAAGGAGTTAGAGCAGCTTTCAGGAGTCTAACACAATCCCGTAGCATTGAACCAGCCCCAAAACCTCTTGCCCGACAGAACTTCAGGTGAAAAATGAAATGTAGAGACATTCAGAAAGCAGAGAGCCTGGAAGAGCTGAGCACAAAGGCAGCCCTGATGGACCATCTCTAGGGATGTTTCGGCTGAGCCAAGTGATGCACAAGGACCACAGGCCAGCAGGGAAGTCAGAGCAGAGCTAAGAACACACACTGTCCTTCCAACAGGCCCAACTTGCACATCTACAACTCACTTGGTGGCCCATATCTTCGCCCAGATACTCCATTTACTTTTGTAAGTACCAGATGTCCTGTCTGAGGCAAGACAGCTAGTTACTTTTCTTCTTGAAACGTCTGAGTTCTAAAAATAGCATCCCATAAGGAGCTGCAGGAGTGCTCCATCCTCTAAAGGTCTGTGGCTTGCTATTTACCTACAGAGCTCATTACCTCTGTACAAGCAGTTCATAACTGGCCGCATATCAGTGGAGGCCAATAACCAGATCCTGCCTGAAAATTTCTGGGGACAAAGTGCAAGCGTTCCTGGGGTGGTTGCTAGCGGAGTAGAAACCGTACCCCAGACACTACTGCTGCAGTTACGGGCTTGGACAGTAGAGTTCAGGAAAAAGCCCAGGACTGCTTCCCAGAGGTGTTCATGGCACTGCTGTGTTTCAGGTCCCTGGGGTGCCCAAACAGGATCTTTCCCCGCTATCTTGAACATGTCAAGCCAGGCAGGGAGCATGCAGCAGCTGAACCTTTGGTGATGGGAAGGTGACAGCCTGGGCATGATCTTCTCATGTCTCCATAGCCCTCACCTATCTCCCATGGGCCAGGGAGAGGCAGCAAGAGCGTGTCACTCACGGGAGACAAGAGATCACTTTCCTCTGGGACCTCGAGGTAACCCGGGCAATGAAACTCTACCCAGAGCCATTTTGACATAAGGTCGTGGTGCGAGACAAAGCAAGGTCAGGAGTTCAGCGTCAATACAGCAAGTGCCAGTCATGACACAAAAGACTCGGGGATCAGATATACCTGCCAAGCGCTGCTTGGGAGGGAGGGTATTGAGATGCATAATTACTCCCCCTTTCATCTGTGCTGCTCTTCCCCTGGGTTCACACGGCTCTCCTGGCTTTGTCCTTGCACAGGTTGCCTCCTAGCAGGGTCCTAGCCAAGGCACCCCTCCATAGCCACACGGCACAGATGGTGGGTGCAGTAGTTGAATGATGAGGTATATAAGAGCTTAATTCCCCCTTTCACTGGAGCAACGGCCTGGGCTTCAGCAGAATCGCTCCTAAGAGCAACCAGTTATTTCTGTGATGACCTCCAGCTTTGTGCTGGAGGAATTCAATGAGGTTACCCCAGATTTACCCACCAGTAGCAGCAGAGACTCCGGAGGAACTGGTGACAGCAAGAAAAGAAACAGGACCTCAAACTTCCAAAGAAGGAGGAACTCCTTTTCCTTGAAGTCTTGTCAGAGGGTCTTAGTGCTGTTTTTTCATATTTTCAAAGTTTGGGAGGTGGTTGTTTAGTGAAATTCCAAGTCAGGGAGATATAATATACAAAATCCTATGCATTTTGAGGTACACACTGATCATCATAGAATCATAGAATTGTCGAGGTTGTAAGGGACCTTTAAGATCATCGAATCCAATCATCAACCTAACACTGCCAAAACCACCGCTAAACCGTGTCTCTAAACACCACGTCTATCCGCCTTTTAAGTATCTCCAGGGATAGCGATTCCACCACTTCCCTGGGCAGCCTGTTCCAATGTTTGATAATCCTCTCGGTGAAGAAATTTTTCCTAATATCCAATCTAAACCTACCCTGGTGTAACTTGAGGCCATTTCCTCTTGTCCTATTGACTGTCACTCAGGTGAAGTAAACATTCAAACAACATCTTGAAATGTCTGAAACAATGACGACTTGCTTGAAAACAGGCCCCTTACTGGAATTACTATTTGCTTACTCTTTCCCAAAGCCTGATCTCCTTTTGAGGGAAAGCCTTCCCTGTTTCCAAGGTTTTGTTGTGGTGAAATTAGATCGGATTCATGAAACTGAAACAAAACACAGTAACCTCAGGTTTGGAGATCTTCACACTCCCTTGAGGCTGCTTCACACAGCCCTTGGGAAAAGAGATTGAGTGAGCCTGGAGCTCACTTGTTTTCTTCTCTCTCTACAGATCTCCCTCATAAGATCGAAGGTGAAAAAAAGGCTTTTTAATAGTTACTTAACCAACCTTTATGAACTTGCATCCAATGACTTCTTGATCCATGGGAGATAGCGAAAAAAGTAGAGGAGGTGAGCTGCAAAGCCTGTGAGTCCAGCGCAAAAGGAGGGGGAAGGAGAAGGGGTTAGGGACGGGCTGTCAATTATTTTTGGTTACTTCTAGCCCAAAATGCTCCTTTTTGGCCGAAGCTTCTCTGCGTGTGCAGCAGATGGCGCAGCTGCAGAAGCGGTCCCACTGCCACCCACTGTCCCCATTGCCACCCACTCTCCCCATGCCAGCCCCAGGGCCATCTGAAAGGACAACCCTAACTAGCTGGGGGTCTCATCCTGCCCTTTTTTTGGCTGGGTCCTGTGCCGTTCAGCTCCCAGCACTAGATTTTAGCACTCTCCAAGCATTTACAGTGATGAAAGCGTGTCACCAGCTGTCCCAAAGAGGGGGTACACCTCTGCAAGGGATGCAGGAGGCACAGCTCCATCATGAAGAGATGAATGTGCCATAAAACCCCACATCGGTGTCTCCTGGGACACCAGCATCATTCACAGCCTTGAACTCAGCCTGAGCCCTCCAGACCTCCTCAGGATGTTTAAAACAGGGCAAAACAAAGGACAGGGTACAAAATGGGCCATGGGGAGCAATCCTGTGTTGGCTCAGGTGCTTCATTTCCATACCAGGAGGGAAGAGCCTTGTTCCCAGTGCAGGGCTCTCCTCCGCAGGCGATGCCAGTCTGGGTGATGGAGACCAGAGCCCAAACAGCTGCCCCAGGAACCAGGAGCCGACCTCCTCCCGCCGCCTGCACCCTTCTGAGCCCAGCTGCATTCATCGGAGCAGACTGGCGCTTCTCATCAGGGCCATAATGGTTCCCACTGGACTACTATTTCTGTCCGGGAGTGACAGAGGAAGGCACTGTGAAGCCTTTATTTTTGGGACTCCAGGCTATCTTTGCAGGCTTTGTGGTTTAAAGGGACATGCCTGCTCCCTTTATGACAATCGACTGCTTCTTCTCTCATCTTCAAAGGCTGAAGCTAAAACTTATTATACTGCCAATTTTGTCCTGGCCCAACAACTCCCCGCTACCCCTTTGTGTCAAGAAGCAGAGCAGAGATGATCATGCCTCTCCTCCTTTTTCTTTTTTTTTTTTTTTTTTCTCTGCTTCTGTTAAGCTTTCTTGGAGGAGGACTAGATGGTTGCTTATAAAAGGGAGAAACTTGTGTTTGTACACAGACCTCTTGGCAGCTGGGAAAGAATATACAGAGGGGAAAATATTATTCTGTGTGGAAGCATCTTTGCAGTTGGTGGCAAACAAACTACGGGAGGAGAGACACGGAGTAGGAAGGGGAAAGAGTTAAAGAAGTTTTTTTTGGTGAGGAGGTGGCCGTGTCCTATCTGTTTTTCTGCAGTTGCCTTCCCCCACCCACCCCCCAAACTGGGAACTGTTCAAAGCTTCTTGCCCTTGGCCCATGGCCTTGGGAGCAGAGCAGACAGTCACAAGCAGGCTGCCAGCCAGTCAGCTGCCACCTTTGTCCCTGCGGTAGCACTAAAAAGCACAACTGGGAAGTGTCTGGGGGATTTCTTTCCTTCTTCTTCTTTTTATTTTATTTTTTTTTGCTTCCCAGAACAGTCGCTTTTTTCTTTTTCCTGGAAGCACATTTTTCAAACCCAAAGTTGCCCAACCCTTCTGTGAAAGCCACTGCATTTCTTCACGACAGCCACAGGGTGTCAGCAGCTATATGGAGTGGGTCCCCTATAGGAATCCCAACTCCTTGAGACGTCCCAGCGCTAGAGCAATGTTTTGGGGTGGGTCTCATCCTGCCCTCTCCCCCTCATCAGAGTTCCTAATGAGCAAAGGAGAGCCTTGTCCCACAGGCTGCTCCCCAGGGTTTGCTCCAAGCTCCCAGCATACTTTGGGGATTTTAGGACAGGCAATCTCGGTTCTTCCCCGATGGAGAAATGATCTAAAACGATCTGTGAGCTGGTGGCATGTCCTGGCACGTGAGGGCTTTGAGGAGCATCTGGGGGTCTGGGAGAGGATAAAACAGCCAGAGGTGACAGGGGTGACAACGAGATGGGCTAAATTTCCAAATTTCTGTGCCTCTGAAGCCAATTCCTAGAAAATACTAGTAAGGGGACTTCAGCAGGATTGAGGACAACCAATTCAGACCCCAGACACCACCTTTACAGACTCATTAGTGCATTAGTTGGGTGTTCCTGACCAGCAACAAAGAGCTGTGCCATGTCCCACCTGTGAGTTAAAAACTGCCCTTCACCTTTCCAGCTTCATCCGGGGAGAGAAGCAGTGGTGAAAAGCCCCAGGTCCATGTGCACAGCCAGCCATAATCCCTGGTGTCTGAGAGGAGCACCAGGAGGCACAGGGGGTCAAGTCCTGCGCCAGTCCCATGAGTGCCCTTTGCTGTCGCTCATCCCATTTTGTGTGTAAAAGTGGGAATTCTCCCTCCCTTGCAAAGTCTGAGCAGCACGGAGAAGGAGTTGCGTTGAGGATGGAGCAACGTGGGAGAAACCCTTCAGATCCCACGTTTCTCCCAACAGTGTTCCCATCTATTGCCCAGACCATGACAAAACGAGGAGCGACTTCTAGTAACTCAGCTCAAAGCAGGATATTTTGGATGCAAAGGCTGGGGAGCGGCATTGAAAACAAATGGATGAGGACTGAGCAGCCCCACTCTGTCTGGCTCCAGAGACATCTTGCTGTCACCAGTTACCTGCGTGCCTTCCAGGCATGCACTAAATGCGGGATTCATCTTGTTTAACATGGTCTTCCCGAAAATTAGACATCTCGCCTAATGAGTCAGGCAGGCTTCCCCTCTAGTCAATGGAAAGAGACAGGTTTCACCACGGGGCGATTCACGCCATCCTAAATAGATGTCTCAGGGAAATGGAGTGAATTGCTTTCTGGAGATGCCAGTCTCTCTCCATTACCTATAAAAGGCGACTCATTTCGATTCAATGCTGATGACCAGCATTAGGTGAGACAAATTTCAGCCTGAGTGACTGTCTGGCGTCTCTTACAGATGGGCCACCCACTCTTTCCTTGTTTTCTGTGTGGGAAAAGGTGTATGGATGGTTTATTACAGAAATATTTAATTTTGAGGGCAGGGTTTGTTTGTTCAACATGCCATATTACAAGAAGAGGGCTGGAGAACTGTACTTTGATGTCTGTCTATCTTGGGGTGCTATGCTATTGCACAATTATGAACCAACTCCTGCAGAGCTAGAAGAGCTGCAGACACAGAGCTGTCTCTTCTTTTAGACAAGTAGAAAATGGGCCACTGGGCAGCTTGCAGGTAAGAGCTAAATCAGAGCTTGCCATTAGTGCAGAGCTGCACTAGGAAACACAGGATTTGCAACCACCATCCTTATTACATGCTTATATGCCTTGTCTAAGCTGGAGCTTCCCGTGAATTCATGAATTCCCAGTTATATCACACTGCTGGAGTATAGCAAGGTGGCCAACTCACAGTACATCAAGAGTAAAAAGAGTCTGTTAAATAATCAGAAGTGGCAAGAGTGCTCCTAGACTGCTCCGACAAACCTATACTGAGTGTATGTCTTTAACCAGAGAAGTTGTGTCATATGCATTGTACTTTCTAAAATCACCTCCACCTTGTTTGTGTTAAGAAGAAGCAGCTTGTGGCCAGTACTGAGGCATCTCATTCATATACAATGAAGGATGTTGCCAGCTCCATAGTGGTTGAATTTGGTCTGTGAAACCATACGGGCTCATCTGTAGCTCACGAGTCTTTGAATCCCAATGGGGTCAGTTTTAACACACTTAAACCCATTTGCAGACCCCCATGACCCTGGTTCCTGCACTTTATGCTTGGAAATAAGATGCCACATGCAACCGCAAGCATAGCTTTAGGTGCAAAAGAACATTAATCAACTATGAGGGAACCTGGAAGGACAAGCTCCTTGTGGCCCCATTCAACACCAAGTGCTGTACTGTGCTTGGTTAGCAGAGAGCTTTGGCAGCACCTTTTAAAAAGCATTGGGTCTGTCCATCATTTTCCATGAGTCTCTGCTTCATCTACATGTAAGTGCCTTCCTCAAGGGAACTCTGATCTGTCCCCCTTAGGGATCTCTCTCCCCACACTTTTTCTCCCTTGTCATTGATTTTCTCATCAGCAGCATGTACTCAATAACAGTTTGGATCCCCAGTGCAACACTTAGCAATGGGTGAGGGACACCTTTCTGCACCTGACCAGCACTGAGCTTCCCTGTCTTTCTGCAGCAGTCCAAAAAATCCAAGTAAAGCATCCTCTGCCTCATGCTGTCCCCATCGAGTTCCTCCTGATGGGGACCATTTCCAACATCACTGGCAAAAGCGGCGCGTACCAGGCAGTGGGTCGCCTCCCGACATCTGCAGTGCACATTTCCCATCCCCTGCAAGGGGCTTTCAGAGCAACCCTCTGCTGGGATGTTTGTACAAACATGTGTATTTACTGTGTCAACACACATTAGAGAGCAAACACATTAAAAGGAAAAGGAAACAGACTACAAGTTGAGGCCTCTCCAAACCTCGCTCCACCGCAGCTCTTTCCTGGGATCTCAGGTTGATGGTGAAAGCCTTCATTCCCAAAATCTCACCCCTCCTATCCCCAGCTTGTGCCTGCCCAGACAGACACAGGGATCGAGTGTCTCTGGCCAGCAGACATCTCTATGCTGGACACGTGCCTGAGGATGGAGAAACGAAATTCCTTTGTGATAGAAGGCTCCTTGGACATTTTTGGTTCAAAAATCAGGAAAAACAGCCAGGATGGGAGAGGAAGTGCAAGGCATACAGCAGTGCAAAGGACGATGGCAAGCAGAGGATTGCTGCAACAAACACATTTCTGGTTCAACCCCTAATCCCAGCCATCCCCAGAGCTGTCCTGCCTCGCCTGCTGTTAAGAACAACTTGAAGGCATCCTCCTCATAGGAGTCCCATCAGCCTCTTCATACGATACCATCAGTATCATGGGGAACTCTGCCATGATACATGATCCCCAGGCAGGAGGCAAGTTCGTACAGGCAGAACCAATATTTAGCAAACCTTCATTTTTCCCAAATAGGCTGAGGATTTCCGGGCGTTATTCATTCTTGTGATGCTGCAGCCGGGAAGAGCAGCACTGAGTTGTACGTAAAGAGATGTTTAACGAAAAACAATTCCTCCTGACTTGTCACATACTGGCTCCAGCTGTTGCTTGCATTCACTGCTTCCTCTTCAGCTTGGCGCACAACTGCACGTGTGTGTGTGCATGAACACACAGACAAGACAGACAGAGGTAATTATAAAGCTGAAGCCACCTAGCACTTCCCAGCTGTCAGTCCCAGAAAAAAAAACAACATCACGATTTAAATGCAGAGACATCTACCGCTTCAGCAAAAGTAGAATCCCTCTTACAAGATATGAAGACAACAGTTTAAATACATCTCGGAGTGGACAGTGATATAAACACGTGCTGGTAAGTCCAGCAAAACCTTAGACACAAAAAAGATAAAAATATTGAAACCAAAATCATCCAAGGACATGGGGAAAATGCCATTGTTGTGGCACGTGAAAGTTTTGCTCGGCCCATCACACAGCACTGGTGGCAAAATCATCTGCTAAACTCCATCCCCGGCCAAAAAAGTGCCTCCAAGACTGTACACACAAGCCTGTGCTGGTACGATGCACAGCGCAGCAGCAGCGTATGGCAAAACGCTCGTACGGGGAGCAGGGATCACCCCATTTGCAGGAACTCAAGTCCAACGCAGGTGTTGGCCTCACTGTGCATTGCACAGCATCAAAATTCCCACGCAAGACTGCCCATCAGCGGAAAGCCTGCCTCTTGGGAGGGGAGCAGCCGGGAGACCTTAAAAGGAAAATCAATGCCAAATGATGTGATTGACACTTCAAAGGGTGCTTGGCACCTTTCCAAGGAAAACTCTCCCTAGCTTTGCAGGACCAAGCGTAAGGGAGAATTCTCTGACCCAGATCCACTTGCCTGCTTCAAAACCACCCTGCCACGCTTGTTCACACTGCCTGGCAGATCCTGGTCGTGGGGGATTCGCTCTGCTCAGGACAGAGTTCTGGATGCCATAGGATGCCATAGGATGCTGTAGGATGCCATAGGACACTGGCGGTGAGAGAGGGAGTCCTTCCCATAAAGCGATGCAGGGAAAAGCATACATAGGTGAGCAATCTCTAAGAGATAACACCTGTCTGCTGCCTCTGGGAATACAGTGCCGAATTTTCAGAGCACTAGGTCCGGAGTTACTCCAAGAGCAACCTAAGGCAGCCTGAGCTTTTGTAGGGTGCATCAGTCTACTGGGAGCTGGGAGAAGACACATGCAAGCCCTTTGGCTAGCATTAGTTGATGTTTCCCTGAATAGCCAGGATAAAGGAAGAAGCTTGTTAAATCAGGAAAGGCTGTGAGCACGCTGGAGAGCAGAGCTTGGAACGCAAAATGATCTGGATGAATTGAAGAAATGGTTCAGAAAAAGAAACGAGATTGAACTCAGGGAGGGTGACAATAACTGAGTGCACAGAGGCAGACAAGGGGCGCACGGGCTCAACGGTATTGCAGGGCTGAGGCAAGGGGGAGAGCGTACAGCATGGGCTTAAGTCAACAGTTCTGGGCTGCTGCAGGAGATACAGCCCCCCTGCTGCCAGGGACAACAGGCACATGTGCTTGTGAGGATGTGGCACAGTCCTGCTGCCCTGATGGTACTGCTGAGGCCATGAGTGGGGCACTTCAGGAGGCCAGCTGAAGAGGACAAGACTCGTGGGGGACCTGGGGAGCCTGAACCTACGTGGAAGGCAGGAGGAACTGGGGCTGTTTAGAGACGGTGGAGGGGAAGCAGGATAATCATCTTTAAATGCGGAGGAGACTAAGGAAGATAATAAAAATTTCTCCATGTCTGGTGTGGGTATTCTGCGGGAAGGGTGGCGTTAGATGTTGGAGAAAGGGTAAAGGAGGCATGGGACAGCTTGCCTAGGGAGCCTGGCAGTTTGATGAACAGGCTGGAGAAGCTTCTGTCAAGGGGGATACAGGTAGAGTTGATCCTGCCTTCAGGGGGACGGACTAGACAAGCTCACAGGTTTCTCCCAACCTTATTTTCCACCATTTACTCTGAGCACCCCCATGCACAGGGGAGGTTCTGGCTGGGACTGGCTCTGCAGCTGCTGCTTTGGAGGAGAGGAGCTGCTCCCTACCCCGCCGAGCTGGCAGGGACCCAAAGCTGCCTCCTAGAAATGACAAATCCCTGTTCCTCACCCCTGCTGGCTGCATTCAAATAGTAGATACTGTTCAAATTAGCAGCCACCTGCACTACCAGGGAGACACAGCACTCGTGAGTGCGTTTACCCACGTGCTGCACTCCCTGATACATGGTGCTACATCCCATTGCTCCAGGGTGCACCCTGGTTTTGTTAGTGCCACAGTAAAATGAAGCCCGCTCATGGTGTTCCTCAGACACCATGGGACATGATGGCTGTGCTTTCCTGTGCACGTGGGGGAGGAGTGTGTCAAGGTTTTGGAGGGATAATGTGGTGGTACGTTGTCACAGGTTTGGGCTTGGTGTCACAAGTTTCTACTTCAGCCTTGTCCATCTGCAGCTGACCTGGCATGATTAAATAGCACCAGCACATCAAAGGATCTTTGTATGTGACAGCATATGTGAGTCAGGTGGAGGACATCAGGCAATGAAGACCAGTTCCTAGAGTCCATCACAAATACCACCACCAGGCCCTTTTCCCAGCAAGGACCAGGACAGCACAATCCATAGACAAGGTAGCATCACCTACAAAAAAAACCCTTTTTGAGATGCCACCACACGCTGCTTTTACAAGGACTGCGTAACAACACCCTGCAAATGGCTCAACGTTTCCTGCTCCCCAAACAACACGTAGCAGCCACACAAAAGTTGTCCTAAGTCAGGCTGAAGACACGGTGAATCTATTTGGGTGAAATTTCACTTCAGATGTTTGATCTAAGGACGACTACCCTGGTTAGCCATGCAAGAACCTCAGCAGCATGCCTGCATCCTGACACAGGGATGGAGAAGGACTGCCGCTATCCATCCCCACCCTGTACCTCCCAAATCTCCCTGGTGATGGATTACTCTAAGTCGGGTTCATTGTTAATAACTGTACAATTTACCTAACAAATTCAGAGCTTGTAGTACAGCTTCATTAATATGTTTAATTTATTGTTACATTTCCTTCAGGTTAATGGTTTGAGAGTCCGTCAGAGTTTAATATCTGCAGTTATTATAAAGTGCTTGTTTCTTGTTAAAATGCAAAATGGAGTCAACCAGGGAGATTTACAGATGATAAACCAGCCAGAATAAATCCCTCTCCCAGGTGAGCTGAGGGGGCGTGGAAGGGGTGGTGAACACTAACTATTTTAAATACTACAGACACAGATGATACATGTCAGAAATAAGCAGACCTTCTCAGACTATCCCTTTTCACTAGACAGAAAACTAGAAACAAGACTAGCTTACCCTGAATTCCCATCCTGGAGGGAGCAGGCCTGACATCCGAGACTTCAAACAAGTGAAGATCATATGGCAAAGCATGCAATGGAGGTCACCTTGCTGTGCAACAAGTCCATATCAGAGCATGTCCTACCTCTCTACGCACTGGTCACAAGCCCTGCCAGGACTTGGAGGCTTCTCCACACGCCATGGAGGTCACCTTGCTGTTCAACAAGTCCATATCAGAGCACATCCTACCTCTCTAGGCACTGGTGATGAGCCCTGTGAGGACTTGGAGGACTTGGAGGCGGCTCCACGTGCCATGTGGTCACCAAACACCTCAACAACAACCCAAGGGGGACATTAGAGAAAGAAAGAAGGGAAGTGCGCCCTGACCCTCAGAGCATCTTCCTGCATAGGCCCTTTTCCCTCAGCTGGGAGAAGGGAGGAAAGCTTTGCATTCTGGCAGAAGTTCCTTTGCCCACCTGGAGGAATCTCAGCACCCTCTGTAGATGAAAGAACCAAGGAGCAGCTCAGG
This sequence comes from Himantopus leucocephalus, assembly GCA_003993805.1. Taxonomy (NCBI): domain Eukaryota; kingdom Metazoa; phylum Chordata; class Aves; order Charadriiformes; family Recurvirostridae; genus Himantopus; species Himantopus leucocephalus. The sequence continues at coordinate 3,071,087 of RSEF01000001.1, read as the reverse complement.
GAAAATGGGGTTTGATCCTCAATGCCTGGGTGTAGGACCTAGCTAGCCTGACTCTAGGTGGGTATGAGGAATAGCTGGCATATAACAAAGCAAAGGGTTTGTCCAAAACAAGCAACAAATAATTTATTCTTCCTGTGATAGAAGTCATGCTGAATGGCCAAGATTGTACCTGCCTGCAACCACCCTGAACAGATCGGTCCTGCAATACACCATTCCTGCATTATTTGCAGTGACTGTCTTTGATAGTTATTTTCCTCCTCATGGATATTTCCTTCTGGTTGTTGTACAAGGACAACAACAGTGCCCATCCCTCTGCAGATTCTCTCCTTCAGCACGCAAAGGAGAACATGTTTTGATGAATGAGCCATGCACCTGAGTACGTAGAAAATTAATGCATTTAGTGCATTATGAGTCTCAGGTGACATGTACCATGTTTCTAGAAAACAAAGACATCACATGCAAAATAAATAACTTCAGTAAGTGCAAATAAACTCATTCAGGACACACTGGAGTTTCAACTGGTTTCACTGGCTCAGGAAGACACAACATCCTGCAGCTGGAGGGATGAGAGAGAGGATATCTCTGTGCTTGCTCTGTTCATACACTCTATCCATCTGCTGATGGCGGCTTCTAGAGACAGGACACAAGCATAGATGAGGGACTTTATGTTTAACCACTATGGCCATTCCTGAGTTCCTGTCTGCAAGCGGTTTTGTAATGAAAGCGGTGGGAAATGGTTGGCTTCTGCGGGCTGGCAATAGGACTGCTGTTCCACGTGTTCCTGGCATAGGCAAGGAAAAAGCAATGAGGGCATGATAGGAAATTAGGACTAATCTTAGGACAAATTAGGACAAGTTTTTGGCAATCCTGACTGAGAAATGGAGAAGATTATATTAGTAACCTTGAACATTAACAGCATGAATGTGGACACAGTCTGATCCTGCCAGCAGCTGAAGGCACATGGCACTTTGCAAGAGATGCTTAAGCATTTAATAGGCTCTTGCCCAGACTGAGCCATGGCAGACTGCGGCAGCATCAGGAGAAAAACAGTTCCTGAATGCTGAACCCGTTATTCCCCATGAAACCCCTCACGCAAGCTATCTGATATCGATGACTTGCCTCTGCAGCAGCAGCATCTCTGTGCTCTTCTGTATCCTCCAAGCCCTGCGCGGCCAGATGTCAAGGGGTCAGCTCCATCCATCGCTCCAACACAGAGCTGGAGGATATTCACCTTGCATGGAGGCAGTGAGTTACACTACAGCTGCTCTGCCCAGGGCCATTCAGAGAAGAAAAAAACCCCAAACAATGCTGTATTTCACAGTGCTGAGTATCTATCTGCAGATGCAGCATGAGTTGCGGTTAAATTGCAGCCCGGAGGCACAAGGCCAGTGCATTCCTCTGAAAGGCAAGTGGAGGGTGAAGGAGAGCACAGGGGCGGGGATGCTTAATTCATGATAAATTGGCAAGAGACTGTAGCTACCCAGAGGTGGAACAAGAGCCAAGAGGCATTTGCAGTAATACCTGCCACCCTCCTAGGTTGAGATCTGAGCACACACACATATAGACACACGTTATAAAAGCTTTTTCCCAACTCTTTCCCCGAAATGCACTATTTTATTGGAAACTTGACTGGGAATTTGAGTGAGGATGATTCAGACAAGACAGTCACTAGACTAGAGGTCAGGGAGGCTGAATAGGTGGGACAAGGCAGCCTCAGAGTTATGCTGCTATGTGTGTCCAAATTGCAGGTTGGATCCCGGGGTGGAGTAGAGTAGTGATCTTATTTAACCCCTGGTAAATTTAATCCAAAGCAGAAAGTTGGCTGCAGCATAGCATGAGCTTAGAGTTGTGGGGTAATAACAGATGCGTGTGGAATCTCCAAATTAGGGCCCCAAATAAGCGAAAGACTGGAACAGCATGTTTGAGTTAAGCATGCACACATGTCCCATTGCAATGAGTAATGTTCAGTCATGTGTTCAACCACTTTGCCAAAGAGGAGCATCCACCAGCAAGGCTGGAACAGGTTAGCAGAGCTGGGGCAAGTTTGGCATCGCTGGGAGTGCAAGAGACATGAACCAGACGGTGCAGACTGAGGGCAACTTTGGGTCTGGAACAGCCATGGGGTAGCAAAGGAGAAGGTGCATTGATGGAGTCACGTGGAAGGCAGATGCCACATCTCAGAGCAGATAAAGATGATGCGCTTCATTATGTCTCTGTACCAGAATTTTTCTTCAAAACCCTGCCCTCCCCGTGCAGCCAGCCACCAATGCAAACCACCTCAGCCCTGATCCGTCAAAGGTTTTTCTGGCTGAAACATTCGATTTTAAGGACACAAGCGTGCAGTATTGGAGCATTATCCCCCTGGGAGGTGGGTCAAGGAAGCTCCTGTAACGCTCTGTGCACAGCAAAGTCAGGATTCTTGCTATGTGACATGCTTCAGCCCAAAGGCTCCTACAGCAGACACTGAATATTTATGAGTGTAAGACAAGGATCAGCACACCTACAAGACATAGGTTGCAACTTGGCAAAAGAAAAGGGGGGAAAAAAAAAAAAAAAAGGNAAAAAGGTTGGGGGTGGGGTGGAATAGCAGTCCTGGATTTGCCAGCCTGCAGAGAGCAGGAGACAATCAGAGCCAGGGAGCTGCAAGGCCATTTATCTGCTGGCTGTTCCCAAAAAGGCATGCAGGCAGTTAGTGGTACACGTATGAGCCATAAACTGCTCCTGCTACCGCAGCTGTGCGCATTAGGAGGGGACCCAGGCTGGCGACCCTCCAAAGGATGTCTCCTCAACTCAGACACAAGGGAGATGTGCTGGCGCATCTTCACGCATCTCAAAATCAGTGTTAACTAAGTGCCTTCTCTAGGCTCCCATACAGTGCAATGGAGATAGGCAGCTCTTGAAAGTGTTTTGTCCCACCAACTCTATGGACCTACTTTTGAACAGGATGAACCACCTGCTGACCGAAAAAGGAGTCCAGCCAACCAACTCAGCCTCAACGCAGAGCTTGTCATCACCACTGGGGCTTGCTGTGGGAGGGAGAAAATGGTGTGGATTTGAAGCACACTTGTAAGTATGACTGGATGGGAGATCTCTGGTATGATCTTTTGGGTTAGAAAATTGCCCCATAAAGCACCTTGGAGAAATGTTGCATCCTACCAGAAATCCAACTGTGATCCACTCTGATTTGCAGGTGACTAGGGACATCCCCTGGCTCAGAGCAGGGCTTTAAACCCTACCTCCAACTTGTTTGGGGTGGGATGTGGCTTGCACAGCTATGATGAGTTCACTCCTTTGCCCAACCTCTCCCAGGAAAGCCAGCATAGGTACAGCCCATGCTGCCTTCAGGTAATTCCTAGCACGTGGAAGCACGAAGACTTCCAACTGCACAGTCACAGAGCCCTTCATGTGGTGGCCACTTTCCCTGCTTGAACAGCCACCTCCTACACCCCCATAGCCTCCAACCTTGCCGTCTGCAGGAACTTAGCTGGGCTGGCCAAGCACCACAGAGCCAGTGCCTTTGCCATGTCAAACGATGCCGTGGGATGCTGCAGGAGGAGGGGGAATGTGGGAAGGGGGTCTTGGCTCCAGCACCAGCCCAGCCACCAGCTGAGGAGGGGCTGGCCCCCGTTCCTCCCCCAAGATGCTGCTTTGATTTTGTTCCCTTCTCCCTGCCTACTGGAAATCTCCTGCTGGACAGGAAGGTTTGCAGCATCCAAGGGGCACCGGATGCCTCTTTCCCTCTGGGATTTTCAGCTGGGGAAGGGCAGAGTACCGGCGTGCGAGAGTTCAGCCTCCCTCGGAAAGCTGTCAATGTGGCAGGCGGAGTCCTCTCCCTGCCGCTCCTCCCCTCCCTTCGCCTTGCAAGAGCTATTTTAAATCCCACTTGTGGTTGCCTTTGTGATTTCCCTGGCAAAGCTGCCTCCCTGACATCAGAGCAGAACAACAGGCGGCTGGAAACCCTGAGAGCACGGAGGCACCGTTCCCCTTCCTGGTACCACCCTGCAGGGATGGAGTACAGTGACGGTTCCCTACCCAATCCCAGAAGATGATCCCGGTTGCAGGATCCAAAACCCCCTCCAAAGACCCAAGAGTGTGTCACCAAGGGGTTAGGGGAATACGCTGCACTGAAATGGGTCTCTCTTTGGTGCAGATATCTGCTAGTACATGGTGGTCTCCCATATAAATCACCTGGCTGATATAGGGCTTAAACCTATGTCTAACATCCCAGTGACCCAGCCCGTCTGGGATATTTTCAGCATCCAAAGAGCCTCGGCCAGTGACAAGACACCAATTACTGAGATGCATTGTGCTTATATCTATAAGTAGCCTAAAAACCATCTTGACTGGCTGCTTGCTCTGTGTAGTTACAGCCTGAGCCTGAAGAACTGCGAGACCCGAGAGTTAAACTCCTACAGCCCCAAGGAAGAACATTGCTGGAAGGAGCTTCTGGCTCAGCTGCTCCACGTCTTGTACTGGCCCCATCAGCAGAGGGGGAAGACGGATCCACCCAGTGAAGCAGTGCCAGTGGGACACAACCCTGGCTGCCTCAATGCTGAACATTTAGGCTTATGCTGCAGTGCTTCAAATACAACGTGGTACCACTAATTATATCAGTCTCTCCTAACTTGCAGCTTCCAGCGACCACCGACCCCTGCTGCTGGCTTGGCTCATGAGAACATGATGAAGAGCCAAATCCCTTCCCATGGGACATTCTCCAAAGAAACAGCTCCACTCATTCCTTTCTCACTGCCTGATGTCAAGATGGTCTGGAAAATGTTTGGGCTGATCTCCATGTCTCTTCCAAAGATCCTCCTCTGAGTGATAACAGGGAAGGAGCAGAAGATGGGCTGGAAGGAGCACTAAACTCACCCCAGGGAGAAGCTACCAGTTAGCAGGCTTGGTAACCAGGCTTTGGGGGAGCTCTCCTACCAAGGCCTGCCCTGAAACAGCTCTTGAACACACAAGAAAAGAGGTTAAGTGAAGATCTAGCACAAGGTCAGCAGTATAAGAAGAAACGGGCATGAGCTGTCTTGGCAAGAAGTGCACAATAAATCCTGGGTGACATAATCATAGACCCAGAAAACTGGTTACTCTGGCACGACATGTCCCATCAGAAACTCCCCATATTTCAGTTTGACTGTATAGCATGCAGCAGAAACCACCTCTTGCCAATGCCACCTAACATCACATATTGTCAACCTGTTTCCAGGTTTCTTAGAACAAGCAATACTATTTTTTTTTTTAATCTAAAAGATTTAAGCTCTATTTGGAGCTTGCTGGCCAACAGGAAAAGGTCTTACTCTTCCTCATGATATTTCTAGAATTATTGATTTCCAAAACGTCTGTACCAGTCTCCTGTTTTCCCACTGGCAGGTATCTTGTAGGTAGATAAGCCTTTCTCAGGATTTCTGCTACGACTAAAGGAACTGCAGTTCCTAAAGACTGTGTAACAAAGAGCAATCCCAGGGATTACTGGAGAAAATGGCTGGAATTCCTTGTCATGGATCAGCCATGGGACAGTTTTATATAACAGTCTCATGTCTGTACCTCCCCGCTCAGAAAGGTCCTATGTGTAACAAAGGCAATAAAAGGATAAGAAGAAAGGCAAAGGGAGAAAAAGCTGATGTAAGGGGAACCCAAAGATCTGTGGTCATCACTTGACTTCATACCCCAAATGGTCTTGGAGCCAGTGTTTCAAGGATGCAGTGGCTCACCTTCAAAAGCAGAGCTCCCTGCCACCGCACATACAGAGGGACTTTGGGGCTCGGAGACATGAGGGACCTGCAGTGCACCTGGGTAGACTGCAAGGACCTTGCATCCTCTTGGTCAGCGTTCATGCCAATGCACGTGTGTGAGAGCTTATGGTCTTTCTACAGAAAAAGGTTGGCACTGATCCCGTGAAGGTCTGTCCTTAGGCTCCAGTGCCACAGCTTGATCCACCATCACCCCAACATCCCACAGCAAATAGCCTTGAATAACCCCTGTTCTCTTCCCAGCCAGATAGCAGCCTAAACCTCATGAGAAATGGCACCTAGGAGAGAAGGGGATGGCAGACAGCATTCGGCACCTGATACTTCTTTTTCTGGAAGGTACTGAAATGTCTCAAGGACACAGATCAGAACAGTAGAGCACATCCATGCATGTTTCAGGATCTTCCACCTCTGTTTTGACTCTGTGCCTCGCACATCATCATTCTGAAGCACATCCTGAACTCTCCTGCTGGTTAACAGGGAAAGTCAGAACATCTTGGCAGGATCAATTTGGGAAAGTCCTATGTTAGGCATCGCTTCTCAAAGCAACAAAACCACTGGGCTCAAGAGTCAGCACTTCAGATGAGAGACCAAGTGCTGGGAGCTTGCCTGAACACCAGGTCCGCAAGAAGCAAATGCAAACATCAGCCAGAGGTTTAGGCCAGAAGCACTTATCCAGCACCACTGGTTATCCAGCACCATTGGCAGACAAAATGCACACCAAAGAATTAGCAGACCCTGGGATTCATTTCTTGGGTCCTACCTTGGGAAATTGTTGCCCATCTGGTTACCAGTTAACACGGGACTTTATCTCTGGGGCCACTTCTTTGTTTGATATCAATTTCTCCAAGGTGACAACTCTCAGTACCTTTAAATATGTCACTTTAAATATGCAGATGCCCACTGTCAAGTGGTCAGGTTGGAGACCGTCAGCTTGTGAATGCAGTGGCTCCTGCGTTCACGCACCAGGGTTTATGGTTTAATACATGAAAAGTAGGAGGCAATCAGCTCAGGACCACCTGGACATCCATCAAGATTCATGATATACGCTTCTCCACATGTGGAGGACCAACTCTGTGATATAACCCTAAACTGAATGATAGTTTGGAAATAATAGATGCATTGCACCCTGCCTACAATATCTACATGTCTCCCTGTCTCTGATGGGTCAAATACTGCTGCTGGAGGGCTGGATAATTTTACAGATGGTAAGCCCCAGGTCACTCACATCACTATGATTAAAACCTCATGCTTCACAGTATCAAGTATTATTACAGGTGACAGCAAGATTTGCATAAGCGTGTAGCACATGACCACCATACCACATCTGGTCTCATTCTGAGTGGGTTTTGTTTGTTTCTCCCAAACCTCAGAGAACTCAGTTGTGCTCATGACAGGAGCTCAGACAGATTTGATGATGGTGTACAGAAAGAGGTACTGCCTTCGCAGACCAATGGTGACTGTTAGAAAGATGATGATGAACCTGGAGTAGCTGTGCTTTAAGTTCCTTATCCGTGAGGCATATATGAAGTGCAAGCACTCATATTCATTGAGCCTTGTAACCCAAAGAACTGAGGTTGTGTCCAATACCGGTGATACAACTTTGTAAGATAAACCCAGCACCAGCTGCAGAAGGGACCCCGGACACAAAGCTGCTTCTCCCCTCTGGGTACAATTTGTTTCCATTCTGTTTGGCCTCCCCACACCCTCAGGAGAGGGCAAGGGGCTACTCTGTCCATCAGGCTGACAGGAATGGCAGTGAAATTTCATGCCTGCCATTGCCCCTCCAGCTTGAGGGCAGCAAGACATAAAATATCTGCTGCCGACGTGTCCCCTCTGGCCCACCGACCAGGCAGCAGACAGCAGTGCCTTTGCTCTGCCTGCACAGCCAGGTCTGACATCCCTTCCCCACCATTGTTCAGCTCTGACATGACAGCAGGACTTACAGCACTCCCTTCTTACGTCAGGCTTGCTTGTAGACACTGAGGCTGTGGGAGGGGTGGCTGAAACACCAGAAGGCTGTGCTGCCATACAGCGAGACCTGGACAGGC
>RSEF01000001.1:3045965-3063186 GCA_003993805.1 Himantopus leucocephalus | reverse complement strand
CAACTACAAACACCAGCACGCTGTCAAAAGTATTTCTCATTCCAAATCCAAAGCATAGCACTATACCAGCTGCTAATAAAAAATTAACTCTATCCCAACTGAAACCGTAACAAACCCAAGGCGGCACTACCCACACAGGTAAAACACAGACCATGTCTACTTCAGTCTGTCCACAGGTGGACACATGCACAGAAACAGCCCAAAATATACCCAAAGGTGCTTGATTTCACATGCAAGTCTCCAGGCCTTCCCACCCACAGTGGTTTCCCCTCTTCCATGGTTAGCTGTGCAGTAGATCACCTTGGTGGTACAGTGTGAAATCAGCTGCTTCTCTAAGGGGCTACAGGCCTTTTGCACCCGGTTTCTTTTCAAGCCATCCTCATCTGATCCAGATATGTGACCTGATGGGATTCCACACCACACAAATAAAGCAAGTCAGTGAATATTCATTCCCTGGAAGTCACCATCCACATCCTGCATGTTATGTGGGTAAAAATCTCCCCGTACCACAGAATCGGAGTAGTTGAGGTTGGCGTCATCTCTGGAGATCATCTAGTCCAACCCGTTGCCCACAGCAGGGTCAACTACAGCAGGTTGCTCAGGACATTGTGCAGTCAGGTTTGAATATCTCCGAGCGTGGAGACTCCACAAACACTCTGGGCAACCTGTTCCAGTGTTCAATCACCCTTACAGTAAAAAAGTTTTACAGTAAGAAAGTATTTTCACTGCGAGCAAGGCCCAGACACAGGGGTCACATGGGGTGAGCCAAGGTGATGATTGATGTACAGATCTAATCAAGAGGAGCCAGACCAATTGACTAAATGTAAATGCACTGGTAACTTCCCAAATGACACAACATTGGCTGAAATGACAATTAAAGCCAAATGCTACTACAGTTGGGGAATTATAAATATTACAACTATATATTCCATATAAGTTTGTAGTGAACATTGTTAAACTGCTGCCATGTTTTCCAGCATGATAAGACTTGAAAACATCAAGAGCAGCAAGGGAGATGGCCCAGCCACACAGAGTGCACAGACCTTGGCAAGACAGGAGAAATAAGTGCTTTTTGTTTGGATGTTTTCTTTTATTCCGCGCAGTTAACATGATGAAACACCTTTTAGCACCTAGTGCAGCTGCAGTTTAACACCTCCAAGGTGGTATTAGCAGGTCACAGTACACCCCAGGAGGGAGCAGTGTGTGTGGGCACATAAGCTGTGCATGTGTGCCTCTCTGCAGAGAAAGTGCTGCAAGAAGGCTCAAGCACCAAAAGAAATCTCCATTTAAGAGGAAATTAATGGCATTTATTTCACACCATCTTAATCCTATTGTTTCCATGCCATCCTGGGGGCTGAAGCGAGGGGCCTGCAGATGTACCTACACCAACATCCCCTAGTCGTCCCCGTGTGCTGCACATTGGGTCACACCATGGCGCACATGACCTGAAGCCCTGTTAGGCAAAACCCAGCCAGAAGGTGGGACACACCTCGAACTGTCTCCAGACAACAGCAAACATTGGTCATCCTTCATTCAGGACCGCTAAATTGCAGCCACAGTAAAATTACTGCAAAATATAGGGTGAACCTATAGGCAGGGGCTAGGGGAGAAAAGCAACAGTCGGGATCTGCATCTCCTCTCCTGCTGCCCTGCCCCTTGCCGAGGGGCACGTCTGTCCCATGACTGTGCATCTGTGTGTGCATCTGTTACGCGAGCCACGGTCCCTCCTCGCCATGTGGCCCTAGACGCGCGTCTCACGCACCCGCGTTGCCCCAGACTGGAGAAGTCTGCTCCCACGGTCTTTGAAGTTCGATGCCGCACAGCATTTATCACCGTTAAGGGGACCCTCCGTGGTGAAAGAAATAAGGGCTGGGGCCGTGCTTGTACCTTGCGGGACCGAGCGCTGTGTTGTCAGCCCTCCTGCCTCATAAACCTCCTCGGGGCGGGGGGAATGTTGCTGGTTTTCTTGTTTGAGGGCAGACGCTCGGTGGGATCTGTGCTGCGTGGAGGCACGGGAGCACAGGAGCACTCATGCTGCTGAGCAGTAAGTCAAACTGCAAATCCTGGCTCCGCTTTTACCTCTCAAGTATCATAGAAAATGAGCCACAGACACTTCTGCTGTCCCCAGATGATGTGGCATAGCTTGGTTTTATGCTTATACACTCTCTTGCTACCAAACCAGGGTGACTGCCTCAACTCTGCTTACTGAGGATGGTTCTTGGTAGATGTTAACCCTTGAAGCAGGTCTGGGCTTAATCTTGAGCCATGGCAAATTGGCTCAGGCTGAAACCACATTGACAAATGTGTTGGAAATTAAAAAACGTGGTCACCCAAGGGCCAGAGATGGTATTTAGCATCCTACCATAGACATAACCTGCAAACTGCCTGCAGCAGCACACAGCATCCTGGCTGCAGCAACAGAGATGGAGGAGACACGGCAGCCAGAGGCAATGCCAAGAAACATACTCCAGCCTTCCAGCTCTCTCGTATGGCCGACAGCCCAGAAGATGCTGCAGCCCCTCTCTGGAAGCTGGCTAAGGAGTCAGTAAAGCACAGATGAAACTTTGACAGTCTGCCACCTCCCTTCATTATGCGCAAAATGCTCCTGCGGGCTGCTGACAGGTCTGGTGATACAGAGCATGAACTCTGTGTTGAGCGAGCAGCTCGGCCCCCGTGACAGCAATCTGGCTGGGATGCTCTGGAGACCTCCTTTGCAAGCTACAGAGGGGACCCATGGGGAAAACTCCACTGGCACTGGGACAAGAGATGACAGAAGACTGCACACAGGGACTGCTGCATGCAACAACCCATGGATAAATGCATGGGCATGCTGGTATCCAGGTCGAGCCCTGCTCTTGGCAATGTCAATGAACTCAGGGTTGTTCATCAGATCCATCATAACTATGCTTTAGGGGCATTATATTCATCCTTAGGAGCCCCAAGAAGAGCCTGGGCCCCACCATGCTGGGTATTCTCCTAACACCAAAGCAGAAGGCAGAACTTCTCCCTTGGATCGCCTAATTCAGCCCAGCTCCCCTGCCAGGCAGTGCACTGCTGCCCACTCCTGCCGTATCTCAGAACAAGGTGAAATCCAATACATTCATGAATTCCTTGAAGCATCTCTTGAAGAGAAACCTTGGCTCTCCATCCTTCACAACTGACATGGCCGCTAAACAGCCAAGGTTTTGCAATGAGTTAACCTCCCATAGCAGTAGAGGTGGTGACATTGCCCACCTCTTCTATCAGGAGGGGACCTCCCCTTTCTCTACAGCCTCCAGTTGACTTGTGAACCACCTACGCGATGCATCAGACCGTGTCTGTCCTCAGCAGCGGTCTCTGCTCAGTGACTTTGCTGTTTGAGTGCATTCCACATCATTTTGGTTTCCATATGTCAGGCCACTGCTTAAAACGTCTGCAAGCATTTAAGAGAGCGGTGTGCAACACTTGGCTTTCAGATCTGAAAGTGGCACTGATCATAAACGCGGGGCTGTCAACATGATGTGGGCAACATCTGCTAATCCAGCCCTTCACCCAGCCATTCTCCAAAGCACTCTTCCAACTGCATAATAAAGTGTGTTGAAGGACGAACAGGATTTTTCACATTTTTAGCCTGTCTGAATGTACCAGTGCTTTGATCCCAGCTGCTGGGTCAAATTAAAAGAAATCCAGAAAGCGGCTGATGTAAAGGTCAGGCTTTACTTCTAACTACTCACAGAACATACTGACATATGGTAAAGAAAGAGAAAACATGTATATGCTGAAGTTTTGTGTTTGCATTCTTGCAAAATTTTCATAATATTAAGGACATTAAATATGGCTTGTTACTGTTATGTCCTGCAGCCATATAATGGTGTTGGCTGGGGGTTTTTTTAGTTTACCCACAGGCCTTTGCAACAAGCTCAGAAAACCAACTGTTGCTGAGCGAACTTTTGAACCTCCGCGAAAGCAAAATGTGTTAAATTGCTAGAAAAGGGGAAAACAAATGTATGATGTTTTGTGACATCCACAATCTGGGAAGCTTCACTTCTTTGGACTTCCCAAGGAGAAGAAAGGGATCACTGAGACATTTTCTGTTTTAAACAATTACGAGCCCAGTAATAGATCAAGGCATTAAGGCTAACCAAAAGCCTTCAATAACCAGTTGTTTAAGAGAGCTATAAACCAGAGTCAATTTAATATGACCAACTAAAGAAATGATGCTAGGGCCACCCTTTCATGGAAAGGGACTGGTCACAAGGGCGGGTAGAGAAAAACCCCAGTATAAATCTAGAAATGCCCCCAAGCCCCCCAGCCTGTTGGGTAGTGTCCTGCACCACTAAGTGAAGCTGCGTTGCTTGTCTGTAGCCTGGAGAAGCTTTTGTGCGCTGCTTTCAATAGACTTGAATAACTCCATCGTTTGCCTATTTCACGGGGCAGAGGAAAAAAACTCTTAAGCTAAGAAGAAAAGCCCCACACAGCATCATCGTGGGGCAGAGGGGGGAGATGGGAGGCTGGCTGCTTCCCCACGTGGTCTCCCTGATCTCCCAGCCCCACGATCCCCCTTTGCCAACAAACCCACCCCCTCTGATTTTCCAGCAGCTGCTCCCAGTCTGACCGGCTCCCACATGGCACCAGCCCCCACAGCCTTGTACGCTGCCCCCGGCATCGCACCAGCTCCCACCAGCATCGGCATGTCCGTTGCTCCAGTTTGCTGTGTCACTGCTGGGGTCCCGATTGCCCAAAAAGGGCGAGGTGGGGGGAGAAGCTTCAGCATTTGTCTGCTCATGGATTTGTTCCGTCATCATGATGCTCTCCAAGCCAGATTTTGGAAGAAAAAGATTTGCTTCCCGCGCTCCCCCCGTGGAGCAAGAAGGGGAGTGAGCACCGCACCCTTCAAAGCATCCGCGTACCTCCTATCCCGTTCATAAATACATGTTTGATCCCGCAAGGTGCTGCTCGCTTTCATCTCCCACTGAATTCAATGCAGGCTTCCCGGCTTGCGAGAAGAGGGGTCCCAGATGGGAAAACAATTTGACAGATGCTTGCAAAGGATTAAGAGTTTCCAGTCGCTCAGAGTGATGCCTGCACTGACGGAGACACGATCAGAGGGAGAAACTGTATTCAAACTAAACCGAAAAACTACCTCCAGTAAGTGGATTATATGAGCGTTATCATCCAACGTGAGCCTCCCTCTGCCATCTCTCCTGGCGGGGATGGTAGGCAATATTATAATAATCTGTGCACCTGGTGCAGCAGCAGCTCTGCAATGAGATTAATGAACCCGCTGACTGGCAAGGAAAACTTTGGGGAACAATTTGCCCTGCTGCTTCTTTCAATTCCCCCTGCTATGGCGGGGAGGGGACAGGAGAAAGAATGGGTCTTAATTCAAGAGGAATTTAGGGCCGTGCATCGGTATTTCCCATGCAAAGCAGGAGAAGCTGAAAAGGCTGGGAACCTGCTCAGAAGCACTTAATTCCAGTATTTAACTCCCCTCCCTTGATCGAGTGTGATGAGGAGTGTGTCTGTGCACACGTATGTACGTGAATGCCGTGGTTGTTCCCAGGCTCAAACGTCCTGGTTGCAAGCCAAGCAAAACGTCTCTTGTTGCTCTTAATTTTGGTCGAGGTTAATCCACACCACTTGTTTCCTGTACTTTTCTTACTGAAATGAAAGATTTGTGAAGGAAATGGGTCAGGTAAAACAAAACAATCTGCTTGACCTGAAACAAAACATCTTTTTTTATTTTTTTTTCCTCCTTTGCATTGGTCTTTTATTATTATCATCAAAACCAATGTCACTACCATGCCAATAGTATTCAATATTATTACACTTGGTTGCTTTATTTCGGTGAGTTTTGAAGATAAGCTTGGTTTCAAGAGCAATAATTCAGAAGTTGCATTTCAAAACCCTAAAACCAAATTCCTACCCATTTCTGGCTTGCAGATTGCTTTCACTGAAAAAAAAAAAACCAACCCAAAATTGCCCTGAATTTGATACAAGTTTTTCAATTAGGATCGCCCTGCATTTTTTGGTGACTAAAATAATGAGGCAAAAGAGCTTGCGGCAGCACTTCCACGCTCCGTGAAGTGAAGTGGGATGTCCCGACCCGCTCCACGGGGGGTTGTGCAGAGCTCAGCCCTTTCCCAGACGAGTTGGATTTACAGTGCGTTGCCGCACAGCTGACCCGTACGCGTGCCTGGGAGGTGCCCAGGGTTTCTGGGTGGATGGCAGCCGGACCAAGGACACCCTGCAGTGCTTCCACTCACTCCTGAAGGAGAGAAACCCAGGGCAGATTTATACGGAGGAAAAAAATTAAAAAAAAAAAAAAAGGAGAAACCACATACGAAAACCCCAAACCTCAAATACCACCCGGACAATGTTTCCAGGTAGGAAAATGAAAATATATGCCCAGAAACCCAGATGCATCATAGATCTAACCTGAAGGCATCTCTCTTAATTCATGACAGCAGATTCGTGTGTGCAGCAATTGTGACAGCTCGCGCTGTTACCCACCGGCTGACACACGGCGAGAGGAGAGCTGGCGTTTCGGAAGGTGGCACTCTTTGTGCTGAGCCATCACCATCTGGGCTGTTGGAAACACTTTTTTGGATCTGTTGTGCTTACTCATGTAGTATGTAAGCCCTGAGCAGGTAAATCAATCAGATGCAAAGAGCAAGGTCTCTCGTGGACATTCTTCTCCTTCCTGAGTGTTGTTTTGGGCATTGCTGTCTGCTTGGGGTGGGATGAGCTCTGAAGGGCAAATCATGTTTAGTTTGGAGAATGAAAGGCACCAGGACACTGCTACGTAATTAGAAGCATCTTGAGCAGATGCAAGGGAAGCTAATCAAGCACTGCTTCGTAAGTGTTATCATCAGCCTCGTAATTATTATTATTCGATTCCCAGGCGGCAGAGACAACGGGGCTCCTCCTTCACATGAGGTGTCATACAAAGGCAAATCAAAAATCACAGCCCCTGTTCAAAACCGCTTACAGCTCTGGTAGCCTGCTTCATGCCACGCAGTGTCACCGTCACCTCCCACACGCCACCCAAGACGTGGCCACGCTGCCGTCTCGAGCCAGCTCATCCCCGTCTAGAAGCGTGCAAGCTAATCGCTCGCAGCGGGAAAGCGCCTGGGAATCCTTTCAAATAGCAGGATGACATCAAGGCAAGGTGTTAATAAAGTGTCACCGGCTCCTTCGCCCGCAGCCCCGCGTGGCGTTGTGGCGAAGCCGGTTGTGATGTCAAAAGCAGATGGCTATGTCGTCAGGGGGGAGGTAAGCTGCGCAGCAGATGGGCACTTCAGATACAAAGATCCCTTTCATGCAAATTGCCCCTGATGATAATTTAAAAAAAAAAAAAAAATTACAGAGAGAGAGAACTGGAGAAAACATCTGATGTGTGAGCAGTACGGTCTCTAAATAGAATATTTTCCCATTTTCCCATGAAGCATCAGGAGGTTCTTAAGCTCCAAAGTATTCATTTAACTCCTTGAGGCTCTACTCTTACATTTCCTTTGCACCGTGCTGCCCTAATATACAACACACTCAAATTTGCTGCCTCTCCGAGTTTATTTCTAGAAAGCCAAACGTTTTGCACCTGTTTACACACAAAACTTAATATAGCACAGATTTTGTTTTTTAAAGTAACTTTCGTCTCAAGTGCCTCCAGTGGATTTACAGCCAGCATACATACAATGCTAGAATCAACCAGTATGCACCGGTATGCCAGGTTTATACTTCAGGTGGGTACATTATCTTTTTAAACAGCAAAATCAGACTGGTTTCCTCTTGTTGGAGCACTGTATAGAGACAGGTAAGCAGGAAAGTTCAGTGGATACAGGGACAATTCCTCTTGCATACCAAGTTCACGCCCGATTTATAGCAGCGTTAAGTGAGGGGAGAACCAAGCACATATCTGAGAATATCAAGATTACTATAAATTAGAAATCATAGAAAGCCACTTAATCCACTGATTAAATGCACCTGATTCTGGGGTGAGACACGACAGCAACTGAAAGTTTATTCAACATCTGAAATTCTCACAGGTGTTCCCAGAGTGCCTAAATGAGCAGTGAACACAGGGAAAGTAAGTACGCAAACAACGCTTTGTCTTCATAGAGTCTGCTACAACCACAGAAACACCATCAAAGATATGTCCGGGTCGAGAGGAACAGGTGTATTTAAACATGCAGAAAATAAATAACATGTGTTAAATACACTCCGGCGTGCTCAGGGAAGGGAAGATCTACATAATGGCTGTGAGATCCCCTTCTCCTGAACTTGAGCAGGTCCCAAAAGCCTGGTCCTTTTTCAGCCTGAGGATGCAAACTGGCAAGGCTCGGGAGAGGACATTTTTAGGGATCGCAGAGGCACACACGTGAAGGCGATAAAACAGGGGAGCTGCTATTTGCTAAGCACTGGGACATGGCCCTCCCTACGGGGCTCGGGCAGCTCTGCTCTCTCGAGGTGGTGGTAATTGAAAAGCAGGGACGGGACAGCCTCCTTCTCTCAAAAGAACCTGGCTGGACAATAAATCGTCCTGACAATGATAAATATAGGCATTTATTTTGGGCAAGGAACCCCAACCCTCACCGGCACAGCTGCTGTGAAAACTGGGGCGATTTGCTTTCCCAGCCCTGCCTCCGCCGGTGCGTTCGGCTCCCTCGTCCTCACGCACGCCCGGCCCCCCGTCCCTTCGCTCTCCCTCGCTGCCGCCTGCGATGTGCAGTCAGGGATGCTGCCATCCACCTCCTGCCCAGGGCATCGTGTCATCTGCTGTGCTAAACTGACTTCCCCCGGGACCTGAAAACTACCATCTGAATGGGGTCTGGAGATAATGAACCCTCGGCAACGAGTAAATAAATAGCGTCCTGCCCATATGCCCAGCTGCACCCAGGACCCTGGTGACTGCTCGCTGACAAGGGCAACAATGTTTTTTGATCCTTTGCCTGCAAGGTATGGTACCTTCCGGCTCAAAACAGTGGGGAGTCGAGGCTACAAACGCCAGGGATTGAGAGATCCCTTTTATTCCCCTGGACGTGAAATTGTTGCCCGCGTGGCAGTCTGCACACCCGCTTCTGCCAGCACCAAGGAGGATGAAAGGACAGGAGACCGGGAAGATGTAGGAAGTGAGATAGATAAATATGTGTCCATCGGGTGACGCATCGGGAGATTTTGGCTGCTTTGCTGGCTGAATCACTCGAGCTGCTGAATGCAGAAGTAAGATCAGCCCTGGGTAAATCCCCACTGGCACGGCGCCTGGACAATACCAAATGTTACTGGCCCGAATCATCACTCATTTCTTTCCCTGCTGGTTCTTTCACTGCCTTTTCCCACTGCCATGTCTCTGCCAATGCAGCCAAATCGATAGCACGCGGGGTTATGGCCAGCAGTAGCGCAGGTGCATCCTACCCAGATGTTATCTACGATAGCTGGTCAAGGGGATAATGTAAGTTCAGTTAAGATTGTCGCCCCAGATGAATTAACACACGAGTGTATAAACACACACAGAGGCCGGCCAATTGATTTAGGATATCACACCAGCCTCCTCAAAGGGAGGGATGAAATCCCCTCCCAGCCCCCACTGAGCACTTGGTCTCTGCCACCACCGTCCATGCTTTGGGCTTACGGTGGCATGGATGGCCCCATGATGAGATTGAAACCACCACCATGATGTGGCTTCCAATTTGTAGCAGGTTGATGTCCAGTTGGCCTAGAGTACGAACAGAGTGAGACCAAAGGTGTCTGCAAAAGATGGCAAAGATGCAATTTTCATCTAGCCGGAGGAGGTCAAAGCAATGGGTCATCCAGCCTGGGTGGACCTCCAGGGCACAGACCCTGTGGAGCCCTGCACAGGTATG
This sequence comes from Himantopus leucocephalus, assembly GCA_003993805.1. Classification (NCBI taxonomy): domain Eukaryota; kingdom Metazoa; phylum Chordata; class Aves; order Charadriiformes; family Recurvirostridae; genus Himantopus; species Himantopus leucocephalus. Next base: position 3,053,347 of record RSEF01000001.1, on the reverse strand, counting down.
CTAGCCACCACTCCTGGCAGAGGTCTCTGCTGCTGTCCCCCTTCACTGTAGCTAAATTCGACTTTTCATGGCAACAATCGTGCCTTCAAATGTGAATATGCCTGAAGCCATCTCAAGGGCTGGTTACTCAAAAGAAAATAATAATAGTAATAGGGACTAAATTTTGGAAGTTCAGATCACAGACACGGACAGATTGGTGGCAGTTTGGATGACGGATTTTGATGCAGGACATCACCTCTGCAGTGGCTAGACAAATAGTCTAGTTCATGGTTGAAAGCTCCTCAAAACTGAAGGACTGGAGATTTTTGGCCTCTGGTTTGAATCCACCACAGTTAATATCAAAACAAACACAGACCTTTGTTTAAACACAAGCTGGGTTCTGATAGAAGACCCTGAAAGACTGTATAAATTATGAATTTTTACTTTTCTACACTTTATACACTTCACTTTTTTCTATTTCTGAGATTTGACCATCCCTTTAACAAGAAATGACCCTAACATAAAAAAACAAAGTCACGTTTTTATCTTGGGGGGAAAAAACAGAGTTGTTATTGGTTTGCTTTCACCCCACTGAGCTTTAGAGAGGTACTGAGGTGTTGAGTTGGGAATTAAGTCATCTTAGGCTTCCCATCTAGTCAACAGAAAGAAGACAGGCGCCTTCACAGAGCAATTCAGATCTGAATTACCTTCTGGAGGCTGTAACCACAGAGTAATTGGAGCATTGAATTAACTGCTTATTTTTAAAGCATTTCTAGCAGCTGGGCAAAGGTGAATGATTTCCCCTTCATGGGATCCAGCTGTAGAGTCTCTTGTTCCTTCTAAAGTGAGAAACTGTTCATGGGCAGCTGTTCAATGCTGCTTTCGAACCTGTCATGTTGTAAGTAGACTTAGAGAGGTCATTTGCGCAGCCTTCCCCAGTATCCCAGTATCACCAGTTCTATAGCGGCAGCCCTGTGCCAGCCACCTTTGAAAGCGCTGCTGCGACATTTTACCTGGCGTATTAACAATAGCGTCACATTTAAAACAAAAATCGGCTGAAATGCCCACTCGGCAGTCTCATGGCAAGGAGTGCACTGAGAGCGTGTCGAGGCAGGGAGGATAGAGCTATTCTTCTCACCGTTCAAACATCTGATCTCTCCAAAATTAACCCTATAAGGGTGCAGCTAAAAATCACCTACAAACATCGAATTTTTCCCTCCTTTTCCAAATTATTTAACAACATTGGTAGTGTTTTGGCTTTGTCTGCAGTCATGCCCATCTCACGTCTGGCGTCGACTACCAGATCCTATTAACAAGAATTTATTTTTACTTATTTTAAGGATGCATCAGAGATGATTCACACAAAGCAAACTTCACCTGCATGTCCTCAAAAAGCTACCCCAATAGAAATTTGATCCTTGGAGTTGCCTTTATCCAGTTGCTAATGGACGTTTAGCATGTGAGAATCCGTATCTTCTGAATTTTCAACATAATAAGCTTTCTGCGAGCTTTTCATACAAGAGATATCGACTGGAAGTAATTCAGAGAAGTTATTCAGCAATTGCTTGGAACAACAAAAGAGCTTGAAACAGATTTACTGCCGGCTGACAGTCTGCGTGCAACTCTGGTACAGCTCCCCACTTCTCCAGGAGAACTCCTGACCTGCCGCCTGGGCTGGGCTAGCCTACACCACCGAGATACCTCCAGAGAGGTAAGTTAGCTGTATTTACAGCAGATAAAACTAGCCCAGCTGAACCCTCAAACCCAACTATCACCTCTGGAACTAAGAGCCTGGTTTATTTATTAATGTAGGACCTCGTGCCTCTGTAGGTTGCAGGCATCGAAAAGCGATGTTCACGCAGTGAAGATGGTCTCAAAGTCCAGCCGGGGAAGCCAGCAACACTCATACAGGGGCAAACACACTGCAAGATAATTCATTTCTTCTCCCGTCATCTGTCATTGGGATATACACGTTTTATCCTTCAGGCTTGCTCCCCACATCAGTCAGCGCTCCAGCCGCCTCAGTGCAAGATTTAGCTTGTTTTACACCCTGTGAGGGGTATCTTATTCCAGTATCTGATTCCCTGGCAGCTTTGAGGTGCCACAGTGTACTGGCTACAGTAGTTTCGAGCAGGTGCAGCTTCACTGTTGCTTTACCAGGATGCATTTTTTGCCTCTTTGCTCTGTGACTCGGTGCTTCAAATCTGAAGTGTTTGTGGGCTTCTCGCCAGCGCGTTGCTCTCAGGCTGGATCCTAGTTTAACGTCCCTTGCTTTCCTGCCTCCTGCCAGCAAGTGCCATTTTTTTCTTTTGAAAGTCTCGACGGCAGCAGGTGAAAGAGGGTACAGACTCGGCAAACTATGCATGGGAAAAGGCTGGGGGGGAAGGGGGGAAGTAAAAGAGGCCGCTTCCAGTCTCAGCACCTACTTTTTGTGTGAGTTAGAGATCAGAGGAAATAAACCCAACAGAATGGTTTCATTATCGCAGGGGTAGAGGGTAAGGATGGGGAAGATGAGAGCTGGGAGGCCCCCTCCCTCACCTCCTGCAGGGCATCTCCTCCCCGGCCCCTCATCTGATCTGGAAAACCCTCCTGGTTTAGAGCAGAAGAAAAAGATTTTGTAATGACGGTGTGGCGGAGCAAAGGACCTATATCAAGAGAAGGAAGGAAAGAAATGAAAAAAAAAAACAGCATCAAAGAGAGGAGGGAAGAATAAAAGCACTCCTTTGCTGATCCACAGCTGAGCTGGGCAAAGCTTATACAAGATAAATAACGCTGACATTACAAAGCTATGGTTAATTCATTTTTCTACTTGTCACCACTTCGGATAATTGGCCTACACAACAAACGTGGGGGTAGCAGGTTGGCTTTTTTGTCTTTTTTTTTCCTTCCTGAGAGGTACAACTAGGATTAGATGGTGTGCTACACCGCTGATAAAAATAAAGAGAATGATCCAAAACCCTCAAACTTTAATCCGGAGGGGTCACCGGTGAAGAGCGCAAGTGTTGGAGGATGAAGTGAGACCTGGTTGTCTCTATGGTAACTAAACCATCACTAGAGCAAGGATTGACCTGGAGCCTTCATGCAAGTTTGGCTTTGTCCGAGGCACTGTGTGGCACGCACTATCATCTGTCCGCTATCCTGATTTCAGGGAGATTTTCACAGTAGCTTAGAGTTTATTCAGAAATCTCCAGCTTCTGGATCCAAGTGACTGACTTGGAATCCCAATGTTCGCTTGTTTGTGTGAAAGGAAATTCTGAGTCCTCGGGTGGGTGAGGGAAAGCCTGAAAATATGACCTCACATACTTCAAAATGAGGAGGGCCAGTCTTGAAACAGCCACAAGTTTTATATACGCTACCAAACACAGAAAACACTAGCTCAGAGGTTTCAGAATACAAGGAGAAACCAAGATAAAGAAGAAAGGCCGGAAATCGGGCACAAACATAGAGAAACCATAAGACAATCAAAAAAGTCCAGATTTATAATATTTTTTTAAATCTGATGATTGTTAATGCCTGATTCATGATTTCAGAACCTGAGGGGTTTCACAGCAGATGACCCCAGATAGCTACTGGTTCTGAGAGCTGTTTTATCATTCCGTGCAATTTTGATAGAGGCAACCGTCGCTTAGTCCTTCGCTTCCCTCCTATCAGCCAGCAAATTGTCTCCAAGTCACCAAGAAAAAAACCCACAACTTCTTTTCTCTATTATCATGACAAAAGCGTCTTTTCTGTAAAAGAAATCACCTTCTAACTGTAACTGTTTGCTAAATACCTAAATCCTCTCATTTTATAAATGCCATGGGTCAGTTAATACAAAGTCTATAGGGAAACCCATTTGTATCAGACAGAGCATTACACTTAAAATCTGGTTGGGGTTAAAGGGGCACACCATGTGTATAAAGTAAGGAATTTATTTGCCTAATTAAATCCAAATCCCAATTAGATCCACACCCTCTCCCCCCCAAAAAAGCATGAGTATTTCTACATTTAGATTACGATTAAATATTCACAGCCCCAAACGGCAAAACTGCACGAAAGCAGGTGGTCCAGGCAGGGTTTCCAGGCTGCTTAAGGTGGTCAGGTCCCTACCAAGTCTCAGCCTTAGCCCCAGATCTACCATGTCAACCAGTGTCTACTACAAAATGCCCCAGGAGGAGGAGATGATGAAGTGGTGTTTGGTTTTAAAGGCAACTTCAGGCCAATGAGTAACCCCTCAGGTGTCCATCGGCTGTCGACTCTGCCTGGGAAGCCTTCCTGACTAGCTTCCCTCAGTCTAGGAAGGGTTGCCCTGGCTCTGCAGGAGAGCAAATAATAGAGGGAAAATGTTTTCCATTTCAAAACCCTCTAAAGGAAGGACTGGCTTTAAATGAGAGCAGTGGTATGCAATGAGTGCTGTAGGAACAGAGGTATTTTGGGGGCAAGTTGATGCTGCCGGACACCAGTCAAGACAATGCTCAGAGTGCAACCGGCCAGGCGGGATTCAACTCGAGCATCCATTTCTGGAAAGCATTGCTATCCACAGACAGCAAATGAGATGTTTCCTCCTGAGATTAGTCTCCCCAGATAGGAAGACCATGACCCTTTGCTGGTATAAATCAATGCATTGACTTTAATGTGGTTTTTTTACGATGTATATCAGCTAAAGATTTGGGTATACCAGGCAAACCTCTGTTTAACAGTGCAATCATGGTGTTCGTGCTGCTGTGTGTTTCACGGGCAGGTCAGCCTTTTGCTGCTGGGCTGTATTCACCAGCCTTGGAGGAAGACAGGTAAATGATGGATGAAGGAGATACTCGGCATCAGAACTGGGAAAGGCAGGGTAAACTGGAAGGGAAAGATCCCAAATGCCCCTGTGCATATCACCTTTCCTCAAGAAAGAGTACCCCAAAGCCCATACCTGAAACACAGCAGTGCAGGGAAAGTGCACACACGCACATATATGAGTTGTGGTGGTACACAAAGCTTTAACACGAGGGTGAGAGTGCACTTTCCTAACACGTGAGGCTCTCAGTGCACTGCTTTGGAAATAAAGCCATTTCCCCCTCTCTTCTCCCATACCTCTATCTTGCCTCTATAAGCCAGAGCCATTTAAGAAACTTTAGAAACCTTTCAGGAAGTTTGTAAAGCAATTTACAGGGACTAGTGTTCTTGTCCTCTATGAAACCAGATGACTGACTCACCCAGGTGTAAACANAAGAAACTTTAGAAACCTTTCAGGAAGTTTGTAAAGCAATTTACTGGGACTAGTGTTCTTGTCCTCTATGAAACCAGATGACTGAGTCACCCTGGGTGTAAACGTGCAGAGCACAGAAGGAGCCATAAAAACCTTGAAAAGAATCCTGAACAGCTTCACTATGCATTAAAAAAATCACAATTTTATATCTAGCATTTAGGTGCTTCCAGGATTAGAAATAAATATGACACGTCCTACTGCAGACCCAGTCCCTTGGATCAGAGAACTTCCACTTCCCCATCTCCTCGTGTCCCTGGATCTACAGACATTTTTAGGCCCAAGAAAACTTGGAAACCTGCCTGTCCTATGGGAAGGATTAGCATGAGAACTGAAACTGCAAACTTGGGGGGAGAGAGGGGGAGTACTACACGCGGCAGATTAATTTCATTTTTCCATCTACTTGATCGCTGTGGATGCACAAGAGTTTGGGGTGTCAGAATGAATTCAGGGGGATAGATGAGTAAGAAAGGGTCAGCTGAGCATCCAATGGGCACGGACAGCGGTGCAATTAAATACCGCGTGCTCCTTGAGACCTAGCTTGGCGTTATCATCAACAGGGAAGAGCGTTTGACTTGGGGGCGAAGAAGATACCAACTGTGTGCCCTTCACCAGTGCCTTTTCTTTCCGTGCTGCCTGCCAGCTCCCCCTTCCCCCCAGTCCCAAATGCCCAATCTCAGGCATCCATCCCCCACGCCTTCGCCTTCTGCCCCCCGTCCCCGAAGGATGGATGAGCTTGCCAGAGCAATCTGGCCCTTGCTGGAGAAACCGCTCAAAGCCGGCAGCCGGAGCGAGCACAGCAATCGATTGGACACGGGACATTACGGATCTGCGAGCGCGGCCGGGGCGAGAAAGTGGCAGCTTTGTGAGGCTGAGCACACGTGAGGATTACGGCATTAACAAAGCTCCCTTAACCGATCAGCCTGCCCCTAGGTAGAGAGGGGACTGGGCTGGGGTGGGAAGTGAAGGGGATAAAGAAGCGGCAGCGTGAAGTCGCCTTCCCCCCAACCTTACAAAAAAAGCGGCGCAAATAAGAAGTCTCGGAGACACACATTGCCGCCTGGGACCGTAGAGCCGCGGCATTGCTCGTCAGGGCTCTGGGCCAAATTTCCTGCCAGCGTAAATCCATTTGATGCCAAGAGAGTAACCCAAGGATGAATCGGACCTGGTGGGGAGGGTTTATTGCCTTCAGTTCAGGCAAGAGAGCAGAGCTGTGCCAGCTGGGGTGTCAGACTGCGAGACTCAAAAGGAGTCAGGCACCTAAATCTATTAGGTACTCCAAAAAAATGTGCTCTTTCTGGTTTTAAGGGCGAATCAGTCTTTTATTTTTTGAAGGCAGCTTTGAGGACCTCTGTTTACTATTGTTCTTAATCAAAAAATAACGGTAACAACTTGCAAGTACAAAGGGCCTTTTATGTTTCTGCTGAGGCTTTTATCTCAACGCATTTTAGTAAGTGCTATATCAAAATCACTCCGCCCACCACCGAAATTCAGTCATCTCTGGACTGCAGAGCAGCAGCTGTTTAACAGTGTGCAATAAAACTGAGCAGCAGTTCGGGACAGCGAGTGAAGGAGAGCAGTCTACGCAGCTGAAGCTGACGTCCCCCCTTCAAATCAGGATGCAGATGGGTTGAGCAAATAGTTCAGCAGCAAGAAGCATGCCCAAGCAGTTAGCATCTTAGAAAAATGTTCCTATGACTACGGGGTGAATCTGTGCTCTTCTCCTGGGCTTTGAGGGGATGCCCCTTCTCAGCTGGTCATGAAGAGCCTGGCTCCTGCCCAGCACAAGCCTTGCTCATGGACACAGGCAGCAGGACATGCTTCCCACATGGCCACGGGCTGTCTGCACAACTCAGGTCTTGGAGAAGATCAGATCCCTTCCCAAATAAGCCCCTCCAAAGCATCCCCAGGCTGACCATTGCGTAAGAATTACGGTCTTTATATCCTGACAGCACCATGCAAGGAAAGGAAGTCTCACCAAGCCTGTCAGAGTTCAAGGAGCATCTGCACGATGCTCTTAGTCATATGGTTTAGTTTTAGTAGTCCTGTGAGGAGCAGGGAGTAGGACTTGATGATCTTTATGGTCCTTTCCAACTTGAGATATTCTATGAGTCTGTGATTCTATGAAGTGTTAATGCTGGAGGAGTAGGAGACTGTGGTCTAGCAAGCCTAA
>RSEF01000001.1:3008739-3045865 GCA_003993805.1 Himantopus leucocephalus | reverse complement strand
AACTGGTAATTTTTCTTTTGTGTGTGTGTGTTTCTCCAATACTGCCTACCTGATGTGAGATACAGAAGCTTGAGAAGGAGAAAATAAAACCCACTTAAATATTGAGTGGGACACGCTGCACCTTGGGTTTAATAAAAACAGAGATTGAGTGATCATTCATCCTGCACCTTAAGAGTTGTCCCTTATTTGTCACCTAATGAGCCATGACTGGCTTCCAGTAATAAGGCTCTACCAAAAGGCATCTGAGCTCTTCTGAAGCCCCAGAGACACAGAGAAACCTTCCACCATACAAAAGACTGCTTTGTACATTGGTACTTGATGTTATGAGCTTGTCCCCACCCTGTAATATCTTGAGACAACTTTGTCATACAAATACAACCCTTTTCTTACAACATCAACCACTTCACATCTGGCTGTGTCAGGGATGGGGGTCTCATAACCTAACTCCTGCAAGTGGAAAGCAGTTTAAGTCTTAGCTGAGCCAAGCTTATGCTTTTCATAAGAAGGTGTTTTAAGGTCCATTCTTCCAAGGTCACAGAGCTCCTAGATAAGCTTCAGAGTCTTTTCTCTCCCAGCCAACAGCTTCTCAAGTTTTGGGGGATGCTATCAAACCTTCTCTTCTGAACTTGCCCAGTCCAATAGTTAACAGACACACGTGGTCATCATTAGTGGAATATTAAGAAAAGGAAGGAGTTTGACACTACTCTTCAAAGAAATTTCAAAGGATGTTCCCAGGTAGGCATTAACACTTTCGAAAAGTAGATTTTAGGAGAGATTTTGGCACGCCACTTTGCACATGCGGGTGCATGTGTCCATGTGCGGGGCGTCTGCATTATGTGTGAGTGAGTATGTGTGTGGTGAGATCTGATATGTCACAGCTCTGCAGCTGCATCCCATTAGCACAGACATTTAGCTGCCCAAGATGGTGACACTTTTCATTCAATTAAACAAATTTTATTCCTTTCCTGATAGTTTGGGAATTACATCAAGATGTATCTAGGAAGCTCAGACAGGCCAAANCATACCCCAGCAATGCTCCACGGCTTCCAAGCAGCCACAAACCTTATGCTGTTGCTCTGCTGCCACATCCCTTGCAAGTGACCTCAATGAGCATGGTGTATCCATGCAGTCCTGGCTCTCTGACACTTGCTCAGCCCCATTCGAAGTGATGCCATGCAGTGATGACTCGGTGGCCTACAGGAGAGTAGCTGGAACCGGACAAATAATTTTGATTTTACTGAGATCTCAATCTTCTTACAAGGCTTTAACCATATCCATTAGAAAAGCTCAGATGACTTCTTTGTCCAGCCCCAGAGGGAGCATTGCCAGGGGAAAGAAAAACAAAACTGGGAACCCAGAAGCACTGCTGAGTGTCAGGAGCAAAGCTGGCTCTTCTGGCTGCGAGCCAGAAATGTGAACTGAGACCTAAAGGTTTCTCTAAGCAAATCTCCCATAGCCATAGACCTTGCCTGCAACCAACAAAACAATCTTTGTAATACAGATATCATGGAAATCATGAACTTGCTTTGAGGAGTTATTTCTCAGTAGTTGTAGGTATCTCTTTTTCCTTCACCCATTTAGGAGGTTTAGGTGACAAGTCCAGCTCTGCAGATGAGTCAGAGATGGGTCTGAAATGCTTTAAAGTAGTTTCTATAATAACTGCACTCCTACACGGGTCCTTTTGGAAACACACTGTCATGAAAGTGCTGCTCTGCCTCTGGTCTCAGCTCCGGATGGTCCCACGGCCATTCGACCTGGTGAGAAACAGGTGATAGAAATGGGAAGAGAGAGCACTNAACTGTCATGAAAGTGCTGCTCTGACTCTGGTCTCAGCTCCGGATGGTCACACGGCCATTTGACCTGGTGAGAAACAGGTGATAGAAATGGGAAGAGAGAGCACTAAGCCTGAAGCAAGCAGGACCTGGGTCCTAGGGGCATTCCTATTTTAAACACTCCATGTGATTCTGCACTTTCTGGCTCCAGATGGGACCCAAATACCAACAGATCAGGGAAAATGCTGTCCTCATGATATTTCTGAAGTAGCCGAAGTCAGGGAAATTCTAGACAGAAGATGGATTTTCCAGCTGTAGAGAAACTAGGTCAAACATTTGAACTTTTGGATGCTGAGCTGCACCAAACTTCCTCCAGTGCTCTGTTGTTGCGTATGGCTAGTTATTGCCAGCTGTGCCAGGACTGGTCCAGTCCTGCCAGAAAGCTAAACCAAGAGGAGGAAATAATTTTCCGGTCCCACTGCACTAACAGACAGCTTTAGAGACACCTTACAAATGTGTTTCTCTCCTTCGCTTTCCTTGGATATGACCACAAGACCTTTCTCGAGACTGTTTTGCAGCAGCTGACTTCTGCCTTAGCAAGAAAATATAGGCTGACTATGAAGATGCATTTCTGTTAGTCTGTGGGCAGGTCTCTCCCGGGACGTAGGAGGAGTCCCATAGCTTGAGGCATTTAGAGTTAGACTGGCCAAAGCTCCTGGGAGTCTCTACGGGGAGACAATCTTGCCCCTGTCTCTGGAGAACAGAACAGACCTAATAAGCCTTCCCTGTGTCTGATTTCTCTGATCCTCTGATTAAAGTATGTTCATATCATTTGCATTTGAATTTGCTTTTATCCACCCCCCGATGCCAAAACGTGTAGGCAGGCAATTCAGGAGATGATGTGTTTATGTAACTGTAAACTAGGTTTATAGCAGTTTAATTAGTAATATTAATAACGTCACCTAAGCTTAATGATACCAATTATAACACAGTAAATATTTCTTATTGGATTACAAGTAGCAATATTGAAAGATGAACTTTCATGCTCGGTCAAACTTTCTAAACATTATTTAAAAAGAGAGATAAGACAGTTTGCTTTTCACATGTGGATAGCTCTTTTTATCTCAAAAAGGGATAATTATTGCATATAAATATTTGCAGATGGGAAACACTGTCCCATTTGACGTATCGGCACCTCTCCTCTCCCCGCTTTTGCTTCTACGCATTGAGATGGTAGAGTGGTTTGCCCAATTGCACCAAGTGAAAACCATATTTTTGGTGGCCCAGACAGGTGATTACGAGCTGCTGTGATGCACAGAGGAAGAGGAAGGGTCAGACATCTGCAAGAGAGGAAGGGCAAGGTTACATTAATACGCTTCTGATGTGCTGTATTTTTTGAGGAACTGCAGATGCAGAGTTAGGAAAGATCCTTTGGGTCATCTGGGAAGGGTCTTTCATAAGACTTCCACTTTGGCCCCAAGGCATCTTTTGAAGGTGGCAGATGGAAACAGTTGAGACAAACAAGAGCTGTTTAAAATCCTATCACTAACGCAGCCCAATCTCTCCCTCTACCGTGTAGGGTTATCCTTGGCAGTGTCTTGCCTCTAACGACTGCAGAGGTCCTGCTTGGTATTTTTTGAGCCTGGTGAGTTTATCACACTTTTCATTCCTACACCTAATTGACCAATACATTCTGGATTTCCTTCATTTTGGGTACTGGCAATGATCAAACTCAAAATCTCTGGGATAAGATCCTTATTCTACAAAATAATATTATAGAATCATAGACTGGTTTGAGTTGGAAGGGACCTTGAAGATCGTTTAGTTCCAACCCCCCTGCCATGGGCAGGGACACCTCCTACTAGACCAGGTTGCTCAAAGGCCCATCCAACCTGGCCTTGAACACCTCCAGGGATGGGGTATCCACAACTTCCTTGGGCAACCTGTGCCAGTGTCTCACCACCCTCAGAGTAAAGCAGGTTTGCTGCATCAATGTGGCAGCAATGTGCCCTTGTGGCCAAGAAGGCCAATGGTATCCTGGGGTGCACTAAAAAAAGCATGGCCAGCAGGTCGAGGGACGTCATCCTCCACCTCTACTCTGCCCTGGTGAGGCCACATCTGGAGTACTGTGTCCAGTTCTGGGCCCCCCAGTGCACGAAAGACAAGGAACTACTGGAGAGAGTCCAGGACAGGCCTACCAAGATGATCAAGGGAACGGAGCACCTCTGTCATGAGGAAAGGCTGGGAAACCTGGGTCTGTTTAGCCTGGAGAAGACTGAGAGGGGGTCTCATCAATGCTTATCAATATCTAAAGGGCGGGTGTCAAGAAGATGGGGCCAGACTCTTTTCAGTGGTGCCCAGCAACAGGACAAGGGGCAACGGGCACAAACTGGAACACGGGAAATTCCATCTGAACATAAAGGAAAACTTCTTTACTTTGAGGGTGCAGAGCACTGGAACAGGCTGCCCAGAGAGGTGGTGGAGTCTCCCACACTGGAGAGACTCAAAACCTGCCTGCATGCATTCCTGTGCAACCTGTTCTTGGTGAATCTGCTGTGGCAGGGGTGTTGGAGTCGATGATGTCCAGAGGGCCCTTCCAACCCCTACCGTTCTGTGATTCTGTGATCCCGACTATACCTCCTCAATCCTAAACTTGAATTTACTAGGACTGTCTAGAAAAGCATAAGACGACTGCAGCTTCTAGCATGGAGGAACCCTTCTGACTTGCTCCAGAAGCAGTTCAGAATATCATCTTCCTCCAGTCACTTTGGTCCTTTTCCCATCACTTCCCCAGGAGCTTTCACATTCACTCTTATTGCCTCAATCAACACTTCACGCGGTACCCAGTTAAGCAACAGGAGCGGACCTCACTTCCACCTGTCTTATGGAAACTGGGAGTATTTCAACAGTAGTTCAATGAAACTGTCCCCTAGGAGGGGTGAGGAGGGAAGGGGAGTCATGTGTGAGGTCTGTTGCCAATGTAGTTATTAGAGCACTGGGGAACCAACAGCTTATGGGCCCAGCTGGAAACCATGTCTTCAGGTCACTGTTTAAGATATATTGTACGTCACCCTCAGGAAGTGCCATTGATCACAGAGAAAGCTGAGGTTACTGCTGTGCAAAAGATGACAGGTTTTAGAGGTCTAAAATATGGGGATGGGAATTCCAGCCTTAATACCACCACTATGAAAGCCAGCAGGTTCTGCAAAGAAACTAAGGGATGAGAAGGCCTCCCAGATCTGACTTCTCTTGGCAATACCTCCACTATATACCCAACATTTTTCTCTCTCTGATTACTGGATTTTTGATCTTGCCTGCACAAAGGTGTGCAGTGAGGGAAGAACAAGAGGAGCAAAAGGGTCTGTGGAGGAGGAGGAAGGGGTAAGGGAGGAGGGGGAGGGAATATGTCTCTATCCACAACCTCACCACGTAATTTACAAGAAGGGGCAACTCACCATAAATAACACAAAGCTCCTGGGAACAGTGACCTAATCAAGATGTATAATTGCATGCCTTATCTAAATGAAAGCATCATTTCAGAAATGATAATGTGCATCACCGTGGATTCAATTGCTATAGAGTTCAGCACTGAAGGGTAATTATAATGTTTAACAAATATATTCCCTTTGGGGGCCTGCAGTTAAAGATATCATGTCCCGGTTTCCCCTCATGATGCACGTCTACTACCGAATTATGAGGGTTTCCTCTCCTTTATGCAATTTCTCATTGATTTTCCAAAAATGGTTTTCTCTTGTCCTGGCTAGGCTGGCTTTTAGGAAGAGGCAGAGATTACAGAAAAAAAAAAAAGTTACCTAAGAGATGAATCAAGGAAAAAAGCAGGTCCTAAGAGATTGCTTGGCATCATCGCACACAGCAAGTGCTGCAGAGATCTGACAAACTTGGGTTAAAGACTGTGAGCAGGCTCCTACTGCCCCGCGAGGAAGGATGTTCTCCCCTCTTACAAACCCCGCTGCCTGGATATTTGATACGATTCTTCTAAATCCTTTTTGTTGCTTTCCTCTTCTTCCTTCTATTCATATCCATCTGAATAATGTCTGTCCCTTATAGGAGAAAACACGCGTCAGATGGGTTGTTACCATGCGTAATTGATGTGCTCCACTCAGCACGAGGGAAGGTCTAACACAAACAGGTATGTCTCCTATATTTATGCAGAAGCGGGGGCATGAAATAAGCAGAAGTACCAAAAAACAGCTTCCAAAAAGGAAATACTAAGTGAACTAGTAGCTTTTAGCCTGGAGGAGAGAAAACCAATGAGGTGTCTACAAAATCACAGATTGGAGGAGGAGGAGAGCAAACGGCTGTTCCCTTCCCAGCACGTGGGAGCGAGCGATCGGGCAGCAGCATTAGCAGGCAGCAGGTTGAAGACAAAAGAAGGGAAGTACTTTTTCATGCAGTGTATGATTAAATTAGAGAACTGGTCAGGGCAGGATGTCAGGCAGGCCAAAAAATATGAATGAAGTAAAAAAAACTTCTTAAATCACATGACTTGAAGGAGGATGGGTCCACTAAGGGCTATTAAACACTATTCAGGATATAACCTTCACCTTGGGAAGTCCCTGCACCGCTATCTGCTGGAAGAGCGGAGGATATTCAGGACAAGGATTACTCAGCACATGCTGTTTTCCATGAGCATCTCCAGCTCCAGCCAGCATGCTGCTCCAGGGACCATAGTACGTGGTGCAGTTTATGCACATCAGCTGCTCAAGAGCAACGTGGTTTGGCTTCTTCAGAATACAGTGCAGATGCTGAGAAAGACACAGAGCAATAGCACCAGGGGAGAGCACGCTGAGCCCAGGTTTGCTCTGGTTCTCGCTCAGAGGCATAAGCAAGGCTGGTTGCTCCATGGAGATGTCTCAGAAAACATCCTGCACACCGACTGCCCCATTGAGCCCCTGCTCTGCCCTGGATGCAGCAGCCAAGCATGAAAGCAACCCTCAAAAGCGTGTGCTATTGCAGTGGTGTCCTGGTTATGCCGTGCCGGGAGTGGGCTTGATACAGCGTGGATAAGATCAGGTCACCGCTACTGTAGAGAGTGATGAGTTGATGGAAACTAAATATATTTTTATTCATTTATTTTTTAGTTTTATTTGGGTTGTTTGGGTTTTTTTTTTTGCTATGCATGATGGATGAATTCAGCAGGAAAGACAATCTAGCTTAGAGACAGATCTGTCAGCTGCAAAATAGCTGATCCCGCTTTGGGTTATTAGCTGGGAAAACAAAATTGAGCCAGCACTGTACTTTGAGAATCTTTTTTAAACCCACATTAATAAAAAAAAGAGAGACAGAAAAACAGAGAGAAAAAGAGTGAGAGGGGAACTTGGTTAGATGAATAATTTTTTTGTCGTCTCCAACACCCTGATTAAAGTTGTGGTGCCTAAATCAAAGATACCAACAGCAACCTTAAAAGAAGACTGAAAACAATTTTGTGTGCTGCCATTTTTTTTCCTCTGCCTGTGTTTCATTATATATAAAGTTTTATTTTGTCCTCTTTTGATCTTTGAAAGTAAAGAAGCAAGAGGGAGGTGGGGGTGGCGGGGAAAGCCACAAAAAAAAAAAATTGACACCAATCTTGTTTGCTTCCTTCTCCTCGCCTGCATCGATAACTCAATTGGATCAGAAGTGAAGCGCCAGCAGAAATGAACTGAGCACAGCCACCAAATGAAAACCAAATGCTGGATTGCGAAAGCAATATTTCCAACAACATGAAATTAGTGGGCTGACTTTCCTCCCTTCCCCCAACACATCACAGCCAGGCTGTTGTGGTGACCAGAGCAAACTTTATCTGCTTGCAGAGGGTACAGGGATATTCTGTCTCTAAGCATCCCTGAAGCTGTGTTTATTGGCGAGAGACCAGCACGTGCTCTGGGAGACCAAAGCAATTTATACAGAATATAAAACTTTGACCACAGACTGCCTGGTGTGTATGGAAGAAGTGTGGGTGCACAAGTCCCCTTGCATTTCCAGCTCTGCTGCCACACGTGTTGGACAAGTCACAGCACCTTTCTCCACATACATGTCTGCCCACAAACAAGGGACCGTGACACTCACTCTCCTTCATTAAACCTTCGGAAAAAAATGTGCATGCTGCATAACAGTAGGGATTTTGAAAGTGTTCAGCTCTAACCCTAAAAAAAAACGAACAGAGAAGACTTCTGCTTTCAAAAGCCCTCCTTTTGCTCCCCGTAGTACCCAGTGACGGGTGACACGGCAGGTCCCCATGTGCAGTTGGCTTCTCAAAACCAAGGTGAACAATCAATAACAAATTAACTCATTGCAACTCATTGCAACAGGGAGCCATTTGATAAGGGCTCCCTGTCCTGGTAGCAAGGCTGTGCTGGGACAAGGGTCACTGATGAGACACACAGGAGGATGAGGGTGATGCTTCACCCCAACCCCATCCTCCTGTGGCTGCTGTCATCCCTCCTCTCTCCTGCTTCCAGAGCTCCCCTCCCAAGATATGTGGTAGATATCTTGTGTCTCTCAGCCGCCCAGCAGTCCTAACTCTAGAGATACATGGCCCATAAGTACGTCCACCTCTTGTCCAAACTTTGAATGACAAATTGAATGCTAAAATTCAAAGGCGAGGACCTTCTTACACATTCAAGTATCTCCTTATCCAGGGAGCTTGTGTGAACGTGCACAATGGACTAATACCTTCCTGAGTTTGGGTTTCCTATTTGAAGAAGACAAGCAACCATAAATACAAAGCTAAACACCATCATAGCAGAACAAGAGTGCATTTCCCAAAACATGCACATTTTCCATCAATGACTTGCAGGCCAAAGAGTGGACAAAGAGTGGCCCAGTGCAGAAAACTATTCACAGCCCATCATACCAGCTGCCCAGCCATGTATGCTCCCGTGACACAACCCCTTCATGATCCATCAATGCTCAGCAGCAGAACCACAAGCTTCTGACATGATTGTCTTCACATGATCCAAGGTCTGAATTAACAACCACCACTTCCATGTACAAGGCGAGGGGGTCTCCTTGGGTTTTTACTTCTGTTAGTGATTCAGCACATGGGTTATCCTACCCAAAACCTCCCCCACAGTGCTCACAGCAGGGCCACAGCTTGCACACGGCAATACCGTGTGTCTTTGGGGCCTTGTGTACATGTCAGGCTTGGAACTGGAAGAACTGGAGCGATTAAAATTTGGATTACGATGCAGTGATTTTTCCCTCCTGGACGGCGCTGGGTTCATGTAATGCCTGGGCATTACGTCTGCGTGTGGGTTGTGAATTGTTTGTACGTGCGTATGTGGAGGGAGGGACGTCAGCGGGAGGAATTCATTAGCATTTTGGTTGTTACATATTTATGCTCCAAAACAAGCACGTGAAACAAAGAGAAGACACATCGGGGAGCCCTGCTTTGCAGAAAGCCCTCTGACATTTGCAACTGTTCAGTATGCTGGTGGCCAAAACCAGCTAAACTCCCATTGCTCTGGACATACCAGGCCAAATCATGAGAAACTCTTCACCTGTCTTTCCACGAGCTTTTCTGCCGCTCGTCACCCATATGCTGCTGCCACCTCAGGTGTTTTTCCCATTGCTTGAAGTACACTTTTGCAATAATTTGATTCTCTGATTTCTCATCCCACCCAAAGCAGGCACAGAGAGTAGATGACTCCCTTCCTCCATGCAGCTCTTGCTGATGTGTGCAGGGATGATCTGCTGTTTCATCCCTGGACATCTCTGAGCAACACGGGTTCTTCCACCCTCTCCTCAGGGTGTCCCGTTTTGAAGATTTAGCCAAGCTCCACAGGGAAAGGGATGCAAGGAAGAATACACACCAGAACAGAGCATCCATCTCTAACACCAAGAGTTCATCACCATCCACTTGTGCTTTCTTCTGACCGGAAGGACCACGGAATAACAGCCCAGGGGAGTGATACACGACCGGGGCAAGGGAGGTGCGCTCAGAATAGCACAGATTCCCTAAAAGCATGGCAATATATTCTCCCCACCTTTTCACCTCTGGTCTGTTAGGAAGTCTGTTAGAAAGGAAAAGGAAATGACCTTACAACAAAATAAGGTCTTATGGACCATGCAAGGGAGCACTGAGGTCTCTACAGGAGCTCTAGCATAGGAAGAGGCAACTGTCTCATTAGTTTCAGTTGTATGTTTGTTTTTCTGACCACTGCTGCTCCTTTCAACTCTCATCTTCCCCTCAGGCGAAAATCAGTTGCACAGGCTGTATTAAGCTTTCCACTAAGCCTCCTCTTTGATTACAATTCCCAGCAAACCACCAGGGTGCAAGAAACATAATTAAATACCTTGCTTACTCTGTAAACAGGCGATCCCCAGAGAAGGCAACCCGTGACTCCCCAGATGGGCTACCCAGAAAAAGTCTCCCCAACTTCAAGGTGAGACTAGCGAAGCCCTAACGGTTGCATTTCTGTCCATGAGACATTATCTCAACAGGCCATGCAAAATGCCAGTAGTGGAGTAACCCACAGAAGGATAAAAGAAACAGTTTAAGCAATAAGTGACTTGGACTGATAAAAAGAAAGAACTGTGCAAACTGTATAGCCAATGCACGTTCCCCGCCCTGAATGCATTGCTTTGAACATAAAGCTCATCACAGGCATTTAGTTTTCATATAATTTCTTCAGAATGCCAAATCTAATATCCAATCTGTCCACGGCAAAGCCCTGGGAATGGTCTAAGAAGCATAGATGTAGCCCAGTAATGCTACCAAAATCTTCCTTGATAGAAGCAACGATATTTATTAGCAAATCCTCTTGCAGCCTTTACCTGTCTGGAGTGCTATCCGGGAATGCCAGGGGTTTCCCTGCCTCTGTCTCCAGAGAGCTCCTTGCTAACATGCGGCTCTCAGGGGTATAATTAAAGCAACAGACTCGAGGCAGAGTGACGCATGGATCAGAGCGCCTATGGAAAGTGCTGGGGGGATGTTCTCTGGGGAAGGGTGAGGAGGGTCTCCAAAGACTAGGGTACATGGTTTTCAGTGAATTTTGGTGACTTCTGTAATTATATGAGTGAAGGAGATAAAAGTGTGTGTGTGGAGGGGTGGAATAAAAGACGGAAAAACCCTCAGGCTTCAGGAAGGAAGTTCACCAGGGAAGTTCGTATTATGCTGTTGGGAAGATGAATTATTGAGGTTTTTCACTTCCATCTGTAACTTTTGACAGGGTCAGTGCCAGACTGGATTTGTCCCCCTTTCCGGTATGTTCCACCACACTATCAGCTAAAGAAAATCTGCTGGAGTCCAATGACATCAACTTTTTGAGTAGAGCCAAGGCTGTCGGAGGTCCTTTGACCTCCCAACAACTTCCTGCAAGAAATGTTGTCTCAAGATGTGCGCAGGCGGTTTGGCCAGTGCAGAACAGGACGCTCAGCTGTGAACATGAATGTCTGACTGTATGGAGATATAAAAGAGTGGAAGTCTAAAGCTCTCACCATGAAGAGTATGACCCCCTCAGCTCCAACAGACTTGCACGATAAGGCTTGCTCGGCCTACCAGCAAGGTGTCTGTTGTGCTTTCAGAGCAAACCAGCCGAGGGACACAGCAAGCCTGATTGACCCTGAAGCCCAGGTGCCCACTGGCTCCTTCAAAACTTGCAAAAGTCTTACTAAGCAACATCTTCCAAGATATGAAAACGTCAAAGCAGAAGGAATTCAGGCACAACGCACAAGATCAGCCGTTCTTCTTTACGTATGAGCCCACTTCTTTACGTATGAACCCACTTCTTTACGTATGAACCCACTTTGCTCTCCCACATGGCATCTTCTTCCCTCTTGGAACGCGGGGTGCGTGACCCATTAGGCGCTTGGGATGCCTATGGGAATCTTTGATGCCATTGTGCTAACTTAAAAAGTCTATGGGGCCTTCATTAAACAATTAAACATTTTGGATGATTTTGTTACTGTGTTGCCTTGTTAGCCGTTGCGCTAAATAACAAGACACCCATATGGAATTAAGGGAGGGGGAAGCCACAGTAGCATAAAGGAAAGGAAACCAGGGAAATGTGAAACTTTCATGTGAGATAAGAACCTCATAACACTGTTATTATATCCCTCTGCAGTCAGGCAGTCTCCTGGTTTTAATAAAATCTCATTTTCCTTAAATTTTCCCATGTGGCCAACGTATTATGTGTGGAGTTTAATGTAGCAGGATATGATCTAAACTTAGACTCAGGTGGTCTGGGCCCCATGGAACAGACGGGGTGGATTGTCAAACCCTGGATGGGGGAATATAAACAGCAATAGAAAATGCTTCCCTTTTTTTTTTTTCCTTTTCCAAGATCTGAAAAGACCTTACTATAGTCAATTAATGATCCAGTCAGCCAACCCAAATCAAAGAGACATGCATGCAGCCGTGAAGGGGTGGGGGGAGAGGGGGAGAATATAATCAACACTCACTTTCCTTTGTTGGAAGTAACAAAGAAATTAAAATAAAAGAAATGTTTCAAGACTTTGCACATGATCCATCCGTGTGTTTTGGTTGGGTTTTTTAAATTATATTTTTTTGTTTCGCAAGTGTAGCTGGTTTTGTAAATCACTCTAGCTCTATTCCCTGCAGAACTCCTTAAGGTTTTCATTAGGATAGGGATATCACGTTCATTAGGATCACTGGTCCTGATGAATTCATTTTTGTTGTCACATATGATTCCATAAGTGGACTTCACTTACAGTTCCAAGGGTGATCCTCTGTCACACAACATCAGTCACCAGACCTTTAAGAAAGAAATATTCCTGAAATGGGATGTATTTCAGTATAAAGAAACATTCTCTGCAACAGCTCCACTTAAGAGCATTGGGGCTTTTTTTTTTTTTTTTATTTGCTTGCTTTTTAATTAAAGAGGTACACCATTAAATTGCACGTTCCTACAAGCGGTTCATCAAGAGGCCTTTCCAGAGCTGATGCAGCACCGAAGCGAATTCTTTGTTCTGGTTGTAAAGCTTAGTCCAGCCAACTTCTTATTTTATTTGCAGCATTTCCTGCCCTGTGCTATTTCTCCATGCGTTTCCAGAAGGCATCAGTCAGGTTGTTGCCACGGAAGGGAGAACATAGGGGGCAGATAAACAAGACATAATGGATCTGTGGTGCCCTGCTGAGCATCGATTCAGCAATTTCTACCCGTGGCTGCAGGCTTCCAAATATAGGATCTCACTGTCAGAGATGACCAGGATTAACTGGCAGGACTTCCTGGATCTGTATTGACCGGTCATCCCAGGCAATGTCAGAACAGCCCCCTTCACCACTTACAGACCAGGACAGATTGCTACATGGAAAAGAAGCCCACCCAGA
Source organism: Himantopus leucocephalus (assembly GCA_003993805.1). NCBI lineage: Eukaryota > Metazoa > Chordata > Aves > Charadriiformes > Recurvirostridae > Himantopus > Himantopus leucocephalus. The sequence continues at coordinate 3,032,800 of RSEF01000001.1, read as the reverse complement.
GCCTGAACTGTGTGGTGGGGGAGGTTAGTGTGCAATCATTCAGATCAGCCTGATGAATATGGGCATGAAGGAAATACTCAAGCAGGTTGGTTTAGGCTGCAAAGGAAGGTAAAAAATCCTGAGGACCCAGCTGTGCTCCATCTACTCTGACCACAAAGCATGTGACAAACCTGAGGGAACCTCAACTTTCTCTATAAACCCAGCAGGACCCTGTCCTCCATGTGAAGATGGGGAAGTTGAGGTAGAGAAGGGCTGTCAGGGTCTTTGGCAGAGGACTCAGAAGGTCTTGCTTTCCTGCTTTCAGTGTTGCTTTGCAATAAAGTATGGAGGCTTGTGGAGGGAGCAGGTGTCCACTGGAAGGTATGTTTTCCCCAGTGCCTCCTTCAGTTGCAAGGCCAACTTGAAAGCTCCCTGCCTCCAGTTGCTTGCTCCTGAGGCTCCCTCCCGTCCTGGAGAAAACCACAACCTCCATCAGTGTGCAGCTCCGTGCAACAGCAAGAAGGGGAACCCAGATGGTGCAGACAACAATAGCCTTAAACACTCTTCTTCAGTAATTTCCAAAAGCAGAACCACAGCCTTAATAAGCAACTGTGGCTGCCGTATCTCTTAGTGTTTTGAAGATACCGAGTGGGCAAGGGTGCAGAGGGAAGGACCATTTCATGTCACAGACAGGGGACAATGGTCTCAAAAGTGAAAGCCCGACGCACTCACCCTGCTTCTTGCAGAGCTGCAATAATTATTGCAAAATAGAAACCCTCCGGTTTGAGCTAATTTATACCCACGTTGCGTTTCTATAAATGGTCCTGGTCAGCAACAGATAGGATCTTTGGGGATGTATCAAAAGCTATGGGTGTTTTACACCAGAGCTGGGAATTGCACCTTGATCTCCTAAATTGCAGCCCAAAGCATTAACCAGGGGCTCATCCTCTTATATTAAAACAGTGGAAACATTGCCTCCCTAAGGACTTGTCTTCTGGAAAAACTCACTCCCTTTAAATTCACAGTCTGTTATACTCCGGAAGAACTTTCATGTGTTAACAGCTAAGCAAAATGATTAAAGATAACGCTTTTCTATTCCCCTGATTTTAAAAAAAAAAAAAACTTCTCAGACAAAGACAACCTTAAAATCCCTTTTTCCATTTCCTCGATCAATAGACACAATGGGGTATCCCAAGCCCACAGCATCACCCATCAACCTGCTGAAACAACTCATTCAGACTTTGTTCTGGTTTCAAAATACGTCTGGAAGGAAGAAAGTCGTTTTGAATGAGTACCTTTCAAGCCGTGTCAAGTGAACGCAGGCTTTGTAACCAAAGGGATGTTGAGCACGGCACAACTCATCAAGACTCAGAATTGCATTGGTTAAATCTGAGGCCCGGGAGGCAGTTGCCTTCCAGATACAATGCTCCAAGGGTTTTGATCAATCTCAGATAACGCTGAACCCCAAGAGGGAAAATTAGTAAAAACTGGTCAACTGATCTCCCAGTCTAGCAACGGCGTAAGAGCTAATCTCCCTTAATCTAATTCAATGGACTCTACTTAACATCCCCTGCCCTTTCATTCTTCAGACGGGAATAGCAAAGGATGAAATCAACTCCTTTCCGCTCTCTGATTCTGCAGCAGGTCGTGCAGACCTTACATTACCCCCCTCCTCTCCCGCCCACAAAACAAAGTGCCACCCCAAGACACTATTCTTCCACCGCCATCTAAGATTTCTCCCCGAAGCCTAATGCTGCCACCTGGCAAATACGAATCTCACCTCTCGTACCTCTGCTATTGCACCCCACGCTTTGAAGTTTCCAGGAGCTAATTATATCACTTGATTTGAGCAGGAAGAGTGGAATACAGCCTAGAGCACTGTTTGCTTACGGAGTAACTCATCCTGCCTGCACGCTTGCTCTTCATCAAACATGAATGTCAACAAAACCTCACTTTCCTCTTTCATGAATTTTGAAAGAGCTCTTTCTGGTTTCTATTTTTTTTTCTTTCATTTTTTTTTCTTTCTTCATTTCTTCCTCCTCTTCCCCTGGGATTCTCAGAAGGGAAATGGTGGAGTTTTATTACAGAGGTCACTACATAAGCCCCGTGAGTTTGATGGTCCACAGCCTTCCTCGTTGCCATTTGACCCCATATAAAATTATTATAAAAGCCTTCCATGTGAGACCAATCATATAGCAACCCCCCACGACAGAATATGAGCAGAGTGTGCATACAGACCTGAAATACAGCAAAGAAAAGGAGATATACCAGTTCCTGGGAAGAAGAAAAAGGCACATTTCACTTCCACAGACTAGGAACACACAGCTCATGTTAAACCCATGGATGAGGACATCACCTGGACACGGCACTCTCTGAATCACACTCTAATGAGCCATAAATGACAAGAAAGTTGCAAACAATCAGGCTGTGAAATTGCAAGTTTTGCATCTGAATTTTTCCTATCTTCAGTGCTGGAATTAAGTCACTTTCTGCACTTTGTTCTGCAGGGACAGTAAGACGAGGCTGGCTGACTTCAGATGGTTACAGGGTCTTATTCGGATAGATCTGAGCTGTACTATTGCGAGAGTTTTCCAGACTTGCAGAGGAGCATTTTAATTTAAAAAAGAAAGAAAAAAGGGTGGGGAAGACTTGGGAGACTTTATAAAATCATGGCTTTTCTTTAAATCATGCCAAACTTAGTAAGCTTTTACCTTAAAGATATCTGACAACACTAAGATAATATTTTCACTGCACACAAAGCCCTCATTAGGAGAACTTTTACACTTAAGAATTAGGCTTTTGCTTATTATTGCTCCTTAATGTGTCTTTACTAAAAAAGATCGCTTCTTTATTCTTCATTTATAACCCCCTTTCATGACAAATATCAGTGGAGCAGCTCCCCCTACACACACTTCTCCCATTACCCATTTGTTTCTCTTGCCCTTTCTCTGTTTATTGATTACAGAAACAGTCAATCTATTTTTTCTTTTTTTTTCCTTTTTTTTTTTAACGTATACGTATCACTGAGCCTTACAGCCACAAAGAACAGGCGTTTTGAAACTGGCCTGAGCTCCACATGCTGAGTGGGCCAACAAGGATTTAATTCGAAGGCTCCTAGAATCAATACTAGCCTTTGACTTGTCCTTATTTTATCCTTGTTGATGGTTGATGTCTGTTGTCAAAACTCCTGGAAGGCGTCTGCTGTGATTTGCTAGACTGGCTATGGAGACTTTAATGAGCAGAGTCGCTCTTATATTTGAGATCACCTTCAAAATCCATTACCTAGTCTCACTAGAGAGATCTTGGAAATCTTCCACATGGTGAAGCAGCCAAACACCTCCTGTTGCACTGTTTTCTCTTTTACCATTGGACTTACCTTTCCTCCAATTGGTCACTTTGCAGCCCACAGCTCTGATGGGTCTTCCCAGCCCAGGGCTCGCTCCTCACAGCAGCAGCAACTGTGCCCAGGGTTTGGGGACACCCAGCCTCCTGCATCCCTCAAGTACCCAAGACACACTGGTTGTCCACAGGTGCCGTAACAGTCCCCATTTTATCTAGTATTTTTTACAGGAATATTTCAAAGAGCAACTCAAGCTGACAAGGAGCCATTATCCTCATTGTTCTAGCCAGAAGAAGAATCAAAGGGCAAGATTTGCCCCAGGAAATATCCATCCGTGAGTCACGCAAGCCACAAAATCCCATTCCCAGCTCCTGGTCTAGCAGCCACATCACGCTCCACACGAGCTCATGTGAAGCAAGAGGACTTACAGCCTCCTTTAAAGAGCTCACCACCCCCATTCCCAATTCTTCCTTTATTCGGACCGAACAGCTCGACCTCTGATAAAAGCCCAAGATGTGACTGGATCTTTATCACTCTATTTTGGCCCATAGCTCTGAGCAAACTGAGAAACCACATCCTTCCTGGCAGTCCTTGCCCTATTTCAATGGAGCCATAAAAACTATCACACCAGCCCTGTCCACGAGCCGGCCTGCTTCGCTGAATGGTTGCGTTTCATGTAATTTACCTTCTGCTTAATCGTTCTCATGCACACGTTAATTGTTCTCCTACATGAGCAGGATACTAATCGGAGCTCAGATAACCTCTCTATCCTACTTTACATGCTGGTTCACGCTTTCCCTTATTTTAACTGGAGCCGTTTTTAATTCCAGTTAGGAAATTGATTATTCACACTTTTATTTGCCTTCTTTAAGAAGAAAGCACAAGGAGCGCGAGAGGAATTGTAAATGCCTAGGTTAAGACCAGAAATGGAAATCTTGCATGTCAATGTGTGTTCGTGTACGTGTCGTGCACACGGACGGACAGGCAGGCAAGTGTCCTCATCATGTTCCCAATCAATACTTGGGATGCTTTTTGCAGGAAAGGTGCTGAGGCCAGGTCACGGGGGCACAGAGGATATAAGTCTCTTTAGGCTGGCAGAAGGGCTGAATGCAGACCGCAGGCAATCAGAGAAAAGCATCTCAACCCAGCACTAAATCCTTGACAACGTCAATGTCTGCCTTGCTTCTATGTGCAAAGCCTGTGCATGTCTCAGGGGCTCTGAAATTTAGGAGAGCAGCTCAGGTTGGGACCACGGAGCCAGAAGGGGAAATGGAAATGGAGCTGTGCATCAGATGGGTCAATGGAAATGGTCCCCTGGCCTTGGGTCACCAGTAGGAAAGTGTAAGGCTGGTTTATTCTCAGTTCTTCCCGGTGGTTTGCTTATGAGCAAGTAAGCATGCTGGTCCCAAAGCCTTCAGTGACCCTGTCAGACCTCTTAGCTGTGTCTAGCAACATGAAACGCAGACTCCACTGGGCACTTCTTCATCTGAACTGGTCACACTCAGCTCCCTCAACAGGCAACAGAGAAATGAGCACTCTCTGGGCACCATCCACCTGAGCTCTTTTAGATGCCAATGCTGGGATGAGACGGTTTGCAGTTTAGAAATTCCCATTCCTCGCCATGGACGGCAGAGGTGTGGGATGACTGTGCCCTATGGAGACATCACAAGGTTTTTAGAGACAGTCTGTGCTTCATGGAACATCTCCCGGGGCAGTGCAATTTTTTTATGAGGGGGTTACTGAAAGCAGAGTGAGGTAAAGAGATTTGCTGAAAAGCACACAGCAAGAACGCATTTTGGCTACTGCAAGCTGAAAGATGCCAGGGACGTGGTAGGGACACAGACGGTGGGGACCCAAACAAAATGTTTCTCTGTTACCCAGCCATGTTACTAAGGTGGCTTATTTAAAGCTGCAATTTTAGATATCCTAAATTTCCATGCCTCTGTGCAGGCTAAGGTCTCCAGATTAACACTGTCCCTCATGATACATCACAGTGGGTGGTAGGAAATACTGCCTCGTGTCATTCTCTGGCAAATGGAGAAAGAGTTTATTGGGGGATGCACAACCAAACCACAGCAATCACCATTGTCAGCTGTTTTCTTTTTCAATATTCTTCTCCTTCTTGTTTTCATCCTTCCTTTTTTACTTTTGATAGAAATACCAGAAGTCTCTGCATAGAATAGTTCACAGAATCACAGAACAGTTTGTGTTTGAAGGGACCTTTAAAGGTCAGATAGTCCAACCTCTAGTCCACATAGTCCACATTCTTTTGAAAATAAAAAATATTCACTAAAAAAGCTGGCTTTGTGCTAAAAACAATAATAATAATAATAATGAACAAAACTATTTTGGATGGATAATGCTTGACTGGCTCTTACAAAAACCTAGAGGAAAGACCCAGAGCCTGATTCTGTGTTCACATACATGGACAGTCTTGGCTTTCTCTTGCACACTTGATTCCACTGAGATCAAATCAAGTAGTCAGGCTGGTTATATGATGTGGCCAAACTTCACCCGTGGGTTAAGAACATGCACAAAAAAGGAACTTTTCTTTCCTTTTGACCTGTTTGAGACTCACAAACAGACTGGCAGCTATAAGAGGTAGAAGCCAGCATGCTGCATCAGCCCAGTATCCAGCAATTTAATCTCTGGCCAGACATGCTCCGATGGAGTAACAACAGCAGCAGTGGCCAGATGCATTCAAGATAGGCTGTGTGCCCCTGTGCATAATGCAGCGAACCAACTCACCGAGCCTGGCAGAGGCAGGTAGCATCTTTATTTCAATCTGGTTTCTACTTTTCCAGTCGAATGCATCGGGAAGCTCCATTATCAGTCGTAAAAGGTTTGGTGCTGCTGAAGTGGAACTGTGTTTCTAATATGATCGACCATTAAGAACCGGGCTTTGCTTATGATTTCTCAGGCACCTTCAGGTCTCTATTAAGCAAGAGCAGACTACAACTGGCAAAACTCCTGGAAGCTGTGGGGATTTGACTGCTGGAAACAGAGCTCCTGCAGTGCCGGCACAGCCAGGAAAAAGCAGTCCTTCCCTGAGTATTTACAGTATGCTTTAAGCCCCAGTTCTAGTAACTTAAAGTTTCAAGCAAACTAGATGAGGCGCCGACTAAATGCTCTTTCCTCAAAGCTCTCAGCAAGCAGCAGTGTCANCAGTATGCTTTAAGCCCCAGTTCTAGTAACTTAAATTTTCAAGCAAACTAGATGAGGCCCCAACTAAATGCTCTTTCCTCAAAGCTCTCAGCAAGCAGCAGTGTCAGGGTTATTACCTACCTCTCCTGTCCTTCTACTCCTGTCCCTCCAGTGCCAAACCCCAGCGGGATGCAATTGCTCGGATGTGGGCTAAAAACTCAGAATTGTTAAGAATCAGATCTGTTTTCTCCAAATGGCTGTGGTTTGGAAACACCAAAGCCCAACTGCTCTTTCCTCCCCTCCCCAGGCTGCAAGCTGACCAGCAGGCATGGAGCTACTCTGATAAAAGCGGAGACAGCAGGACTGGGTCCATAAAAAAACACCACCTGCCCTAAAATCTCCCTCAAAGTAATAGATATTTTAGATACTCTCTGCATACAATGACCCTTTCTAAAAAACATCTGCTCTGGTGAACATCAGTTATGAGTTCTCCTCCTGGANTGCCACCTGCCCTAAAATCTCCCTCAAAGTAACAGATATTTTAGATACTTTCTGCATACAATGACCCTTTCTAAAGAACATCTGCTCTGGTGAACATCAGTTATGAGTTCTCCTCCTGGAATCCTCTATAAATAAAAATGCACCGAGGGTTGAGTGAAACCTCATTAAATTTGGCAAGCCTGAGGACTGCTCTTTGCTCAGGACCCAGGCAGGGGAGGAAAAGAAGCAATAGAAGGCAATGCCCAAAACTAAGTCCACTAAGAGTCAATCAGGAATAGGAGCCCCAAGGGCACAGCCCTATTGCAAGACACGTGGATTCAAACGCCGGGGATCTGATGAAGCGCCAGAGACAAACATAAAGAAATCAGGTTGGGGTCCCCATAGACAGCTGGGAGGGTGGAGGGCAAGTTTTCAGGCAAAGTGCTTACTAGAAAAAGGAACCGCAAGCAAGTTTATTCCTGTTGTGTGATCGCCAGATACATTCAGGGAACAGAACTTTATGCATCCTTTAGATGAGAGTGGGATTTCATCAAAGGGATAATAACTGCATCATCAATTTCTCCTTCGAAATGAAACCCAAACATTGCCTGAATGCAGAAGCCAACAGCAGTAGCAATAACATTGCTGGAAAGAACTCTGTAATTGCAACTCCATAAACCATAATCTTTGTTTTAGAAATAACACCTGCTCTCCAAGTGACTTACTCTCTGTGGTACCACCTCTAGAAACTCCCTGCAAACAGTGTCAGCCAGCTTAGGAGCTCATATAAAAAGCTCAAGCACTCCCGCTTCGTGAAAACATATTAACTAAATGGAGCTGCAGGCTTCATTCCCCTTTGCTAGAAGATGATTCCTGCCTCCAGCTCCACTCCTCATAATTTATTTTCCCTTTTTAAGTGCTGATATGCACTCTCTTACCAAAAAAAAAAAAAAANGGCAGAGAGAAGGCTGCAGAGCTGTTTGCTGCTCTGCATGGGAAACTTTAGTTCGCTTTTCTCCAATGCAGAGTTCTGGTTTTACATCCTTTGGGTGTTTTCTTTTTTGGTTGGGTTGTTTTTGTGTTGGGTTTGTTTGATGGGTTTTTTCAAAAGTGCAGACTTACTCATTATCCTTTCCATCAAGAAACCTCATGGCTACCACAGTGAGAGAAAAATAATTACTCCAAAGAGCAACAGGGACCCATTTAAAGCAAGGAGGCAAGAGGGTTTGTGCAGCTCACTGGGGAGAAGACAGGGGATGGAGTAAGTGACCCATCTGAAGGGGACCAGATAGAGTTTTTGCCACTCCATTGTTCAGGGCAAAGTGAACCAAGGGCTTGCGAACGGTACCAGAGTGATGGTCTGGACTGCAAAGGGAAAGCTGCTTTAGCTGCTCGTCATTCATCTACCTCTATCCATCATGGAAATTAATTGTCTTTTTAATCAGGAACATAATACATCACGGGCCTCTGCGTGAATTCACACCGTGAAGGGACGCAAGCCTATTCAATCCTCGGTGACTTTCTCTTTGCCTTCCCTTCTTGCCCGAGCTGCTCATGGGAACCACCATCCTCTCCTCATCCAGGTGCCAAACCCTTCACTGAGAAGACTTGGGTGCAAGGGCTGAATTTCTTTCTCACCGTTTTCCTCTGTGGGGTCTGCCAACAAATATCTTATCAACCACAAGGCTTAAAATTGTGTGCTTGGAAATTTGAGACTTTAATAGGACTCACATGGCCAAAATGAAAGAGAGAGCGAAAGGCACTGCGGGAGGAGGGAGCAGTAGGTGGATGCTGGCCTTCGCAGGAGGAGGGGATGCTTTCTGAGATTGGAATAAAATTCACCCAATGTTGCTGCAAGAAAATTACTTTGCATATTGCCTGGAGCCTCCTGAAGTAACAGGAGTTTCCCACTGACTTCAAAGGGCTGTAGACAAAGCCCACAAAGAGTTTTTCACTTCCCTGTGCTGACAGACAACTGAAAATTGCAGGAATTGAAGCAAATCTTTTCTCCCCCTTTTGTGATGTGCCGGGATTCCCCAGATGGGCCNCATGATAATGGTTTTGAAAGGAAACATACAGTTTATCCACACAACACGTAAAGCAAAGTAGAGGTGAGTCTGGAGCCACTGACAGGATCCAGGCTTAAAATCTGGGGTAAGTCTGGACCCCCTCCCTCACCCGACTTATTCTATGCTTGCCTTTGGGTAGCATCAGCAATCCAGGAGGACAGAGTCAAACTCAACAGCCAAAACTGAGATGTAAAACAGACACAGGAAGCCTTTCCCCTCCTGAGAATGGAATAACAGCTTTGGCAAACCTTACATTCACGTACACCCCAGCACCATCCACTGATGCTAGATACTGATGTGAGCCGTGCTGGGTCCTATGAATCATAGAATCATAGAATAGAATCATAGACTCATTTAGGTTGGAATAGATCCTTCAGACCATCAAGTCTGACCATTAACCTAACACTACCAAGCCCACCACTGAACCATGTTGTATGAAATGAAAGCATCCAACTGTCTGGCCCAAGGGCATCTTCTGCCCTGATGCAAAGGATCAAGTCCAATAGCAAAACCTGATACTCTTACTACCCATGGGTACCACCAAACCCATAATCTTAACTCCAGATTTTTCCTCCTCCTCCCGCAGAGTTGATAAAACCGATGTGGCCTTTATTAGCCTCCAGACCCAGTGCTCTTTTCCCAGCTCTGTCTGCGGCACTTTTGTTCCTCCCAACAAAGGGAGACGCTCTGTTCCCCAGCCAGGGAGCTCCCTTACCCTCTGAGTCCTGATAAAAGGAGCGACACTTGAAACCAACCCGGACGGCTCGTGCCCTGTTTCTAATTAGCACATCATCTGCTTGCTTCTAAAAACAGCCGCCTGCATGTGTGCCTGGAAGGAGAGTCGCTTGCAACAGCACCTCGCTTTCCAAGCAGCCTGGAGTCAGGCTGGTGGGGCCACCTGGCCACGCACCAGAGGATGTGCTGCAATTTTATAGAGAGCAGGGAGGCTGGTACCCCAACCCAACCCAACCCAACCCAAGGATAGGAATTCAGACCACAGGGCATTTGGCAGAGCAAAACAAGGTGTTTTTCCCAAGGGCAAGCTGAAGGGGAAGCAGCTGAGCTGGTGGTCTCCTTGTCCCCTCCACCCTGGGAGGTCTTCAGTCCATCAGGTCTCCTTGAGTTTCTCTCCGTGCTTCAAGACTCATGCTGGGGTACCCAGACTGTGTTTGGATACTCCAAATTAACACCTAAACTTCTTGTTACAGAGGGCACACAAATAAGCAAACTAGAATGGGGCTTTATGGTGTGATTTCTAGCTAGAGGTAACTGTCTAGGTGCAGGTTCTCTTCCCATTTTGATTCATTCCTTGCCTGTACAGTCATGCCCTGAACCTTTCTTTTTTTCTTTTTTCCATTTTTTCCCCCTTTTTCTTTTATTCCTTTTTACTTTTTTCCATTTTTACTTTTTTTTTTTTTTTTTTTTTTTTTTTTTTTTTTTTTNTAAATTCATTAGACAACACAGCAGGAGTTTAGCCACTGAGAAACTTTCTGCAATGCAAAAATCATGTGCAGGCTCAGGGAACAGATATGTGTGGGAGAGAGGTAATTACGGCTCTCCGTATCTGTCTTTAGCTCTAAAATTAATCCATTGAGAGCACTGAATTAACTTAAGACCAGAGAGATCTAAGGATTGTTTCTGGCAGTTTGTCCCAGTGATGCCAGACCTGGTGTGAGTCTTTGGACAACAGCCAATGCTGACTACAAGCCAAAGACAGGACTGCAGACATGGCAGGTCCTGCAGGAATAGGCAGCCAGTCTGTGCAAGGGATGCACACGAGAAATTAGGGAAGATACTCTGTCCTAGCCACCTTCCCAGATCTTAAGGAATCCAACAGTCAGTGATGACGCGTGTTGAAGATCTGTCCTTAAATCTCTCATAGTAAGAGAGAAGAGGACAATTAGAAAAACACCAGGAAGGAGGGAAGAGTCAGGTCCAGGTCAGCAAGTAGGCAAGTAGGACCAAGAAAAGGATGGTATTCCCTCCAGCCTGGTCCTGTTTCAGATGTGAGTCCAGCTTAACCCAGCCACTCCTGAGCTTTAGTTCTGCAACAGCAGTGAAATGAGAGAGATTTTTTTTTTTTTAACTGTGAAACAGCCACTGTGTTCAGTGAAATCTCTGTGGCTCTATCTGGAGTGAAGCAGGAAGGGTAGCCCAGACTGAAAAAGAAGCAAAGATTCAAAAAAAGAGTAGAGAGTGGATAGTGAAATTCAGGATTCACAGCCTGTTGCCTCTGCAAAGCTTGGGTCTTTCCTAGATTGAGGAATTAGGGATGGGAAGCATAAACCTGTATCTATATTACATCCTTAGGTACAGTCCTGATTTAATGATCGAGTCAATCCTAGACTTCAGGGCTGTCAGGTATTGGCTCTGCTCCAGCCTGGACACAGCTTCCTACAGACAGCAATGTCAGGCTTTGAGCTTAAGCAAGGCTCTACATTTTGCTTATGACTTCTCCAAAGTTCATGTGAGTCTAAATCCGAGTTCAGCTCACAGCAGAAGACACATAATCCTGATCCATTCCTGGTCCAGGCTTCATACCTCCCACTCAACAGCATTCAGATTTGCTTGGTCTATCCCTTTTTAAATGTCCCTCCTTTGTCAATGTGAGATGCTCCACATACCCAGAGAGGTTGGCTGGGCAGGCTCAAGGCATACTAGTCAGCTCTGCCAGCTTGCCCACATGACACAACTGTGGCACTCTCAAAAGGTATTGGGGTTTTGCAGGCTGTGGGATTTCCTTTCTGAGCACAGCTCGTCAAAGACCAAGATGTGATTTCTCTGAAGCTTTGCCCAACCAATCTCTGGCTTGCTACAAACCCCTGGAGGTATTCAGCTAAACGTGGTCCAGATGGCACTGGAAGACACAAGACATCAACAAGTCACATCCAGGCTAAGACAGTGATGTCTTTACAGAGGCTGCACGAGCCCAGACGATGACAAGTAACATCAGAGCTGACCCGAAAAGCAAACTGAGCTTTTCCTCTCCACAACTCTGCCTCTGCTTCGCGAGACTGTTTCTAAACTGATCCATTACCTTGCTTTTCCTTTCACAGTTTCTTCACAGCTCCAACTCAGCCAGAAGTTGAGCCATCTGAGCACATGAGAAAGGCTTTTCAGATGTGAAATCTGGCTCAACGGGAGACCTAAAAATCTCAGAGGCAAACTGGGCACATTCGGTTCACCAGCAAATATCCCAAAGGCTTGTGTGTCGCCAGAGAAGAGCCGAGTCTTGAACACGTAATGAACCCTCTGAGATTTGCCCATCTCGTGGCTCAAAGCCACATGATAGCTCCCCTCCATAAAGCTGTGTACAAAATCCTTTACAAACTCATTTTTCTGTTCTCCCTGTTTACAATTCATCTGGCAGTACCAGCCTGGGAGGATTCAGTCCATACAAAAGGTTCTCATGGCACTTTTCAAACATTCATGAGCCCACTTGAGAAAAAGGGATACAGTAAACAGAGTCCCTTATATCTCCAGAGAATTAACACAGAGTAAACTACACTGACTGACCTTCCCCACATACCAAGAGACCGTGGCAGCATCTAACGCACAAGCTTCACCTCCCAGAACCTGATATAGATGCTAAACAGTTCTGTCTCCATGTGACAGTACAGTAGGCACTGATTGAAAAGCCCCTGGCATGAAATGCCCTCACATCACCTCCGAGCACTGCTGACATCCCTCAGTCTGCTTCATGCTGGAAAGAATCTGCTGTATCAGTTTGCAGCTATTAGTCATCAGGAGAACTGGGAGTCACCTTCGAAATGTCTCCCTCCAAGCATTCCCATTCCCCTGCCCTGAATGTAAACACAATCCATAGCCAGAGCTTGGTTTCCACAACTGTATCTACTGGGTTATTTATATCCCTGGTCCTCTCTGCATAAAAAAAAAAAAAAAAAATCAGTAACTTATACCTCGCAGCAGCAACTGTGCCTACAACTATTGATCGGAGAGCCCCGGGTATGAGTTCTCAGCGGCAAAAACAGGGAAATACCGTCAAGCGTTCACGTCTGCGCCCTGCGAGATCTCCACCTCGGTTCTTCCTTCTCTAACAAGGGTGATCGCTCACCTCCCAGAGACTGTGAACCAAGGGATTTGGAAAGGCTTATGCATGGAAGGGAGATTAACATGGACTTGAGCCGTCTGGCTGGAAAACATGGAAGGCATGATAGTGGTATTCACAGCAATGAACAGTTCGGTCCAGACAGGGCCGTCACTGCCTTTCTTCCCACCTTCTACATGGAGAGCTAAGCAAATTTTTTACATGCACCTTCTTTAGATTTAGTCTTTGGGGTCTTTATTTTTTTCTTTTTTTTTTTTTTTTTTTTTTCAGCTGGACCACAAGTNAGTGGATGGCGATTTCCAGGGAGGGGGTGGCCCTGCAGACAGCTGGGAGGAGGGTGGGTAGTTCTCTCCAGCCAGGGGGAGAACTGCTCAGAGGGATTACCTGTTCCCTAAGCCAGGTGAAGAGAGGATGCTGTATGGTTGAAGCCCCACAGATCTAGGTTAGCACTTCCCCTTCTGACAGGCTGTCTGTGTGACCTTGAACATGTTGCTTAGAGGTTCATCTCAGAGCCGATTAGGGGATTTAAAATAATTTTCCTTCAAACTAGCAGGAGGGGTTTGCTTGGGGTTGGGGTTTTTTTTTCCGTTTCTCTTAAATCTGTTAGGTGGCTTTGAATATGTCAACCGTAATCTCCCTGAGTTGCAGATGCAATCATCCAGCAGATGCAACTGCTATACACACAGCAATAACTAACAAACACCAAACTCTTTTGACTGAGTGCATGGTCCTCAATTTATAATTTCTCTGTCTGAGCAGATTAACTGACTTTTCAGAGGCCAGTCTCGTGGTAAAAATGAACATGAACTGTGGTATCTGAAAAAAAATCCTCTCTAGGAGTTCCTTCTAGGAGTTCCTACAGAAAAAAGAAACTTTTGTCATAGTCTCCCAACAGGGCAAGTAGAAACAAGGTGTGAACTCCTAAGCAGCGTGTCCCATCATATGCTCTCACACCAATCATCCTGCTTTGCAGAACCTGGCATCCTCAGATGACCTGGAAGGGGACAAGACTTACCAGATCTCCTGGGTCCTCCCATGGGGCCAGAGCTAAACGAGCTATGAGATCTCTACTGGGCTCCTCCAAAGGGAGCAATATGAGTGCAGGGAAGAATAGAAGCCGTGCAATCAGATGGCCAAGAGCTATATTTAATTCTTGTCTCTTAATATTCATGTCTCTTCTGTGCCCAAATTAAACCACAGGATTTTGCGATACTTGGGTGTGAATTCATATCTGCTACGGAGATAAACTGAAACAGAGCTGCATGAGATCTCATCAGATAAAATCCTGTCTTATTCCTGATCACTTCAGCTGTGACATTTTTGCCCTCTAGCTACAGGGACTGGGTGATCATAGCCTTTATTTCAGCACTGCAAGAACTGAGTTTAGATCTCCTGTTGCATTGTGGATGCTTGTTTTGCTCTCATGTTAGAGGAATGCTCCAGACAGAAGAATCATCAATGATCTTGAAGAAAAAGGATACCACCTTACGTGAACCTCGCTGTGTGACCTCCCCAGAGAATGCTATGTTCTCAAGTTCAGATATTGTTAATATCCTCCATCAGCGGGGGAAAACACAGCAGCTGATCTTGTGAGACTGACTACAGAAAAAAAATTCCCAGCTATAGCTTCAGTATCAAGGAAACAGGGAGAGGGAAATGGTATTAGTCCAAATCACCTCATGGTTTTGGTGGAGGTGGATGAACTTCATCCCGTTTCTCCTAAGTTCTGCAAAGTCAGGAATGTAAAAGCCCTGGGACAGACATGAGCGAAGCAGGCTCTCCGAGTCAATATTTAACACCTGGATGCCTCTGATGCAAGTGTTTTGGGTTTTGAGATAGTGTGGAAACTGTGATTTGTTTTCAAAGACCACTAGAAAAACAAGGAGAAGAAGAACAGGAACAAAGAGATACGTCTGCACTGTGAGGGTTTGAGAAAGGTGTGAAGCCATGCAGCTTGCACGCTGTTCCGCTGCCCCGGTGTTTTTAGCTCAAGGGCGCTGTATTTATGCACAGGTACACCAGGTACTCCACAACCCCTTGTGACGGCCGTCGGGAAGCCCTTTCTAGGGGTGATTGTGAGCCACCTGCACTGTGGCACGCTGCGACCATATGGAGG
Organism: Himantopus leucocephalus; assembly: GCA_003993805.1. Classification (NCBI taxonomy): domain Eukaryota; kingdom Metazoa; phylum Chordata; class Aves; order Charadriiformes; family Recurvirostridae; genus Himantopus; species Himantopus leucocephalus. The sequence goes on along the minus strand of RSEF01000001.1, from coordinate 3,017,603 downwards.
CACAATGCTTCATCCAGCCACCGGAGAGACCGATCTTGGGTCCATGTGAAAGTATTAAGTCTGCCCTGCTCTGGCAAACTTTGTTTAGACTGGTACTCCTACGTAACCCTGCATTTTCAGTGGGGATGATGGGCAATGCTGGGCTTGAGAAGGGACTGATAATATAGACAGAATAAGAAGGAATAACCATCTTGAAAAAAACAGAAGAACCAACCACCAATGCTTTTGACAGCACCCAGGATTTCCTTTATGCTGAATCCAGCATACCATCCCCATCATCTTCTATAAGACCTCACTAGTGCTCCTAAATTTGGCAGCTGTCATCTATGGGAGTTACGTGATCTGGAGCTAATGCAATTAGCTGTGACTTTGAAGGCACACAGCAGCTTCTCATCATTCTCAGAAGAGCCTTAGACAACTTGGGGACAGCAGCCAAGCTCAAAATGACTGCCAGGAGTGTCATGTGCTGTTCCAGAGCCGAGATAGTGTCTGCAAGAGGAATGGAGCCTTGAACAGATTGGGGGAAGGATGTGGGAGGGAGACAGGAATGAATGAAGACAAAGAGGGATCAACATCAGAGAAGGAATGGTCACACATTACAGGGTCAGAGTGCAAAGGGAAGTGAAGGAAAGGGGAAGGATGATGGGGATGGGGGTAGATGGGACACAGTGGGGGGGGGTATGAAAAAGATAATCAAGTGGATTAAACAGGGGAAGCTGGGAGAAAGCATATACATTGAGAGGGGGAAAGCCAGTGCATCGAGATTGGGAAGTTTGGTTTAGTTTGTAGTAATTATTAGGGCCAGTGGTCAGAGCTTCATCAGTCTCATCTATACAGCATCAGCACCAGTATTTCAAAGGAGATATTTCAGGCCAGGTGCTCAGGACATGCCCTTGATGGTCTGTTAATGCCCTCCCATCAGTACAATTTAATTCTTGCCAGCAGGTATCACCCAGAACCCCTCTCATCCAGCACATTTGAACATTGCTGCCAGTATCCACAATGCTCGGCACTGAATCACTGACTGAGGACAAGCTTTTCAAACGCTGTCATTGATGGGTTATGATTAAACATGGCCTGGCGAAAAAGGTGAGAGGATTAAAGTGCCATCAAAGGCAGAAAAGAGAGGTTGGCTTGCAGGAGATCAAGCAAATAAGTCAAGAAATAGTCTCTGATGGCCCATAAAGCTGCTCTTGTTCATGTGGTTGGGTCTTTTATTAGTCTTGATGTATTGTAAAAAGTTACAATAACTACTCCCAAAGACCAGATTTTCTGCTAGAGGCTCTTAGAGGGCATGACCCATTCTCTTCTTTCATCTTATTGCCAGAGACGCACCGCTTGTGGGAGACACCTTTATCAAGAAGACCCCACCGCTCATGGTTGTGGGAGCGAAATGTCCCACGCGAAATGTGAGTTTGTGTGGGACTTGTGTGTGTTCTCCCTTATGTGCCTGTAGGGTGGGAAGAGAGGGAGTATTTAGGCACAGCTACACAGGCAGGAGGTCTTCAGACTAGATATGAAGAATTTTTTTACGAGGGTGTTGAAACGCTGGCCCAGATTGCGCAGAGAGGTCATAGATGCGCCACCCCTGGAAACATTCCAGGTCAGGTTGATGGAGCTCTGAGCAACCTGATCTAGTTGAAGATGTCCCTGCTTATTGCAGGATGGTTGGACTGGACGGCCTTTTAAGGTCCCTTCCAATCCAAACCATTCTGTGATTCTATGGATGGCAAGGGTCAAAAAGAGCTGCGATATTACAGCAAGCCATAGTGGCGTTTCTTAGGTTTTCCAGCTCTTATGTCACCATTAACATATCTGTCAAGCCAGTGGGACTTCTAGATTCCCATTTTGACCCCAAGGTGCATATACATTTTCTAGGCTTATCTGGGTCACTCCTTAGCATCCCGCGTGCTCAGTGTGTCTATGAGTTATGCATACAACCTGTGCACACACACAGATCTGACTTACTGTGCCTGCCACGGGCAGCCACCATGTGCATACGCTGTGGACATCTGGGTTTCTTGGCCATCCAACAGCCCTTGATGGGAAGTCTGTGCTTGCAGACAGTCAGTGTATGGCACCTGCAAAGTAGACACAGTCGGAGCCTTTCATCATGGAGATGCCGGCCAGGATCCAGGAGCCACAGATAAATGCAGGACTGCTTCCAGCTCTATGTAGGAAAGAACATGCCTTTGTATGCTCCCTGTATGAAAGTTATATGCAGATGTCTTAACAAACTTCTGCCCTGAGAAAGAGTTGGTCTTTAGAGGCTGGAGCTCGACAGCCCCTTGAGCTCTGCACAGAGAAGGTCCCTTGTGTTATTCTGGGCTCCACAATAAGGTACGTGCTCATTCCCATGTGTTTGTTTTCAAGAATAAAATGTTCATACAATGTGTGCAAGGACAAATGCAGCCTGAAAACAGATGATAACCCAACCAGAACAGCCGGTGTTCTGCAGCTTGGAAAGGAGAAAAGCCTGACCACTGAGCTATCCCTGGGCAGTGTCATGGCCCTACTATCTGGACCATATTCCACCTTGAAGCGTCCCTGATTTTACACAGTAAAAGAAAACCCCAGCCTGGAGGTTCACACCTTCCAGGAAAATGACTGCATTAATATGAGTAGCTCCTTCAAGTCAAGAGGGCCTGTGGGAGGAGAGTGGTGTAATTATAAATCAACCCAGCATCACGCTTAGACCTCATAAGCCTAAATTCATCCAAGAGCCCGGCTTCTCCACCCCTGCCAGTCCACACACCTCAGTGCATGCCATGGTAACCAAGAGCAGATGTCGAGAAGCTATTGCAAACAGATGCCGATCTAATGAATGTGTTGAGGTTGGGGCAACCGGGCATAGAAAGATAAGCAGGTGTCAACATCGCATCACCTATGACACCATCCATCACGCTGTCAGGCAGAGGCAGGCTGCCTCCAGATGGCATCTAATCCAGCAGTGCGGGGACGCTGGGCCAACAAAAGGGGTTGCATCAACATGCACCACAGCGGTGCCAGCCATGTGAATCTGAAAAGGACTGATAGGGGTGGGAGAGAAAGGCGCCTTTCTGCGGTTTGCAAGAGGAGTCTGCCTCGCTTCCTGCAGCGGCTAGAGGAGGCAGCCTGGATGAGCGCGAAAGGAGAGACAGGCAGCCGCTTGAGATGTTCTGGAGAGACGTGTGGTTCACCAATGGTACAGAACTTCCTCTCCCAGAGCAGCTCAGGTAATAAAAGCAGCACAAACACTGTCTGCAGCGCAAGGGGACTGGGAAGTTAATCATTTGGCGGGGGGAAGCTTAGAAAGAAACAGAAAGCTTGGGAGTAAACATATTTTTTCCCCAGAGCAGCGTACTGTATCTCGCTGGAAGATGACAGCTCTGAGCCCAATCCTGTGCTGCATCAGGGAGAGACTGCAGCTGGGGCACCTCGGTGAGTGTTACCCACCCTGGTATAAATTAGATGGAAAAGGATGGAAAAAATTGAAGCTAATATTCCCAGACCAGCCAGGCCTTGGAAGTTGTTAACCCCTATTTTCTCATTAAATTCTAGCTTAGGCAAACGCTTTTCACTCATCTAATGTAACCCAGAGAGATGAGTCACTTCTCCTTCCACAGCTGTCAAGAGTACTGCTGGGCTGTTACCCCATTGCAGGGAGACCAGCTTTTCTCTCCTGGGTGTACCAATGGTGTGACAGACCAGAGCCCTCCCGGGTGCCCTTTCCCAGCCTTGGTTGTTCACCCCTACTCCTCATGTCACCTTTTCCATGTGTCAGCACAAATCTGCGCCCACAGTGCCACACAGCAAACTTGATCCAGCTGGAAACTGAATTAGCAAAAAATATGTGTGTTATTCCAGTGCCTGAATTTTTTTCACACCCGTCGGTGACCTGGCTGTACAAGCAGCCCAAGGAGGATGCAATGATGTGAGAACAAGTGGCCGGGATGCTGGGGTCAGTTTTTTCTGTAGTGGGTCATGCTGCTTGGACTACACACCAAATCAGAGCATGGCAGTGCAGGGATGCTGCAGGTATAGACTCAGCAGAGCCAGGGACCACCCCACCACCACCATGAACAAAACCTTCCATTTTAATCCTAGAAAAACATCAGAAAACATCATTTCTGGAGGACAAGTCTTATAGGGAACAACTGAGGGAACTAGGGCTGTTTAGCCTGGAGAAGAGGAGGCTGACCTTGTCACTCTCTACAACTACCTGAAAGGAGGGTGTAGAGAGATGAGGACTGACCTCTTCTCCCTAGTGACAAGCGATAGGATGAGAGGAAATGGGTTCAAGTTAAGCCAGGCGAGGTTTAGATTGGATATTAGGAAAAATTTTTTTGCTGAAAGGGTTATCCAACAGATCTCCAGTATGAGGCTAAAAGCTGCAAAATGTGATATGCCACAGGAGGAGGGAGAGAAGGGCATTGCCAACACTGGCTCCTTGCAACAGCCGGTTAATTTGTCAGGTAGTAATTCATTAATCTTAATACATAGGGTGGTTTTAGAGCAATGGGAACTTAGTAGTACTCAATGTACACGTTCTGTGACATGCCAGCAACATGGTACTCTCTAGACAGCCACAGATTTGTTATGTTAATACCCCCATCTCCTTCTGAGATTATCAAAAGGCAGGTGCTGTCACCCAGCAAAAAAATTACAGTTGGGGATGGATGGATGTGACTGGTGCTTGTTGCTCATGCACTATTGGGAAGGCTCTCAAAAGAATGCTGAAAAAATAAGAAAAAAAGAAAAAAAGGATTTTACCATTTTCCTTCTCATCTGTCTATGAAATATCTCCCAGTTGGGACTCTCTGGACCAAATTCTTCCTCCAAGAATATGCTGGAGTAATGTCATGGATTTCTACAGAGTGCCTCCAGTCCGGGATGGAGTAAAGGCAGTGGGAATCTGACCTCCCCTCTTTAACGTAGGCTGCCCTCAAAAGCTGCAAGCCCCAGGGAACCGGGCAGTGTGGGAGTGCTTCTGAGCCTTCAGGCAGAGCCTACGGTCCTAGACTGGCATTCAGGAAGAGCTGCTTTAGTTTTCAAGCTCCTAATTGAACTAATTGAGCTTCTGCAATTTGCCAGAATTAACCCTCCCCTCGCCCACCGCAGGAGGCCAAAACCTTGCTGCCGATTTGGTTTTGCAGGGCACCAGTGCTGGCGTTTTCCACAACAAAGGGGAGACGGAAACTGTTGTTGCTCCCGGACCTCTCAGGGTCTCTCTTTGATTGTTGCATTTCCTACCAGTGTCAGCACTTGTGATATTAATGATCTAGACAACGGGTCATTAAAAAACATTCGGGAGGGGGACTGCAGCCACATAAGGAAGGATTAGAGCCCCGTCGCTATTAAAGAGTGAATATTCACCCTGTCCAATTAAAGGGATCTTTGCCTAATAGCGGGGACACCGCTCCTCCAACTCCCCTCTGGCAGGAAGGCTGTGGAATAATTTTATCACCCTCCTGAATAAAGCCGAGGAGATATCTGACAAAGAAGCTGTTTTTCTGCATCTGAGGTGCCCACTCCAAAACATAAAAGTGATGCCGCTCGGGGAATCACGGGCTACCGTCTGACAAGGTTCATAGAGATATTTCAGCCAAGGGGGACTGGTGGCTACGGCAAGGGGGACCTCCAATTTCACTGTCCTTTCATTTTCTTTTAATGTTAATTGGATTAAAATTTCAATGGGTTGGAGGTGTATTTTTGCATGTGTGAGATAAAGACGCATAAATATGAGTGCCGCTGATGGGAGAGTAAATGAAAAAAGAGGAGGATGAAGAGGCTGTGGTGGTTGAAAGAGCAGTAACATCCATGGCTTCTTCCCTGGGCTTGAGGAAAGCAAAATCTCTTTATTCAGAACTGTGAATCTGATCTTAGCCCAGGGTCTGGAGCAGTGGGGAATCCCTTTTCTTTGTCAAGAAGCACCATTAATACATAGAGAAAACAGCAATGAGCTGTGAAACCGCCAAAGAAGAGTTTGGCGAAATGAGTCCTGTGGAAGCAGCTCCATTTCTCATGCCCGTGCTACCTATGGGGAAACTTAGAGGTGAAGGAAAAAGGGCTACAATAACCATAGTCCTCATGGGCCCTTCAGCATGGCCTCCACTAGAGCTGCTCCCAATTTACAGCATCTTCGAGTATTGCCAGTCCAGGAGGTCAACAACCATCAGTCTCCCCCAGGAGATGGTGCACAAAGAAAATAGATTCCAGCTCATAGATTCTCTCTTGCATCCTGCAGCCTTTGCTCTCCTGGCCCCCAAAATGACCCTGCTTCACTTAATTGGACCCCCATCTGACCTCCAAGCCCAACTTCACCTGCAGAGCTTAGCGCAACCTGCGTTCTCCAAATGAATTCCCTGGCAATGGGGGGGGTCTCAAAATCTGCTCCCAGCTCACATATTGCTCTGCCAGTCTCCGAGCTCCCGAAACACATTGCCCAGCCGTTAAAAGAGAGCACGTCTCCCTACCCTCTTCAGGTTATTGGCTGTAATCTCCTTGAATGAAAAGCACAATGAAAAAATGCGATATTATTACGGCTACTTTCCCCACCGGTGCTGAATTTAAGGAAGGTAAATAATTGGCATAAAAGAGGCTTTTGAAAAGCAGGCCTCTGTACCCATTTGTTTGTGGATTTCTAGCAAATGCGTCGCCAGGCTCTCTACAGCGAACTACATCACCACCACATGGAGAGAGATATTAAAAAAAAAAAAAAGCTTCTATTTATTATAAAACTTTAATTGGCTTTAAAGAGTGACTGTCATACTGTCTGACACTTTAAAGTGTTCTGTACAGTAGGAGACATAAAACATGAATCATTGCACTTGTTTTTCAACGTCTTTCCTGCCACATTTGCTAATTATTTAATCTCCCATGTCAGAAGCGGGACTTTTGCTCCTTTTTCTGCCCAGTTTTTCCCTTGCAATTTTCTCCTGTATTAGAATATAGCACAGGTATTGCCCTGGTGCAGCTTGGGTGCAGGTGGCACAGATCTGGAGGGGCCAAGGAGAGGAAGCGATTCAGAAAGGGGTTAAACACATGCATGGGGGGAGATCATCCCCAGCAATCCAACCGGACAGTCCCAACACAACTTCTTGCATGAATTCCTCATCTTCTTGATGGAAGCTGAGGGTCTAGGCACCAGGTTCCCTCTCTGCTCTTAGCCCATTCCCATAAGCATCCTGTACTGGCCATGCTGGATATGGGATACTGCCCTAAGCTGGGAGAGCATCTCTTTACTCCGTTTGCCCCTTAAAGTCTAGTCAACTGTAGGCTCACACATCATGATGCTTGCATGAGCCCTGTTCACAAGTGACCAAGAGATGTTTGTGAAACAACTCCCCGAAGCATCAGAGAAGTGCTGCTTGGTTGGGACAGCTGCTCTTCTGCATTGAGAATGGGGGAGCAACATCTTCATGCCGCACTTTTTACTGCATCCATCACCATCTGAAGACACATACACTCTTCTCTTCATCCCTGTGACAGTGTCCTGCCCATGAAGAGAAAACAGCTGAAAATCCTGCATCCACTAGAAATGGTTAGAAGATTTCAGAGAGAAAAAATATATTTTTTTTTCTAGTCTGCAGCACTGAAACAGAGGACCTAAAATAATGCAAGATATCTCAGGAGTAAGCTGTAGAGAAAAGCCCAGACAGACAGATGGACAGAAGTCACAGTCATGTCTTTATACACTGTAAAAGATTACTAAGAAAATCCTTCAAAAGCTAAAAAACCCAGATTTTCAGCTAGAAGCTATGGGTGCTGATATGGGAACTGTCTTTTGGACAGACAACAGAGAAGTTACACCAGCCCCTCGCAGGAAAGCGTGGCTCAGCAATGCCTCTGCTGCACTGCACCTGTCTCTGCGTCACAGTGCCCACTTCCAGCAGGTAAACATCCTCCTCGGCAAACCCACTCCTTGAATAACAGAAACAAGAGAGTGAAGGACCACAGCAAGCCAGCAAGACCTCATCCACCATCCCACACTTCAGGGCAGGACCTGCAGGGTACGGACCGTTTTCCAGTTAGCCTGGAAAATTGGGCTTTCTCCTCTGCCTCTAGCCACCAGCTCCCAAGGGCTGGTATCCCAAGGGGATGCTCTCCTCTGCCAGCCTGCATGCCCACGCTGTGATTTATCTCTTGGCAGCAGAGCTACGTGGCACAGCAACTTCTGATGCACACATCGCCCTCCTGGAGAGATGCATCTTGGAAAGGGACAAGAATGCATCCCCTGGGATGCTCACCTGTGTTTTGGGGCTGCTGAATGGTGCCTCTGATTGCGGGTTCCTGAAAGCTGCCACTGTTTTCAAGCATGGGAGTTGGGAGGTGTGGGGAGGATGAAGAAGAGTCTCAGATGTTTGCAGAGAACAAATAATAACACTACTAATAAGGCTGTATAATTTTATGGCGCTGGCTTCCCCATCTTCAAAGGGCATCCCACAGCTTTTGGCAAGCCCTTGTGAAGCAGAAGCTAGTCACCAGCCCGATGCCAGCTCAGGGTTTAGCATTAGCGGGATTTAAGGTGACTGTTGATATCATTAATATGAACGTTAGAACACAAACGCCGGCTGCCAGCCGGCAGGGAGAGCGTGGGCCCGGGAACTGCTCACCAGGGGAAAGAAACCCGTGCGAGGAGCATCCCTAATTCTGGGTGCTTTGGAGGCAGAGGAAGGGATTTGCTCCCCAGGATGGCGCCACTTCAATAACCAAGGACCTCGTAATGGGAGTGACCCAAGCAAATTGCTCGGCTTCATGTCGGATGGTGGCAGATCATCACCTGTCCCCTGCTCCCCAGTGTGTGACAGCAGCTTTGTTGCCTCCCTGTTCCCCTCCACCAACCCCCTGTGCATTCCTTTCAGCCATCAGAGGGTGCAGCCCAG
>RSEF01000001.1:2998522-3008639 GCA_003993805.1 Himantopus leucocephalus | reverse complement strand
TGAACAGTATCAAGATAGCTGAACTCAGGTAGGGAGGGCAGGAGGGGCCCAAATGTGGGAGAAAAAATATATGCAAAATGCTCTGCCGTGAATGCACACGGGTGCAAATGGATGTGAGAAGGTCTGACATATCCATGTGCAAGTCTGCATAGGGAGAGGTCAGGAATTGCTACAAGCCTTGGAAAAAATCCCAAACAAACATCAGTGTCACAAGCCCTGAGGATGGGAAACGTGGCAGGTTGGAGTTAGATGGGAGCAGTGCCCAAATGGGCAAGCCGCTGGGTGAGAGCGGAGACACAGTTCTCCTCTCGTGCCCCTGTGAGCAAGGGCTTACGGCTGTGGGTCACCCCATGCAAAGCCACGATGCTCCACCAGCCCGAAACCCTGCGATGGTGCTGGAATATGGTGNGATGCTCCACCAGCCCGAAACCCTGCGATGGTGCTGGAATATGGTGCAGAGACAATGTGGGACCGCTTCCTCCCCTAGACACACAAACACGCCAGGTCCTGGCACGCAGCAGCAAACCTCAATCAGGAGACAGTGAAGAGCACGTGCAGCCCCGCACTGGTGCCAGGAGGCGAGTGCTGGCACTGTCCCTCTCTGCAAAGACGCGTCCTGGCGCCCGCCGGGCTCCCCGCACCCTCCCGGCTTTACAGGGAGCCATTCACCAACGGGTTGCCTGTTCTCCTGATGCAGCCCACCAGCCGAAGGAACCACCGAGAGCCTTAAAAAGGGTTGAAAAGGTTTAAAACCTCAGCCAGCTGATGGAGAGACCTCGGGAAAAGGAATGCCAGAGGGGCATATCCAATCGTGAGCAGAAGGCATTACCATGCAATCGGTTTTTGTAGCCTTTTTTCTTTAGTTTTGTTTACAGTCCGCAATTATCCTCCTCTCTGAGCAGCCAGAGCAGTTCACACCTGCTTTGCTCTGGGCACAGCATCCCTCTGAGCCAAGCCCTGAGCCCGTCCGCCAGAGCCACACAAGTCCTGCAGCCAACAAGTTTCCAAGACACGCACGGCATACAAAGGAAAGCAAAGAAATGCCGGAAGATTAGACCCTGAGCTGAAACTAATTGTTCAATAAGCCATGAACAATATAGCGTTCGTGCGGTTTGCTTCTCTGCCTTTCATCTGTGGGAAGGAAAAATAAACAGTACGGGGAGAAGGGCAAGAGGTGCCAAGAGCCAGGATGGAGTTAGAGAGCCAGCATCTGAACCAGAACAGGGCTACGATGCTCTCTCCTAGTGCCCTGACAGCACTGCCTGCTCTCACGAGTGAGCTACTTCGCCAAGGCCGTCAGTGCTTTGGTCAAAGAGGGTTTGATTCAGCTCAGAGTAAATCAACAGGCCAACAACATCAGAGTCTAGTCCACAAAGCAGATGAGAAATAAGACCTTACATTCAAGGCTATTATTCTGGGAACAGCAGCGTCTCGTTCAGATTAGATTAATTGACAGGAATAAAAAAGAGTATGTTGATAACTCCGGACATACAGAACATTTTTATTCATGCTGGAAAGAAGCCCAGATGTAATAGACTTGCACAGACACCCCCTGTCTCTCCCCCCTCCTCAGTGCAGAAGGCACCATCAGCAATTTCTTTCCTGATCTTTAATAAACTAAGGGCAGGACGGAATCTGGGGCACCCAGTGAGACAGCATCCTACCAGCCTTGGCACGAGACAGATTGCTGGTCTTAGCCCGACTGCAAAAATTAACCATCTACCCAACATATGGGTCCCAGAGAGTCTCCTGCAGAGCCCACTCCTCCCTCCACCCCCTACCCCCCCAAGCAGGATAATCCCCTTATTGTTATTTAGAGACACAGAGATGGGTCTGATCCACAACCCCAAAATCCCCATGTCTGGAAAGGGCTGAGGAAGAGAGGAGATTACAGATTCACCTCTCATGAAGGGGAAGAACTGAAGAGCCAGATCCAGACTGCCCTGAAATCTGTGAGCATCTGAAATTTGGATTCAGACCCAAATTTCTCAGATGCAGCCCAGCTCCATCAGCACGTTGTGTGCCCGTAAGATGGGCTTACTGCAACCTAGCAACTAACAGCTGATTGCCTCAATGAGCTTGAAGCTTAAGGAAGAAAAGATAAGATCAACTTCAAAACAAGGACAAACATCGAAGAGAAACCAAAGAGTTCAGACACATGAAACCTAGATATAAGGAAGAAATTTTTCATGAGGGTCATGAAACCCTGGTCCAGATTTCCCAGAGAGGTGGTAGATGCCCCATCCCTGGAAACATTCAAGGTCAAGTTGGACAGGGCTCTGAGCAACCTGATCTAGTTGAAGATGTCCCTGCTCATTGCAGGGGGTTGGACTAGATGGCCTTTAAAGGTCCCTTCCAACCCAAACCATACTATGATTCTATGATATGTAGCAGTGCAAAATCTCCCTGGTCTGGGGAGCAGCGCCTGGAAAACTCCAGCAGTTCTCCCTTCTCCAGCTTTGAGTTACCAACCCTGAGGTTCCTGCATGGGTTGGTTAAAGGTAAAGCTTCCCGCTCTGGATCCAAATGGGAGTGACCAGCTTTTCTCTGAGAGTAAATGCATAGCACAATCCAGAGCAAGTGAAATCATTGCAAGCGTTCAGCATTCAGAGAAGCTGCACAGTGAGCGGCAGAGATGCAACAACGTGGCTTTACACAAGCAGTTGGGTAATGGGATTGCCTCCACTAGATCCCACAGTATCAACAGACACCATGCTGCCCACCTGGATGGTGTCCAGTCAAGGCAACTGGAAGGACTAGGGCATCTCACTGATTAAGGGGTCACAGAGATAAACAGAACCAGCATCTTTAAGTCAAAATTGCCAAACATTTTCTCTCCAAACACAATTCCAACCCCACTGCCTGCTCATGTGGCATGGAGAAGAAGGAACCTTGGGTATAGGACCCAAAGATGGGCTACACCAGCCCAGTGCAATCCTGCTGTCTCTCCTACTCCATGCCTCCATGTGCCAGACACATCCAGGAAGCAAATCCCACCTCAAACCAACCAGCTGGGGCCTGGCAGGGAAGCAGGGGAGATCTGCAGTGCTGCAGCATGTACTTGTATGAGGTACTTCATCACCTGAAAAGAAACCCACAGCTCTAAGCAGGAGTGAGATGGCCATGATATACAGAGACTGGATGGGGCACCTGCTCACGTTCCAAAGGTCCCATCATTTGGGCTGTTTTACTCCAGAACAGAAAGCCTCTCAAATGCTGTCTCCCACAAAATTAATCTCTCTTCCTTTCAAACACGGTCTCAGTGCCACCATACAAGGGCCAGGCAAAGAAAAACACTTTTTATTCCTTCTCAGAGCCTGTCATTTCTGAAAAACAACCAGTCCTAAGATGCCTTCCAACCTAAACCATTCTATGATTCTATATTCCAAAATCAGTGCAAGATCAGATCCAGAGGGAGCTGAAATCCAGTGAAATTTTTCCTTCCGTCTTCTAACTCAGAAATGATCAGAAAATCCGCCCATGTGCCCTGAAGCAGCCAGAAATAGCTGGGAGTGGGAGGAGAGGTTGGGGCTACAGGGCCTTTGGGGAACATCTTGCAGCAGTTCAGAAGTGGGATGCCAATGCACTGCCATGTGCTGTCCCTGATTCAGTGGCCAAACCTATTCTGAAGAACACACACTCCTCGCTGGAATTAAATTTCTGCCTCTTTCCAACACGCTTGGGACTGCACAGCTGAGGCAAACCCAACTCCGCTGTCTTCCCAGATGCCATGCCGTATCCCCAAATCCTTCCATGAATCAACGGGGAACCTTATTGATGTGCTTGTTGTGGCAGCAGAATTAACTGCTGGGGTGATTTTACCAGAGCAACACGTCAATCCCATTTTCTATTATTAGGCATCTGTGTGTTATGTTCATTGATCCCGGGCACTAAATTTCCTCAGGGGTTAACAATACTTTCAACACACGGACAAAAATCCATGGAAACTTAAAGAATACTCAAGCGCAAGATTCCCAGAGGTCCCCAGGGCACGTGTTTTCTTCAGTTTACACAGACACATCAATATATCTCCTTAATTTCATTTCATTATTCCTCTCGTATAGTATGTATGTTCCCCCTAGCTTGACTTGAGGGAGCTTTTTTATGACATATAGGAAGATACACTGCCCCACTCATTAGGTGTACCTTGTGTTTTGTGAGCTTGATGGTCAGTCTTCAAGACCAGAGCGAAAACATGTTTAATTCCTTCGGTTTCCACGGGAATGAAATGTAAGTATTAAGGCCTCTTGTGGATGCAATGTGCAATTCCAAAGGGATCCTATTATAAAAGTCTAATTAATGTCCTATTACAAAATGAGATCCCATGAATATCCCCATTAGCTAAGCAAAGATGGGCAGAGATTTTAATATGCAAAATCAGCAATGAATAGGTAAATGGAGTCTAAATGAACAGTCCAGGGTAGATGAGAAGAGCAGACAGATACCAGGTAGAGAAATGCGAGATCACCCGGAGACGTAGTCATAGCGAGAGGCATACAGTAACTTGGCACAACAGGTGGATGATTGATAGATGGGTCATCGGATGGAAAATTGATATTGACAGTAATTGCACTATGTGCAACCTAGACCTGTCTTGGCTCTTAATCCCTTGGCATTCCCCTACAAAGGGCACTTGAACATCAGATCAGGCTCATGAGAGGAGACTGGAGAAACAGGAAAGAAACAGAGAGAGGAGTGAAGGTGCTTCCCCACATATGGACGTCATCCCAGTCAGGATCCTGATGTCTTAAAACCTAGCTCTGGGACCTCACTCATCTCCCAACGTCCTGTAGAGAAGGTTTAAACAGGTAGTGAACAGTGTATAAGCATTGAGGGCTCAATTTTGCTGCCCACAGTGCTACTCTAAACCCAAAAGTGTTTCTGACTTCCACAAAGTTACACCAGAACATACAAAATCAGTCTGGCCCATTAGAGCTCACATTTACCTTCTGTGCAGAATGCAATTTTCTTACATCTGTTCTAGCTAACAAGCAGATAGAAAGGGTGAGACACTGAAGGCGGAAAAGACAAGAGCAGTAGCTAAATGATGGCTAATGGGCAGCTGATCGAGTAGAAGGACAGATGCAGAGAGAGATGAATAGAATAGATAAACAGGCATCAGACCCCAATCTCCCAGCAATTACAGTCTGCTCTGGAAATCCTAATCTTCTACAGTGTCACTCTCCAATAATTCCAGTTAAATTAGTTATTATCCCTCATTTGTGTTTGTCCCTGGAATTATTTTGGTGGCATGGATCAAAGAAGCACCATGGGTTTTAATGTGGCGTGTGCTTTTTAAAAAGTCAAAGCATTAGAAAGTGCTCCCCACTCTAATGCATTCTCGTCTCGTGCTGGAAAGTGGATCTTTAACTTCTAATTAGCGCATCTCAGGATCTGTCCAAACAACCCTGCCATGTCTTTCCTTGCAAACACAAACAGATGAGGTTCCCCAGGGACTCGGAGCCAGCTCAACACCTACGAGGGATAGCAGTGCTATCATAATTAATAAAGCATGAGCAGGCACTAAGCAATGCCGCATCCAGCTCTGTAACTGCACCCCAGTTGTTTATGCTTTATTTTTCCTTTCCCACCTGNACTCGGAGCCAGCTCAACACCTACGAGGGATAGCAGTGCTATCACAATTAATAAAGCATGAGCAGGCACTAAGCAATGCTGAATCCAGCTCTGTAACTGCACCCCAGTTGTTTGTGCTTTATTTTCCCTTTCCCACCTGATTCACTAAAAAAAATCCTTTCTGCAACTGTACTCAAAAAAAAAAAAAATGAAGAAGGAAAAAAAGATCTCATTACGTGTTTAATTTAAAACTCTACCAGCGATTAGGATATTTTATGGACTGATCGCCTGCCAAATGTTATTGTTTAAATCAAAACTGCTCCAGAGTTCTGCATGAGCATAAAGGAGATAGAGGGTTTGAGGTTTTTTTCCTCTGCTTTGGAAACAGTCACTGACTCAGACGTTATGCTGTGGATGGCCAGGAAAGCAGTGGACAAGGAAGCAATGGTGAGATGGATAAATGAGAGAGCGTCTGACAGATTGAGGGGTTTAAATCTCTGGCTGGAGGGAGTTCCCCCCCAGCAGACTTGGAGATCCACAGTGACAAGCACGTGCAAAGCAATGAGGACTTAATTACACCTATCAAAGATGTGAAGCGAACAGAAATGTGCCGGGGCATTCACCAGCATCAGCTGCTGGTTGTAGATGTGTAAATGGAATGAGTCCCATCATTGCACCACACACAACAGCTGGGACAAAAACTGAAATGCAAGGAGACGGTGCCGGGATGTCTGCAGGGCCAGAAGAGGCACCTGTGACCAAGAGATCCGCCCAAAAAAGGGAGAGTGGAACAGCAGCAGCCTTGAGGTCCCAAGGAAGAACCGTTTTATCCACAGGAATGGCAACCTCCCCTTCCACCCACGTATCCCCAAAAACATATTAGCAGCAATAAGGGTGATGCCTTTCAGTCCCAAAACTCAAAGCAAAACACAGCTTTATAGATGGAAGTGCATCAACTGCAAGAGAGGGTGATGTGGGGACAGAAGGCAGGTTTGTCAGCTGTGAGGGTGTGGCTAAAACACTAGTGCCACTCCAACCGGAGAGGACCACGCACAGCAACATGGCCAAAGATCTGCTGCGTCCAGCCTGACCAAGTGAGCTGGCAGGGCTAACTATACATTTTCTTCTTACTTTCAAAGATTAATTTAGGAGACCAAACTATATTCTGGTCCTAGACCATAGCAGGAAGGTCTGACTGGAAAGGTGAAGCCAAACACCCTACACTTCCCACCTTGCCTGGATTTGAGACCAGACCAGCCAGACTTGGAGGAACCTCTAGACCTTCAGTGTCAAGATGAGCCTCGCTCAAGGACAGCTTGATGCCCGGATCTATTTTAGGGTTGCCACTTTAAAGACAAAAAATTAAAACTAGTCTTGAACAAACAGCCTCTTCATGTGCAGAATAAGTCTGCATGGAGCTCGGTAACTCCAGCAAACCCAGAGGCCCCAGTGCGACCGGCCAGGCCCATCAGGAATTGCCCAGGGGACAGCCATAATCTGCTTTCTGACATGCAGAAGGCCCATAAACAAATGATTACACTCCTGTGCCTGAGTTTCCCTAATTTGCAAAATGTTGATAATGATCGGGGCTAATTGAAAATTTCCCATCAAGCATTATTAGGATGGGGAGCAGGGGTTTTCAATGAAACATTTGCAAAAAGCCCAATTTCCTCCATATATCTGATGTTTGACAGTAAAACAAGCAAACAAACAAACAAACAAAAAAAACCCCACCAAAATCATATTAAATCTTCGGATAAAAAGACAAATTTTTCCACAGAAAAGACCTATTTCCTGGATAATTCAGTGACCTCCCAGGTTTCATAAGGCTTCTGAGGTTTCTTTTACTGCTCTTTGAAACAATTACAGATGCTCAGTAAAGCAAGCTTTATTTTAAATGTTCACGTCATGAATTTAGTCTCAATGACGTAGGCAGAGGGCACTTCATTCACTAATGAGAGGGACATCCAGACGATGAAGAAATTGCACAAACCCTGGGGTTTTTACAT
The DNA here is from genome assembly GCA_003993805.1 of Himantopus leucocephalus. Taxonomy (NCBI): domain Eukaryota; kingdom Metazoa; phylum Chordata; class Aves; order Charadriiformes; family Recurvirostridae; genus Himantopus; species Himantopus leucocephalus. The sequence continues at coordinate 3,001,056 of RSEF01000001.1, read as the reverse complement.
CAGGTTTTTGAACAGCAGTTGCTGGGAGAGAGAAGGGCAGGTCTAGACCCTTCTGCCACTGTGTTTTCATGAGGACTGGATGGCTACATCTGTAGATAAGCAAATAAACCAGACCAGAGTTTACTCCCTAGCCCCTATACCAGTTCATATCTGCACTCCTACCAGCATGGGAGCTGCATCTAAACTGCTGACTGGGGATGAACTCCAGCCCAAACAACCCCACACCATGTCTGGTCATCAGCTGGGAGCTGGGAATTAAACTGTGGGGACAGCCACAGGCCAGAGTTTGCGCCTGGTGGACTCTCTGTCCCAGATGTAGCCTGGAAAGCCGAGCCAGGCTAGTGGCTAGAACATCTATCCAGCCATCAGTGTGGGTGGGAGACCTCAGCAAACCATCAGCAACCTCAAATTTGGAGGTCAGTGCACTTTAACACCTGCCTAAAATGACTCCGGCTGCTGCACCTGCCCTGACCTTCTGCCCAGCCAGGACTGGCCTTCATTACGGTTTAATTGCAGAGGTGACCAGAGGGTCTGGGGCCAGTGGTGTCACTTCCATTAAGCAGATTGCCGTGCCCCTTTATAGCCTGTGCTTTGCCTGGAAGAGCAGGACCAGTGAGAAACATGAAGGGCAGGAGAATGCATCGGTTGGCTTCATCATTGGACTAACAAATGTTTCCAAGCAGTTAATAATGGAGAATAATTAGCAGGGCCCTGATCAGACATGTGAGCAGAAACCCACTGAAGGCGATGGGAAGACTTCTATCAACACGAGGAGAGGGTTTGGATCAGACACTGAAAGACACATTCATGTATTAGTGAGTTTTAGACACCTACATCCTTTCCCTGCAGCATGCCTTCAAGCCTGGCCTCTAGTTTTTTTGCAGCCTAAAAGGAGTAAAGAGGCTGGAAAATCCAAGAGAAGAAATACCGCTGACAAGGGTTGAGGTTTCACGGAAAACTGGCTCCAGCAGGACTGGATTTGCTGCCTGGGAACTCTGGATCCTCCTGTCAAGGATGGACCTGATCCGAAATGCAAGCTCCCACCTGAGTCGCAGGAAAGTTTAGGTCTGGAACCCCGAGCTGCTGCGGTCTGCAGCTGGAAATCAGGGTTATGTGGGACTCCGGCTTCTGATTCACAGCAAATCCCACAAATTTGGGCTTCTGCTTCCGTTCGCTCAACTGGATAAAATGTCACGTTTGGAAACTTCCCGTGAGTGAGACTGGGAGGTTTGTTTAGTGTCAGCAGGGAGGCTGCGCTTTGATTTTCTTTTAAATGAGCATGGCAGAAAAAACCACTCCTCGCAAGGCAAAAATTCATTAAAAAACTCAAACTACACGAACCTGATTGAAAACAAAGCGGTTGCTACCTTTCTCTTCTTTAGCACGAAAGCCCCGCATTAAAATCAATAAGCCCTCGCAGAAAGTTTTGACGCAGAAACGTGTTGCCTTGTTTCGAATGAGAACCCACTGGAAAATTATGGATCTGCTTGAAAACACGGTGTCAGTGTGTGCCCTGTCTAAAAGGAGGTTTCAAAAATGCTACAGAGCAGCCGTTCTCCGCTCCAGCGTCTGTGTCCTTTTGGAAACCCGGCAATTGTACAGCAGACGTGTGTCTCCCTCTCCTCAGATGATGCTTTTATTTGGAGACGAGGAGGAGAAAGTGGGATGCTTCTTTCTGTTGGCTGTTGTTGCTTTCCTTACACTGAAAAAAAAAAGTATTTCAGATGAGAATCTCTATGGAATCAGATCTGGAGGTCCACCGGAGACCCCTCAAACCTCATTTTTGTTGTGATTTGCGGAGGTCCCAATATGTGGATATAAAGTCCTCTTCTCCAAGAAGTTTACAGCATCTCAGTGCTCATCAGCACGCTGCAGGGACCGGCACAGGCGTGTCTATCCCAATCCACACTGCTGTCCGGGAGCAGTTCGTTACCGATCGTCGTTTGTGCAATGCACGGTTGTATAACACAAGTGGCTAAGCAGGATTTGTCCCCCCAGCACAGGTCACCTGCAAACCTGGAGAATTACAGGGCAGATTTTCCACTGCAGAAGAAATTACTGGGCAAACTTAAAAGAAGATGCGAAATTTGCAGAGAGGAAAGAAGAGGTTGGTGGGGGGAATCAGTCGCCGAACAGAAAGGCAGAGGGGAGGAGGAGAGCGGAGAGGTGAGCTGTGCCGCGGAAAGGGATTAGCTGCAGTGCAGAGCCCGCCGGGGCAGGCAGAAAGCCTGCCGGGGCCTGATGCGCTGCGCTGCAACCTTCACAAATCAATTTGGTTCTCCTGCTCTGCCTTGCCTTGAAGAGAAAAGGACGTGCTTCCTCCTCTGCCCACCCTGCCTGCACCCCCAGTCCCACGTCGCGTGCTCTGGGTGACATTTCAGTCACCCCCTTTTCAGGAGGAGCGCAGGGGAAGCTTCCTAGCAGGGCCAAGCTGTAAGTGCAAGGTTGATGCTTGGCAATGCGTTTGTCATGGACAAACATCAGCCAACTGCATCCTGGGCTGCATCCCCAGCAGTGTGGCCGGCAGGGCGAGG